>CM057456.1:514120000-514842500 GCA_016271365.2 Neoceratodus forsteri
AGAGACTCAGGAACTATTCTCTAATGAACCAGACCTGTCAGACAGCCATCCGCAGTCAGCGTCTGTAGCCACCAGTCGCTCACAGAAGCTCAGGTATTCTGAGAGTCACAGCTGCATTTTCTTGATGAACCCGACTTGCCAGACTTCCCTAAGCAGTCCATGCCTGAAGCTACCTGTCCCTCTCAGATTCTCAGGTAGTCTGAAAGCCACAGCCATGGTAGTCTAAAAAACCCGACCAGCCAGACTGCCATCTGCAGTCCAGGTCTGAAGCCTTCTGAGCCTCATAAAAGCTCATGAAGTCTGAGAGCCACAGCCATGATTCTCTTACAAACCTGACCTGCCAGACAGCCTTCCACAGTCCTGGTCGGAAGCCACCAGCCCCTCGCAGATGCTCAGGTAGTCTGAGAGCCACTGCTGTGGTCCTGTGATGAACCCGACCTGCCAGTCTGCCATCCGTATTGGGAAGTCTGAAGCCACCGGCCCATCACAGATGAACAGGTAGTCTGAGAGCCACAGCAATTTTTCTCTGATGAACCCGACCTGACAGACTGCCATCTGCAATCCAGGTCTGAAGTCAACGGCCCCTCACAGAAGCTCAGGTAGTCTGAGAGCCACAGCCATTGTTGTCTGCAGAACCCGACCTGCCACACTGTCCTCCACAGTCCAAATCTTAATCTAACAGACTCTCACAAAGTTCAGGAAGTTTTAGAGCCACAGCCGTGGTTCTCTGACAAAACCAACCTGCCAGACTGCGCTCCACATTACAGGTCTAAATCTACCAGATCTTCACAGTTTCTCAGGTAGTATGAGAGCCATAGCCAAGGTTCTCTGTTGAACCCAACCTGCCAGACTGAACTCCGCAATTCCAATTCTTAAGCTAACAGACTCACAGAAGCTCAGTTGGTCTGAGAGCCACAGCCAAGGTTCTCTGATGAAACCAACATGCCAGACTGCCCTCTGCAGTCCAGGTCTGAAGCCAGAAGACCCTCACAGAAGCTCAGGTAGTCTGAAAGCCACAGCTATCTTTGCCTGATGAACCTAACCTGCCAGACTGCCCTCTACAGTCCAATTCTTAAGCAAACAGACTCTCAGAGAAGCTCAGGTAGTCTGAGAGTCACAGCCAAGGTTCTCTGATGAACCAAACCTGCCAGACTGCCTGCCGCAGTCAAGGTCTGAAGACACTAGCCCCTCACAGAAGCTCAGGTAGTCTGAGAGCCAAAGCCAAGCTTCTCTAATGAACCTGACCGCCGAGACTGCCATCCATAGTCCATGTCTGAAGCCACCTGTCCCTTTCAGAATCTCAGGTCGTCTGAGAGCCACAGCCAATGGTTGTCTATATAACCCGACCGGCCAGACTGCCTCCTGCAGTCCAGGTGTGAAGCCTTCAGACCCTCATAGAAGCTCATGTAGTCTGAGAGCCACAGCCATGATTCTCTTTCAAACCTGACTTGCCAGACAGCCTTCTGCAGTCCAGATATGAAGCCACAAGCTCCTCACAGAAGCTCAGGTAGTCTGAGAACCACAACTGTGGATGTCTGATGTACCTGAGCTGTCTGACTACCCTCCTCAGTCCAGATCTGAAGCCCCAAGACCCTCTCAGAAGCTCAGGTAGTCTGAGAGCTTCAGCCATTATTCTCTAATGAACTGGACCTGCCAGACAGGCATCCACAGTCCATGGCCGCAGCCACCAGCCGCTCACAGAAGCTCAGGTATTCTGAGAGCAGCAGCTGCATTTCCCTGATGAACCTGACTTGCCAGACTTCCATAATCAGTCCAGGTATGAAGCCAAAAGACTCTCATAGAAGCTCAGGTAGTCTAAGAGCCACAGGCATGGTTCTCTGATGAACCTGACCTGCCAGACTGCCCTCCGCAGTCCAGGTCTGAAGCCACAAGACCTCTCAGAAGCTCAGGTAGTCTGAGAGCCTCAGTCATGGTTCTCTGATGAACCTGACCTGCCAGACTGCCCTGCGCAGTCCAATTCTAAAGCTAACAGACTCTCATAGAAGTTCAGATAGTCTGAGAGCCACTGCCACGGTTCTCAGATGAACCTGAACTGCCAGACTGCGCCCCGCATTCCAGGTCTAAAGCCACCTGGTCCTCACATAAGCTAAAGTAGTCTGAGAGCCCCAGTCAAGTTTCTCTGATGAACCCAACTTGCCAGACTGCCCTCCGCAAGCCAGGTCTGAAGCCACCAGCCCCTCACAGAAGCACGGATAGTCTCAGAGCCACAGCCGAGGTTCTCTAATGAACCTGATCTGTGAGACCACCATCTGCTGTCCATGTCTGAAGCTACCTGTCCCTCTCAGATTCTCAGGTAGTCTGAAAGCCACAGCCATGGTAGTCTAAAAACCTGACCAGCCAGACTGCCATCTGCAGTCCAGGTCTGAAGCCTTCTGAGCCTCATAGAAGCTCATGAAGTCTGAGAGCCACAGCCATGATTCTCTTACAAACCCGACCTGCCACACAGCCTTCTGCAGTCCTGGTCTGAAGCCACCAGCCCCTCCCAGATGCTCAGGTAGTCTGAGAGCCACAGCTGTGGCTCTGTGATGAACCTGAGCTGCCAGTCTACCATCTGCAGTGGAAGGTCTGAAGCTACCAGCCCATCACAGATGATCAGGTAGCCTGAGAGCCACAGCCATGGTTCCCTGATGAAAGTGACATGCCAGACAGCCCTCCACAGTCCAGGTCTGAAGTCACAAGACCCTCACAGAAACTCAGGTAGTCTGAGGTCCACAGCCATGGTTGTCTGCAGAACCCGACCTGCCAGACTGCCCCCTACAGTCCAAATCTTAAACAGCAGACTCTCACAGAAGTTCAGGAAGTTTTAGAGCCACAGCCATGATTCTCTGACAAAACTGACCTGCCAGACTGCACTCCGCATTCCAGGTCTAAATCCACCAGATCCTCACAGTAGCTCAGGTAGTATGAGAGCCACAGCCAAGGTTCTCTGTTGAACCCAAACTGCCAGACTGAATTCCGCAGTCCAATTCTTAAGCTAACAGACTCACAGAAGCTCAGGAGGTCTGAGAGTGACAGCCAAGGTTCTCTGATGAACCCAACCTGTCAGACTGCCATCCGCACCAGTTCTGAAGCCAATGGACCCTCACAGAAGCTCAGTTAGTCTGAGAGCCACAGCCATGGTTCCCTGATCAACCTGACCTACCAGACTGCCCTCCGCAGTCCAGGTCTGAAGCCACAAGACCATCAAAGAAGCTCAGGTAGTCTGACAGCCACAGCCGTCTTTGTCGGAGGAACTTGACCTGCAAGACTGCCCTCCACTGTCCAATTCTTAACCTAACAGACTCTCACAGAAACTCAGGTAGTCTGAGAGCCACAGCCAAGGTTTTCTGATGAACCGAACCTGCCAGACTGCCCTCCACATTCCAGGTCTGAAGCCACCAGCCCCTCACAGAAGCTCAGGTAGTCTGAGAGCCACAGCTGAAGTTCTCTAATGAACCCGACCTGCCATACTGCTATCCATAGTCCATGCCTGAAGCTACCTGTCCCTCTCAGAATCTCAGGTAGTCTGAGAGCCACAGCCAAAGGTTGTCTAAAAAACCTGACCTGCCAGACTGTGTCCTGCAGTCCAGGTCTGAAGCCTTCAGACCCTCATAGAAGTTCATGTAGTCTGAGAGCCACAGCCATGATTTTCTTACAAACCCGACTTGCAAGACAGCCTTCCGCAGTCCCGATCTGAAGCCACCAGCCCCTCACAGAAGCTCAGGTAGTCTGAGAACCACTGCTGTGGTTCTGTTATGAACCCAACCTGCCAACCTGAAACCCAGAGAGGAAGGTCTGAAGCCAATGGCCCCTCAAAGAAGCTCAGGTATTCTGAGAGCCACAGCCATGGTTCCCTGATCAACCTGACATGCAAGACTGCCCTCCGCAGTCCAGTTCTGAAGCCACCAGATCCTCACAGACACTCAAGTAGTTTGAGAGCCGCTGCCGTGGTTGTCTGATGAACCTGACCTGACAGACTGCCCTCCACAGTCCAAATCTTAAGCTAAGAGACTCTCACAGAAGTTCAGGTAGATTGAGAGCCACAGCCGTGGTTCTCTGACAAAACCGACCTCCCAGACTGCGCTCTGCATTCCAGGTCTAAATCAACCAGATCCTCACAGAAGCTCAGGTAGTTTGAGAGCTGCAGCCATGGTTGTCTGATGAACCTGACCTGCCAGACTGCCTTCCACAGTCCATATCTTAAGCTAACAGACTCTCACAGAAGCTCAGGTAGTATGAGAGCCACAGCCTAGGTTCTCTGATGAACCCAAACTACCAGTCTGAACTCCACAGTCCAATTCTTGAGTTAAAGACTCTCACAGTAGCTCATGTATTCTGAGAGCCACAGCTGTGAATCCCTTAGAAACCTGACCTGCCAGACAGCCTTCCACAGTCCAGATCTGAAGACACAAGCCCCTCACAGAAGCTCAGGCAGTCAGAGAACCACAGCTGTGGATGTCTGATGAACCTGAGCTGTCAGACTGCCATCCGCAGTCCAAGCCTGAAGCCACCAGACCCTCTTAGAAACTCTTGTAGTCTGAAAGCTTCATCTGTGGTTCTCTGATGAACCCAACCTGCCAGACTGCCATCTGCATTCCAGATCTGAAGCCAACAGACCCTCACAGAAACTCGGGTAGTCTGAGAGCCACTGCTTTGGTTCTCTGATGAGCTTGACCTGCCAGGCTGCCATCCACAGTTCAGGTCTGAAGACAACAGCCCCTCACAGAAGGTCAGGTAGTCTAAAAGCCCAGCCATGGTTCTTGGACGACCCCAACCTGCTAGACTGCCATCCGCTGTTCAGGTCTGAAGCCACCAGACCCTCACAGAAGCTCAGGTAGTCCTAGAGCCAGAGCCATGGTTCTCTGACATTCTCAACCTGCCAGATTGCTATTCGCAGTCCAGGTCTGAAGCCACCAGCCCCTAACAGAAGCTCTGGGAGTCTGAGAATGACAGCCTTGGTTCTCTCATGAACCCGACCTGCCAGACTACCTTCCACAGTCCAGGTCTGAAGCCACCAGCACTCACAAAAACTCAGGTTCTCTAAGAGCCACAGCCGAGGTTCTCTGATGAACCCGAACTGCCAGACTGCCATTCCCAGTCCATGCCTGAAGCCACCAGCTCCTCACAGAAGCTCAGGAAGTCTGAGAGCCACAGCCAAGGTTCTCTGATGAACCCAACCTGAAAGACTGCCTTCCGCCATCCAGGTCTGAAGCCACCAGCACCTCAAAGAAGCTCAGGTAGTCTGAAAACTACAACTGAGGTTTTCTAATGAACCCGACCTGCCAGACTGCCTTCCGCAGTCCATGCCTGAAGCTACTTGCATCTTCTCAGATTCTCAGGTAGTCTGAGAGCCATAGCCATGGATGTCTAAAAAACCTGAAAGGCCAGACTGCCTTCTGCAGTCCAGGTCTGAAGCCTCCAGACCCTCATGGAAGCTCATGTAGTCTGAGAGCCACAGACGTGATTCTTTTACAAACCCAACCTGCCAGACAGCCTTCCGCAGTCTAGGTCTGAAGCCACCAGCCCCTCACAGAAGCTCAGGTAGTCTCAGAGCCACAGCTGTGGTTCTCTGATGAAACCAGCCTGCCAGACTGCCATCCACAGTCCAGGTCTGAAGCCACTGGCCCATCACAGATGATCAGGTAGTGTGAGAGCCACAGCTGTTTTATTCTGATGACCCTGACCTGCCAGACTGCAGCCGCAGTCCAGGTCTGAAGCCACCAGCACCTCACAGAAGCTCAAGTAGTCTGAGAGTCACTGCCATGGTTCTCTGATGAGCCCAACCTGCCAGACTGCCATCCGCAGTACTGGTATGAAGCCAACAGCCCCTCGCTGAAGTTCAGGTTGTCTGAGGGTTCAGACGTGGTTCTCTGATGAACCCGACCTGCCAGACTGCCATTTGCTATCCAGGTCTGAAGCCATCACACCCTCACAGAAGCTCAGGTTGTCAGAACCATGGCCGTGGTTGTCTGATGAAGCTGACATGCCAGACTGCTGTCTGCAGTTGACTTCTGAAGCCTCCAGAGCATCACAGAAGCTTAGGTAGTCTGAGAACCACAGCAGCGGTTCTCAGAAGAACCTGACATGCCAGATTGTCCACCTCTTTTCATGTCTGAAGCCATGAGACCCTCAGTGAAGCTCAGGTAGTCTGAGACCCACTGCCGCAGTTCTCTGATGAACCCAACCTGCCTGACTACCCTCCGCAGTCCAAGTCTGAAGCCACCAGAACCTAACAGAAGCTCAGGTATTTTGACAGCCACAGCCTTGGATCTCTGATGAGCCCGACCTGCCACAGTGCTCTCTGGAGTCCAGGCTCAAAGACACGAAACCCGCACAGAAGCTTTATGAAGTCTGGAGAGCACAGCCGAGGTTATCTGATGAAACCAACCTGCCAGACTGCCCTCTGCAGTCTAGGTCTGACTCTCCAGCCCCTCACAGAAGCTCAGGTAGTCTGAGAGCTACAGCCATGGTTCTCTGAAGAATATAAACTGCCAGACTGTTATCCGCTGTCCAGGCCTGAAGTCACCAGCCCCTCACAGAAGCACAGGTAGTCTGAGATCCACAGCTGTGGTTCTCTGATGAATCCAATCTGCTAGACTGCCCTCTGCAGTCCAGGCCTAAAACCACCAGACCCTCACAGAAGCTCAGGAAATCTTAGAGCCACAGCTGAGTTTCTCTGAAAAAAAACGACCTGCCTTCCTGCCTTCTGCAGTCCAGGTCTGAAGCCAGAAGCCCCTCAGAGAAGCTCAGGTAGTCTGAGAGCCTCAGGAATTATTCTCTAACGAACCAGACCTGTCAGACAGCCATCCGCAGTCAGCATCTGTAGCCACCAGTCGCTCACAGAAGCTCAGCTATCCTGAGAGTCACAGCTGCATTTTCTTGATGAACCCAACTTGCCAGACTTCCCTAAGCAGTCCATGCCTGAAGCTACCTGTCCCTCTCAGATTCTCAGGTAGTCTGAAAGCCACAGCCATGGTAGTCTAAAAAACCTGACCAGCCAGACTGCCTTCTGCAGTCCAGGTCTGAAGCTTTCAGACCCTCATAGAAGCTCATGTAGTCTGAGAGCCACAGCCATGACTCTCTTACAAACCCGACTTGCCAGACAGCCTTCCACAGTCCCGGTCTGAAGCCATCAGCCCCTCCCAGAAGCTCAGGTAGTCTGAGAGCCACTGCTGTGGTTCTGTGATGAACCTGACCTGCCAGTCTGCCATCCGTATTGGGAGGTCTGAAGCCACCGGCCCATCACAGATGAACAGGTAGTCTGAGAGCCACAGCCATTTTTCTCTGATGAACCAGACCTGCCAGACTGCCATCCACAGTCCAAGTCTGAAGTCACAAGACCCTAACAGAAACTCTAGTAGTCTGAGAGCCACAGCCATGGTTGTTTGATGAACCTAACCTGCCAGACTGCACTCCACAGTCCAAATCTTAAACTAACAGACTCTCACGGAAGTTCAGGTAGTTTGAGAGTCACAGCTGTGGTTCTCTAACAAAACTGACCTGTCAGACTGCGCTCCACATTCCGGGTCTAAATAAACCAGATCCTCACAGAAGCTCAAGTAGTATGAGAGCAACAGCCAAGGTTCTCTGATGAATAGAACCTGCCAGACTGAACTCCACAGTCCAATTATTAAGCTAACAGACTCTCACAGAAGCTCAGGTGGTCTGAGAGCCACAGCCAAGGTTCTCTGATGAACTCAACCTGCCAGACTGCTATCCACAGTCCAGGTCTGAAGCCAACGGCCACTGACAGAGGCTAAGTTAGTCTGAGAGCCACAGCCATGGTTCCCTGATGAACCTGACCTGCCAGCCCAGAGGGAAGTGGAGTGCACACTTCCATCTTGAGTTTCATTTCAGTGTTATTTCAGTCATTATAACAGTGTCAGTGGCTCAATAGGTAGCACACTCACCTCTGAGGCTGGGAGATCAGAGGGTTGTGGGTTCAGTTCCCACATCTGGCACTTGGGTTAATATCCCAGTACTGACACTGTAGTGCAGCATGAGAGGGGTGCTGCACTTTTGAGGTGCCGTCTTTCGAATGAGATGTTAAACCGAGGTCCCATCTGCCTGGATTGGCGGTAGTTCAAGTGGATGTTAAAGATCCCATGGCACTTATTGAAAAGAGCAAGGGAATTTCCCCGGTGTCCTGGCCAAATTTCCCTCATTCACTAACAATACCACCAACAGCATAATCTGGTTCAAGGTCAGTTGGCATTCATCTGTATCCCCCTCCCCCGGGTCGTGCCTGAAAATAGGCAGGATTTGTCTACTGCACTTACCCGGTCAACAAAAACTAAATAAAATAAATAATAAATAAAATTTCAGTCCAGACTGACAAAGCATTGCTTTTCATCAGTGCACTGTTAATACACTACATTGACTTTCTGCTACACTGTTGTACCACTGCTCAATCTTTCTCTTTCTTTTTTTGCAGACTGTAAGAGCACTGCAAATAATTATTAGATTTGCATGCACACGTCTTTAGCACTGCATTTCCTTCACTAATTTTTGCTGCACACTGTAGTAGTACTGGCAACAATTTATAATTGTTATCACACTTCTTTAGCACTGCATTGTCTCAGTAATCTGGTTATCCTTACTGAATTAGTCACAATGGCATTACAGTGGTATAGCAATGGCAATACTGTAGCCATCTGAAAAATCCACAATGGTACTACCCAGTGGTACTCTGGTATCACAGTGGTTGTGATATGTCGATTTTTCTCTGTGCATTGGTAGTGCACTGGCAGAATGGTATCCCTATGGCATTTTTTACCATTTTCTCTGTCTCTCACACATACACTGGTAATACAATGGTATCACAAAATGTTGAGATTTTTGTCAGCTCCCACCAATACTGGTACACTGGTAGCACAATGATACTGCATTATTTTGACAGCTCCCACAAATAATGATACTCTGGTAGAAAAATGGTAATGCATTATTTTGACATTTCGGTATTTGGTACCTCTCACAGCAACCCTAGACTCATGTGGTAGCACAGTGTATTAATGTATTAATCTCATTATACTCTGTACTCTAATGCATTATTAAGATAAATTACATTATCAACCTCATGGAGAACAGCTCTCCATTCCATATTTTTATTTGTTCACTTGTCTTTATCTTACTGGTAACGGACTGTTATTGTTCACATTGACCAGCACTTTCAAAGAGTATTTGCGATCGCTAAATGAGTAAGTGACTCTCAAACAACACTTTGCACCCCAAAAACTGGGTAGGATCACAAAATGATATCTAGACTAGCATAATTAGTGAGCCTCTGATCAGTTGGTGAATGGCTCTAAAAGATGTTGCTTCCCTAAACCAGGTATTATCACCTCTGCCTCCTTCCCCGCCCCTTTGAGCTCCCACCATCAGTAATATCGCACTTTGCCTGGTGTTCAGTGGTGCTGCTGTCCATTCCGTACATCAAAAACTGCCAATACCTAACTGCCTATCCAGTCCCATCGCTCCCACCATTCATAGCTCCCACCATATGTTTACACACTCTCCCCACAGTGGCAATTGGCAGAGACACTCTGCTAACCTCTGTGGCCAACTGAGGACAGAATGCCAGTTTTGCACTCATGTGCCTACTGTATAAAAAGCTGTGTGCAGTTAGCACATGATTGTGAACTATCATAAATTTTTTACTCGATCAAGGAGCTGAGAAGATGGTCTGTGCCAAATGTGGAAGGGTGTCAAATATATAGTAAGCCTGGGACCAGTGGGTAGTATTTGCTGTAAGAATTAACTGGATCATGGTGGGGACTTTGGATATACAGGGGGCAAGGGCTTTCACTCAACAGACCACTGCTCACTCTATCAGGCCCTGGGCTGGCTTCCCCCATCAGCCCAACAGACCTATCTTCTGGCCAGCACAGTCAATAAGGCCATTCAAAACTGAGCTACCTCTCTGCAATCCCACCTCCTTTGCTCAAAAGTATTTGTTTGAGAGCTCTGCCTCACTGCTGGCCCCATGCTTGTGTGCCCCCTAGTCTCCACCTGTATGAGTAAATGTGCATTCTCGTCTGCAGCCCCTTTCCTTTGGAACAACCTGCCCACTCCACTTAGCACCAGTGACTCTCCAGGAATCTTCCACTCTCTCCTTGGATCTCACCTTCTGTCCTCCACTCCTTGCTCCTGCCCTCCCAACTTATTATCATGCCTCTACTTCCCTTCCCTTCTTTTCCTTCTTGGTCCATACCTACACTGCAATGATGCACTTTTTCCTTTACTCATCTCAGATCATGCCTAATTTGTATTACAAGTTGGCTAGTACTGTACCCACTATTGTCATAAATGTTATTTATCCATTGTGCTGCAAGTTTATATATATCTTCATATAAATATCCGGTATATTTTTATTATTGTCTATTGTATGCCTTGTCCCAGCCTCCTTTGTACTTGCTTGTATTCCTGTGCCATCCTCAATGGCCCAGGTCATGCCAGAAAATGGTTCTCAGACCAGTGCACCTACTTGGTAAACAAATGAATGAATAAATAAACAAGCATTTGTCAATGCCGAATGTTTGCTTGCTTGCATTGGCAGTGGTAGTGTAGAAGTTACAGAGCTGTGTAATAGGAATGGCAGTGAAGTATTAAACTGAAGCCAACCCCACCACCACCTTGCAGAGAGTGACAGGCATTGGGGTGTGCATTTGGGTCATCAGGCATAACGGCCATGCCATTTCACCACACCCCACCCTGCAGACAATGACAAGTGTCATGGTGTGCCTTTGGGTCTTTGGCCCTTATGCTCACCCCATTCCATCAGGAAGCATGGAGAGATGGGTGTGGTATAGGAGAATGAGGTGAACTTTGGGGCTGAAGAGTCCAAGGCATACCTCGATACCTCTCACTGGCTGCAGGGTGTGGAATGGTATGAGCATTACAGGCAAGAATCCCAAGTCACATCCCTGATGCCTGTCATTCTCTACAGGGTTGGGCGTTATGTTTGGAAACCCTAATACCTCAGGCATTCGTTGGTATTTTCACTCCAAATTTTCAACATGGTTTCTTTGTGACCCCACCTCATGAACAGTGGCAATATCAGTTTGTTAGCCGAAAGCTCCTTATGCACATCGACTACGGCATTTAGCACCACAGGTGCAAAAACATTCCGAACAGGATGTAAAAAATGATAGCTGTACTGTTCATGGGGAGGTTTAAAAATGGCAATGTTGCAAATCTGCAGTAAAAATATTTAAAAACCTGGTGAAGTCACGAGCGTGCATAGAAACTGTGCAACGCACACCCGTAATGTAATTAGTTTGGGGATTTTTTACAACAGATTGTCAACACAGGCATTTTGGGATCTCCGATCATGAACAGTGTCACTGTGATTTTCTTTATCTGTCCCAACAATGATTTCCTCAGCACCATGCATCTCTCTGCACTGTGAGTGAAACACATTTCGGCCATGTTCTGAAAAATGACAGCTGTACTGTTCATAAGGAAGTGTGGAAAAATTCCACTGGTGAAAATCTGGAGTGAAAATATTACAAAGTCATGAACTTACGAGGGTGCATGGAAACTGCACAATACTCACTCGTAACACAGTCATTTTATGGACTTTTGTCACTAAATTTTCAACATAGCCATTTTAAGACCTCTGCTCATGAACAGTGTAAATGTGATTTTCTTAATCTGTCCCAAACATTGCTTTCTCACACCGACTGCACCATTGTGCACTACATATGTGCGAAACACATTTTGGGCGACATTGAAAAATGGCAGCTGTACTGTTCATAAGGAAGTGTAATAAAATGGCAATGTTGAAAATCTGGAGTGAAAATATTGAAAATTCGCAAATTTACGAGCGTGCGAAGGAACTGCACAATGCACGCTTGTAAAACAGTCATTTTTAGGAATTTTTTCACCAAATTTTCAACATAGCCATTTTAAGACCTCTGCTCATGAACAGTGTCACTCTGATTTTCTTAATGTGTCCCATACATTGATTTTGCACACTGACTGCACCATTGTGCGCTACATGGGAGGAAACACATTTTCAGCAAGATGTGAAAAATGACAGCTGTACTGCTCATAAGGAGGTGCGGTAAAATGGCAATGTTGAAAATCTGGAGTGAAAATATTGAAAATTCACAAACTTACTAGCGTGCGTAGGAACTGCGAAATGCACACTCATAAAACAGTCATTTTTAGGGATTTTTTCACCAAATTTTCAACATAGCCATTTTAAGACCTCTGCTCATGAACAGTGTCACTGTAATTTTCTTAATGTGTCCCATACATTGATTTTGCACACCGACTGTGCCATTGTGTGCTACATGGGTGGAAACATGTTTTGGGTGAGATGTAAAAAATGACAGCTGTACTACTCATAAGAAGGTGTGGTAAAATGGCAATGTTGAAAATCTGGAGTGAAAATATTGAAAATTCGCGAACTTACGAGCCTGCGTAGGAACTGCTCAATGCACGCTTGTAAAACAGTCATTTTTTGGAATTTTTCCACCAAATTTTCAAAATAGGCTTCTTGAGAGCCCACTTTATGAACACTGGCAGTGTCGTTTCATTAATCAGTCCCGAAAGGTGATTTCACGAGTAATCATGGAAATCACCTTCGGGCCTGAAGAATGCCATGACAGTGACATCATTCATGAGAAGGAGTCCCAAAAACCCCATGTTGAAAATTTGGTGCAAAAATTCCAAAAAATGCCTGAGATATGCAGCAAAGTTGAAAAAACCCTATCTATCCCTTATACGGCTTACCGGCATTTCTTCAGTTCGCGGTCGGCTTTGAAGAGAGCAGACGTGTTCCCGGTCCACTGTAGATCATTGCACCGAGGTCCGGAAGTAAGTATGGGGTGAGGGGGGTGTGGGGAGGCAGGGTGCGCAGTGGGTGGGTGCGGGTTGTGGGAGGGTAGCAGGGAGAAGCACCGAGGGACAGTTTTTTATTTCCAGGTTGTTTTTTTTAAATGATGATGCTGGACGTTTGCCACGCTGTGGTGGGCTCTCAGCGTGGCACAAGGATGGCTGGTTGGTGGTGGCATGGAGCCGACGGGGGATTGGGCACCTCATCGGCTATACAATGAGTTGCCATGCTGGGGTGGGCACCAGCATGGCATGTGGAAGGCTTTTGGGGGGGTGCAGCACAGTCAACGGGGGATTGGGCAGCCCCGGCTGTACACTGTGTGCGTGGGGGGGGCAGCACGCAGTATGCGTGCGTGTGTGTGTGTGTGTGTGTAGGGGGAGCCGCATGAGCAGGCGATATCTTATCGCTGCTCACTGTTGCGTAGCTCCCCCTTTCAACTGTACACCACTGCATTTTGGAGCTGTCATAGACATCTCCAGCAGGCATTGGAGAACTGCGGCCCTGCCTGCCAACACACTGACTGAATTGGAAGAGGGGGTGACACACCTCCAAAAAGTCGGATGATGGTACTATGTTTCTTGCACATGCGTGCAAGAAAACATAATAAATGGGAACCACTGGACATAGATTACATAGATTACATAGATTATATAGATCATACAGAGCATAAAGACATTTTGTCCATGAGCTCGCAAGTCATGTTTTACTTATACCCAATTATATTTCTTTCTAAAAGATAATTGTCCAGCTGTGTTTTAAATAACTGCTTTGTATCACTTTCCACAATCTCACTTGGTAAGCTGTTTCACACTTCTGTCACTCTATTATTTAACCAATATTTCCTCCTCTTTGTATTGTATCTATCCTTGAGTGATTTGAAAACTGTCAGACCTAGTATCATATGTTTGGTCCCTTTTTATCAGACCCAAAAGATCCCACATATTTGCATTAGTCAATGCACTATAAATCAAACACATACCACCCCACAATCTACAATACTCTAAGGGATACAATTTTAAACTAAGTAGTCTCTGTTCATAATTGATACCCTCTGTCCCCTTGATCCTCTTTGTCACTCGCCTCTGGACCCTCTCCACCATCTCAACATCACCCCTCTTATATGGGGCCCAAAACTGGACACAATATTCCACGTGGGGACACACCAGTGCACTATACAATGGCATCACAACCAGCCTGTCCCTACTCCTGATGTGTCTTGCTATACAATTTGCTATACCACTAGCTTTTTTGACTACTGTATTACATTGAAGCCTAAAGCTAAAATCCTGGTTTATCATGATCCCCAGGTCTTTTTCCTCACAGACTACCTTCAGCATAGACCCTCCTAGAGTATACTGGAATCTATTATTATTTTTCCCAAAATGCATAACGTTGCACTTATCAATGTTAAATATTGATTGCTTCTGGAGCCCTTATCCAATCTATTTAATGCCGTTCGAAGAACTACTTGTTCCTCCAAATTATTCACTGTACACCTAATTCTGGTGTCATCTGCAAACTTAGACATCCAGACAACTGGTTCTACTTGCATCGATGAAATGTAAATTAAACAAACATGGTCCCAATACCGAACCCTGGGGAACACCACTGGTCACCCCAGCATGACTGGAAAATTTCTCCTTTAACACATACCCTCTGACTTCTTCCAGTAAGCTAATCCCCACCCATTTTTGTAACCAAAAGGTAATCCAATCTCATTTAGTGATTCTACAAGCTGCCTGTGTGGGACCTTTTGTCGAAAGCTTTCACAAAATCTAGGAAAACCACGCCCACCGATCCACCCATATCCATGGCCTTATTAACTTTGTTATAAAATTCTAAATGTTAGTCTGACACGATCTACCTTTAGTAAATCCATGTTGAGTCCTATCTATCTTGCTTGTACTGCCAATAAAGTCAACTATGTAATCTTTGATTATGCCCTCCAGGATCTTTCCCAGCATGGAGGTCAAACTAATTGGCCTGTAATTTGAAACCTCCTGTCTACTGCCTTTTTTATGTATGGGTATAATCACCGCTTGTCTCCAGGCCTCAGGTACCTCACCTGTGTCAATGCTTTCCTGATATAAGTAAGATATAGGTTCCACTAGGAATAATGCCATTTCTTTTATCACCCTTGGGTGGATCCCATCCGGTCCCTGTGCCTTATTCTGATTCAACCTCTTAAGCCTAGTCAGGACATCTACGGGATCAATTCTTAGAGGTGGTCCCCCCTGTTTAACCATCTCGCTGCCCGCAGGGGTCTGAGAATTTTTATTATAAACTGATGAAAAGTATACATTATATTCCTCTGCAAGAGCCTTATTATCACTTATAAGACTGCCATCCTGAGTTTTTTATGGTCCAATAGTAGTAGTTTTCCCTTTTTTACTGACATCAGGAATAGTAACAATCTACTGTATATCTGCGGGGTGATTGTAGGATAGGGTAGGACTGGAGAACATGTAAATTAAGAACCTGGACCTGTGGGATAATTAGGGGAGGGGGCCCTATGGAGACTGTTTCCCAGGATGGTGCTTTGGTGGTGTAACTCCCAGGATACATTATGCCTGGTGCAGTAATGTGGCCTGTGTTGTAATCGGCATCAGCAACATGGCTGTCACACCAGCATGGGCGAACCCTTTCTCCACACCCTCCTGAATGTCCACCCTATAACAAGTTTCGGTGGCATCTGCAAAAAGACATACCTTCCCATTCAGTTCTTTTGCAATTTCATTTATGAAGACATTGAAGTGGCCCACTCCTAGTACTGAGACCCACCCCACACCATGCCTTTAACCAACTGATGAAAGCCGGTGTGGAGAGTACTATCTTCTCCCCAGATGTATATAGGCAACCTTTTGGCAAAAGCCACCATGCATGCTTGAGGACCTCCCTATCCCTGAAATTTACCTGCACTACCCTCACCTCTGCCCCTTGTTAGGTCATTGTCACTCCAGGTGGACAATGACATCTAGCTCCTCTCATCTCCTGCTGTCTAATGATCCACTGTATCTGCTCTCATCCCTCCAAGCCAAAGTACCTCTCAGGTGTTTCACCTCTCTCTCCTTTACCCCACCCTGCTCGCAAGTCTATCCCCCTCATTAAGTCCCCACCAGCAGTTGCTTCCTACTCAGCTGGGTGCCTCTTCCTCCCTCCTTGTAACTGTGGAATGGTCCATGGACAGTGCATTCCTTGGGGAAGGTTTCTCCAGGGGCTGAAAGGGTGGTTCAGCTGCAGGAAGAGTGGTTGGCTGGGCGGGGCTATTTCAGATGCAGAGAGAGTGGTTAGTAAACAAAGCAGGTGAACTGGAACTCTGACAAACAAACCGGCACAGGGGCAGAAAATGCAAGTCCCATAGGAAAGAGCACAGTGAGAGCTACAATAGGTAATTTACCAGAGACGTCACAGGACAGGGAACTACAGCTGAAGAGAACATAGAGAACAGGCAGACATCAGAAAATGATGCATGGGGGCAGCGGACGGACGTGAACTCATGACGGCATGCATGGGAACTACAGATGCTGGGATGCCAATGCTGGGGGGTGCAAAGGCCAGCTTAGGTAGGTAGACACTGACCTGTAGGTAGAGTGCACAACACACAGGGACCCCTGCATGCTGAACAGCAGGGAAGTGTACCATGGAGCATAACCCTGCTGCAGCACAGTAGCTGATGGGGGCCCAGGACACTGTGGACACAGAACTTGAATGTGACCATGGTGCACAGCACAGCCATGAAGCACTGGGACTGTGGGCAGACAGTGACACTACAGTACTGGTACAAACCACCCACAGACAAGTAGCAGCTGCCACAGGTGTGGCCCATGGAGTGTGATGTGCAAAGTGCAATCTCACCGACATGACTGAGCTGGAAACAAAGCTGGACAGTGTACAGTCCTCTGGCACAATGGAGGACAGCGTGGAAGCCATGGAGGGGCCAGGGTGCTCAACTGAAACCCCAACCACAGGGACAATCTGTGAGGTGGTACCACCAAGGAAGGGAAAGTCCAAGCTGAATGTGAATGGCTACCTCCTGGTCCATGAATGGACATGCAATGAGACAGTGTACTGTTTTTTTATCATATCATATTTTTCACCTGCTGTGGCACACACTCTAGCTTGGGGCATCCAGCCACCAGATCCACCCACCTGGAGAGCTGGGTAGCGCAAACTGCTCCCAGGAGAATCAGGAATGGCCACCATGCCATCCTGCTGGAGGGCTCCCCCTCTGCCTCTACCAGCCAGTACAGGCCCGGACCCTCCTCAACAGGACTCCACCAAAGTCCTCCAGGTGGCTTGGAGAACAGCCATCAAGCTGCAAGGTTGAGCCCAGCCATTTTCCTTTGATTGGCCCCAGCTGCATGGACATGTAATGATGTCCAGGCAGAACATGCTGACATTTGCCGTGCTCCCCATCTAGTGTCACCGACACTAGTAGTGCCCTGGGAATCCCTACGGGGCTGCTACAGTATGTTGAAATTCCCCAGCCCACCCCAGGACTGGGAGAGTAGTCTATGGATGTTCGATCCCAGGCCTCCCCTGCTGACCCCCTATGGCATGGGCTCAATCCTGAACCCAGGTCACTGGCGTGGCACAAGGTGTGGCATCCAGCGCCTCAACCCTCAGCACCACTGGACCAACATGAGACAGTGTAATGGTGCGGCCAGCACCATAACTCCAAGTCCTGCCTCAGCCAGGAAATCACACTGCTCCTGGATAGCCAGCACCACCTAAAGAAAAAAGAATGAGGACAATCATGCTCTGGAGGTGACAGGTGCTGGCTGGCATCAAGTAGAAGGCACACAGCACCATGGTTAGCCCCGCATAGCTACTGCAGAGTGAGGCAACTGTGATGACCACTGAGCTGTGGCAACAGTTGCCAAGCAAGAGGGCCCTGCTGCAGATTGTGAGCAGGACCCACCGCAAGGACCTCTTTACCAGAACCAGTGACACTGACTGACCTCACTATCCCCAAGCAGCTACAGACGGTGACTGGATGGCCATGGTACAGCAGGATCACTGGCAGCACCACCCACCAAGTCCTTCTACTCACCACAGAGGACAACATCAGAGACCTGGCTCAGGCACCCTTCTGGTTGATGGATGGTATGATCAAGACTGTGCCACACCTGTTCACTCATTGTAAACCATCCATGCACCCATGGGGACGGGCCCTAACAACCTCATCATGTCATTGGTGTATACACTGATGACGACAAAGAGCTTGCAGTGTTACTGCACCTTGTTCCAGGAGCTGAATAAATATGCCAGTATACAGTCCTGCACCCTCAAACCACCTACGATCATCACTGACTTTGAGCAGGCTGCGATCAATGCCTGTAAGATGGAATTTCTGCAAGCCATAAATAAGGGTTGCCTGTTCCACTTTGGGCAGATTGTGTGGCGGAAGGTCCAGAGCTTTGGCCTTGCACCACAATACAAAGTGACCTAGACTTCAGCCTGAAGATCCATGAACTTGTGGCCCTCACCCATCTCCTGGCACAGGACATTCCAGCAGCATTCAGTGTCCTGAAGCCAACCATTCTGCCCAATGCCACCACACTCCTCTATTGTTTAGAGCAGACATGTGTGCTGGGCAGGATATAGCTGTACAGTAGGGTGGCCAAGGTGCCCACGAGATATGACCCCATGTTCCCACCTCAGCTGTGGTTGGTTGCGGATCTCAAGGAGCGAGATATACTGTGGACCCAAACAATGTTGAGACCTGGCACTGCCATCTCCATGCCCTGCTCGGGAAGGTGCATGTAGAGGTCATGACAATGCTAGCAGAGCTCCACAGGGAACAGCAATGGACCTATGTCACCAGGGAAGGCATTTGTTGTGGACTGCCATGGACACCATCCAAGAAGAGCTATGAGGAGTGGATAAGGATGGTACTGGCATCCAAGGACAAGGGCAAGCTGCTGAAGTTTCTCTATGGCATGGCACACTGCACCACCCTATAGGGTTTCCATGGTGACATGGCACCTGACAGTTGCACACTCACAGTACACATCATGCACAGCCACCAGGTTGCCACGGTGGCCCCCTACTGTTGAACAAAGTTTCACCCCCACATTTCACATGCACCCCAACCTGGTGGCGATGTCTCTCACAACACTGCTGGGTATCACCAAGCAGCCCACAGCACACTGCCACATCTGCACTATGTGTCACATGTTGCACAGGCCTGACTCTGTGTGAGTCCCCCCAAAATCCTTACAGCTGTTCATGTGTGCAACACATTGCACAGGCCTGAAGCTATGTGAGTGCTCCCCCAATTCTTCCAGCTGTGCAACTGTGTGGCAACAGCATTCCCGCAATGGGCCCTTGAGAACCCCCCACAACACACCTGGCAGCCTTCACACCACAATGGGCTCCTGTGGCACAGGCCCCCCAAACACCTCCAGACTTTTTTCTGTGTGCTTACTGCAAGCCCATAGTGGGCTAGCATGACACGGCCACATGCACACATTGCATGGTTGGTGCGATGGCATGCTGCTCTGTGTCCTGGCATCCACATGTGGTGTTGCTGTGGACCATTTCCTGGTGCAGCTATCCATGCTCTCGCTGTGCTGCTCTGCTGTGTGCCTGCAGTGTCATGCATGCACTGACCAACAGGCATGATACTCCAATTGCTTCATGCATGCCCAACTGGATGGCTGTCAGCTGACATCATCATGCATGCAAGAATGCACGGACAGTCCTCCATGCTGCCTGGGATGGCTGGTCAACACACTGGGGCATGCATAGCTATTTGTTTCATCCCTGTCCCACGGATGGTGAGACAGTCATCCTTACTGGGGGTCTGTGATCAGGTCAGTGTGTTCTCAGAGGGTGCACCACATAGGGCGTGGGTGTTTTCACATCATCTGTGCTGTTCAGTAGTGGATCAGGTCCTGGGATAGGTGGCGTAGGTCGGGATCGGGTGCTTCATGTGTTTGTGGAAAATCCACTCAACAGCAGCACAGCATCCTGACCTCCTCTGGTCTGACAGTGTGTCAGGCACTGTCCTAGGTCAGGCCACTGTGTGTTGGGCTGCTGGGGTTGTTGGGCTGTTGTGTGTGGGATGCAGCATGTCAGACTAGTAAGTGTTGGGATTATAAAAGGGTACCTAGTAGGGCAGGGTTTTCTATGTGCAAGGAGAGTGATCAGTGGTAGGATGGGCAACTGGTATCTGGCAAGATGGGAAGTCTGGGTGGGTCCAGCTGCAGAAAGAGTTGTTATCTAGGGGGTGCTGGTCTAGCTCTAAGGAGGGTGCTTTGTTTGGTGAGGCTGGGAGGTTGGTCCAGCTGCAGGGAAGGTGGTCTACTGAGGTGGGGAGGCAGGTCCGAGGGGGTTCCATCTGCAGGGGGATCTTGTCTGAGGGTAGGAAAGCAGCCAGCTACAGGGAGGGTGATAGTTGATGGGGAGAGGCTGGTTTGGGGCTTATAGGGTGGACTAGCTGCAGGCAAGGTACACAGCTTGGGAGAGGTCTATTGGGATGTTGATATGGTTGTCCAGCTGGGTGGTCATCTGGGCAGGGGGTGTTCAAGATGTGAGTGGTCATGGGGGGTGCAGGCCCAAAGGGCTGTACTTGGGAACCCTCACTGAAGTCAAATACTAAATTTAGTATTAAAGCATTCATTAATTTGCCTTCATAGACTAATTTTAGTCATTTTTAATAATCTTTAATCATCATTCAAAAATACAACCACTAAGAATACTAAATTCTAAGAAGTATTTCAGCAGACTAGTTGTTCAAGAGTAAGTTATTGCTAAATGAATAATATAAATAGATCTGCAATGCTCTTAATAGTACAATTTTTTTTAATACAACTGAATCATAAATGAAGATTACAGTCAGCGGAGTAGTTTTAGGATTTAAATTAGCCAATCAAGACTGGGTACATTACCGTGCATTTCAGTTCTACTAAGCAAGGAGACAGATAAAACAACCAGCAACACTAATGCATTTCAGAGAAGGTAAGCAATCATAAAATGAGGGGTTTTACCTGGAAATAGTATGGTGCAAAAAAAAGTTGGCAGTGTCCCTTTAAAAGTCTACTCTAAACTACTTTTTCCATAAGTCAACTCAGTCAGAGGCCTACATTTTCCAGCTCAATTCCTGTCTGTGCCCAGCCTGATGAAACTGCATGAGCACTCTGTGGTCTCCATTTTTGAACAACTGGTGTTTCCTACTGCTAAAATTTACATCTTTTTACATCTTTTTAACTCCCTGAAATGTTAAATGCAGTAAGGGAATTATCACTCAGGTGTTTTTTTTTTTTCTAAATTAAATGCTGTGCAGGTTTCACAGTCAATATTGTGTCTTGAAAACATTTTCTCTTCTCTGAACTCGTGGCTAAACTTTGAAATACACGTTTTATTTTCAATCAACCCCCCCCCCTTAAAGTGTCTAGGATGCATTGTGCCTCTAGATTACCTGTTGTTTGTGGATTTATTGCTGATTTAGTTACTTTAAAGTAGTGGGGGTGTGGGCAGGATAAAGAAGAGCAGGAAGATTGTATAAATGAGCAAATTCAGAATGCATTGTCTGTGTGTATCCATTTAGAAACCTATTTAACTATATTTACAGAGAAAAGATTACAACTTTTTTAATTTGAGAAAATCTGGAGTTACCTGCAGATAAAGTTAGAATTATTTACTGCAGATATTTGAGTGTGTGTGCATTCCAGGTCTAAATCCACCAGATCCTCACAGTAACTCAGGTAGTATGAGAGCCACAGCCAAGGTTCTCTGTTGAACCCAACCTGCCAGACTGAACTCCGCAGTCCAATTCTTAAGCTAACACTCACAGAAGCTCAGGTGGTCAGAGAGCAACAGCCAAGGTTGTCTGATGAACCCATTCTGCCAGACTGCCCTCCACAGTCCAGGTCTGAAGCCACAAGACCCTCACAGAAGCTCAGGTAGACTGAGAGCCGCAGCCATCTTTGTCTGATGAACCTAACCTGCCAGACTGCCCTCCACAGTCCAATTCTTAAGCAAACAGACTCTCAGAGAAGCTCAGGTAGTCTGAGAGCCACAGCCAAGGTTCTCTGATGAACCAAACCTGCAAGACTGCCTTCTGCAGTCCAGATCGGAAGCCTCCAGACCCTCATGGAAGCTCATGTAGTCTGAGAGCCACAGCCAAGATTCTCTTTCAAACCTGACTTGCCAGACAGCCTTCTGCAGTCCAGGCCTGAAGCCACAATCCCCTCACAGAAGCTCAGGTAGTCTGATAACCCCAACTGTGGATGTCTGAGGAACCTGAGCTGTCAGACTACCCTCCTCAGTCCAGGTCTGAAGCCACAAGACCCTCTCAGAAGCTCTGGTAGTCTGACAGCTTCAGCCATTATTCTCTAATGAACCAGACCTGCCAGACAGGCATCTGCAGTCCACGTCCATAGCCAACAGCCCCTCACAGAAGCTCAAGTAGTCTGAGAGCCACAGCCGAGGTTCTCTAATGAACCCGACCTGCCAAACTGCCATCCATAGTCCATGCCTGAAGCAACCTGTCCCTTTCATAATCTCAGGTCGTCTGAGAGCCACAGCCAATGGTTGTCTAAAAAACCCGACTGGTCAGACTGCCTTCTGCAGTCCAGGTGTGAAGCCTTCAGACCCTCACAGAAGCTCTTGTAGTCTGAGAGCCACAGCCATGATTCTCTTTCAAACCCGACTTGCCAGACAGCCTTCTGCAGTCCAGGTCTGAAGCCACAAGCCCCTCACAGAAGCTCAGGTAGTCTGAGAACCACAACTGTGGCTGTCTGATGAACCTGAGCTGTCAGACTACCCTACTCAGTCCAGGTCTGAAGCCACAAGACCCTCTCAGAAGCTCAGGTAGTCTGAGAGCTTCAGCCATGATTCTCTAATGAACCAGACCTGCCAGACAGGCATCCTCAGCCTACGTCCGTAGCCACCAGCTGCTCACAGAAGCTCAGGTATTCTGAGAGTAACAGCTGCATTTTCGTGATGAACCCGACTTGCCAGACTTCCGTAAGCAGTCCAGGTCTGAAGCCAAAAGACTCTCATAGAAGCTCAGGTAGTCTAAGAGCCACAGGCATGGTTCTCTGATGAACCTGACCTGCCAGACTGCTCTCCACAGTCCAGGTCAAAAGCCACAAGACCTTTCAGAAGCTCAGGTAGTCTGAGAGCCTCAGTCAAGATTCTCTGATGAACCTGACCTGCCAGACTGCCCTGCACAGTCCAGTTCTAAAGCTAACAGACTCTCACAGAAGTTCAGATAGTCTGAGAGCCACAGCCACGGTTCTCTGATGAACCTGAACTGCCAGACTGCGCCCCGCATTCCTGGTCTAAAGCCACCTGATCCTCAGAGAAACTCAGGTAGTCTGAGAGCGACAGCCAAGTTTCTCTGATGAACCCAACTTGCCAGACTGCCCACCGCAAGCCAGGTCTGAATCCACCAGCCCATCACAGAAGCATAGATAGTCTGAGAGCCACAGCCGAGGTGCTCTCATGAACCTGACCTTCCAGACCACCATCTGCTGTCCATGTCTGAACCTACCTGTCCCTCTCAGATTCTCAGGTAGTCTGAAAGCCACAGCCATGGTAGTCTAAAAAACCCAACCAGCCAGACTGCCATTTGCATTCCAAGTCTGAAGCCTTCTGAGCCTCATAGAAGCTCATGAAGTCTGACAGCCACAGCCATGATTCTCTTACAAACCCCACCTGCCAGACAGCCTTCCGCAGTCCTGGTCTGAAGCCACCAGCCCCTCCCAGATGCTCAGGTAGTCTGAGAGCCACAGCTGTGGTTCTGTGATGAACCTGACCTGCCAGTCTGCCATCTGCAGTGGAAGGTCTGAAGCCACCGGCCCATCACAGATGATCAGGTAGTCTGAGAGCCACAGCCATTTTTATCTGATGAACCCAACCTGCCAGACTGTCATCCGCAGTCCAGATCTGCAGCCATCAGTCCCTCACAGAACCTCAGGTAGTCTGAGAGCCACAGCCATGGTTTGATGATGAACCTGACATGCCAGACTGCCCTCCGCAGTCCAGGTCTAAATCCACCAGATCCTCACAGAAGCTCAGGTAGTCTGAGAGCCACAGTAATGGTTCTCTGATGAACCCAACCAGCCAGATTGACCTCCGCAGTCCAATTCTTAAGCTAACAGACTCTCACAGAAGTTCAGGTGGTCTGAGAGCTACAGCCAAGGTTCTCTGATGAACCCACCTGCCAGACTGCCATCCGCACCATTTCTGAAGCCAACGGACCCTCACAGAAGCTCAGTTAGTCTGAGAGCCACAGCTATGGTTCCGTGATCAACCTGACCTGCCAGACTGCTCTCCGTAGTCCAGGTCTGAAGCCACCAGCTTCTCTCAGAAGCTCAGGTAGTCTGAGAGCCACAGCCATGGTTCGATGATGTACCTGACATGCCAGACTGCCCTCTGCAGTCCAGGTCTAAATCCACCAGATCCTCACAGAAGCTCAGGTAGTGTAAGAACCACAACAAAGGTTCTCTGATGAACCCAACCAGCCAGACTGACCTTCGCTGTCCAATTCTTAAGCTAACAGACTCTCACAGAAGTTCAGGTGGTCTGAGAGCTACAGCCAAGGTTCTCTGATGAACCCACCTGCCAGACTGCCATCCGCACCATTTCTGAAGCCAACGGACCCTCACAGAAGCTCTGTTAGTCTGAGAGACACAGCCATAGTTCCCTGATCAACCTGACCTGCCAGACTGCCCTCCGCAGTCCAGGTCTGAAGACACAAGACCCTCAAAGAAGCTCAGGTAGTCTGAGAGCCACAGCCATCTTTGTCTGAGGAACTTGACCTGCCAGACTGCCCTCCACTGTCCAATTCTTCAGCTAACAGACTCTCACAGAAGTTCAGGTAGTCTGAGAGCCACAGCCAAGGTTTTCTGACAAACTGAACCTGCCAGACTGCCCTCCACATTCCAGGTCTGAAGCCACCAGCTTCTCTCAGAAGCTCAGGTAGTCTGAGAGCCACAGCCGAAGTTCTCTAATGATACCGACCTGCCATACTGACATCCATAATCCATGCCTGAAGTTACCTGTCCTTCTCAGTATCTCAGGTAGTCTGAGAGCCACAGCCAAAGGTTGTCTAAACAACCCGACCTGACAGACTGCCTTCTACAGTCCAGGTCTGAAGCCTTCAGACCCTCACAGAAGCTCAGGTAGTCTGAGAACCACTGCTGTGGTTCTGTCATGAACCCGACCTGCCAGCCTGCCACCCAGAGTGGAAGGTCTGAAGCCAACGGCCCCTCACAGAAGTTCAGGTAGTCTGAGAGCCACAGCCATGGTTCCCTGATGAACCTGACATGCCAGACTGCCCTCCACAGTCCAGATCTGAAGCCACTAGATCCTCACAGAAACTCAGGTAGTTTGAGAGCCACAGCCGTGGTTCCTTGATCAACCTGACTGACAGACTGCCCTCTGCAGTCCAGGTCTGAAGCCACAAGACTCTCAAAGAAGCTCAGGAAGTCTGAGAGCCACAGCCATCTTTGTCTGAGGAACTTGACCTGCCAGACTGCCCTCCACTGTCCAATTCTTAAGCTTACAGATTCTTACAGAAGTTCAGGTAGTCTGAGAGCCACAGCCAAGGTTTTCTGACAAACTGAACCTGCCAGACTGCCCTCCACATTCCAGGTCTGAAGCCACCAGCTTCTCTCAGAAGCTCAGGCAGTCTGAGAGCCACAGCCGAAGTTCTCTAATGAGCCCGACCTGCCATACTGACATGCATAATCCATGCCTGAAGTTACCTGACCCTCTCAGAATCTCAGGTAGTCTGAGAGCCACAGCCAAAGGTTGTCTGAACAACCCGACCTGCCAGACTGCCTTCTACAGTCCAGGTCTGAAGCCTTCAGACCCTCACAGAAGCTCAGGTAGTCTGAGAACCACTGCTGTGGTTCTGTCATGAACCCGACCTGCCAGCCTGCCACCCAGAGTGGAAGGTCTGAAGCCAATGGCCCCTCACAGAAGCTCAGGTAGTCTGAGAGCCACAGCCATGGTTCCTTGATGAACCTGACATGCCCGACTGCCCTTCACAGTCCAGATCTGAAGCCACTAGATCCTCACAGACACTCAGGTAGTTTGAGAGCCACAGCCATGGTTGTCTGATGAACCTGACCTGCCAAACTGCCCTCCACAGTCCAAATCTTAAGCTAACAGACTCTCACAGATGTTCAGGTAGATTGAGAGCCACAGCCGTGGTTCTCTGGCAAAACCAACCTCCCAGATTGCGCACTGCATTCCAAGTCTAAATCCATCAGATCCTCACAGAAGCTCAGGTAGTATGAGAGCCAAAGCCAAGGTTCTCTGATGAACCCAACCTGCCAGACTGAACTCCGCAGTCCAATTCTTAAGCTAACAGACTCTCACAGTAGCTCATGTAGTCTGAGAGCCACAACCGTGAATCCCTTACAAACACAACCTGCCGGACAGCCTTCCACAGTCCAGGTCTGAAGCCACAAGCCCCTCACAGAAGCTCAGGCAGTCTAAGAACCACAGCTGTGGATGTCTGATGAACCTGAGCTGGCAGACTGCCATCCGCAGTCCAAGCCCGAAGCCACCAGACCCTCAAAGAAACTCTTGTAGTCTGAAAGCTTCAATTGCGGTTCTCTTATGAACCCTACCTGCCAGACTGCCATCTGCAGTCTAGATCTGAAGCCACCAGACCCTCACAGAACTCAAGTAGTCTGAGAGCCACTGCTGTGGTTCTCTGATGAAGCTGACCTGCCAGACTGCCATCCACAGTTCAGGTCAGAAGCCAACAGCTCCTCGCAGAAGGTCAGATAGTCTAGAAGCCCAGCTGTGGTTCTCGGATGAACCCAACCTGCTAGACTGCCATCCGCTGTTCAGGTCTGAAGCCACCAAACCCTCACAGAAGCTCAGGTAGTCCTAGAGCCAGAGCCATGGTTCTCTGACATTCTCAACCTGCCAGATTGCTATTCGCAGTCCAGGTCTGAAGCCACCAGCTCCAAACTGAAGCTCTGGGAGTCTGAGAATGACAGCCGTGGTTCTCTCATGAACCTGACCTGCTAGACTGCCTTCCACAGTCCATGTCTGAAGCCACCAACCACTCACAAAAACTCAGGTTCTCTGAGAGCCACAGCTGAGGTTCCCTGATGAACCTGAACTGCCAGACTGCCATTCCCAGTCCATGACTGAAGCCACCTGCCCCTATCAGAAGCTCAGGAAGTCTGAGAGCCTCATCCAAGGTTCTCTGATGATCCCAACCTGCAAGACTGCCCTCCGCCATCTAGGTCTGAAGCCACCAGCCCCTCAAAGAAGCTCTGGTAGTCTGAAAGCTACAATTGAGGTGTTCTAATGAACCCGACCTGCCAGACTGCCTACCGCAGCCCATGCCTGAAGCTACTTGCCTCTTCTCAGGTTCTCAGGTAGTCTGAAAGCCATAGCCAAGGATGTCTAAAAAACCTGAAAGGCCAGACTGCCTTCTGCAGTCCAGATCTGAAGCCTCCAGACCCTTATGGAAGCTCATATAGTCTGAGAGCCACAGCCAAGATTTTCTTTCAAACCCGACTTGCCAGACAGACTTCTGCAGTCCAGGTCTGAAGCCACAAGCCCCTCACAGAAGCTCAGGTAGTCTGAGAACCCTAACAGTGGATGTCTGATGAACCTGAGCTGTCAGACTACCCTCCTCAGTCCAGGTCTGAAGCCACAAGACCCTCTCAGAAGCTCCGGTAGACTGAGAGCTTCAGCCATTATTCTCTAATGAACCAGACCTGCCAGACAGGCATCCGCAGTCCATGTCCATAGCCACCAGCCCCTCACAGAAGTTCAGGAAGTCTGAGAGCCACTGCCAAGGTTTTCTGACAAACTGAACCTGCCAGACTGCCCTCCACATTCCAGGTCTGAAGCCACCAGCTTCTCTCAGAAGCTCAGGTAGTCTGACAGCCACAGCCGAAGTTCTCTAATGAACCCGACCTGCCATACTGATATCCATAATCCATGCCTGAAGTTACCTATCCCTCTCAGAATCTCAGGTAGTCTGAGAGCCACAGCCAAAGGTTGTCTAAACAACCCGATCTGCAAGACTGCCATCCACAGGTCAGGTCTGAAGTCAACAGCCCCTCGTAGAAGGTCAGATTGTCTAGTAGCCCAGCTGTGGTTCTCGGATGAAACCAACCTGCTAGACTGACATCCGCTGTTTAGGTCTGAAGCCACCAAACCCTCACAGATGATCAAGTAGTCTGAGAGCCACAGCCATTTTTCTCTGATGAACCCAACCTGCCAGACTGTCATCAGCAGTCCAGATCTGAAGCCATCAGCCCCTCACAGAACCTCAGGTAGTCTGAGAGCCACAGCCATGGTTTGATGATGAACCTGACATGCCAGACTGCCCTACGCAGTCCAGTTCTAAATCCACCAGATCCTCAAAGAAGCTCAGGTAGTGTGAGAACCACAACAAAGGTTTTCTGATGAACCCAACAGCCAGACTGACCTCCGCAGTCCAATTCTTAAGCTAAAAGACTCTCACAGAAGTTCAGGTGGTCTGAGAGCCACAGCAAAGGTTCTCTGATGAACCCACCTGCCAGACTGCCATCCACACCAATTCTGAAGCCAACGGACCCTCACAGAAGCTCAGTTTGTCTGAGAGCCACAGCCATGGTTCCTTGGTCAACCTGACCTGCCAGACTGCTCTCCGCAGTCCAGATCTGAAGCCACCAGCCTCTCCCAGAAGCTCTGGTAGTCTGAGAGCCACAGCCATGGTTCGATGATGAACCTGACATGCCAGACTGCCCTCTGCAGTCCAGGTCTAAATCCACCAGATCCTCATAGAAGCTCAGGTAGTGTGAGAACCACAACAAAGGTTCTCTGATGAACCCAACCAGCCAGAATGACCTTCGCGGTCCAATTCTTAAGCTAACATACTCTCACAGAAGTTCAGGTGGTCTGAGAGCTACAGCCAAGGTTCTCTGATGAACCCACCTGCCAGACTGCCATCCACACCAGTTCTGAAGCCAACGGACCCTCACAGAAGCTCAGTTAGTCTGAGAGCCACAGCCATGGTTCCCTGATCAACCTTACCTGCCAGACTGCCCCCCGCAGTCCAGGTCTGAAGCCACAACACCCTCAAAGAAGCTCAGGTAGTCTGAGAGCCACAGCCATCTTTGTCTGAGGACTTGACCTGCCAGACTGCCCTCCACTGTCCAATTCTTAAGCTTACAGACTCTCACAGAAGTTCAGGAAGTCTGAGAGCCACTGCCAAGGTTTTCTGACAAACTGAACCTGCCAGACTGCCCTCCACATTCCAGGTCTGAAGCCACCAGCTTCTCTCAGAAGCTCAGGTAGTCTGACAGCCACAGCCGAAGTTCTCTAATGAACCCGACCTGCCATACTGACATCCATAATCCATGCCTGAAGTTACCTATCCCTCTCAGAATCTCAGGTAGTCTGAGAGCCACAGCCAAAGGTTGTCTAAACAACCCGATCTGCAAGACTGCCTTCTACAGTCCAGGTCTGAAGCCTTCAGACCCTCACAGAAGCTCAGATAGTCTGAGAACCACTGCTATGGTTCTGTCATGAACCCGACCTGCCAGCCTGCCACCCAGAGTGGAAGGTCTGAAGTCAACGGCCCCTCACAGGAGCTCAGGTAGTCTGAGAGCCACAGCCATGGTTCCCTGATGAACCTGACATGCCAGACTGCCCTCCACAGTCCAGATCTGAAGCCACTAGATCCTCACAGACACTCAGGTAGTTTGAGAGCCACAGCCGTGGTTGTCTGATGAACCCAACCTGCCAGACTGCCCTCCACAGTCCAAATCTTAAGCTAACAGACTCTCACAGATGTTCAGGTAGATTGAGAGCCACAGCCATGGTTCTCTGACAAAACTGAAATCCCAGACTGCGCTCTGCATTCCAAGTCTAAATCCACCAGATCCTCACAGAAGCTCAGGTAGTATGACAGCCAAAGCCCAGGTTCTCTGATGAACCCAACCTGCCAGACTGAACTCCGCAGTCCAATTCTTAAGCTAACAGACTCTCACAGTAGCTCATGTAGTCTGAGAGCCACAGCCGTGGAATCCCTTACAAACCCGCCCTTACCAGACAGCCTTCCACAGTCCAGGTCTGCAGCACAAGCCCTCACAGAAGCTCAGGCAGTCTGAGAACCACAGCTGTGGATGTCTGATGAACCTGAGCTGTCAGACTGCCATCCGCAGTCCAAGCCTGAAGCCACCAGACCTCAAGAAACGCTTGTAGTCTGAAAGCTTCATCTGCGGTTCTCTGATGAACCAACCTGCCAGACTGCCATCCACAGTTCAGGTCTGAAGTCAACAGCCCCTCGTAGAAGGTCAGATAGTCTAGAAGCCCAGCTGTGGTTCTCAGATGAACCCAACCTGCTAGACTGACATCCGCTGTTTAGGTCTGAAGCCACCAAACCCTCACAGATGATCAAGTAGTCTGAGAGCCACAGCCATTTTTCTCTGATGAACCCAACCTGCCAGACTGTCATCAGCAGTCCATATCTGAAGCCATCAGCCTCACAGAACCTCAGGTAGTCTGAGAGCCACAGCCATGGTTCGATGATGAACCTGACATGCCAGACTGCCCTACGCAGTCCAGTTCTAAATCCACCAGATCCTCACAGAAGCTCAGGTAGTGTGAGAACCACAACAAAGGTTTTCTGATGAACCCAACAGCCAGACTGACCTCCGCAGTCCAATTCTTAAGCTAAAAGACTCTCACAGAAGTTCAGGTGGTCTGAGAGCCACAGCCAAGGTTCTCTGATGAACCCACCTGCCAGACTGCCATCCACACCAGTTCTGAAGCCAACGGACCCTCACAGAAGCTCAGTTAGTCTGAGAGCCACAGCCATGGTTCCTTGGTCAACCTGACCTGCCAGACTGCTCTCCGCAGTCCAGATCTGAAGCCACCAGCCTCTCCCAGAAGCTCTAGTAGTCTGAGAGCCACAGCCATGGTTCGATGATGAACCTGACATGCCAGACTGCCCTCTGCAGTCCAGGTCTAAATCCACCAGATCCTCACAGAAGCTCAGGTAGTGTGAGAACCACAACAAAGGTTCTCTGATGAACCCAACCAGCCAGACTGACCTTCGATGTCCAATTCTTAAGCTAACATACTCACAGAAGTTCAGGTGGTCTGAGAGCTACAGCCAAGGTTCTCTGATGAACCCACCTGCCAGACTGCCATCCACACCAGTTCTGAAGCCAACGGACCCTCACAGAAGCTCAGTTAGTCTGAGAGCCACAGCCATGGTTCCCTGATCAACCTGACCTGCCAGACTGCCCCCCGCAGTCCAGGTCTGAAGCCACAACACCCTCAAAGAAGCTCAGGTAGTCTGAGAGCCACAGCCATCTTTGTCTGAGGACTTGACCTGCCAGACTGCCCTCCACTGTCCAATTCTTAAGCTTACAGACTCTCACAGAAGTTCAGGTAGTCTGAGAGCCACTGCCAAGGTTTTCTGACAAACTGAACCTGCCAGACTGCCCTCCACATTCCAGGTCTGAAGCCACCAGCTTCTCTCAGAAGCTCAGGTAGTCTGACAGCCACAGCCGAAGTTCTCTAATGAACCTGACCTGCCATACTGACATCCATAATCCATGCCTGAAGTTACCTATCCTCTCAGAATCTCAGGTAGTCTGAGAGCTACAGCCAAAGTTGTCTAAACAACCCGATCTGCAAGACTGCCTTCTACAGTCCAGGTCTGAAGCCTTCAGACCCTCACAGAAGCTCAGATAGTCTGAGAACCACTGCTATGGTTCTGTCATGAACCCGACCTGCCAGCCTGCCACCCAGAGTGGAAGGTCTGAAGTCAACGGCCCCTCACAGGAGCTCAGGTAGTCTGAGAGCCACAGCCATGGTTCCCTGATGAACCTGACATGCCAGACTGCCCTCCACAGTCCAGATCTGAAGCCACTAGATCCTCACAGACACTCAGGTAGTTTGAGAGCCACAGCCGTGGTTGTCTGATGAACCCAACCTGCCAGACTGCCCTCCACAGTCCAAATCTTAAGCTAACAGACTCTCACAGATGTTCAGGTAGATTGAGAGCCACAGCCATGGTTCTCTGACAAAACTGAAATCCCAGACTGCGCTCTGCATTCCAAGTCTAAATCCACCAGATCCTCACAGAAGCTCAGGTAGTATGACAGCCAAAGCCCAGGTTCTCTGATGAACCCAACCTGCCAGACTGAACTCCGCAGTCCAATTCTTAAGCTAACAGACTCTCACAGTAGCTCATGTAGTCTGAGAGCCACAGCCGTGAATCCCTTACAAACCCGCCCTACCAGACAGCCTTCCACAGTCCAGGTCTGCAGCCACAAGCCCCTCACAGAAGCTCAGGCAGTCTGAGAACCACAGCTGTGGATGTCTGATGAACCTGAGCTGTCAGACTGCCATCCGCAGTCCAAGCCTGAAGCCACCAGACCCTCGAAGAAACGCTTGTAGTCTGAAAGCTTCATCTGCGGTTCTCTGATGAACCCAACCTGCCAGACTGCCATCCACAGTTCAGGTCTGAAGTCAACAGCCCCTCGTAGAAGGTCAGATAGTCTAGAAGCCCAGCTGTGGTTCTCAGATGAACCCAACCTGCTAGACTGACATCCGCTGTTTAGGTCTGAAGCCACCAAACCCTCACAGATGATCAAGTAGTCTGAGAGCCACAGCCATTTTTCTCTGATGAACCCAACCTGCCAGACTGTCATCAGCAGTCCATATCTGAAGCCATCATCCCTCACAGAACCTCAGGTAGTCTGAGAGCCACAGCCATGGTTCGATGATGAACCTGACATGCCAGACTGCCCTACGCAGTCCAGTTCTAAATCCACCAGATCCTCACAGAAGCTCAGGTAGTGTGAGAACCACAACAAAGGTTTTCTGATGAACCCAACAGCCAGACTGACCTCCGCAGTCCAATTCTTAAGCTAAAAGACTCTCACAGAAGTTCAGGTGGTCTGAGAGCCACAGCCAAGGTTCTCTGATGAACCCACCTGCCAGACTGCCATCCACACCAGTTCTGAAGCCAACGGACCCTCACAGAAGCTCAGTTAGTCTGAGAGCCACAGCCATGGTTCCTTGGTCAATGACCTGCCAGACTGCTCTCCATGATCCAGATCTGAAGCCACCAGCCTCTCCCAGAAGCTCTAGTAGTCTGAGAGCCACAGCCATGGTTCGATGATGAACCTGACATGCCAGACTGCCCTCTGCAGTCCAGGTCTAAATCCACCAGATCCTCACAGAAGCTCAGGTAGTGTGAGAACCACAACAAAGGTTCTCTGATGAACCCAACCAGCCAGACTGACCTTCGCGGTCCAATTCTTAAGCTAACATACTCTCACAGAAGTTCAGGTGGTCTGAGAGCTACAGCCAAGGTTCTCTGATGAACCCACCTGCCAGACTGCCATCCACACCAGTTCTGAAGCCAACGGACCCTCACAGAAGCTCAGTTAGTCTGAGAGCCACAGCCATGGTTCCCTGATCAACCTGACCTGCCAGACTGCCCCCGCAGTCCAGGTCTGAAGCCACAACACCTCAAAGAAGCTCAGGTAGTCTGAGAGCCACAGCCATCTTTGTCTGAGGACTTGACCTGCCAGACTGCCCTCCACTGTCCAATTCTTAAGCTTACAGACTCTCACAGAAGTTCAGGTAGTCTGAGAGCCACTGCCAAGGTTTTCTGACAAACTGAACCTGCCAGACTGCCCTCCACATTCCAGGTCTGAAGCCACCAGCTTCTCTCAGAAGCTCAGGTAGTCTGAAAGCCACAGCCAAAGTTCTATAATGAACCCGACCTGCCATACTGCCAACCATAATCCATGCCTGAATTTACCTATCCCTCTCAGAATCTCAGGTAGTCTGAGAGCCACAGCCAAAGGTTGTCTAAACAACCCGACCTGCCAGACTGCCTTCTACAGTCCAGGTCTGAAGCCTTCAGACCCTCACAGAAGCTCAGATAGTCTGAGAACCACTGCTGTGGTTCTGTCATGAACCCGACCTGAAAGCCTGCCACCCAGAGTGGAATGTCTGAAGCCAACGGCCCCTAACAGAAGCTCAGGTAGTCTGAGAGCCACAGCCATGATTCCCTGATGAACCTGACATGCCAGACTGCCCTCCACAGTCCAGATCTGAAGCCACTAGATCCTCACAGACACTCAGGTAGTTTGAGAGCCACAGCCATGGTTGTCTGATGAACCTGACCTGCCAGACTGCCCTCCACAGTCCAAATCTTAAGCTAACAGACTCTCACAGATGTTCAGGTAGATTGAGAGCCACAGCCATGGTTCTCTGACAAAACTGACCTCCCAGACTGCGCTCTGCATTCCAAGTCTAAATCCACCAGATCCTCACAGAAGCTCAGGTAGTATGACAGCCAAAGCCCAGGTTCTCTGACGAACCCAACCTCCCAGACTTAACTCCGCAGTCCAATTCTTAAGCTAACAGACTCTCACAGTAGCTCATGTAGTCTGAGAGCCACAGCCGTGAATCCCTTACAAACCAGCCCTACCAGACAGCCTTCCACAGTCCAGGTCTGAAGCCACAAGTCCCTCACAGAAGCTCAGGCAGTCTGAGAACCACAGCTGTGGATGTCTGATGAACCTGAGCTGTCAGACTGCCATCCGCAGTCCAAGCCTGAAGCCACCAGACCCTCAAAGAAACGCTTGTAGTCTGAAAGCTTCATCTGCGGTTCTCTGATGAACCCAACCTGCCAGACTGCCATCCACAGTTCAGGTCTGAAGCAACCAGACCCTCACTGAAACTCAAGTAGTCTGAGAGCCACTGCCGTGGTTCTCTGATGAACCCAACCTGACAGACTGCCATCCACAGTTCAGGTCTGAAGCCAACAGCCCCTCGCAGAAGGTCAGATAGTCTAGAAGCCCAGCTGTGGTTCTCGGATGAACCCAACCTGCTAGACTGCCATCCGCTGTTTAGGTCTGAAACCACCAAACCCTCACAGAAGCTCAGGTAGTCCTAGAGCCAGAACCATGGTTCTCTGACATTCTCAACCTGCCAGATTGCTATTCGCAGTCCAGGTCTGAAGCCACCAGCGCCTAACAGAAGCTCTGGGAGTCTGAGAAAGACAGCCGTGGTTCTCTCATGAACCTGACCTGCCAGACTGCCTTCCACAGTCCAGGTCTGAAGCCACCAGCCCCTCACAAAAACTCAGGTTCTCTGAGAGCCACAGCTGAGGTTCTCTGATGAACCCGAACTGCCAGACTACCATTCTCAGTCCATGCCTGAAGCCACCTGCCCCTAACAGAAGCTCAGGAAGTCTGAGAGCCACAGCCAAGGTTCTCTGATGAACCCAACCTGCAAGACTGCCTTCTGCCATCTAGGTCTGAAGTCACCAGCCCCTCAAAGAAGCTCAGGTAGTCTGAAAGCTACAATTGAGGTGTTCTAATGAACCCGACCTGCCAGACTGCCTTCCGCAGTCCATGCCTGATGCTACTTGCCTCTTCTCAGATTCTCAGGTAGTCTGAGAGACATAGCCATGGATGTCTAAAAAACCTGAAAGGCCAGACTGCCTTCTGCAGTCCAGGTCTGAAGCCTCCAGACCCTCACGGAAGCTCATGTAGTCTGAGAACCACAGCCAAGATTCTGTTTCAAACCTGACTTGCCAGACAGCCTTCTGCAGTCCAGGTCTGAAGCCACAAGCCCCTCACAGAAGCTCAGGTAGTCTGAGAACCCCAACTGCGGATGTCTGATGAACCTGAGCTGTCAGACTACCCTCCTCAGTCCAGGTCTGAATCCACAAGACCCTCTCAGAAGCTCAGGTAGCCTGAGAGCTTCAGCCATTATTCTCTAATGAACCAGACCTGCCAGACAGGCATCTGCAGTCCACGTCCATAGCCACCAGCCCCTCACAGAAGCTCAGGTAGTCTGAGAGCCACAGCCGAGGTTCTCTAATGAACCCAACCAGCCAAACTGCCATCTATAGTCCATGTCTGAAGCTACCTGTCCCTTTCAGAATCTCAGGTCGTCTGAGAGCCACAGCCAATGGTTGTCTAAAAAACCCGACTGGTCAGACTGCCTTCTGCAGTCCAGGTGTGAAGCCTTCAGACCCTCACAGAAGCTCATGTAGTCTGAGTGCCACAGCCGTGATTCTCTTTGAAACCAGACTTGCCAGACAGCCTTCTGCAGTCCAGGTCTGTAGCCACAAGCACCTCACAGAAGCTCAGGTAGCCTGAGAACCACAACAGTGGATGTATGATGAACCTGAGATGTCAGACTACCCTATTCAGTCCAGGACTGAAGCCACAAGACCCTCTCAGAAGCTTAGGTAGTCTGAGAGCTTCAGCCATTATTCTCTAATGAACCAGACCTTCCAGACAGGCATCCTCAGTCCACGTCCGTAGCCACCAGCCGCTCACAGAAGCTCAGGTATTCTGAGAGCAACAGCTGCATTTCCGTGATGAACCCGACTTGCCAGACTTACCTAAGCAGTCCAGATCTGAAGCCAAAAGACTCTCATAGATGCTCAGGTAGTCTATGAGCCACAGGCATGGTTCTCTGATGAACCTGAACTGCTAGACTGCCCTCCACAGTCCAGGTCAAAAGCCACAAGACCTCTCAGAAGCTCAGATAGTCTGAGAGCCTCAGTCATGGTTCTCTGATGAACCTGACCCGCCAGACTTCCCTGCACGGTCCAGTTCTAAAGCTAACAGACTCTCACAGAAGTTCAGATAGTCTGAGAGCCACAGCCACTGTACTCTGATGAAGCTGAACTGCCAGACTGCGCCCCGCATTCCTGGTCTAAAGCCAACTGATCCTCACAGAAGCTCAGGTAGTCTGAGAGCCACAGCCAAGTTTCTCTGATGAATCCAACTTGCCAGACTGCCCACCGCAAGCCAGGTCTGAATCCACTAGCCCCTCACAGAAGCATGGATAGTCTGAGAGCCACAGCTGAGGTTCTCTAATGAACCTGACCTGCCAGACCGCCATCTGTTGTCCATGTCTGAAGCTACCTGTCCCTCTCAGATTCTCAGGTAGTCTGAAAGCCACAGCCATTGTAGTCTAAAAGACCCGACCTGCCAGACTGCCATCTGCAGTCCAGGTCTGAAGCCTTCTGAGCCTCATAGAAGCTCATGAAGTCTGAGAGCCACAGCCATGATTCTCTTACAAACCCGACCTGCCAGACAGCCTTCCGCAGTCCTGGTCTGAAGCCACCAGCCCCTTCCAGATGTTCAGGTAGTCTGAGAGCCACAGCTGTGGTTCTGTGATGAACCCGACCTGCCAGTCTGCCATCTGCAGTGGAAGGTCTGAAGCCACCGGCCCATCACAGATGATCAGGTAGTCTGAGAGCCACAGCCATTTTTCTCTGATGAACCCAACCTGCCAGACTGTCATTAGCAGTCCAGATCTGAAGCCATCAGCCCCTTACAGAACCTCAGGTAGTCTGAGAGCCACAGCCATGCTTTAATGATGAACCTGACATGCCAGACTGCCCTCCGCAGTCAAGGTCTAAATCCACCAGATCCTCACAGAAGCTCAGGTAGTGTTAGAACCACAGCAAAGGTTCTCTGATGAACCCAACCAGCCAGACTGACAGCTGTGGTCCAATTCTTAAGCTAACAGACTCTCACAGAAGTTCAGGTGGTCTGAAAGCCACAGCCAAGGTTCTCTGATGAACCCACCTGCCAGACTGCCTTCTGCACCAGTTCTGAAGCCAATGGACCCTCACAGAAGCTCAGTTAGTATGAGAGCCACAGCCATGGTTCCCTGATCAACCTGACTGACAGACTGCCCTCCGCACTCCAGGTCTGAAGCCACAAGACCCTAAAAGAAGCTCAGGTAGTCTGAGAGCCACAGCCTTCTTTGTCTGAGGAACTTGACCTGCCAGACTGCCCTCCACTGTCCAATTCTTAAGCTTTACAGACTCTCACAGAAGCTCAGGTAGTCTGAGAGCCACAGCCAAGGTTTTCTGATGAACCGAACCTGCCAGACTGCCCTCCACATTCCAAGTCTGAAGCCACCAGCTTCTCTCAGAAGCTCAGGTAGTCTGAGAGGCACAGCCAAAGTTCTCTAATGAACCCAACCTGCCATACTGCCATCCGTAATCCATGCCTGAAGCTACCTGTCCCTCTCAGAATCTCAGGTAGTCTGAAAGCCACAGCCAAAGGTTGTCTAAACAACCCGACCTATCAGACTGCCTTCTACAGTCCAGGTCTGAAGCCTTCAGACCCTCACAGAAGCTCAGGTAGTCTGAGAACCACTGCTGTGGTTCTGTCATGAACCCGACCTGCCAGCCTGCCACCCAGAGTGGAAGGTCTGAAGCAAACGGCCCCTCACAGAAGATCCGGTAGTCTGAGAGCCACAGCCATGGTTCCCCTGATGAATCTGACAAGCCAGACTGCCCTCCACAGTCCAGATCCGAAGCCACTAGATCCTCACAGACACTCAGGTAGTTTGAGAGCCACAGCCTTTGTTGTCTGATGAACCTGACCTGCCAGACTGCCCTCCACAGTCCAAATCTTAAGCTAACAGACTCTCACAGATGTTCAGGTAGATTGAGAGCCACAGCCGTGGTTCTCTGACAAAACCGACCTCCCAGACTGCGCTCTGCATTCCAAGTCTAAATCCGCCAGATCCTCACAGAAGCTCAGGTAGTATGACAGCCAAAGCCAAGGTTCTCTTATGAACCCAGCCTGCCAGACTGAACTCCGCAGTCCAATTCTTAAGCTAACAGACTCTCACAGAAGCTCATGTAGTCTGAGAGCCACAGCCATGAATACCTTACAAACCTGACCTACCAGACAGCCTTCCACAGTCCAGGCCTGAAGCCACAAGCCCCTCACTGAAGCTCGGGCAGCCTGAGAACCACAGCTGTGGATGTCTGATGAACCTGAGCTGTCAGACTGCCATCCGCAGTACAAGCCTGAAGCCACCAGACCCTCAAAGAAACTCTTGTAGTCTGAAAGCTTCATCTGCGGTTCTCTTATGAACCCTACCTGCCAGACTGCCATCTGCAGTCCAGATCTGAAGCCACCAGACTCTCACAGAAACTCAAGTAGTCTGAGAGCCACTGCCATGGTTCTCTGTTGAACCCGACCTGCCAGACTGCCATCCACAGTTCAGGTCTGAAGCCAACAGCACTTCGCAGAAGGTCAGGTAGTCTAGAAGCCCAGCTGTGGTTCTCGGATGAACCCAACCTGCTAGACTGCCATCCACTGTTCAGGTATGAAGCCACCAAACCCTCACAGAAGCTCAGGTAGTCCTAGAGCCAGAGCCATGGTTCTCTGACATTCTCAACCTGCCAGATTGCTATTCGCAGTCCAGGTCTGAAGCCACCAGTGCCTAACAGAAGCTCTGGGAGTCTGACAATGACAGCCGTGGTTCTCTCATGAAACTGACCTGCCAGACTGCCTTCCACAGTCCAGGTATGAAGCCACCAGCCCCTCACAAAAACTCAAGTTCTCTGAGAGCCACAGCTGAGGTTCTCTGATGAACCCGAACTGCCAGACTGCCATTCTCAGGCCATGACTGAAGCCACCTGCCCCTAACAGAAGCTCAGGAAGTCTGAGAGCCACAGCCAAGGTTCTCTGATAACCCAACCTGCAAGACTGCCCTCCGCCATCTAGGTCTGAAGTCACCAGCCCCTCAAAGAAGCTCAAGTAGTCTGAAAGCTACAATTGAGGTGTTCTAATGAACCTGACCAGCCAGACTGCCTTCTGCAGTTCATGCCTGAAGCTACTTCCCTCTTCTCAGATTCTCAGAAAGTCTGAGAGCCATAGCCATGGATGTCTAAAAAACCTGAAAGGCCAGACTGCCTTCTGCAGTCCAGGTCTGAAGCCTCCAGACCCTCATGGAAGCACATGTAGTCTGAGAGCCACAGCCTAGATTCTCTTTCAAACCTGACTTGCCAGACAGCCTTCTGCAGTCCAGGTCTGAAGCCACAAACCCCTCACAGAAGATCAGGTAGTCTGAGAACCCCAACTGTGGATGTCTGATGAACCTGAGCTGTCAGACTACCCTCCACAGTCCAGGTCTGAAGCCACAAGACCCTCTCAGAAGCTCAGGTAGTCTGAGAGCTTCAGCGATTATTCTCTAATGAACCAGACCTGCCAGACAGGCATCCGCAGTCCACGTCCGTAGCCACCAGCCGCTCACAGAAGCTCAGGTATTCTGAGAACAACAGTTGCATTTCCGTGATAAACCCGACTTGCCAGACTTCGCTTAGCAGTCCAGGTCTGAAGCCAAATGACTCTCATAGAAGCTCAGGTTGTCTAAGAGCCACCGGCATGGTTCTCTGATGAACCTGACCTGCCAGACTGCCCTCCGCAGTCCAGGTCTGAAGCCACAAGACCTCTCAGAAGCTCAGGTAGTCTGAGAGGCTCAGTCATGGTTCTCTGATGAACCTGACCTGCCAGACTGCCCTGCGCAGTCCAATTCTAAAGCTAACAGACTCTCACAGAAGTTCAGATAGTCTGAGAGCCACAACCACGGTTCTCTGATGAATCTGAACTGCCAGACTGCGCCCCGCATTAATGGTCTAAAGCCAACTGATCCTCACAGAAACTCAGGTAGTCAGAGCCACAGCCAAGTTTCTCTGATGAACCCAACTTGCCAGACTGCCCACCGCAAACCAGGTCTGAATCCACCAGTCCCTCACAGAAGCACACATAATCCTAGAGCAACAGCCGAGGTTCTCTAATGAACCTGACCTGCCAGACCGCCATCTGCTGTCCATGTCTGAAGCTACCTGTCCCTCTCAGATTCTCAGGTAGTCTGAAAGCCACAGCCATGGTAGTCTAAAAATCCTGACCAGCCAGACTGCCATCTGCAGTCCAGGTCTGAAGCCTTCCGAGCCTCATAGAAGCTCATGAAGTCTGAGAGCCACAGCCATGATTCTCTTACAAACTCGACCTGCCAGACAGCCTTCTGCAGTCCTGGTCTGTAGCCACCAGCCCCTCCCAGATGCTCAGGTAGTCTGAGAGCCACAGCTGTGGTTCTGCGATGAACCTGACCTGCCAGTCTGCCATCCGCAGTGGAAGATCTGAAGCCACCGGCCCATCACAGATGATCAGGTAGTCTGAGAGCCACAGCCATTTTTCTCTGATGAACCCAACCTGCCAGACTGTCATCCGCAGTCCAGGTCTGAAGCCATCGGCCCCTCACAGAACCTCAGGTAGTCTGAGAGCCACAGCCATGGTTCAATGATGAACCTGACATGCCAGACTGCCCTCCGCAGTCCAGGCCTAAATCCACCAGATCCTCACAGAAGCTCAGGTAGTGTGAGAACCACAGCAAAGGTTCTCTGATGAACCCAACAGACAGACTGAGCTCCGCATTCCAATTCTTAAGCTAACAGACTTTCACAGAAGTTCAGGTGGTCTGAGAGCCACAGTCAAGGTTCTCTGATGAACCCAACCTGCCAGACTGCCATCCGCACCAGTTCTGAAGCCAACGGACCCTCACGGAAGCTCAGTTAGTCTGACCTGCCAGACTGCCCTCTGCAGTCCAGATCTGAAGCCACAAGACCCTCAAAGAAGCTCAGGTAGTCTGAGAGCCATAGCCATCTTTGTCTGAGGAACTTGACCTGCCAGACTGCCCTCCACTGTGCAATTCTTAAGCTAACATACTCTCATAGAAGCTCAGGTAGTCTGAGGGTCACAGCCAAGGTTTTCTGATGAACCGAACCTGCCAGACTGCCCTCCACATTCCATGTCTGATGCCACCAGCTTCTCACAGAAGCTCAGGTAGTCTGAGAGCCACAGCCAAAGTTCTCTAATGAACCCGACCTGCCATGCTGCCCTCCATAGTCTATGCCTGAAGCTACCTGTCACTCTCAGAATTTCGGGTAGTTTGAGAGCCACAGCCAAAGGTTGTCTAAAAAACCCAACCTGCCAGACTGCCTTCTGCAGTCCAGGTCTGAAACCTTCACTCCTCACAGAAGCTCAGGTAGTCTGAGAACCACTGCTGTGGTTCTGTCATGAACTCGACCTGCCAGCCTGCCACCCAGAGTGGAAAGTCTGAAGCCAACAGCCCCTCACAGAAGCTCAGGTAGTCTGAGAGCCACAGCCATGGTTCCCTGATGAACCTGACATGCCAGACTGCCCTCCACAGTCCAGATCTGAAGCCACTAGATCCTCACAGACAATCAGGTAGTTTGAGAGCCACAGCCATGGTTCCCTGATCAACCTGACCTGCCAGACTGCCCTCCACAGTCCAAATCTTAAGCTAACAGACTCTCACAGAAGTTCAGGTAGATTGAGAGCCACAGCCGTGGTTCTCTGACAAAACCGACCTCCCAGACTGCGCTCTGCATTCCAGGTCTAAATCCTCCAGATCATCACAGAAGCTCAGGTAGTCTGAGAGCCACAGCCAAGGTTCTCTGATGAACCCAACCTGCCAGACTGAACTCCGCAGTCCAATTCTTAAGCTAACAGACTCTCACAGTAGCTCATGTAGACTGAGATCCACATCCGTGAATCCCTTACAAACCCGACCTGCCAGACAGCCTTCCACAGTCCAGGTCTGAAGCCACAAGCCCCTCCCAGAAACTCAGGCAGTCTGAGAACCACAGCTGTGGATGTCTGATGAACCTGAGCTGTCAGACTGCCATCCGCAGTCCAAGCCTGAAGCCACCAGACCCTCAAAGAAACTTTTGTAGTCTGAAAGCTTCATCTGCGGTTCTCTTATGAACCCGACCTGCCAGACTGCCATCTGCAGTCCAGATCTGAAGCCACCAGACCTTCACAGAAACTCAAGTAGTCTGAGAGCCACTGCCGTGGTTCTCTGATGAACCCGACCTGCCAAACTGCCATCCACAGTTCAGGTCTGAAGACAACATCCCCTTGCAGAATGTCAGGTAGTCTAGAAGCCCAGCTGTGGTTCCCAGATGAACCCAACCTGCTAGACTGCCATCCGCTGTTCAGGTCTGAAGCCACCAGACCCTCACAGAAGCTCAGGTAGTCCTAAAGCCAGAGCCAAGGTTCTCTGACATTCTCAACCTGCCAGATTGCTATTCGCAGTCCAGGTCTGAAGCCACCAGCCCCTAACAGAAGCTCTGGGAGTCTGAGAATGACAGCCGTGGTTCTCTCATGAACCCAAACTGCCAGACTGCCTTCCACAATCCAGGTCTGAAGCCACCGGCCCCTCACAAAAACTCAGGTTCTCTGAGAGCCACAGCTGAGGTTCTCTGATGAACCCGAACTGCCAGACTGCCATTCCCAGTCCATGCCTGAAGCCACCAGCCCCTCACAGAAGCTCAGGAAGTCTGAGAGCCACAGCCAAGGTTCTCTGATGAACCCAACCTGTAAGACTGCCCTCCGCCATCTAGCTCTAAAGCCACCAGCACCTCAAAGATGCTCAGGTAGTCTGAAAGCTACAACTGAGGTTTTCTAATGAACCCGACCTGCCAGACTGCCTTCTGCAGTCCATGCCTGAAGCTACTTGCCTCTTCTCAGATTCTCAGGTAGTCCGAGAGCCATAGCCATGGATGTCTAAAAAACCTGAAAGGCCAGACTGCCTTCTGCAGTCCAGGTCTGAAGCCTCCAGACCCTCACGGAAGATCATGTAGTCTGAGAGCCACTGACGTGATTCTCTTACAAACCTGAACTGCCAGACAGCCTTCCGCAGACTTGGTCTGAAGCCACCAGCTACTCACAGAAGCTCAGGTAGTCTCAGATCCACAGCTGTGGTTCTCTGATGAACCCGGCCTGCCAGACTGCCATCCACAGTCCAGGTCTGAAGCCACTGGCCCATCACAGATGATCAGGTAGTGTGAGAGCCACTGCTGTTTTATTCTGATGACCCCGACCTGCCAGAATGCAGCCACAGTCCTGGTCTGAAGCCACCAGCACCTCACAGAAGCTCAAGTAGTCTGAGAGTCACTGCCATGGTTCTCTGATGAACCCAACCTGCCAGACTGCCATCCGCAGTTCAGGTATGAAGCCAACTGCCCCTCGCAGAAGTTCAGGTAGTCTGAGAGTTCAGACATGGTTCCCTGATGAACCCGACCTGCCAGACTGCCATTTGCTATCCCGGTCTGAAGCCATCACAACCTCACAGAAGCTCAGGTTGTCAGAACCATGGCCGTGGTTGTCTGATGATGCCGACATGCCAGACTGCTTTCTGCAGTTGTCTTCTGAAGCCTCCAGAGTCTCACAGAAGCTCAGGTAGTCTGAGAACCACAGCAGCGGTTCTCAGAAGAACCTGACCTGCCAGATTGTCAACCTCTTTCCATATCTGAAGCCATGAGACCCTCAGTGAAGTTCAGGTAGTCTGAGACCCACTGCCGCAGTTCTCTGATGAACCCAACCTGCCTGACTACCCTCTGCAGTCCAAGTCTGAAGCCACCAGAACCTCACAGAAGCTCAGGTGTTTTGACAGCCACAGCCGTGGATCTCTGATGAGCCCGACTTGCCACACTGCTTTCTGGAGTCCAGGTCTAAAGACACAAGACCCGCACAGAAGCTTATGAAGTCTGAGAGCCACAGCTGAGGTTATTTGATGAAACCAACCTGCCAGACTGCCCTCCACAGTCTAGGTCTGACTCTCCAGCCCCTCACAGAAGCTCAGGTAGTCTGAGAGCCACAGCCATGGTTCTCTGAAGAATATAAACTGCCAGACTGTTATCCGCTGTCCAGGCCTGAAGTCCCCAGCCCCTCGCAGAAGCACAGGTAGTCTGAGATCCACAGCTGTGGTTCTCTGATGAATCCAATCTGCCAGACTGCTCTCTGCAGTCCAGGCCTAAAACCACCAGACTCTCACAGAAGCTTAGGAACTCTTAGAGCCTCAGCTGAGTTTCTCTGAAAAAACCCGACCTGTCTAACTGCCTTCTGCGGTCCAGGTCTGAAGCCAGAAGCCCCTCAGAGAAGCTCAGGTAGTCAGAGAGCCTCAGGAATTATTCTCTGATGAACCAGACCTGTCAGACAGCCATCCGCAGTCAGCGTCTGTAGCCACCAGTCGCTCACAGAAGCTCAGGTATTCTGAGAGTCATAGCTGCATTTTCCTGATGAACCCAACTTGAAAGACTTCCCTAAGCAGTCCAGGTCTGAAGCCAAAAGACTCTCATAGAAGCTCAGGTAGTCTAAGAGCCACAGGCATGGTGAACCTGATCTGATAGACTGCCCTCCACAGTCCAGGTCTGAAGCCACAAGACCCTCTCAGAAGCTCTGGTAGTCTGAGAGCCACAGTCATAGTTCTCTGATGACCCCGACCTGCCAGACTACCCTGCGCAGTCCAGTTCTTAAGGAAACAGACTCTCACAGAAGTTCAGGTTTTCTGAGAGCCACAGCCATGGTTCTCTGATGTACCTGAACTGCCAGACTGTGCCCGCATTCCAGCTCCAAAGCCGCCTGATCCTCACAGAGGCTCAGGTAGTCTAAGAGCCACAGCCAAGTTTCTCTGATGAATCCAACTTGCCAGACTGCCCTCCGCAATCCAGGTCAGAGGCCACCAGCCCCTCACAGAAGCACTGGTAGCCACAGCCGAGGTTCTCTAATGAACCCGACCTGCCAGACCACCATCCGCAGTCCATGCCTGAAGCTACCTGTCCCTCTCAGATTCTCAGGTAGTCTGAAAGCCACAGCCATGGTAGTCTAAAAAACCTGACCAGCCAGACTGCCTTCTGCAGTCCAGGTCTGAAGCCTTCCGACCCTCATAGAAGCTCATGTAGTCTGAGATCCACAGCCATGATTCTCTTACAAACCTGACCTGCCAGACAGCCTTCCTCAGTCCTGGTCTGAAGCCACCAGCCCCTCACAGATACTGAGATAGCCTGAGAGCCACTACTGTGGTTCTGTGATGAACCCGACCTGCCAACCTGCCAGCCTGCCATCCACATTGTGAAGTCTGAAGCCACCAGCCCATCACAGATGAACAGGTATTCTGAGAGCCAGAGCTGTTTTTCTCTGATGAACCCGACCTGTCAGACTGCCATCCGCAGTCCAGGTCTGAAGTCAGCTGCCCCTCACAGAAGCTCAGGTAGTCTGAGAACCACAGCCATGGTTCCCTGATGAACCTGACAAGCCAGACTTTCCTCCGCAGTCCAGGTCTGAAGTCACAAGACCCTAACAGAAACTCTGGTAGTCTGAGAGCCACAGCCATGGTTGTCTGATGAACCTAACCTGCCAGACTGTGCTCCACAGTCCAAATCTTAAACTAACAGACTCTCACAGAAGTTCAGGTAGTTTGAGAGTCACAGCCGTGGTTCTCTAACAAAACTGACCTGCCAGACTGTGCTCCGCATTCCAGGTCTAAATAAACCAGATCATCACAGAAGCCACAGCCAAGGTTCTCTGATGAACAGAACCTGCCAGACTGAACTCCACAGTCCAATTCTTTAGCTAACTGACTCTCACAGAAGTTCAGGTGGTCTGAGAGCCACAGCCAGGGTTCTCTGATGAACCCAACCTACCAGACTGCTATCCGCAGTCCAGGTCAGAAGCCAATGGCCCCTCACAGAGGCTCAGTTAGTCTAAGAGCCACAGCCATGGTTCCCTGATGAACCTGACCTGCCAGCCCAGATGGAAGTGGAGTGCATGCTTCCATCTTGAGTCTCATTTCAGTGTTACTTCAGTTATTACAACAGTGTCAGTGGCTCAGTAGGTAGCACACTCACCTCTGAGGCCGGGAGATCAGAGGGCTGTGGGTTCAGGTCCCACATCTGGCACTTGGGTTAATATCCCAGTACTGACACTGTAGTGCAGCATGAGAGGGGTGCTGCACTTCTGAGGTGCCATCTTTCAAATGAGACATTAAACCGAGGTCCCATCTGCCTGGATTCGTGGTAGTTCAGGTGGATGTTAAAGATCCCATGGCACTTATCGAAAAGAGTAAGGGAATTTCCCCGGTGTCCTGGCCAAATTTCCCTCATTCACTAACAATACCACCAACAACTTAATCTGGTTCAAGGTCAGTTGACATTCATCTGTATCCCCCTTCCCCAGGTTGTGCCTGGAAATAGGCAGGATTTGTCTACTGCACTTACCCGGTCAACAAAAACTAAATAAAATAAATAATAAATAAAATTTCAGTCCAGACTGACAAAGCATTGCTTTTCATCAGTGCACTGTTAATACACTACATTGACTTTCTGCTACACTGTTGTACCACTGCTCAATCTTTCTTATTTTTTGATGCAGACTGTAAGAGCACTGCAAATAATTATTAGATTTGCATGCATACTTCTTTAGCACTGCATTTCCTTCACTAACTTTTGCTGCACACTGTAGTAGTACTGGCAACACTTTATAATTGTTATCACACTTCTTTAGCACTGCATTGTCTCAGTAATCTGGTTATCCTTAATGAATTTATCACAATGGCATTACAGTGGTATAGCAATGGCAATACTGTAGCCATCTGAAAAATCCACAATGGTACTGCCCAGTGGTACTCTGGTATCACAGTGGTTGCGATATATAGATTTTCCTCTGTGCATTGGTAGTGCACTGGCAGAATGGTATCCCTATGGCAATTTTTAACATTTTCTCTGTCTCTCACACATACACTGGTAATACAATGGTATCACGAAATTTTGAGATTTTTGTCAGCTCCCACAAATACTGGTACACTGGTAGCACAATGGTACTGTGTTATTTTGACAGCTCCCACAAATAATGATACTCTGGTAGAACAATGGTAATGCATTATTTTGACATTTCGGTATTTGGTACCTCTCACAGCAACCCTAGACTCATGTGGTAGCACAGTGTATTAATGTATTAATCTCATTATACTCTGTACTCTAATGCATTATTAAGATAAATTACATTATCAACCTCATGGAGAACAGCTCTCCATTCCATATTTTTATTTGTTCACTTGTCTTTATCTTACTGGTAATGGACTGTTATTGTTCACATAGACCAGAACTTTCAAAGAGCATTTGCGATCGCTAAATGAGTAAGTGACTCTCAAACAACACTTTGCACCCCAAAAACTGGGTAGGATCACAAAATGATATCTTGACTAGCATAATTAGTGAGTCTCTGACCAGTTGGTGAATGGTTCTAAAAGATGTTGCCTCCCTAAACCAGGTATTATCACCTCTGCCTCCTACCCCAGCCCCTTTGAGCTCCCACCATCAGTAATATCGCACTTTGCCTGGTGTTCAGTGGTGCTGCTGTCCATTCCGTACATCAAAAACTGCCAATACCTACCTGCTACCCAGTCCAATCGCTCCCACCATTCATGGCTCCCACCATATGTTTACACACTCTCCCCACAGTGGCAATTGGCAGAGACACTCTGCTAACCTCTGTGACCAGCTGAGGACAGAATGCCAGTTTTGCACTCATGTGCCTACTGTATAAACAGCTGTGTGCAGTTAGCACATGATTGTGAACTATCATAAATTTTGTACTCGATCAAGGAGCTGAGAAGATGGTCTGTACCAAATGTGGAAGGGAGTCAAATATATAGTAAGCCTGGGACCAGGGGTAGTATTTGCTGTAAGAATTAACTGGATCATGGTGGAGACTTTGGATATACAGGGGGAAAGGGCTTTCACTCAACAGACCACTGCTCACTCTATCAGGCCCTGGGCTGGCTTCCCCCATCAGCCCAACAGACCTATCTCCTGGCCAGCACAGTCAATAAGGCCATCCAAAACTGATCTACCTCTCCGCAATCCCACCTCCTTTGCCCAAAAGTGTTTGTTTTAGAGCTCTGCCTCACTGCTGGCCCCATGCTTGTGTGCCCCTCAGTCTCCACCTGTATGGGTAAATGTGCATTCTCATCTGCAGCCCCTTTCCTTTGGAACAACCTGCCCACTCCACTTAGCACCAGTGACTCTCCAGGAATCTTCCACTCTCTCCTTGGATCTCACCTTCCGTCCTCCACTCCTTGCTCCTGCCCTCCCAACTTATTATCATGCCTCTACTTCCCTTCCCTTCTTTTCCTTCTTGGTTCATACCTACACTGCCATGATGCACTTTTTCCTTTACTCATCTCAGATCATGCCTAATTTGTATTACAACTTGGCTACTACTGTACCCATTATTGTCATAAATGTTATTTATCCATTGTGCTGCAAGTTTATATATATCTTCATATAAATATCCTGTATATTTTTATTATTGTCTATTGTATGCCTTGTCCCAGCCTCCTTTGTACTTGCTTGTATTCCTGTGCCATCCCCAATAGTCCAGATCATGCCTGAAAATGGTTCTCAGACCAGTGCACCTACTTGGTAAACAAATGAATGAATAAATAAACAAGCATTTGTCAATGCCGAATGTTTGCTTGCTGTCATTGGCAGTGGTAATGTAGAAGTTACAGAGCTGCGTAATAGGAATGGCAGTGAAGTATTGAACTGAAGCCAACCCCACCACCACCCTGCAGAGTGTGACAGGCATTGGGTGTGCCTTTGGGTTGCCAGGCATAACGGCCACACCATTTCACCACACCCCACCCTGCAGACACTGACAAGTGTCACGGTGTGCCTTGGGGTCTTTGTCCCTTATGCGCACCCCATTCCATCAGGAAGTATGGTGAGATGGGTGTGGTATAGGAGAATGGGGTGAACTTTGGGGCTGAAGAGTCCAAGGCATACCTCGATGCCTCTCACTGGCTGCAGGGTGTGGAATGGTATGAGGATTACAGGCAAGAATCCCAAGTCACATCCCTGATGCCTGTCATTCTCTATAGGGTTGGGTGTTATGGTTGGAAACCCTAATACCTCAGGCATTCATTGGTATTTTCACTCCAAATTTTCAACATGGTTCTTTTGTGACCCCACCTCATGAACAGTGGCAATATCAGTTTGTTAGTTGAAAGCTGCTTATGCACATCGACTACGGCATTTAGCACCACAGGTGCAAAAACATTCCGAACAGGATGTAAAAAATGACAGCTGTACTGTTCATGGGGAGGTGTAAAAAATGGCAATGTTGCAAATCTGCAGTAAAAATATTTAAAAAACCTGGTGAAGTCACAAGCGTGCATGGAAACTGTGCAACGCACACCCATAATGTAATTAGTTTGGGGAATTTTTACAGCAGATTGTCAACACAGGCATTTTGGGATCTCCGATCATGAACAGTGTCACTGTGATTTTCTTTATCTGTCCCGAACAATGATTTCCCACAGCAACCACGCATCTCTGCGCTAAAAGTGTGAAAACACATTTCGGCCATTTTCTGAAAAATGACAGCTGTACTGTTCATAAGGAAGTGTGGAAAAATGCCACTGGTGAAAATCTGGACTGAAAATATTACAAAGTCATGAACTTACGAGGGTGCGTGGAAACTGCGAAATGCTCACTTGTAACACAGTCATTTTATGGACTTTTGTCACCAAATTTTCAACATAGCCATTTTAAGACCTCTGCTCATGAACAGTGTAAATGTGATTTTCTTAATCTGTCCCAAACATTGCTTTCGCACACCGACTGCACCATTGTGCGCTACATGTGCGAAGACACATTTTGGGTGACATGTGAAAAATGGCAGCTGTACTGTTTATAAGGAAGTGTAATAAAATGGCAATGTTCAAAATCTGGAGTGAAAATATTGAAAATTCACAAACTTATGAGCGTGCTTGAAGGAACTGCGCAATGCACACTCGTAAAACAGTCATTTTTAGGAATTTTTTCACCAAATTTTCAACATAGCCATTTGAAGACCTCTGCTCATGAACAGTGTCACTCTGATTTTCTTAATGTGTCCCATACATTGATTTCGCACACCAACTGCACCATTGTGCACTACATGGGCGGAAACACATTTTGGGCAAGATGTGAAAAATGACAGCAGTACTGCTCATAAGGAGGTGCGGTAAAATGGCAATGTTGAAAATCTGGATGAAAATATTGAAAATTCGCAAACTACGCAGCCTGTGTAGGAACTGCTAATGCACGCTGAACAGTATTTTGATGCTTCACCAAATTTCGAAATAGGCTTTGAGAGCCCACCTTATGAACACTGGCAGTGTCATTTCATGAATCAGTCCCAAAGGTGATTTCTACGGTGATCATGAAATCACCTTTAGCCCGAATAATGCCATGACAGTGACATCATTCATGAGAAGGAGTCCCAAAACCCCATGTTGAAAATTTGTGCAAAATTCAAAAATGCCTGAGATATGCAGCAAAGTTGAAAAACCCTGTCTATCCCATTATACAGCTTACGGGCATTTCTTCAGTTCACGGGTCGGTTTTGAAGAGTGCAGACGTGTTCCCGTCCACCGATCGCCGCGCTGAGGTCCAGAAGTAAGTATGGGGTGACAGGGGTGTGGGAGGCAGGGTGCGCAGTGGGTGGGTGCGGGTTGTGGGTGGGGGCAGGGAGAAGCGCCGTGGGACAGTTTTTTATTTCCAGGTTTTTCTTTTTAAATGACAATGCTGGACGTTTGCCACGCTGGTTTGGGCTCACAGTGTGGCACAAGGACGACTGGTTGGGGGCGGAGCTGATGGGGATTGGAACCCTGTCAGCTATAGCATCAGTTGCCACGCCTGGGTGTGCTCCCAGTGTGGCACCCTGTACTCTGGGGAGGATATGCAGCCGACGGGGATTGGGCACCCTGTCGGCTTATACAATGAGTTGCCATGCTGGGGTGGCCACCCAGCGTGGCATGTGGAAGGCTTTTTGGGGGCGCAGCACAGCTGACGGGGGATTGGGCAGCCCCGGCTGTACAGTGTGTGCGTGGGGGGGGCAGCACGCAGTATGCGTGTGTGTGTGTGTGTGTGTGTGGGGAGCGCGCATGAGCAGGCAATATCTTATCGCTGCTCACTGTAGCGTAGCTCACCCTTTCAACTGTACTCCACTGCATTTTGGAGCTGTCATAGACATCTCCAGCAGACATAGGACAACTGTGGCCGTGCCTGCCAACACACTGACTGAATTGGAAGAGGGGGTGACACACCTCCGAAAACTTGGATGATGGCACTATGTTTCTTGCACATGCGTGCAAGAAAACATAATAAATGGGAACCACTGGAAATAGATTACATAGATTACATAGATCATACAGAGCATAAAGACAATTTGTCCATGAGCTCGCAAGTCATGTTTTACTGATACCCAATTATATTTCTTTCTAAAAGATAATTGTCCAGCTGTGTTTTAAATAACTGCATTGTAGCACTTTCCACAATCTCTCTTGGTAAGCTATTCCACACTTCTGTCACTCTATTATTTAACCAATATTTCCTCCTCTTTGTATTGTATCTATCCTTAAGTAATTGAAAACTGTGAGACCTAGTGTCATATGTTTGGTCCCTTTTTATCAGACCCAAAAGATCCCACATATTTGCATTAGTCAATGCACTATAAATCAAACACATATCACCCCGCAATCTACGATACTCTAAGGGATACAATTTTAAACTAAGTAGTCTCTGTTCATAATTCATACCCTCTGTGCGCTTGATCCTCTTTGTCACTCGCCTCTGGACCCTCTCCACCATCTCAACATCATCCCTCTTATATGGGGCCCAAAACTGTACACAATATTCCATGTGGGGACACACCAGTGCACTTTACAATGGCATCACAACCAGCTTGTCCCTACTCCTGATGTGTCTTGCTATACAATTTGCTATACCACTAGCTTTTTTGACCACTGTATTACATTGACGCCTAAAGCTAAAATCCTGGTTTATCATGATCCCCAGATCTTTTTCCTCACAGACTACCTTCAGCATAGACCCTCCTAGAGTATACTGGAATTTATTATTATTTTTCCCAAAATGCATAACATTGCACTTATCAATGTTAAATATTGATTGCTTCTGGGTAGCCCACTTATCCAATCTATTTAATGCCATTTGAAGAACTACTTGTTCCTCCAAATTATTCACTGTACACCCAATTCTGGTGTCATCTGCAAACTTAGACATCCAGACAACTGGTTCTACTTGCATCGATGAATTAAACAAACATGGTCCCAATACCGAGCCCTGGGGAACACCACTGGTCACTCCAGCATGACCGGAAAATTCTCCTTTAACACATACCCTCTGACTTCTTCCAGTAAGCCAATCCCCCACCCATTTTTGTAACCAAAAAGGTAATCCAATCTCATTTAGTGATTCTACAAGCTGCCTGTGTGGGACCTTGTCGAAAGCTTTCACAAAATCTAGGAAAACCACGTCCACCGATCCACCCATATCCATGGCCTTACTAACTTTGTTATAAAATTCTAACAAGTTAGTCTAACATGATCTACCTTTAGTAAATCCATGTTGAGTCCTATCTATCTTGCTTGTACTGCCAATAAAGTCAACTATGTAATCTTTGATTATGCCCTCCAGGATCTTTCCCAGCACGGAGATCAAACTAATTGGCCTACAATTTGAAACCTCCTGTCTACTGCCTTTTTTATGTATGGGTATAATCACCACTTGTCTCCAGGCCTCAGATACCTCACCTGTGTCAATGATTTCCTGATATAAGTAAGATATAGGTTCCACTAGGAATAATGCCATTTCTTTTATCACCCTTGGGTGGATCCCATCCGGTCCCTGTGCCTTATTCTGATTCAACCTCTTAAGCCTAGTCAGGACATCTACGGGATCAGTTCTTAGAGGTGGTCCCCCCTGTTTAACCATCTCGCTGCCTGCAGGGGTCTGAGAATTTTTATTATAAACTGATGAAAAGTATACATTATATTCCTCTGCAAGAGCCTTATTATCACTTATAAGACTGCCATCCTGAGTTTTTTATGGTCCAATAGTAGTAGTTTTCCCTTTTTTACTAACATCAGGAATAGTAACAATCTACTGTATATCTGCGGGGTGATTGTAGGATGGGGTAGGATTGGAGAACAGGTAAATTAAGAACCTGGACCTGTGGGATAATTATGGGAGGGGGCCCTATGGAGACTGTTTCCCAGGAGGGTGCTTTGTTGGTGTAACTCCCAGGATACGTTATGCCTGGTGCAGTAATGTGGCCTGAGCTATAATCGGCATCAGCAACATGGCTGTCACACTAGCATGGGTGAACCCTTTCTCCACACCCTCCTGAGTGTCCACTCTATAACAGGTTGTGTTGGCATCTGCAAAAAGACATACCTTCCCATTCAGTTATTTTGCAATTTCACTTATGAAGGCATTGAAGTGGCCCACTCCTAGTACTGAGACCCACCCCACACCATGCCTTTAACCAACTGCTGAAAGCCGATGTGGAGAGTACTATCTTCTCCCCAGATGTATATAGGCAACCTTTTGGCAAAAGCCACCATGCATGCTTGAGGACCCTCCCCCTATCCCTGAAATTTACCTGCACTACCCCTACCCCGTTCCTTGCTAGGTCATTTGTCCCCAGGTGGACAATGACATCTAGCTCCCTCTCATCTCCTGCTGTCTATTGATCCACTGTATCTGCTCTCATCCCTCCAAGCCAAAGTACCTCTCAGGTATTTCACCTCTCTCTCCTTTACCCCACCCTGCTCTCAAGTCTATCCCCTTAATTAAGTCCCCACCAGCAGTTGCTTCCTACTCAGCTGGGGGCCTCTTCCTCCCTCCTTGTAACTGTGGAATGGTCCATGGACAGTGCATTCCTTGGGGAAGGTTTCTCCAGGAGCTGAAAGGGTGGTTCAGCTGCAGGGAGAGTGGTTGGCTGGGCGGGCCCATTTCAGATGCAGAGAGAGTGGTTAGTAAACAAAGCAGGTGAACTGGAACAAACCGGCACAGGGGCAGAAAATGCAAGCCCCAAAGGAAAGAGCACAGTGAGAGCTACAATAGGTAATTTACCAGAGACATCACAGGACAGGGAACTACAGCTGAAGAGAACATAGAGAACAGGCAGACATCAAAAAATGATGCATGGGGGCAGCGGACGGACATGCACTCATGACGGCATGCATGGGAACTACAGATGACGGGATGACAATGCTGGGGGGTGCAAAGGCCAGCTTAGGTAGGTGGACACTGACCTGTAGGTAGAGTGCACAACACACAGGGACCCCTGCATGCTGAACAGCAGGGAAGTGTACCATGGAGCATAGCCCTGCTGCAGCACAGTAGCTGATGGGGGCCCAGGACACTGTGGACACAGAACTTGAATGTGACCATGGTGCACAGCACAGCCATGAAGCACTGGGACTGTGGGCAGACAGTGACACTACAGTACTGGTACAAACCACCCACCTACAAGTAGCAGCTGCCACAGGTGTGGCCCATGGAGTGTGATGTGCAAACAAAGTGCAATCACACCCGCATGCCTGAGCTGGAACCAAAGCTGGACAGTGTACAGTCCTCTGGCACAATGGAGGACAGCGTGGAAGACATGGAGGGGCCAGGGTGCTCAACTGCAACTCCAACAACAGGGACAATCTGTGAGGTGGTACCATCCAGGAAGGGGAAGTCCAAGCTGAATGTGAATGGCTACCTCCTGGTCCATGAATGGACATGCAATGAGACAGTGTACTGTTCTTTTATCATATCATATTTTTCACCTGCTGCGGCATGCACTCTAGCTTGGGGTATCCAGCCACCAGCTCCACCCACCTGGAGAGCTGGGTAGCTCAAACTGCTCCCAGGAGAATCAGGAACGGCCATCATGCCATCCTGCTGGAGGGCTCCCCCTCTGCCTCTACCAGCCAGTACAGGCCCAGACCCTCCTCAACAGGACTCCACCAAAGTCCTCTGGGTGGCTTGGAGAACAGCCATCAAGCTGCAAGGTTGAGCCCAGCCATTTTCCTTTGATTGGCCCCAGTAGCACGGATGTGCAATGACGTCCAGGCAGAACATGCTGACATGTGCCGTGCACCCCATCTAGTGTCACCGACACTAGTAGTGCCCCGGGCATCCCTAGGGGGCCGCTGCAGTATGTTGAAATTCCCCAGCCCACCCCAGGACTGGGAGGGTAGTCTATGGATGTTCGATCCCAGACCCCCCCTGCTGACCCCCGATGGCACGGGCTCAATCCTGAACCCGGGTCACTGGCATGGCACAAGGTGTGGCATCCAGCACCTCAACCCTCAGCACTACCGGGCCAGCCTGAGACAGTGTAATGGTGCGGCCAGCACCATAACTCCAAGTCCAGCCTCAGCCAGGCCATCACACTGCTCCTGGATAGCCAGCACCACCTAAAGAAAAAGAATGAGAACAATCATGCTGTGGAGGTGACAGATGCTCAACCAGCACAGATGCTGGCTGGCATCAAGTAGAAGGCACACAGCACCATGGTTAGCCCCACATAGCTACTGCAGAGTGAGGCAACTGCGATGACCACTGAGCTGTGGCAACAGTTGCCAAGCAAGAGGGCCCTGCTGCAGATTGTGAGCAGGACCCACCGCAATGACCTCTTACCAGAACCAGTGACACTGGCTGATCTCACTATCCCCAAGCAGCTACAGATGGTGACTGGATGGCCATGGTACAGCAGGATCACTGGCAGCACCACCCACCAAGTTCTTCTACTCACCACAGAGCGACAACATCAGGGACCTGGCTCAGGCACCCTTCTGGGTGATGGATAGTATGTTCAAGACTGTGCCACACCTGTTCACTTGTTGTACACCATCCATGCACCCATGGGGACAGGCCCTAACAACCTCATCTTGTCATTGGTGTATACACTGATGACGACAAAGAGCTTGCAGTGTTACTGCATCTTGTTCCAGGAGCTGAATAAATATGCCAGTATAGAGTCCTGCACCCTCAAACCACCTACAATCATCACTGACTTTGAGCAGGCTGCGATCAATGCCTGTAAGATGGAATTTCTGCAAGCCATAAATAAGGGTTGCCTGTTCCACTTTGGGCAGATTGTGTGGTGGAAGGTCCAGAGCTTTGGCCTTGCACCACAATACAGAAGTGACCCAGACTTCAGCCTGAAGATCCATTAACTTGTGGCCCTCGCCCATCTCCTGGCACAAAACATTGCAGCAGCATTCAGCGTCCTGAAGCCAACCATTCTGCCCAATGCCACCACACTCCTCTATTGTTTCGAGCTGACACGTGTGCTGGGCAGGATATAGCTGTACATTAGGGTGGCCAAGGTGCCCACGAGATATGACCCCATGTTCCCACCTCAGCTGTGGTTGGTTGTGGATCTCAATGAGTGAGATATACTGTAGACGCAAACAATGTTGAGACCTGGCACTGCCATCTCCATGCCCTGCTTGGGAAGGTGCATGTAGAGGTCATGACAATGCTAGCAGAGCTCCACAGGGAACAGCAATGGACCTATGTCACCAGGGAAGGCATTTGTTGTGGACTGCCATGGACACCATCCAAGAAGCGCTATGAGGAGTGGATAAGGATGGTACTGGCATCCAAGGACAAGGGCAAGCTGCTGAAGTTCCTCTGTGGCATGGCACACTGCACCACCCTGTAGGGTTTCCATGGTGACATGGCACCTGACAGTTGCACACTCACAGTACACATCATGCACAGCCACCAGGTTGCCACGGTGGCCCCCTACTGTTGAACAAAGTTTCACCCCCACATTTCACATGCACCCCAACCTGGTGGCGATGTCTCATCACAACACTGCTGGGTATCACCAAGCATCCCACTGCACACTGCCACATCTGCACTATGTGTCACATGTTGCACAGGCCTGACTCTGTGTGAGTCCCCCAAAATCCTTACAGCTGTTCATGTGTGCAACACATTGCACAGGCCTGAAGCTATGTGAGTGCCCCCCCAATTCTTCCAGCTGTGCAACTGTGTGGCAACAGCATTCCCGCAATGGTCCCTTGTGGAACCCCGCACAACACACCTGGCAGCCTTCATGCCACAATGGGCTCCTGTGGCACAGGCCCTCCCCAAACACCTCTAGACTTTTTTCTGTGTGCTTACTGCAAGCCCATAGTGGGCTAGCATGACACGGCCCCATGCACAAATTGCACGGTTAGTGTGATGGCATGCTGCTCTGTGTCCTGGCATCCACATGTGGTGTTGCTGTGGACCATTTCTTGGTGCAGCTATCCATGCTCTCACTGTGCCGCTCTGCTGTGTGCCTGCAGTGTCATGCATGCACTGACCAACAGGCATGGTACTCCAATTCCTTCATGCATGTCCAGCTGGCTGGCTGTCAGCTGACATCATCATGCGTGCAAGGATGCATGGACAGTCCTCCATGCTGCCTGGGATGGCTGGTGAACACACTGGGGCATGCACAGCTATTTGTTTCATCCCTGTCCCACGGATGGTGAGACAGTCATCCTTACCGGGGGTCTGTGATCAGGTCAGTGTGTCCTCAGATGGTGCTCCACATAGGGAGTGGGTGTTTTCACATCATCTGTGCTGTTCAGTAGTGGCTCAGGTCCTGGGATAGGTCGGGATCGGGTGCCTCATGTGTTTGTGGAAAATCCACTCAACAGCAGCACAGCATCCCAACCTTCTCTGGTCTGACATTGTGTCAGGGATTGTCCTGTGTCATTCCACTGTGTGTTGGGCTGCTGGGGCTGTTGGGTTGTTGTGTGTGGGATGCAGCATGTCAGACTAGTAAGCGTTGGGATTATAAAAGGGTTCCTAGCAGGGCAGGGTTTTCTATGTGCAAGGAGAGTGATCAGTGGTGGGATGGGCAACTGGTATCTGGGCAAGATTTGTAGTCTGCGTGGGTCCAGCTGCAGAAAGAGTTGTTATCTAGGGGGTGCTGGTCCATCTCTAAGGAGGGTGCTTGGTTTGGTGAGGCTGGGAGGTTGGTCCAGCTGCAGGGAAGGTGGTCTACTGAGGTGGGGAGGCAGGTCTGGGTGGGTTCCATCTGCAGGGGGATCTTGTCTGAGGGTAGGAAGGATAGCCTGGAGCAGCCAGCTACAGTGAGGGTGATAGTTGATGGGGAGAGGCTGGTTTGGGGCTTATAGGGTGGACTAGCTGCAGGCAAGGTACACAGCTTGGGAGAGGTCTATTGGGATGTTGATATGGTTATCCAGCTGGGTGGTCATCTGGGCAGGGGGTGTTCAAGATGTGAGTGGTCATGGGGGGTGCAGGCCCAAAGGGCTGTACTTTGGAACCCTCACTGAAGTCAAATACTAAATTTAGTATTAAAGCATTCATTAATTTGCCTTCAAAGACTAATTTTAGTCATTTTTAATAATCTTTAATCATCATTCAAAAATACAACCACTAAGAATATTAAATTCTAAGAAGTATTTCAGCAGACTAGTTGTTCAAGAGTAAGTTATTGCTAAATGAATATTAGAAATAGATCTGCAATGCTCTCAAAAGTACAATTTTTTTAATACAACTGAATCATAAATGAAGATTACAGTCAGCGGAGTAGTTTTAGGATTTAAATTAGCCAGTCAAGACTGGGTACATTACCTTGCATTTCAGTTCTACTAAGCAAGGAGACAGATAAAACAACCAGCAACACTAATGAATTTCAGAGAAGGTAAGCAATCATAAAATCTGTGTTTTTACCTGGAAATAATATGGTGCAAAAAAAAGTTGGCAGTGTCCCTTTAAAAGTCTACTCTAAACTACTTTTTCCATAAGTCTACTCAGTTAGAGGCCTACATTTTCCAGCTCACTTCCTGTCTGTGCCCAGCCTGATGAAACTGCACGAGCACTCTGTGGTCTCCATTTTTGAACAACTGGGGTTTTCTACTGCTAAAATTTACATGTTAAGGTAAGAGCTTATGTTTAAAAAGTACATCTTTTTAACTCCCTGAAATGTTAAATACAGTAAGGGAATTATCACTCAGGTGTTTTTTTTTTCTAAATGAAATGCTGTGCAGGTTTCACAGTTAATGTTTTGTCTTGAAAACATTTTCTCTTCTGTGAACTCGTGGCTAAACTTTGAAATACATGTTTTATTTTCAATCAACCCCCCTCCTTAAAGTGTCTAGGATGCATTGTGCCTCTAGATTACTTGTTGTTTGTTGAATTTTTGCTGATTTAGTTACTTTAAAGTAGTAGGGGGTTGGGGCAGGAGAATGAACAGCAGGAAGATTTTATAATTGAGCAAATTCAGAATGCATTGTCTTTGTGTATCCATTTAGTAACCTATTTAACTATATTTACAGAGAAAAGATTACAACTTTTTTAATTTGAGAAAATCTGGAGTTACCTGCAGATAAAGGAAGGATTATTTACTGCAGATATTTGAGGGTGTGTGTGGGGGAACTGTTTTTTTGCATTTAATATTTGTATTTAACAGTTGTATGTGTTAATCCATTTTGTAATCTGGGGATCAATGCATTTTTTTTTCTTTTGCTGAAGACTGCATTCATTTATATTTTATGTTTATTTTGTTTTTGTTGACCGGCTAAGTGCACTAGACAGATTCTTGCCAATTTTCAGGCACGACCCAAAGGGAGGGGGATACAGATGAAAGCCAACTGACCTTGAACCAGATTAAGCTGTTGGTGGTATTTTTAGTGAATTGGGGGGGAATTTGGTCAGCGCACCGGAGAAAATTCCCCTGCTTTTTTTGAGAAGTGCCATGGGATCTTTAACATCCACCTGAACTACCACCAGAACAGGCAGATGGGACCTAGGTTTAACATCTCATCTGAAAGACAGTGCCTCAGGAGTGCAGCCATCCTCCTCATTCTGCACTAAAGAGTCAGTATTGGGATATTAACCCAAGTGCCTGGTATGGGAATAGAACCCACTGCCTTCTGATCTCCCAGCCTCAGAGGCGAGTGTGCTACCTGCTGAGCCACTGACACTGCAAATGCAATATGTTAGTGTCACGTATTTATTTTTGATAATACTACGTTGAGAAGTATGGGGTCCATGGTTGAGGAAGGGTGATCGGGGGAGTCTAGGTGTAGGGAGGTTCTGCTCTGGATGGAAGGGTGTGTCCAGCTTTTGTAAAGGGTGTTCAGCTCTGGGGAGGTTACTCAACCTGCAGAGGGGAGGGGGGCTGGTCTGTGGGTGGGAATGAACACAGGGGGCCAGCTGCAGGGAGGATTGTCTGCTGGGGGAAGCTAGTCCAGGGCATGAAAGAGTGAGCCAGCAGCAGGGAGGGTGGCTGGTGGTGATGGGGCTAGTTCAAGGTTGGAAGTGAGGTCCAGCTGCAGCGTGGGTGGTTGTATGGTGAGGCTGGTATAGGACTTCTGGTGGATCTAGCTGTAGGTTGAGTGGTTGGGTGGGGGACTGCTGGTCCAGGGGCTTGGAGGAACAGCTTCAGATAAGTGGTCTGTTAGAGTGGAGGTTTGGGGTGGTGCTCCAGCTACATGGAGGTTGTATAGAATGTAGTTGGAGGCTGGTCTAGATGTAGGGAGGGTGGCTGGCTGGGTAAGCGGCTTTCCTGGAGCCTGTGTGGTACTCTAGATCCAGTGCTCATTATGTGAAATGCTGGGGCTAGAAGGGTTGTCCAGCTGCATGGAGAACAGTCTGGTGCCTGGAAGGGTGATCTAGCAGAGAGGAGGGTGGTTGACTATTTTTTTTGGGGGGGCAAGGCTAAAGAGATTGATCAGCCTAGGAGGAATTCAAAGTGGTGAAATTAATTAGAAACTGGTTAACATGTGTGCCCTTCAGCTTAACAGTAGCACTATGACCTGCAGCGGAGGTGACCTTAGTTCAGGAATGAGCTTGCATCAGGGGCTCTCTGGGCCTTGTTACTTGACCGATGCCCACGTTTCATTGCCAGGTGGCCACTAGATCATTTAAAATCAATAGAAAAGCTGCCACCCATTACAGATGAAGAAGAGCACCCCCGCACTCTCACTGGCATCTCGTCATCCTGCTAGTGAGCATGGGAGCAGAGCTGGGGTGGCAGCAAGCAACTGGTAAGTCCTTGGGACCTGGTTTGTGTTATACAAGAGGCTCTCTTCTGGGGAAGGAGGACAGCCAGCTCAGCTGTAATACTGCCAACTGAGTGACCACAAGTGGCAGTGCAGGTGGGAGCAGCCCATGGGTGGGAAGATATTGACTGGTGCTGTGCCACACGTGTCTGTGCACGTGTTTGTGCACCCTTGCCACTTATGTCCTAGGGGATGGAAGAACATGTAAATGTATCCTGATTACCTAGGCAGCTGCTCCACATATTGGATTCATTCTACGGTGGAGCAAGTCCTTGCAGATGCCAGAGTGATGGTGTGGTTGGAAAACAGAGTAGTAGCTGGGGGTGGGAGTTAAGATGTCAGAGGGTGATGGTTAATGGCACTCATTACAGTGATGGGACAGTGAGCAGCTCAACTCAGTACTGGCGCAGATCCTCTTCAGTGTCTTCATAAGTAACATTGCAGAAAAACTGGCAAAGAAGGGAATGCCTTTTTGCAGACAATACCAACATTTATAGGGTGGGCACTAAGAAGGGAGCAGAGAGAATGCAAATGCCTCTTGGAGAAACTTGAAAAGGGGTCAAGATTGGGGCAGTTGGGGTTCAATGACAAAGAGCAGAATCGTGCACCTAGGGCATAGGAAACCAGGAGCTGCTTTTATAGGTTTGGGGTGGTGCTAATGATCACTAAGCGGGGGGAGAGGACCTTATAGTTATTATGATCTTAAAGAGACTCACCAAGATACTGCCCTGCACCATACTCATCAGTGCTGTGCCACCAGAAGACCCTAAGGAAGTTAATATGTCCCTAAATTTATAAGCTGTTAAAAAGTTCTGTCCCTCATAAAAATAAACAAACCGGATCCCAAGGACTTTCTGTTTTTTTTTCTGCTGCACCTGCTCTGCCCCCATGCTCATTAGCAGGATGATGAGATGCCAGTAAGGGCGTGGGGGCGCACTCCATTATATGTAATGGGTGGCAGCATTTCTCTTGAATTTAAATGATATAGTGGCTACCTGGCAATAAAATGTGGGGCACCATTCAACTAACAAGGGCCTTGTTACTTGACCGATGCCCACATTTCATTGCCAGGTGGCCACTAGATCATTTAAAGTCAATAGAAAAGCTGCCGCCCATTACAGATGAAGAAGAGCACCCCCGCGCTCTCACTGGCATCTCGTCATCCTGCTAGAGAGCATGGGAGTGGAGCTGGGACAGCAGCAAGCAACTGGTAAGTCCTTGGGACCTGGTTTGTGTAATTTTATGAGGGACAGAACTTTTTAATGGCTTAAAAATTTGGGGACATATTAACTTCCTTAGGGTCCTCAGGCAGCAAGGCACCGATGGGTATGGTGCAGGGGCTGACTCAGTTACCTTGGTGAATATCTTTAAAGTTGCTGGGCTGTGTGATAAAGCACTGGGTAGGGCTAGGAGGATGCTTGGGCTGCATAGGGAGGGGTATCTTCAGCAGGAGGAGGGAGGTGATGGTGTTGCAAGTAATCCCTTATTAGTGAGATCTGACTTAGAGTACTGTGTCCAGGTTTGGAAGCTGCACCTTAGAAAGGCCATAGGGGGAGGCAGTATAAAGGGCAACTAAAACTGTACATGTGCTGTGGCAAAAATCCTGTGAGGAGACTGGGATCTCAACATATAAAATCTGAAAGAGAGGGGACATGATGGAGACCCACAAGTACCTTACAAGGATGAACAGGGTGCTGGGGGGTCTCCTTCAAATAGGAAAAAGGACCATGGGGCATGTTATGAAGCTTATGGTTGGGGTAAGCTAGATGTGAGGAATTACTACTTCACTGAAAGGGTAGTAGACACCTGGAACAGACTAACAGCATTATAGTGTTGGAGGTCAGGAGTGAAAAATGGTAGGGGGGTCTTAACTCATTCAGGCCAAGAAACGCCTGTAGAGGGCGCTGAACTAATTGTGCCTCAGGTCAATAGCGATTCCAGACATACTTCATTTACTGCCTCCCAGGCCTGAGCACGTCTGGGGATGTCAGCATTTTAATCATAAATATATACCCAGCCAACCATTGGTGGACTTATTTAAGTATCTCTACATGTACTACACATGTAAGCCTTCTGTTGATTGGCTGGCAAACTGGTGGCTCCCATTTGAAAAACCAGAGAAAATCATGTTGGGAGTCTCCATTTGTAAGTGGCTGCACACCGAGCGTTTGTCTGCATAGCGGTTGGGGGAAAAAAGCGTTATCTTCACTATGATCAAGGTAATAACTGAACAACTTAAGTCACAATGCAGAGCACACATTTCTTTACTTCTGTGCTGCTTTTTTGTTTATATTTTAAACATTGTAAGGCTTTGAACGGCGAGAGAGAACCGCGTCACTGAGGAGTTTGTGACTGAGGGTGGGTGGAGTGAAGGAAGTCCTCTCATCTCTCTCTCGCTTTTCCCGTTTTGTTTTTATTTTTAATTGCTTAGCCACACCCGTATTAACCATAGGGGCAGACTGGTTTTCTAAGTGGGCCCCCTGTATTTCCTTACTTTTTTGTTCCATAATGCAACTAATTAGTTTTTTGAGGCCGACCACTGCAGAAGTTACTGCTGAGAGTGGTACTCGCCAGCAATTGTTTCAAGATCTTGGTCCCTACACCAAGTGTGAGTAAGAAAAAAAAATGCCTGCTGAAATGCATGGTCAGACTCATAATAACCAGTGGCAGCAGCTGACCGTGAAACTCGCTGGCTGTAGTCTTCAGTACATTTCTTTCCAATCTCCGCGGGAAATCAGCATGGAGTCTTGGCTACTGGTACAGCTGTGTGTGTGTGTGTGGGGGAGATAACGGGTCCAACATCGGATACTGCACTCACTTGGTCTCCCTTGATCTCTACAAAAATCAGCTTGATCACGCAGAGTGGTAAAGTTTGTCATTGAACTACAGCAGATTGGTGGGATGAGGGTACACTGTCCATTGGCACTGCAGCCTGTGCTTGGGCTCTAATATTTTAGCTCTGTTTCTGTGCACTAACGATTTTTTTTTATCCTTTTAAGCAAGATTTTCAGTTTGCTAAATTTATATTCTCTTGTATAAAACTATATCGGCATGTTTTGCAACTGGTCCTGCAAGTAGCCATTCTCAGGTCGACCAAGTGTCTCGAGTGCTGGGGGGGTGTTCTATTACAAGAGACCTTCAGGGATCAGCACGCAGTACAGATCTGAATTTGTAAAATATCATGCTGATACTGCGGACTCACTGATCAGTAGACAGCAGCTAAGCTTGATTTTTTTCTATTAGTTTACACGATGAATGCTGTTTTGGTGAGTAGTGAAGCTGAATATGGGGATAAAACGTCCAATTCTCCAAACTTCCCCTATCATGAATGGCAGTAGATGCTCAACCTTTTTAGAGAAGTTACATGTTAGTCCTGGAAACTTCAAACTTTAAATATACACCCATTTCCATTGTTTTATATAAGACTGGATTCATGGCTCTGCAAACAACTTTGAATCAGAAAGTTTCCTAACGGAGCATAAGTGATACTTTGTGAGTCTCTTTTTTTTTAACTTTGGGGCATTTACCTAATGTATTGTTTTAGTCCCTCACAAGCAACAGGACCCATATCAAGGAACGCTGTGTTTTTTTCACGAATTAATGGCACACTAGGGCATTAAACTGGGAGATTATGTGATGATGTAAAATGAGACTCCTTGCTGTGGAGCCGTTATGGATACAAGACTGGAGGTTTCACTCTCCTATATTTGTTGAGCCTGGATGGAACATTTAGGCCCGGATATTCAAAAGGGTTGTGCCATGCGCAACAGGTTTGCGCATGCGCAAGTCCCAAAATGCGCCATTTAGCGATATTCAGAAGGAGGCAGTTGCACCACCGAAAACATGCTGAGCAACAGCGCAATGAAAATGAAGGCATGCGCAACCAAGGGGGTGGATCCATGCATAAAGAGTGCAATGCGATATTCAAAGACTTGCGCGATGCAGAATAGTGGCACAGCCGGAAATTGCGCACTAGCGGAAATGAGCCAAAATAAAAAGGCACAAGGAAGCGGCGCAAGAACGCTACAAGGCTGCCAAGTGGGGGAGAGAGAGAGAGAGAGACAGACAGACAGACAGACAACAGACAGGCTAGGGCAGGCAAGGAAAGCGTGGCCCATAGGCTGTAGAGGCCAGTGGGGGGTGCCCAGTGCAGTGGAAGTAGCAGTGAGGACAGTGGGGGTAACACAGCAACACCAGCCAGGGGGGGTCAGAAGCCAGGGAGATGGACGGTGCCAGCTTCCACATGGAAGCTGTAATGAGGGGTGAGAATGCATGCTGCAGGGGGCGTGGCCGTGGAAGGGCCCGTCGGCGGTATGCCCCCAACAGGCAGTACCGTGCCTGCATCAGCTTTGAGCTGTACACAGATGTAGAGATCGTGGGCCGGTACCGCCTGAACAGGGCAATACTGAGACGGCTCTGTGAGCTGTGCAGGGATGTGATGCAGGCACCCTCACGACGGAGTCACGCTCTGTCGGTGGAGACCAAGGTGACAGCCTGCATGTGCCTGCTCACCACGGGCACCTTCCAGAGACCGACAGGGGACACCACAGGCATCACACAGTCGGCCACGTCACGCATCCTCACCCAATTCCTCAGCACACTGCTTCCACATGCTGCAGAGTACATCCATTTCCCCAGCACCGCGGCAGAGCGTACAGCAAACATGCAGGAGTTCCACAGGGTAGCACGTATGCCTGGCATGCTAGGGGCCATAGACTGCACCCATGTGGCCATTCGCACGCCACCTGGCCCCGATGGGCTCGCGTATCGGAACAGAAAGGGATTCTCTAGTGTCAACTGCCAGGTGGTGTGTGATGCCACTGGGCGCATAATCAATGTCTGTGCCACACACCTTGGCGGAGCACATGATGCCTTCATATGGTACCAGTCTGCACTGTGCCATCGATTTGAGAGTTGGGACATCCCCACAGGCCATCTAGTGGGTGAGTACACATGTATGGAATGCAAACTCGGGGCAAGGGTGGGAATGCCACAGGTGCCATGGTAGTGGCACACAGGGATATGGCCAATATGGACCTGAACATGAGACTGATCTCCACTATCTCCACACAGGTGACAGCGGATACCCACTCCGTCCCTGGCTGCTCACACCGTACTGGTGCCCCATGACCCCATCGCAGCAACGCTATAATGAGGCACATGTTTCCACACGCAACATCATAGAGTGGGTGTTTGGGATGCTCAAGGCACACTTCCGATGCCTAGACACCTCCGGCGGTGCCCTACAGTACAGCCCCCAAAAGGCCTGTGGGATATTCCTGGCATGTTGCATCCTGCACACATGGCCAAAGACCATGGGATAGCCGTACAGGTTGAGAGGAGGGGACAGCAATGGGGCACCAGTGGCACCGTGTTGATGATGATGAGCAGCCCCTAGGACGGCGGGACCCCGACTGATCCGGCAGGCCCAGCTGCACCGGGACACCATCACAGAGGAGCATTATGCAGAACACAGGTAAGTCAAGGGGACGTGTGCAACCAACACTGTCCATGCGCAACCACAGGCACACAGGGAACACACCAGGGTGCATGACGGTCAGGAGAGTGGAAGGGTCCAGGCATACAAACACACACATCAGGGAGGTGAGCACTCATATGGACACACACACACCAGGCACAGAGCGTACATGGGCAGATGCACAGCACAGAAGAACCGACATTGCTAACACACAGCACCACCGACCACCCCACCACCTGTACTGTCCAAGTCACGTGTGTCAGATGCTGGGCACCCTTGCACCTTGGTGTACAGTACAATGCAGGCATCATCATGCACACGCACCTGTGGACAGCAGTTGGGAGGGTGTGCAGGTGGTCCGTGTGTCGGCGTGGTGAGCAGAGCACCCAGCAGTGCACTGCCCCCCATGACACACATTGCACACATGGCAGCACCAGACAGGGCCTGCACTGGGAGACAGCTCAGTCATGTAGCACTGTCCTACGGCCACCGTGGATGCGTGGACAGCCCCACCATGACCCAACAGCACTGGCAGGCTGAGCAGGGACCACATGGGGTGGCACTGTTGCACCACCAGGGGTCCCACTGCGCGAACGCGACCTTGCCCACACAGGGGTCTGCAGCATGCTGAACAAACCTGCACCAGGGGTGCTCGGGATGGCCACAGCAGAACCCAGCGTTGACAGGCCTGGTGTCACACGACGCCGGGAATGGGGAGTGGAGAGTGAACTGTGTGGGGTGTGTGGTACAGGGGCACCTGTCTGTGTGCCCAATGCATCCATGACAGAGACCACGTCCTGGGTCAGCCTGTCAATGGCGGTGGTCACATCCATCCGCATACGAACCAGCTCGGCATGGTCCAGAGCACACTCCCTGCTGTGCCACTCCACAGACACAGACAGTGCCTCCACGGACATTGCAACTCGCCTCTGCAGATGTACTGATTCCTGCAGCAGGCGGGTGTGCTCATCCAATGGGTACTGTGCCCCAATGGCATCCTGTCCCCCAGGGTGTGGAAGGTCCTGATGCACTACACCCCTTGAGGGTGGGTGCTGTTCGCCAGGACCAGGAATGGGTGGATCAAAGGGCGGTGGACATGTGCCACAGCTTGACACTGTACCCCCAGACCTGGTGGGTGACTGCTGCTGCTGTCCCTCCAACCGCTGTGCCCCAGGGTTCACTCGTTCCACCGCTGTGCTGGCAACAGTGCCAGACACCTGCACAGCCACTGGTGCTGCCCCACCGGTGCTGACAGGCACAGCCTGAGACTGTGCCAGCATGCTGGTACACAAGTTGGAACCAGAAAGGCCCAGGGGCACGTGCTGGCCTGCTGTGTGTCCCTCATGGGACACACAACTATCACTGCCCATTGCAGTCCTTGCATCATCAATGGTGCAGGTACGTGCTACAGCCATAGTCACAGCGTGCTGGCATGCTTGCATGCCAGACTGCTGAGACACAGGCTGTGCACCCCCCGCACCCGAATCACTGACACCAGAGTTGGCGGCCTAACGTGCATGCTGCTGCAGTGCCTGCTGGCTGGTGATAGAGGTGGATGGACCCTCCTCCATATCCAGCAGGTCATCATCCCTGCCTGGACCCACCACCACTGTCTCCTGAAGATGAACAGGATCTGTAACAGAAAGAGAGTACATGTGAGTGCATGTGAACAACCTCCCCCCAACCCCCCCAACACCACCACCATGTCATACCGTGCAGTGATGGGCTTTCTCCTGTCTGGAATCCACCTCCTGGTACGCCCTCAACAGTGCTCCACTGCATTGATGCGACCAGTGTCTCCTCAGTCGGGGTCAGCTCCAACACCACTGGTGGGCCCCCGCCAGTGCCAGCACATGCCGCCCTGAAGGTTGCCACCTTCTCCTTCAACCTCCTGCGGTCTGTCCCCATCTTCTTCTTGCATTCCTGCACGGAGCACTGGTGGCTTCCATGCAGGTTAACGGCCCGAGCTACCCCCTCCCATGCAGCCCAGACGGGACTGAGGGGTGCCTCCATCCACTCAGTACTGGCTCCTCATCCAGGTAGGCCTGGAAGAGGGCCTCTGTCTCTGCTGCTGTAAAGTTGGGCCTCCTCCTCGCCCACCGCTCCTCACCCTCACCTTGGCTCTGCTCGGTCATGGCGATCTGTATGGGGGGAAGTGGACACCTGTCACTGTGCAGTCTACAGCATTTTCCCATGACCATTGTCCAGAACATCACACAGCATGCAACTCACCTCTCACCTGCAGTAACCGAATCTGGCCAGCGCAGCCCAATGTCGCACATTTATAGCGCAATGCATGCAAATGAGGAGTGGAGCAACTATAATGACATGCAAATCGCACCACTGCACCTTTGAATGGCTGATCAGATGATTTGCATGTGTCGGCTGAATATCGCGAATGTGCACTTTGCGCAATACGGTTGAGTCAGCTGAGCCAATGGCGCAGATCTGTGACTGTGTGGTACACTGCATTGCGCATGCCCAGATAGCTTACGCGGGTGTCTGTCACACTGCTGACATGCTGTGCGTGATCGGCAATTCAGGCCATGGCCACCATTGTGCCAGTGGCGCTACAGCAATGGGCACTATATGGCGCTGTGGCACTACTGTGCAATAGTCCACTGTGGCACTGGTACGCAGCTGGTCGGTTGCGCAGGATGCCTATACGTCAGATGGTGCTGTGCGTGGCCTTGCGTCATGGCCCATGACCTTGTGTCCGACCTTTGGCCCCTGGCGCTGTTTGCCTGCCATGTGTACGGCCCTATTGTGCTGTCTGGTGACAGCGCTATGTGAAGTGACAGCGCTGTTCGAACAGCGCGATTGGAGCATGTGGTGGTCTATTGTGCAACACCTCCACGTGGGGTTACGGTGCAGCGGGGCGCCATATTGCCTGCTGTAAAGTTTGTACCATGGCTAGGAGAAGAGCTGTTCTCTGGAGCCAATTGGAACTGGCCAACTTGGTGGCCCTAGTAGAGCCCCACTATGGGGCACTTTATGGTGAGGCGCCCCTCACCATTGCCCACCCACTGACCTGGTGGGGGTCATTGGACGGTGCCGGTCTGATGAGCAGTGCCGGCACCGGTACAGTGACCTCCGCCGGAGGGATCCGGACCTTTTGGAGAGGCTGCGGTCACGTGCCAGGCAGGGCGTGGTGCCTAGGCCAGGTGGGTGTACCATCTATGCACCTGTATTCTCTGTAGGGGTGTGAGTGTGTTTTGGTGGCTGTGCCTAGGTGATGGCTCTGCCATGGTTGGCTGTGTCAGTGTATGCAGCTGTGAGATAAATGGGTCTGGCTGTGTGGGCAGGTACTCTCACTGGGGCAGGGGGCAGTCTGCTTTGGAGTCACACTGATGTTTGTCTCAACATATGTCTCCCACAGGCCGGGATGTGAGGATGCAGGCCCGGGTTGAGGAGGGCCGTGCCAGGGCCCCCGGTGCCAGCGGGTGTTGCACCCCAGCAGCAGCAGCAGCGGCAGACACAGCTGCTTGAGCAGTGTGAGTATCAAGACTTCATGGATGCTATTGCATGCTGGGGGGGAAGACCACTAGCCCTGCACAATACAACCATGCAGGAAAGGGGAGGTCATAATTCCACTATACAAGACACTAGTGAGGCCCCACCTGGAGTACAGTGTACAGTTCTGGAGACCATACCTACATAAGGACAGAGAAGGTTCAGAGGAGGGCAACAAAGATGGTGCATGGCTTGCATCACAAGTCCTATGAAGACGGGTTGAAGGAACTGAACATGTACTCCTTGGAGGAGAGGAGGGAGAGAGGGGATATGATAGAGACATACAAGTATCTTACAGGGAGGAACAGGGTGCAGGAAAACACATTTCTTAAGTGAAAAAGATGTTCCAGGACTAGAGGGCATGGGATGAAGTTGGAGGGAGGACGATTCAGTGGAACCATGGAAATGAATTTCTTTACAGAATGGGTGGTGGACAAGTGGAACACCCTGCCAGAGGAGGTGGTGGGGGCTGAAACAATCACGGGATTTCAGAATGCACGGGATAGACATAAAGGAATTGTGAAGGTCAGGGGGTAAGGGGCAACAGACTTATAGGAAAACAAAGTGAACTTACAAGCTCAAATGGACAGACTGGGTGGGCCATAGGCCCTTATCTGCCGACACTGTCTATGTATCTATGTATGTATGCACGACACAGGTGACATGCATCACTGTCCAGTATCACAGCACGTCTGTGTATGCGTCACTGGTGGTCCATGCATGCACTGGGCACATAGCTGTGTAACTGGCATCGCACCACGTTGCCACGTCACTTGACAGCCTTGTTTGTGCTGTGATGGACATGGGCAGTGTGTGTGTGTGCAGTGGCGCGCATAGCTGGTGCCGCCTGTTTGTGATGGCCATGTGCATGTTCACTGTGGGTGGGTGCATGCCATCACAGGTGCGGGACATTGGCTATATGGCCTGCAGGTTGGGTGGTGTTCAGGGTTGTGGTCAGTCACAGCCATTGACTGTGTTCCCATTTTCCTAGGCCTCGAGGTTCTCAGGAGGATGTTCGGGGCCTCACACGAGTGTCGATGGAGAACCAGGCCATCCTCCAGTCCATCAGGCGCCATGGCCTTCGGAGGAGGCGGCACAGGATGGTCCGGAACCAGGAAGAGGATGAGCAGCCGGCTGGGCCGTAGCTGATGATACCCTTCCCACTTCTCCCGTCCCTACCACCCTGCCTTCCCTCTCCAAGTTGTTCATCCCTACCCCTTGAACACCCCTACCTTGTACCCGTCCCCCCCCTTGTAAATAGTTGTTATTGTTTTGGTTCTTTACTATTTGGATATTTAAATATACATTTCTATTTTGATATGAATACTGTGTTGGTCTCTGATTTGCAGCTGGCTATAGGTGCTCAGTTGCAGGGGTGTACATGCCATCTGGGGTGGTATGGTCCTGGGTATTGTGTGTGTGTGTGTGTGTGTGTGTGTGTGTGCTGGCGCGCGCGCGTGTGTGTGCATGGGGAGGTATCTCCAGCATGGCAGTGACTTTCTGTTGGTCTTGCCGTCTGCTGCCACCCACTGCTGGGTGCACAGCGTGTGTCTGGCTTGTATGCTTCTGTGCTGCACCGGGTTGACGTGTGCTGGGGGGGATGCATGGTTTCCTGCAGTGCCAGTCACTGCACATGGGTGGTGTCTTGGGGTCACGGTGCAGGGTGTGCTGTGCGTATGGGGAGCTGATGTGCATTGTGGTTGTCAACCCCCTGTGTGTGGCACTCTCAGCCTGCCAGTGGTTGTGCTGGGGTGTCATGGCTCTGCTGTGCTTTGTTGGCTTGTCCCATGGGCCAGTAGATCATCCGCTACACCTCCAGTGATGCTGTGCAGGGTGTGCAGGTGTGGTGTTGGTTCTGCAGTGTGTTCCTGTGCCCATGTGTGCGATGGCTGGCGGGTGGGCCTAGGCCTGCCTCCTGGATGTGCAGTTCCATTGCTCTGGGGGGGGCTCTGCTTGCACTATGGCACCTCTGGATTGCTCAGCTGGGCTGCCCTGGTTGCGCTATAGCGCAACATTTCTGCTCAGCTTCTCCTTGCTGTTTGCGCTATGGCGCAGTTAGTGCGATATTCAGACGTTGGCTGCTTGCGCAATTTGTTCTGCTCCATGTTTGAATATCGCACCTGTTGCGCATATGCGCAATTGGTTTGTGCTTGCTCCTGCTGTTACAAGACATTTTGGGAGCAGTTTGAATATCAGGCCTTAGTGTATTTTAATAACTGCTCCATAAATTCATCTGCTGTAGGTAATTATGGTGATTGAAATACATAATTAACAATGGAATAACTGTAAATTTAAATCTGAGGTAACTCATTACTATGTTTTTACCTACGTTTTGGCAGAATGTGGTTCTGTTAAATATATAAATGGGTGCTAGCCTCAAGAATTTAACCCTTCAATGAACAAGCATTTGTCAATGCCGAACATTCGCTTGCAGGTATTTGCAGTGGTGTTTGGCACGTATGGTGCTTTAACCTAATGCCCTGTGAGATTGCTGGTATTTGCACAATAAATTTTCAGCATGACCTTTTTGTTACCCCCATTGTGCGCTACATAGACAGAAACATGTTTTGGGCAGGATGTGAAAAATGACAGCTGTACTGCTCATAAGGAAATGTGGTAAAATGGCAATGTTGAAAATCTGGAGTGGAAATATTGAAAATTCGCAAACCTACAAGCGTGCATGGGAACTGTGCACGCTCGTAAAACTGTCATTGTTAGGAATTTTTTCATCAAATTTTCAACATTGGCATTTTAAAACCTCTGCTAATGAACAGTGTCACTGTGATTTTCTTACTGTGTCCCATACATTGATTTTGCACACCGACTGCGCCATTGTGCGCTACATGGGCGGAAACACATTTTGGGCAGGATGTGAAAAATGACAGCTGTACTGCTCATAAGGAGGTGTGGTAAAATGGCAATGTTGAAAATCTGGAGAGAAAATATTAAAAATTCGGAAACTTACGAGCGTGCGTAGGAACTGCACAACGCACGCTCGTAAAACAGTTAATTTTAGGAATTTGTTCACCAAATTTTCAACATAGCCATTTTAAGACCTCTGCTCGTGAACAGTGTCACTGTGATTTTCTTAATGTGTCCCATACATTGAGTTTGTACACCAACTGCACCATTGTGCGCTACATGGGCAGAAACATGTTTTGGGCAGGATGTGAAAAATGACAGCTGTACTGCTCATGAGGAGGTGTGGTAAAATGGCAATGTTGAAAATCTGAGTGCAAATATTGAAAATTCGCAAAACTCACGAGTTGATGGAGCTGTGCAATGCACGCAGTAAACAGTCATTTTAGGAATTTTTCACCAAATTTTCAACATTGCCATTTTAAAACCTCTGCTAATGAACAGTGTCACTGTGATTTTCTTACTGTGTCCCATACATTGATTTCAAGACACCGACTGCGCCATTGTACTACATGGGCAGAAACACGTTTGGGCAGGATGTGAAAATGACAGCTGTACTGCTCATAAGGAGGTGTGGTAAAATGGCAATGTTGAAAATCTGGAGAGAAAATATTGTACTGGCAAATCTCATTTAGCGCAGGAACTGCACAAAGCACGCTCGTAAAACAGTTAATTTTAGGAATTTGTTCACCAAATTTTCAACATAGCCATTTTAAGACCTCTGCTCATGAACAGTGTCACTGTGATTTTCTTAATGTGTCCCATACATTGAGTTTGTACACCAACTGCGCCATTGTGCGCTACACGGGCAGAAACACGTTTTGGGCAGGATGTGAAAAATGACAGCTGTACTGCTCATGAGGAGGTGTGGTAAAATGGCAATACTGAAAATCTGGAGTGCAAATATTGAAAAATTCACCAAGCTACGACGTAGCATAGGAACTGCGCAACGCACGTCAGAAACAGTCATTTTAGAATTTTTTCACCAAATTTTCAACATTGCCATTTTAAGACCTCTGCTCATGAACCATGTCACTGTGATTTTCTTAATGTGTCCCATACATTGATTTCACACACCAACTGCGCTGTAGTGCGCTACATGGGTGGAAGCACGTTTTGGGTGAGATGTGAAAAATGACAGCTGTACTACTCATAAGAAGGTGTGGTAAAATGGCAATGTTGAAAATCTGGAGTGGAAATATTGAAATTCGCAAACCTACAAGCGTGCATAGGAACTGCGCAATGCACGCTCGTAAAACAGTCATTTTTAGGAATTCTGTCACCAAATTTTCAACATAGCCATTTTAAGACCTCTGCTAATGAACAGTGTCATAGTGATTTTCTTCATGCATCCCATACATTGATTTTGCACACCGACTGCGCCATTGTGCGCTACATGGGCAGAAACATGTTTTGGGCAGGATGTGAAAAATGACAGCTGTACTGCTCATAAGGAGGTGTGGTAAAATGGCAATGTTGAAAATCTGGAGAGAAAATATTGAAAATTCATGAACTTACGAACCTGCATAGGAACTGTGCAATGCACGCTTCGTAAAACAGTCATTTTTTGGAATTTTTGCACCAAATTTTCAACATGGGGTTTTTGGGACCCCTTCTCATGAGTGATGTCACTGTCATGGCGTTATTCAGGCCCAAAGGGTGATTTCACACAGTGACTGCGAAATCACCTTCGTGCCCGAACAACACCATGACAGTGACATCATTAATGAGAAGGGGTCCCAAAAACCCCATGTTGAAAATTTGGTGCAAAAATTCCAAAAAATGCTTGAGATATGCAATAAAGTTGAAAACCCCTTATCTATTCCATTATACAGCTTACCAGCATTTCCTCAGTTCGCGATCGGCTTTGAAGAGTGTAGACATGTTCCCGATCCACCGAAGATCATCGCGCTGAGCTCCGGAGGTAAGTATGGGGTGAAGGGGGGTGTGGGGAGGCTGGGTGCACAGTGGGTGGGTGCAGGTTGTGGGAGGGGGGACTGGGAGAAGCGCCGTGGGACTGTTTTTGCTTTACAAGTGAAAAAAAAAAACAAGACTACATGGGACGTTTGCCACACTGGGGTGGGCTCCCAGCATGGAAGAAGGATGGCTGGTGGGGCCAAGGAGCCAACGGGGGATTGGGCACCCCCGTCGGCAGACAACCCAGGATGTTTGCCACGCTGGGGTGGGCTCCCAGCGTGGCAGAAGGATGGCTTGGGGGGGTCGTGGAGCCGACGGGGGATTGGGCACCCCTGTTCGCAGATGACATGGGACATTTGTCACACTGGGGTGGGCTTCTAGCATGGCAGGAAAGATTTGGGGCGGCGTGATGCTGGGGGGGCGGCATGACACTGTGCTCTGTATGACAGCGGTGGTTTTCTTTGAGGCGAAGACCACCGCTGTCATGCACAGCTCCCACAACCATTGGTGCAGGACCAACACGCCTGCTCAATGGAACAGTGGATTGAAAGGGAGAGGCACACCTCCAAAGTGTGGTACTCTCCCAAAGCGTTCCTTGCACATGCGATTACAATCGTGTAAAATGGCATATGGGAAATTAATTTGGACTCTAAGCACTGTATCTAGAAGGGATTTTATTGTCTCCTAATTATTACTTAGGGAAATATAGTGTTTAATGTGTAATAAAAATTGTTAGTAGATGTTATTGTTTGATATGAATGATAGACTATGTATTGGTATCTATTCATTATTGATTTGACTTTTTATGAATATATGGCATATTTACTGTAGTTTTAAATGTATTCTATGCGTACAAGTGCCGTGATGCTCACTCATCTTTTGCTACTGTAGCGAACTACAGTTTTAGCTTAAAGTTCTAAATGCAGCTTTACCATACAAGAAGTCATCCTGCAACTCTCCTGTGACCCTAAGTTTTGGTTGGCTCTTTTTACACCCCCTTCCCACCTTTCCCACTAGACTGTCTGTTTTACTCCTTCAAAACTGCCAGATTTTGCACTTGCAATTAATTGTGGCTTCAGAGAACTGCAGCAGGTGTTTGAGTGAATTTAATAATTCTAAAAATGTTTTTTTTAAATATACTTATTTAAATAATTATGGCCAGAGACCCCCTACTAGCAGCAATTATTAACTCAGTGTAAGCCTTTTTGTTGCTCTCTGGGGCCAGAAAGTGCTGCAGAAAAATCGGGGCCCTGAGTATATCCCATGCAGCTTTTCAGTTGTTTCAAAGCACACCCTGTTACACAACTTGGAAGAAGATGGACTTCATGTAGTGCACAATGGTGCGGTCAGTGTAAGAAATCAATGTTCTGGTCAGATTAATAAAATCACAGTGACACTGTTCATGAGCAGTGGTCTTAAACTGGCTATGTTGAAAATTTGGGGACAATTTTCCCCAAAAAGACTGTTTTACGGGCATGCATTGCGCAGTTCCTATGCACGCTCGTAACTTTGAGTATTTTTAATATTTTCACTCCAGATTTTCAGTATTGCAATTTTACAACACCTCCTTATGGGCAGTATAACTGTCATTTTTCACATCTCACCCAAAATGTGTTTTCGCACATGTAGCGCACTATGGCGTGGTCGGTGTGTGAAATCAATGTTCGGGACAGATTAAGAAAATCACAGTGATACTGTTCATGAACAGAGCTCCTTAAACTGGCTATGCTGAAAATTTGGTGACAAACGCCCATAAAATGACTGTGTTATGAGCGTGCATTGTGTCAGATATGGCAAAAAAAACAAAAAAAGGGGAAAAAAGGGTAAAAATGTGCCACAGAATTGCCACAGAAATTGGTGTTGAGTGCCGCAGAAGTTCAGTGGCAAATAAGAACCCTGCTGCAGAACTTTGCTCCGATGTGCCGCAGAAAAATCGGGGCCCTGCATCAGTCACAAGGATGTGTAGGCTGCCTGGATATCTCTGAGAGCATGCAGCCACGGCACTGTGCTCCTTGTGAAGCCAGTCAGACTACTGTACTAACGTTACTGTGACTCGGGCTTCAAAGCTCAACTTTTTTTTTTTTTCCTCAGGCTTAGATGGAACAGCACCTTTCCTATGGCTCAGTAATGGACCTGAACAGTACAAATAACCAGACAGGGACACAGTGTAGGATGAGAACATGTAATGAATCTGGATAAAACACAACACTGCTACACATGCATTGTGAGTAATACAGCTTCTTCTGAGGAAAAAAAGAACAGGGTCAACACAGTTCTGTTTCATGTCATGTTATCTGTCTGGCCATCAAACTGTCATCCATCCCATACAACTTTCTTGAATCTAATGCATAATTGAAATGTCTATGCAACCTGTATTGTTTGCAATTTATAATTTTGTATGGAGATCAGACCTACATTTGGGGGTACTAGTGGGCATACCAAGGACTTCTGTGACTGGGGAAGAGGCAGGAATAGTGTGCTTTGCTCTGTTCTATGGCATAAATGAGGGGCCCCATAGTTTAGGTTTCTATTCTCAAGTATGGATCTCTAAGATCTGAATTGTACAGTTTGGAAGAGCAGGGGGAGCCTTGCTGTGGCTGCACTGACTCTGTATATTCTGACTGAGAGTGTTCCGCATTGGGAGACGCATTCTTCAGGGCATGGCTTTTGAGGGTCACATCAGTGAACTGAGTCAGACCTTATTAGTCATCCACCACCTGTCCTGCTGCCCTCACGGACCCTACAATGTACACTGCATCAGCAACTCATAGAAATTTCAGGCTTCCACAAAACAATTTACAGCAACCAATGAAACCTCCTCAGATACAGACATTCTCTGGGCTGTGCTAATAAGGTATATGGGGGAGACTTATTCAGCTCACTTCCATCAGGAAGAAAGTCAAATACAGCAAGGCTGTTTTTTTTTCTGGTCTGCAGCATCATGTGGGTCCCTGCAGTCTGCTATGGGAGTAGGTCGAGGGCTGCATTCTTGAGGACATGCTGTGGTCCAGTCACTTGTCCTGCTCCATTTTGCTGTTGGTCTTTCCAGACCCTTTACTGTGTGCCGCCCCCCAAAGTTTTGTTCCATTTGTGACCCACATCCCACTCTTGCTGCTCTGATTTTTTTTTTGCTGTCTGCAGTTTTCATTCCTGCATCTCCACTATAGAGGAGCTGTTGACCTCTGGCTTCAGAACCCTCTCCAGGACAAGGTGTATACAAGGTAAGACTTCCATATGTTTGCCAGAGGTGGGCCTTCAGATGCCAGGAAGGGTTTTGCTATAGTGGTGCCAGCTATCGGAGGGTGGGAGGTACCACTGGAGACCAGGTTTTTGTCAGTGTGTTTGTGCAGGGTATTGGAGGGTAGGGGGAACCCCTGATGCAGGGAATGCTTTCTGTATACTGGTGCTGGGTATTGGAGAGTTGGGCATGTTCCTCCCCCATGCCCAGCCCCAGAACAAACAAGCATTCTCCAGTGTCCGAGTGCTCCCCACACCTCCGAAATCAGGTGCAAAAATATCGGAAACCATTCCCTGGTGTCCAGTGCTCCTCCTCCTCCGATACCTGGCACCATCATACACAAAACACATTCCTTGGTCTGCTGTGTGGCTCTGGTGCCGTAGGTGGGAGGGTGGGGGTGGACCTACAGATGGCTGAAATCAATGTTTCTATTTCTAGACTTGGTGTCTTGAGTGTGGGGTCTGAACCCCCCAGCAGCTGGGAATGTCTTTGTTTTGCTGTAATGCTGTGTCTCCGTGGTGTTGGGCATGGGAGGGGGCGTCGGAACTGTGCACATCCAAAACAGTTTATTTTGCTACTGTGCAGGGTGTCGTAGTGCGGGTGTCAACCCACAGCTCCTGTGATTGCTTGGTGTCAGGTGGGTGGGAATGCACCACTACATGTAAGGGACTGTTTTGTGGGTATCATGGTGCTGCTTATTGGACTGTGGGTAGGAGCCACTGCACACCACCGAATGTGTTCTGTGTTTCTATGCCATGTATTGGAGGGTGGTGGGTGGCTTTGTGTATTGTGGCATTGGGTATTGGACTGTGAGGCTTGTTCTCCCTCACTCTCTGATACCCAGCACCACAAGACACAAGCCATTTCTTAAGCATCCATGGTCTCCCCACACACTCTGATATCAGGTGCAATAAGTCAAAACACATTCCCTGGTGTACAGCGGTCTCACCCCCGATACCTGCCACCATCCAACTCAAAACATACCTCGGAATGTTGTCTCTGTAGTGTTGGGCATGGAAGGGAGGGTGTCGGAACTGTGCATGCCCGAAACAGTTCATTTTGCTACTGTGCTAGGTGTCATAGTGCGGGTGTCAACCTACAGCTGCTAAGTAAGGCCATTGAAACAACCCCACCATCACCATGGGAACTGCAAAATCTGCCCCTGGCATTACCATTCCAGGTATCTAGTGGGTGCTACATGTTTTATTTTTATTTTTTATAGACTAAGCACTAATATAGGGACAGTGGATACAGCCGCTCATGTGTGTCTGTTTGTATTGTGTTGTATGTACTGCTCTGTGGTCTGGTAATGGGTGTTGTGTGTATTTTTTGTTTGGTAGTTGTGTATGTTAGTGTCTGCAATCAGATCACATGTACTTTTCCTGCCATGGAAAGGTTTACATTCCCTTGGCAGAGTGTTTTCCTTGTTTTTGATGCATATAGTGTACTTGGTTGACAAGTTAATGTGCCATACAGCTGTTGTCTTTAGTACAAATGTATGGTTGTGTTTCTGTTCTAGACACACAGCAGAACAACTTGAGAAGACCACATGAGGGAGAGGCATTGTGAGACCCAGAGTGACGTGAGACAGCGTGAGATCCAGAGCAACGTGAGACGGCATGAGACCCAGAGCGACGTGAGACGGCGTGAGACCCAGAGCGATGTGAGACACCGCACAGAGTGTACCACTACAGAGAACTGACAAAGCAGAAATGGTTACGATCATAGACAATGGCCTTTTCGACAGCTGCAGTGACAGTGACGAGGAGTTCATGGGATTCGATGATTCTGATATACAAGTTGAGTTAATGCCAATGGATCACAACAGTGACTTCAGTGAAGAAAACAATGTCCCACTTGCAATGCTACGGGGGCACAGGCAGTCCACTGTGAATGAACAGGATAAGCAAACTCACTCGATGCAAAGATGGCAACTGCATTCGACTGAGAGTGAAGAGGATGAGAGGCCTCTAGCAATGCTACTGAGCCAAAGGAACTCTACTGCTAGCGACAATGCTGATACTGATGATGATGATGATCAGCCACTTGCTACTCTACAGCAGAAGCTGCAGTCAACCGAGAGGAGGAAGTTGAGAAGCTACTCACAACTCCGGGCGTGACAGGCACTTTAGTGACAGTGAAGATGATCGTCCTTTATCCAAACTGAAGTGTGACTTTCTTCCAACCGAGCATATGGATGCTGAAGACCCAGCTACAAGTCTTGATGAGTATCACAATGACGTTTGGGATAGTCGATTGCAGACCGTGCACTTAGATGGTTTCAAGGAGCCTGTAGGGCCTGTGACACTACTGAGTGAGGAGAAGAAAGAACTGGACTTTATGAACCTGATGTTTCCTCCATCACTGTATGAACTGCTTGCAGAGGAGACCAATCGATACAGTGAATGGAAGCAGGTGGAGGCGCAGAAGGTGGACACGCGATGGACTCCAGTAACAGCAGGCGACATAAAAGCCTTTCTTGGGATTCGGATATACATGTCTGTGGTAAAGGTGCCATACTACTGCATGTACAGGGGGAAGAATCATCTTTATGGACATTTTCCGATTGCACAAGTCATGACTCAAGAGCATTATGAGAAAAATTCACCAGTATCTTCATGCCAATGACAACACACAGAATGCACCCAGAGGATCCCCAAACCATGACAAACTGCATCATGTTCATCCAGTGCTGGACCAAGTTCATGCAGCATGCAAGAACAGTACCATCTTCACCGTGAAGTGTCTGTTGATGAGGCTATAGTTGGATACAGAGGGCGTCTGTCATTGGCAGTACATGCCAAACAAGCCACAGCATTATGGGATCAAGGTGTGGGTTCTAGCAGATGCCCATAATGGTTTCATCTCTGACTTTCAGGTGTACACAGGAAAGGTTCCTGGAGCAGTTGAAATGGGCCTTGGTGAAAGGGTAATAAAAGACTTGACAACAGATCTGCGTGGCAAAAACTACCATGTGTACTATGACAATTACTTCACTTCCGTGCGCTTGGCAAAGGAACTTCTAACAGATGGCCTGTACTCATGTGGCACAGTGCGCACAAACAGGACGGGATGGCCAAAGCAATTCAATAAAGTTGCAATGAGGAGAAAAGATAGAGGCCATTATGAACACCTTCAGAATGGAGCACTTGTCGCCACTGCTTAGAAGGACAACAATCCTGTTTTCCTTCTGTCAACGAACCATGACCCAACATTGCCATCAACATCTGTGTCCCGGAGACAGAGAGATGGGACTCTTGCCTCTATTCCATGTCCGACTGTGCTGCAACAGTACAACATGCATATGAATGGAGTGGATATTGCAGATCAGTTTCGCGTGCAGTACCCCAGCACAAGAAGGTCAAAGAAGTGGTGGCTATACCTCTTTTGGTTCCTGTGGGACATGGCACTGGCCAATGCCTTTACCCTCTATCGAGAGAGTCTGAATCATGTGCAGCAGTCAAAGAAAGGAAAGGTGAACAAGCACACACAGCTCGGTTTTCACATTCTTCTCTCAGAACAGTTGCCAGCAGGGTACAACAACAGGAAACGGAGTGCCACAGTTGCAGGACTCGAGCAGGACCCGAGTTGTGATGGACCTCACTATCCACTGAAAGCAAAGAAGGCTAGGTGCAGAAACTGTGCACTGAAGAAGAGGCGTGCTGAGCCAGGGTTCATATGTTGAACTTGCAATGTCCACCTCTGCATTGACTGCTTTCCGGAGTACCATAACTACAGGTGAGCTGATGCCATGTTGGAAGTGGCATGAGAAGAGGCTGACAGAACAAATGAAGATGACTTGCGTGATGACCATAATCCAATAAATTAGTATGCATACCGGAGACAAGAACAGTGACATGCCAGTCATTGAATTTGCTTCCCCATTGAAAAAACCAAAAGACTGAGCTAAAAGAAGTCTCGTGAGTGAGGGGGGACAAATGGTAAAAGCAATGGCAGAACAGTGTCGTGTGGTGGGGTTAAGTGAGAGTAAGTGTGGGTGGTTATGGATTTATAGAAAGAAAGAGGTGTATACTGGTGCTAGCGGGTTGTCGTGAGTATTGGGTGTGACTGGGTTTGTCCCATGGGTATTCAGGAGCAAAAAAAATACAAACAAAAACCAAAACAAAAAACCAGTGCCATGCCAGTCGTTGCAGGGGCTGTGCAGAATGAAAATGCAAAATACTGAGCTAAAAGAGGTCTGGTGAGTGAAAGACAGGGGCAGGTAGAACATAAAGGCCAGAAAGGACAGGAGCATGGTGTCTACCAAGAAAAGCTAAGAACTGAGTGGAGGAGGAAGAGCAATTGCATGCAGAGAACAGGACAGAATTAGCTTCGGGGGGATGGTTGTTTCATTGACCAGACCAAGGGGGACAAACGAAAGAGCTAATGGAGGTCTGAAATGTGGCATTACTTTGGCAGTCGACTGCTACCTTGTTATATCTGAGAAAGTTTCTCCTCCTTTTGGTCAATTTGGATTTGCTGTCACCGGATGTAATGTGGGACGAGTGTAGCAGCTCTCAGCCAGGCAGCAGACTATCTGTGATTGGCCACCCACTACATCATGTGTGAGCATAGTGACACAGTGACCCAGCCACTCAGCAGATCCACGGGCAGCATTTTCAGTGGTGAGATCACAATGATGATGTGGTATGGTGGCATACTGATGACGATGTGTCAGCTGCCAGAGTGTGAACTGCTGTTGGAAGAAGTTAGCAAACTAGACAACTCTGATCAAGAGGGATAAGAGAAAAACGTCAGATACATACAAAGTGACACATAACAAATCTGGTGTGCCTGTTTTTCTTTCCTCCAGTACCTCTTTCAGTTTACGTGGAGAGGAGGTTTTAGCTCAGTATTTTTTTTATTTTCATCCGCCTGCCACATTGGATGGACTGTTTCTTTTTGAAGCCAAGTCACGCATGTGGGAGATGGAAGAGCAGAAGACCACCAAGTGAAGCATGTAATGACTGCAATCAAGACACAGTGCGGCCTGTGACACCTAGGGGAACCAGAACAGCAGAGGATGGTCAAGCAGAGGAGACATGGACATGGGAATTTATAAAAATTTGACACACACAACAGATGAGAAGTTGGAGCCTTTTCTTTTACTGAAGGAATCTAACAGGACAGGGTGGAACTACTTTATTTACAGAATGACGCCTCAAACAACAGAGGTTGGAAATGCTGTATTTACAGAAGTACATATGACAGAGGCATGAAGATCGAGGATGTGCAATAATCCAATATGGTAAGAATATTGTAATTTCTTCAGTGCAGATCATTATGGTACGCCATCTGAAAAAAAATAAATAATAATTGTGATGTTAGTAATGCTGTTGACCTTCTGTATTCTAAATGCTACAACTTGTGGTTGCCATGCCAGAATGCCGTGGGTGCCGCCGTGCACATGCTTGTACATGTTGGTATGCTCACAAAGTGGGCAACAGTGCTCATTATCGATACAGGAGATTATTGCGTGACATTGTGCCGCCGTGCACCTGACCATATTTGTGCTGCTGCTGTGTTGCACGTGTTCATTGTGGTTATTTGTGTTTTGATACTGTGACTTTCTTTGTACTTGGTGGGTATTTGTTAGAGTTCAGCAGGTGTTTGCATACGTTGCTAGAGTGGTTTTTATGGCTGGCTAAAAAGGATCGAAACACACGCTATATATCAGAAGGATTGGTGTTTAGTACCAGATTAGTATACTAAATGTGTTTTGGGGGTTAGGTCAGGATAGTGAAGTTTGTGTTGATATGCAACCTTAGTTTTTATGCAAAAGAAAACTTATGAATATTGCAGATAGAATAGCAAACACATTGGTTATAATTGGGTACATAGTACCATTAGAAATGTAATTTAGTGCTGGACTTTGGTATGGTGTTGATCAGGTACATATTTCCCACAAAATTGTTTTGACCTGGCTTTGTTTACCTGAGAAAACAACCCTTGTTTGGAATGTCAGCTAATATAAAAAAAAAACGTAAGGAGTAGAGTTGACAGCATAGGACCGTTAGAAAGATCATTTACCACTGAACAAGTTTGACACTGACACTACGTGTGTATCATGTATACTTTAGGAGTTATTTACATTTGTTTATGGTATGGCCTGTATGCCTGATAACTCTGCATCAAGCCTCACCTAACCACCTTGAAGAAAATTGGTAAAAAATCAATGTTGTATATAACAAAATTTGCTTTTGAGTACAAAATTACTCTTGTAACAATATATACTGTATGGATGTTTAATTTGGTGTTGATATGTCACATTAACACACTAAAAATGGTTTAAATTGCCATTTTTATGTTTGCTTGCACGCATGTGCAAGAAACATAGTGCCATCATCCGAGATTTCGGAGGTGTGTCACCTCCTCCTCCAATTCAGTCAGTGTGTTGGCAGGCGCGGCCCCTGAAAGCCAATGCATGCTGGAGCTGTCTATGACAAGCTCCAAAATGCAGTGGCATACAGATGAAAGGGGGAGCTACGCTTCAGTGAGCAGCGATAAGATAGCGCCTGCTTATGCGCAGCTCCCCTACACACACACACACACACACACAGAAGCGCACGATACTGCGTGTTGCCTCCCCTGCACTACGTATAGCGATGGGGTGCCCAATCCCCATCGGCTTGTGCTGCACCTCCCCAAAGCCTTTCACATGCCACTTTGGGTGCCCACCCCAGCGTGGCAACTCATAGAATAGTCGATGGGGGTGCCCAATCCCCTGTCGGCTTCACTGTCCTCACCCCCCCCGGGTACTGGGTGCCACGCTGGGAGCCCACCCCAGTGTGGCAACTGATCATATGGCAGATGGGGGTGCCCAATCCCCCGTCAGCTCCACGGCCCCCCCCAGCCGTCCTTGTCCCACGCTGGGAGCCCACCCCAGTGTGGCAAACGCCCCACTCGCCTTTTTTTTACCTGCAAAATAAAACGGTCCCACGGCACTTCTCCCAGCCCCCACAACCCGCACCCACCCACTGCACAACCTGCCTCCCACACCCCTTCACCCCATACTTACCTCCGGAGCTCTGCGCGAAGATCTTCAGTGGACCGGGAACACGTCTGCACTCTTCAAAGCCGATCGCGAACTGAGGAAATGCCGTAAGCTGTATAATGGGCTAGATAGGAGTTTTCAACTGTATTGCATATCTCAGGCATTTTGGAATTTATACCAAATTTTCAACATAGGTTTTGGGACCTTCTCATGAATGATGTCACTGTCATGGCGTTATTCGGGCACGAAGATGATTCGCAGTCACTGTGCGAAATCACCTTTGGGCCTGAATAATGCCATGACAGTGACATCATTCATGAGAAGGAGTCCCAAAAACCCCATGTTGAAAATTTGGTGCACAAATTCCAAAAAATGACTGTTTTATGAGTGTGCGTTGCGCAGTTCCTACGCAGGCTCGTAAGTTCGCGAATTTTCAATATTTTCACTCCAGATTTTCAACATTGCCATTTTACCACACCTTCTTATGAGTAGTATAGCTGTCATTTTTCACATCTCACCCAAAATGTGTCTCTGCCCATGTAGTGCACAATGGCGCAGTCGGTGTACGAAATCAATGTACAGGACAAATTAAGAAAATCACAGAGACACTGCTCATGAGCAGAGGTCTTAAAATGGCTATGTTGAAAATTTGGTGAAAAAATTCCTTAAAATGACTGTTTTAGGGATGCATTCGCAGTTCCCACGCATACTGTAAGTTCGCGGAATTTTCAATATTTCACTCCAGATTTTAACATTGCCATTTTACCACACCTTCTTATCAGTAGTACAGCTGTCATTTTTCACATCTCACCCAAAATGTGTTTCAGCCATGTAGCTATTCCAAAGGAGCAGTCAGGCGTAAATCAATGTAGGGACAATTAAGAAAATCACAGTGACACTGTTCATGAGCAGAGGTCTTAAAATGGCTATATTGAAAATTTGGTGAAAAATTCCTAAAAATGACTGTTTTACGGGCGTGCGTTGCGCAGTTCCTATGTATGCTCGTAAGTTTGCGAATTTAATATTTTCACTCCAGATTTTCAACATTGCCATTTTATTACACTTCCTTATGAACAGTACAGCTGCCATTTTTCATATGTCACCCAAAATGTGTTTTCGTACATGTAGCGCACAATGGTGCTGTTGGTGTGTGAAAGCAATGTTTAGGACAGATTAAGAAAATCACAGTTACACTGTTCATGCGCAGAGGTTTTAAAATGGCTATGTTGAAAATTTGGTGACAAAAGTCCATAAAATGACTGTGTTACGAGTGAGCATTGTGCAGTTTCCACGCACCCTCGTAAGTTCATGACTTTGTAATATTTTCAGTCCAGATTTCACCAGTGGCAATTTTCCACACTTCCTTATGAACAGTACAGCTGTCATTTTTCACAACATGGCTGAAGTGTGTTTTCACACTTTCAGCGCAGAGATGCGTGGTCGCTGTGGGAAATCATTGTTCGGCACAGATAAAGAAAATCACAGTGACACTGTTCATGATCGGAGGCACCAAAATGCCTGAGTTGACAATCTGCTGTAAAAAATCCCCAACCTAATTATATTACGGTGTGCGTTGCACAGTTTCTATGTCGCTCGTGACTTCACCATTTTTTAATATTTTTACTGCAGATTTGCAACATTGCCATTTTTACACTCCCCATGAGCAATGTACAGCTGTCATTTTACATCCTGTTCGAATGTTTTTGCACCTGTGGTGCTAAATGTCGTAGTCGCTGTGCATAAGCAGCTTGCTAACAAACTGATATTCCCCTGTTCATGACGTGAGGTCACAAAAACATGTTGAAAATTTGGGTGAAAATACCAATGAATGCCTGAGGTATTAGGGTTTCCAACCATAACGCCCAACCCTATAGAGAATGACAGGCATCAGGGGTGTGACTTGGTATTCTTGCCTGTAATGCTCATACCATTCCACACACTGCAGCCAGAGAGAGGCATCGAGGTATGCCTTGGACTCTTTGACCCCAAAGTTCACCCCATTCTCCTACATTGCACCCATCTCACTGTATTTCCTAATGAAATGGAGTGTGCATAAGGGCCAAAGACCCCAAGGAACACCGTGACACTTGTCAGTGTCTGCAGGGTGGGGTGTGGTGAAATGGCGTGGCGTTATGCCTGGCGACCCAAAGCGCTTTTCCCCAATGCCTGTCACTCTCTGCGGGGGTGGTGGTGGGGCTGGCAGTTCAGTACTTCACTGCCATTCCTATTCGCAGCTCTGTAACTTCTACACTACCACTGCCAATGCCAGCAAGCAAACATTCGGCATTAACAAATGCTTGCTATTGATGGAAAATAATGTTTCTGCTATTTCAAATGTTGTTAAAAAAAAAACTGAATTGATTATAATTAAGTGCATACACGCTTCTGTGTATGTTGAATTCAGTAAATGTATAGTACCATTAGAACAGTGATTTAGTGCTGAACAATTTTGCCACTCATACTTTGTGTGTAGCACCTACGGTTCATGAGCTATTCACATTTGTTTGTGGCATGCTCATTTTGGCTTGATTTTGCTCTGAAAGCTCCAGGATGCAGTGTTAAAGGTATACAGGGCACAAGGGGTGGAACTCACAAACAGTTCCTGAGGACTGAATGAGTTAAAACATGAGCGGCATATAGACGTAGGGAAATATCAGTAAATAAGCAGGGAAGAGGGAGGGCCATAAGGGCCACAAGAGGCCATTTAGAGTTTGCAGAGAAGGACTTCACAGGAGCCTATGGTTGCAGTTGTAGTGAAATCTGGAAACCAGAGCAGAAGTGTGACCTAGAGTGTGGGTTCATCAGCAGTGGGGTTTGCAAGCATGCAGTTTAAGGAAAAAAATAACTGACAGTTTCTAAGTGCTGGAGGAGCTCTGGTGGCAGTTGTAGCGGAGTTTGGGAAATCAGAGTGGAAGAGTAAGAATGAGGGCTTATCAGTTTTTGAGGAAGCAGTAAAAAAAGTCTGTTTTATATATCAAGAGGTGTGGTGAGGACACGGCAGCAGCATGCAGAGTGTGACAGCTGGAGCGCAGCTTGCAGCAGCCAGTTGAAAAAGGTTTAGTAAAAAAGCAAAAACTAAAACTGTTAAACAGAAACAAATGATCACTGTATGATAGTGGGAAGAACGGGAGAAGTATGACTAAATGGCAGGTGGCGTGGCTGAGGGACGGTCATCCTAGAAGAAACAAAACTAAAAGCAAGATACCAGTAAGCAGTGCCAACAGGGGTGAGGAATGGGGATGTGTGACGCAGTCCACTATGCACATTAATTGAGGATGACGTAATAACTATATGTATAAATGTAAGATTCTGCATGTATACACGTACATGCTCAGATAAAATGGATTTATCACACTCCATTTATGTCCACCCCTATTGCATACATTTACTTAATATTTATAACCCATCAGGGTCCTTTCTCTTTACTGCTCTGTGTTTTTTAATTGTGAGCTGTCCTGGACCTTATGCTGTTCTTTTCCTCCCCAAAATCCTTTAGTTAGCCTCTGGTACTTTGGCATTAGCTGCTGTGCAGCTCTATTGCATGCAGTGCTTGCTACTTTCATGGTCCCCTCAGGGAGCCCACTGATTTCCCCTGTTTGCCTCCCACCCACAGCTACTTTTAAGTCAGTTTCAGGCATTGCCCTTCAGCTGCACTGTGGATTTTCCTTTGTGGCCCCTATCTTGTGCATTTGCTCTCCCAGTCCCTTTCTACCAGGCCCCCCTCAGGGCATCTACAGTCTGCCACCATGTGGCTTAGCTAAAGGTTCCTGCCACCTACTGCTGGTTGCCCACCCTCCAGACCCTCTTAACCTGCCCCTGCCATTTTGTGGCTGATGGGTAGAGGGAGGCATATTTGCTCTAGCCTCCCCCCTTCCCAAAAATATCCCATCTTCATTCCCACACACATGGAACAGGCTACAGCCTGAGCTCTGTGGGCTGAATCATAGACACATAGACCTTGATAGCAGATAAGGACTGCTTGGCCCACTCAGTAGGCCCATTTCCCTACCTAGTGGATAAGCTGCAGATCCTAGTTAATCAACAGCTGACTTCCTCCTACCCACCAATAGAATTGGTTCATGTCTGTCCCATGTATTCTTGAAGTCACCACTATTTTTGACCCCACAACCTCCTCAGGAAGGCCATTCCATGTGTTCACCACCCTCTCTGTCAAAAAATACTTCCTCATGTTTCCCCTGAGCCGTCCCCTCTATCTTCAAATTTTGCCCCTTGTTCTTGTGCATTTCTTTTTATGAAAGATGCTACTCTCTTGGACTTTGTTGATTCCCTTGAGGTGCTTGAAATTTTCTATCCTGTCCCCCCACCCCTTTTCCTCAAGGGCATTCATATTCAGCTCGTCTCTCTTTGTATGGCTTCTGGCACAGAACCTTTGCTATTTTAGTTGCCCTCCTCTGGGCTGGCAGTTGAAAGTGCCTACCATTACTGTCACTGTAGTTCAGTAGCACTAAACTGGCTGCCTAGCAACAGCCGCAGAACTTCTTGTCAGCAGTTTTCTGAACAGCCTCCTGCCTGCTACATACAGTCTGGGCCCAAGTACACCCCCCCCCGACACTAGGTTCCAGGGAAAGATAATATAAAAAGAAAATAAATTGCCACTGTCCATGAGGGAGTGACCCATTATATCACCAGTATACCTTTCAAACCACTGGTCTCCTGGGACAACTCAAAGACTCCTGAACCACCAGTGTCCCCTTTTTTAAATGATATAGGGGCCACTAGCCCAAATTCATTCCCATCTGCCCATCTGGACTACTACTTAAATTTATTGGCTACCTGAAGGTCACCTAAGGGGGGGGGGGTTGCCAAGTTCCAAATACCACTTATTCTCTGTTCTTAGCTGTCTGCATTTTTTATTCCATCTCTAGTTTCCTTACTTTGACCTAGTTTGTCTTTTCCTCTAAAACTCCTCTTCCTTTACTCCTGTGCTATGTACCTTTTTTTGTATCTCTCTACTCTTGCTACTATAACTTGCCCATAATGATCTATTTTTCCCTTTATTTCTACAGGTCTGGCCAAACATACCAATCAGATAAGTATCTTTGTTTAATTCTAACACTCTAATCTCTCCTCTAGCACCTCCGACCCTTTGTGTCCCTTCAACCTTCTCTGTTCTTCCCTTTCAGGTCCTACCAGAATACCCCGAACCAAGGACACCCCAACTCTGGACTCCCCTACTCTGATGGAGCAGGTAAATCCTAATTAGTTAACTGCCTTTGAATCATAGAAATCTGGCGACAGAAAAGGATCATTTTGGCCAATTGAGTCTGCCCCTTACCCTCCCCCCCCACCAGTCATCATCTTTGTCAAGAGACACCCCACTCCGCCCACTGGTCAGCAACTGGTGTCTGTCCCATGCCTCCTTGAATCCTTTCACCATTTATGTGCACACCACCTCTTCCGGTAGTCTGTTCCAGGACTCCACCACCTTCTCAGTGATGTAATGCCCCCTCACATTGCCCCCTAAACCTTCCTTCTTCTAATCTTGGTTTATGATCCCTAGTTCTAGCACTTATTTTCCTTGCAAATAAGCTTGCCACTCTCACCTTACTAGTCTCCAGTGGGTACAGATCTGATTCCCTCCACCTCTCCTCATATGGCATAGCGTGCACCATCTTGGTTGCCCTTGTCTGAACCCTTTCAATCATGTCTTATGTCCTTGTGTAGATGAGGCCTCCAGAACTAAATCCCATACTCCAGGTGAGGCCTCACCATGGATTTATAAAGGCGCATTTCAGCACCTCCCTCTTTCTGTTTTATAACCCTCCCTTTGCCCACCACTGTGCTGCACTGGTTCTCCGCCTTAAGGATATCTGAAATTATAATCCCCAGATCTCTCTCCTGCTGAGTTTCCTTAGCCCTTCCCCCGTGTGTAAATGGTTTGCGGGTTATTACACCCATGTGCATTACTGTACACTTTTTGGCATTAAATTTCAGCTGCCAAGTTTCTGACCACCTCCAGAATCTTTAGGCCTCCTCACTTCCTCCACCTCCCTACCAGGGTGTCTACCATATTGCAGATCTCTATCCTCTACAAATAGGCACACCTTCCCTGCAGTCCCTCTGCTATATCTAACATACTAAAAGCCAGCAGAATAGGCCTGATATTCTGTTGTGTCTGCTCCGTTGCCAGCCTCCTAATGGGTGTTTTCTTTCCCACCCAGCCCCAGAGAGGGTCATCTTCTGCTTCAGTTTACCCTAGTACCTGTCCTACTCCCTCTTGAAGCCCTCCACTGTGCCCTCCTCCACCAGACTCCTGAGCAGTGCATTCTAGGGTTCTGCCACCCTCTCAAGGAAGTAATGTCTCCTGCATTCCTCCCCCCGTAATTTCCCCCCTCTAGCTTCCACTCATGTCACCTGGTTGTTCCCACCTTCTTTAGTCTGAACATCTCTTTTTACATATTTGAAGACCCCTATCATGTCCCTCCTGTCTCACTTCTCCTCCAGCGAGTACAGCCCAAGCTCTTCCAGTCTTTCCTCAAAGGGCCTTCCTCCCATGCTCTGAAGCATCCTGGTTGCCCTCCTCTGGACACTCTCCAGCAGTGTTACATCCTTCTTGAGGTGAGGTCTCCAGAACTGCATGCAGTACTAGAGATGTGGTCTGACCAAGGCATTATACAGAGGGAGGATCACCTCCCTCCTCCTGGATGTAATCCCCCTGGCTATGCAGAATCCAGTTTGCTTTGGCCACAGTTCTTCTGCAATTTTCAGTGTTATTCATTTTGACGTCTACCACCACCCGTAGATCCCTCTCACTCGTTGTGGCTTGCATTAAGACCCCCCCAGGTGTATACATGGCCCGGGTTTCTGACCCTCTGGTGCAGCCCCCTACATTTCCCTACATTCAACCCCAGTCCCCACCTCCTTGACCACCCCTCCAGGGTATTGTGGTCTCAGATTCTCTTTACTGTATATACTTTACCTTAAATTCTATGTACTCAATAACCACACCCAATGGTTATTCCAATAAACTCAGTTTATTGTCTGCACACATATATGTGGGAGCCTCTGCTAAAAGAGAGAGAGCTCCTCGATCATTGTTCACAGAAGCTTATATACCTTTTTTAGTTTCACAGTCTAACAGTGATCTCATGCTTAACAACAGCTTTTCCTTATCTTTAGCAAAACCTTAGATTCAGCACTTTCCGTATAAGGAGTTGTTTTTTTATACTTACTATGTGTCTCCCTTTATCTTAGTTACAACCAGCTGTTATTTCACTTCATTTAATTTTTCAAAGGTTTCTTATCTCTGTCAAACAACCTCCTTTGTTTTAGTTAGCACAGAACTGCACATTCATTATGGCTGTTTTACAAAGCAGATAGTTTTAAAGCATATGAAAGGCAACATGGCTATACGGCTATAACAAAGCAGATAGTTTTAGAGCATATGAGAAGCAACATATCTATATGGCTATAATCACATATAACAGTTATAAGCTCTGGTACAATAAGCTTTAGAACATAAAGGTATTATACTTTAGGATATATAAAATTCTACCACACTCCCCCTTTGATACTCTGTATCAACTAACCACCTTTTATTTATATGATTTAAAACTGGTTTCAGCATACAGGTAGTTAAGGCATGGAGTTACAGATGGAACACTATGGTGAGTTTATAAAACATAATACAGAATTGAGGGATGTCAACACCACAATTGAAATGTGTGAAAAAAATGCTAACACGTGACACCACATATAACATAACAATTTTGTTGATGAAAAGAGTTTATGGAATCCACTTTGAGAGTGAATAAGGTAGATGCTACCTTGTGTTGAGGTGTGCACACCCTGGAGCTTGATTGAAGAATCTATTGATAATGTCTCTTGACAGATAAGTCCTTATAAAACATAACAGTCCATGAAATTAACAGTTCATAAGTTCATATAAGTATCCACAGGTTGATGTAGTTATAGTACAGATGAAATGTCATTTGCAGAATTGTGGTAATCCCACAAGGCATATGGGGCAATGCAGACAGTAATTTAAAAACAAAACACCAGCATAGTAGAAAAGTCAGTGTTCATTTTGCTGGCTAGCTGCTGGGACGGTAGGCACACTGGCCAGGGGTACATTAAGTCCTTTTAATGGAATAGCCACACATACACTGGCATGGCATTTGTTTTGTCGTAGTTGATTACACCCCAGCATAAAGATTAACAGTCCATAAAAGGTAACAATTGACAATAAACCATTAAGAACACAGTCCATATTAAGCAATAGGGTTGTAGAAGTACCAGCCATGTCTGGAACAAGCGGCAGTGAAGAAAATGGATGTATTGCTTGAAGATCAATTGAAGCAGAATCTTCGCTGGAGTTGGGAGTGCCTTCCCAGACTTAACTTCATAGTAAGCAGAAACAATAAGCTTGATTGCAGAGTCTGAACTGACTGGATCTTCTTCAGTTGATTTAAAGTTTTACAAATGGGTGTAATTTTGCTGAAAACATTACACTTGCAGAGGTAGTAATAACTGGATTCATGCAATAGTCCTTATAAGGAACCAGTCAGGCACAAAGATGGTGATAACATCAAAACTGTGGCAGTTGTTTTTCTTTTTTAAGGAAAAAGATGAAGGTCTTGGCAACTTAGACAAAAGTATTACTTCTGTTGAACGTGGAGATCTTATGTGTGCCACACCTTGGAAACCTGCAAACTTGCAAAGTGTGTTAGACACTGAGTTAAAAACACATAAATAACAATCTTTTAAACCATTAACTTCTTGTTTTGTAAAGAGTGGTGTGACAGAGCCTAAATTCTGGCAATTAGAAAGAGAAAAAATAAAAATTGGACATTAACCGTACACCTGGGGGTGCAGGCCAAGGTTCAATTATACCATTTGACCATCTGTAAATCATGACAATGTTATGGTTACCTCCTGCTTTTAAATCACAGAAGCAGTTATGACAGTGATGAACATTATTTCCCTGTCTGTTGCAAGCAGGCCTGATGGAGACCTGAGTTATAAAATCCTATAATGTTACAATACATAGATACATAGACAGTGTCGGCAGATAAGGGCCTATGGCCCACCAGTCTGCCATTTGAGCTTGTAAGTTCAGTTTGTTTTCCTAGAAGTCTGTTTTCCCTTACCCCTGACCTCTAGAATTCCTTTATGTCCATCCCATGCATTCTTAAATCCCGTGATTGTTTCAGCCCCCACCACTTCCTCTGGCAGGGTGTTCCACTTGTCCACCACCTGTTCTGTGAAGAAATTCTTTCTCATGTTTCCTCTGAATCGTCCCTCCTCCAACTTCATCCCATGATCTCTAGTCCTAGAACATCTTTTCACTTAAAATAGTGTTTTCCTGCACTCTGTTTCTCCCTGTAAGATACTTGTATGTCTCTTATGATATTCTCTCTCCTCCTCCCTCCAGGAGTACATGTTTAGTTCCTTCAACTTGTCTTTATAGGACTTGTGATGCAATCCATTTCTGCACCATTCTCACCCCTTGTACTCCCTTTAGACCCATTACCCCCCTCTTCCTCAGTAAAGACTGAGCAGAAATACCTGTTCAATATGTCAGCTTTACTGTTGTCATCCTCCACGCGACTCCCATCCTCCCCTTCAGTCTCACTATCCCTCCCCTTTGTCTTTTTTTCACTTATGTACCTGTAAAAGGTTTTGTCCCCTTTAATCACTGATTTTGCAATGTGTTCTTCTGTTTGAGCTTGACTTTTCTGCCTCCCTTTGTTTCTCCTGGTACTTCTCCCTATCCCTTCTGCCTGTGTCTTTTTGTATTGCCTGAATGTTATCTTTTGGCTTTCACTTTTTTACTGCACATGGGTGGTGTCTTGGTCACGGTGCAGGTGTGCTGTGCGTATGTGAGACTGATGTGCATTGTGGTTGTCAACTCTGTGTGTGGCACTCTCAGCCTGCCAGTGGTTGTGCTGGGGTGTCGTGGCTCTGCTGTGCTTTTGTTGGCTTTTGTCCTCATGGGCCAGTAGATCATCCGTCTACACCTCCAGTGATGCTGTGCTTGGGGTGCAGTGTGGTGTTGGTTCTGCAGTGTGTTCCTGTGCCCATGTGGCATGGCTGGCGGTGGGCCCGGCCTGCCTCCCTGGATGTGCAGTTCCATTGCTCTGGGGGGCTCTGCTTGCACTATGGCACCTCTGGATTGCTCAGCTGGGCTGCCCTGGTTGCGCTATAGCGCAACATTTCTGCTCAGCTTCTCCTTGCTGTTTGCGCTATGGCGCAGTTAGTGCGATATTCAGACGTTGGCTGCTTGCGCAATTTGTTCTGCTCCATGTTTGAATATCGCACCTGTTGCGCATATGCGCAATTGGTTTGTGCTTGCTCCTGCTGTTGCGCACATTTTGGGAGCAGTTTGAATATCCAGGCCTTAGTGTATATTTTAATAACTGCTCCATAAATTACATGCTGTAGGTAATTATGGTGATTGAAATACATAATTAACAATGGAATAACTGTAAATTTAAATCTGAGGTAACTCATTACTATGTTTTTACCTACGTTTTGGCAGAATGTGGTTCTGTTAAATATATAAATGGGTGCTAGCCTCAAGAATTTAACCCTTCAATGAACAAGCATTTGTCAATGCCGAACATTCGCTTGCAGGTATTTGCAGTGGTGTTTGCACGATGGTAAGCCACCTAATGCCCTGTGAGATTGCTGGTATTTGCACAATAAATTTTCAGCATGACCTTTTAGTTACCCCCATTGTGCGCCATAGACAGAAACATGTTTTGGGCAGGATGTGAAAAATGACAGCTGTACTGCTCATAAGGAAATGTGGTAAAATGGCAATGTTGAAAATCTGGAGTGGAAATATTGAAAATTCGCAACCCTACAAGCGTGCATGGGAACTGTGCAACGCACGCTCGTAAAACTGTCATTGTTAGGAATTTTTTCATCAAATTTTCAACATTGGCATTTTAAAACCTCTGCTAATGAACAGTGTCACTGTGATTTTCTTACTGTGTCCCATACATTGATTTCGCACACCGACTGCGCCATTGTGCGCTACATGGTCGGAACACATTTTGGAGCAGGATGTGAAAAAATGACAGCTGTACTGCTCATAAGGAGGTGTGGTAAAATGGCAATGTTGAAAATCTGAGAGAAAATATTAAAAATTGGAAACTTACGAGCGCATGGGAACTGCACACGTAACGTCAGAAACAGTTAATTTTAGGAATTTGTTCACCAAATTTTCAACATAGCCATTTTAAGACCTCTGCTCGTGAACAGTGTCACTGTGATTTTCTTAATGTGTCCCATACATTGAGTTTGTACACCAACTGCACCATTGTGCGCTACATGGGCGGAAACATGTTTTGGGCAGGATGTGAAAAATGACAGCTGTACTGCTCATGAGGAGGTGTGGTAAAATGGCAATGTTGAAAATCTGGAGTGCAAATATTGAAAATTCGCAAACTCACGAGGTGTATGGAGCTGTGGCAATGCACGTCAGTAAACAGTCATTTTAGGAATTTTTCACCAAATTTTCAACATTGCCATTTAAAACCTCTGCTAATGAACAGTGTCACTGTGATTTTCTTACTATGTGTCCCATACATTGATTTACACAACCGACTGCGCCATTGTGTACTACATGAGGCAGAAACACTGCGTTTGGGCAGGATGTGAAAAATGACAGCTGTACTGCTCATAAGGAGGTGTGTGTTAAAATGGCAATGTTGAAAATCTGGAGAGAAAATATTAAAATTCGCAAATTTACGAGTCGTAGGAACTGCACAAAGCTATTACCATAAAACAGTTAATTTTAGGAATTTGTTCACCAAATTTTCAACATAGCCATTTTAAGACCTCTGCTCATGAACAGTGTCACTGTGATTTTCTTAATGTGTCCCATACATTGAGTTTGTACACCAACCGACGCCATTGTGCGCTACACGGCAGAAACATCGTTTTGGGCAGGATGCGAAAATGACAGCTGTACTGCTCATGAGGAGGTGTGGTAAAATGGCAATACTGAAAATCTGGAGTGCAAATATTGAAAATTAAGCAAACGACGAGTGCATATGAACTGCGTAGACTGCACGTCAGAAACAGTCATTTTAGAATTTTTTCACCAAATTTTCAACATTGCCATTTTAAGACCTCTGCTCATGAACCATGTCACTGTGATTTTCTTAATGTGTCCCATACATTGATTTCACACACCAACTGCGCTGTAGTGCGCTACATGGGTGGAAGCACGTTTTGGGTGAGATGTGAAAAATGACAGCTGTACTACTCATAAGAAGGTGTGGTAAAATGGCAATGTTGAAAATCTGGAGTGGAAATATTGAAATTCGCAAACCTACAAGCGTGCTATAGGAACTGCGAAATGCACTCTAAAACAGTCATTTTAGGAATTCTGTCACCAAATTTTCAACATAGCCATTTTAAGACCTCTGCTAATGAACAGTGTCATAGTGATTTTCTTCATGCATCCCATACATTGATTTTGCACACCGACTGCGCCATTGTGCGCTACATGGGCAGAAACATGTTTTGGGCAGGATGTGAAAAATGACAGCTGTACTGCTCATAAGGAGGTGTGGTAAAATGGCAATGTTGAAAATCTGGAGAGAAAATATTGAAAATTCATGAACTTACGAACCTGCATAGGAACTGTGCAATGCACGCTTGTAAAACAGTCATTTTTTGGAATTTTTGCACCAAATTTTCAACATGGGGTTTTGGGACCTTCTCATGAGTGATGTCACTGTCATGGCGTTATTCAGGCCCAAAGGTGATTTCACACAGTGACTGGGAAATCACCTTCGTGCCGAACAACACCATGACAGTGACATCATTAATGAGAAGGGGTCCCAAAACCCCATGTTGAAAATTTGGTGCAAAATTCCAAAAATGCTTGAGATATGCAATGGTTGAAAACCCTTATCTATTCCATTATACAGCTTACCAGCATTTCCTCAGTTCGCGATCGGCTTTGAAGAGTGTAGACTATTCCCGATCCACCAAGATCATCGCGCTGAGCTCCGGAGGTAAGTATGGGGTGAAGGGGTGTGGGGAGGCTGGTGCACAGTGGGTGGGCAGGTTGTGGGAGGGGACTGGGAGAAGCGCCGTGGGACTGTTTTTGCTTTACAAGTGAAAAAAAACAAAGACTACATGGGACGTTTGCCACACTGGGGTGGGCTCAGCATGGAAGAGGATGGCTGGTGGGGCCAAGGGCCAGCGAGGATTAGGCACCCCGTCGGCAGACAACCTAGGATGTTTGCCACGCTGGGTGGGCTCCAGCGTGGCAGAAGGATGGCTTGGGGGGTCGTGGGAGCCGACGGGGGGATTGGGCACCCTGTTCGCAGATGACATGGGACATTTGTCACACTGGGGTGGGCTTTAGCATGGCAGGAAAGATTTGGGCGGCGTGATGCTGGGGGCGGCATGACACTGTGCTCTGTGTGACAGCGGTGGTTTTCTTTGGAGCGAAGACCACCGCTGTCATGCACAGCTCCAACACCCATTGGTGCAGGACCAACACGCCTGCTCAATGGAACAGTGGATTGAAAGGGAGAGGCACACCTCCAAAGTGTGGTACTCTCCCAAAACGTTCCTTGCACATGCGTACAAGGGAACGTAAAAATGGCATATGGGAAATTAATTTGGACTCTAAGCACTGTATCTAGAAGGGATTTTATTGTCTCCTAATTATTACTTAGGGAAATATAGTGTTTAATGTGTAATAAAAATTGTTAGTAGATGTTATTGTTTGATATGAATGATAGACTATGTATTGGTATCTATTCATTATTGATTTGACTTTTTATGAATATATGGCATATTTACTGTAGTTTTAAATGTATTCTATATGTATGAGTGCCGTGATGCTCACTCATCTTTTGCTGCTATGTCGAACTACAGTTTTAGCTAAAGTTCTAAATGCAGCTTTACCATACAGAAGTCATCCTGCAACTCTCCTGTGACCCTAAGTTTTGGTTGGCTCTTTTACACCCCTCCCACCTTTCCCACTAGACTGTCTGTTTTACTCCTTCAAAACTGCCAGATTTTGCACTTGCAATTAATTGTGGCTTCAGAGAACTGCAGCAGGTGTTTGAGTGAATTTAATAATTCTAAAATGTTTTTTAAATATACTTATTTAAATAATTATGGCCAGAGACCCCTACTAGCAGCAATTATTAACTCAGTGTAACCTTTTGTTGCTCTCTGGGGCCAGAAAGTGCTGCAGAAAATCGGGCCCTGAGTATATCCCATGCAGCTTTTCAGTTGTTTCAAAGCACACCCTGTTACACAACTTGGAAGAAGATGGACTTCATGTAGTGACAATGGTGCGGTCAGTGTAAGAAATCAATGTTCTGGTCAGATTAATAAAATCACAGTGACACTGTTCATGAGCAGTGGTCTTAAACTGGCTATGTTGAAAATTTGGGGACAATTTTCCCAAAAACGACTGTTTTACGGGCATGCATTGCGCAGTTCCTATGCACGCTCGTAACTTTGAGTATTTTTAATATTTTCACTCCAGATTTTCAGTATTGCAATTTTACAACACCTCCTTATGGGCAGTATAACTGTCATTTTTCACATCTCACCCAAAATGTGTTTTCGCACATGTAGCGCACAATGGCGTGGTCGGTGTGTGAAATCAATGTTCGGGACAGATTAAGAAAATCACAGTGATACTGTTCATGAACAGAGCTCCTTAAACTGGCTATGCTGAAAATTTGGTGACAAACGCCCATAAAATGACTGTGTTATGAGCGTGCATTGTGTCAGATATGGCAAAAAAAACAAAAAAAGGGGAAAAAAGGGTAAAAATGTGCCACAGAATTGCCACAGAAATTGGTGTTGAGTGCCTAGTAGTTCAGTGGCAAATAAGAACCCTGCTGCAGAACTTTGCTCCGATGTGCCGAGAAAATCGGGCCCTGCATCAGTCACAAGAATGTGTAGGCTGCCTGGATATCTCTGAGAGCATGCAGCCACGGCACTGTGCTCCTTGTGAAGCCAGTCAGACTACTGTACTAACGTTACTGTGACTCGGGCTTCAAAGCTCAACTTTTTTTTTTTTTCCTCAGGCTTAGATGGAACAGCACCTTTCCTATGGCTCAGTAATGGACCTGAACAGTACAAATAACCAGACAGGGACACAGTGTAGGATGAGAACATGTAATGAATCTGGATAAAACACAACACTGCTACACATGCATTGTGAGTAATACAGCTTCTTCTGAGAGAAAAAAAGAACAGGGTCAACACAGTTCTGTTTCATGTCATGTTATCTGTCTGGCCATCAAACTGTCATCACATCCCATACAACTTTCTTGAATCTAATACTGCATAATTGAAATGTCTATGCAACCTGTATTGTTTGCAATTTATAATTTTGTATGGAGATCAGACCTACATTTGGGGGTACTAGTGGGCATACCAAGGACTTCTGTGACTGGGGAAGAGGCAGGAATAGTGTGCTTTGCTCTGTTCTATGGCATAAATGAGGGGCCCCATAGTTTAGGTTTCTATTCTCAAGTATGGATCTCTAAGATCTGAATTGTACAGTTTGGAAGAGCAGGGGGAGCCTTGCTGTGGCTGCACTGACTCTGTATATTCTGACTGAGAGTGTTCCGCATTGGGAGACGCATTCTTCAGGGCATGGCTTTTGAGGGTCACATCAGTGAACTGAGTCAGACCTTATTAGTCATCCACCACCTGTCCTGCTGCCCTCACGGACCCTACAATGTACACTGCATCAGCAACTCATAGAGAAATTTCAGGCTTCCACAAAAACAATTTACAGCAACCAATGAAGCCTCCTCAGATACACAGACATTCTCTGGGCTGTGCTAATAAGGTATATGGGGGAGACTTATTCAGCTCACTTCCATCAGGAAGAAAGTCAAATACAGCAAGGCTGTTTTTTTTTCTGGTCTGCAGCATCATGTGGGTCCCTGCAGTCTGCTATGGGAGTAGGTCGAGGGCTGCATTCTTGAGGACATGCTGTGGTCCAGTCACTTGTCCTGCTCCATTTTGCTGTTGGTCTTTCCAGACCCTTTACTGTGTGCCGCCCCCCAAAGTTTTGTTCCATTTGTGACCCACATCCCACTCTTGCTGCTCTGATTTTTTTTTTTTGCTGTCTGCAGTTTTCATTCCTGCATCTCCACTATAGAGGAGCTGTTGACCTTCTGGCTTCCAGAACCCTCTCCAGGACAAGGTGTATACAAGGTAAGACTTCCATATGTTTGCCAGAGGGTGGGCCTTCAGATGCCAGGGAAGGGTTTTGCTATAGTGGTGCCAGCTATCGGAGGGTGGGGAGGTACCACTGGAGACCAGGTTTTTTTTGTCAGTGTGTTTGTGCAGGGTATTGGAGGGTAAGGGGGGAACCCCCTGATGCCGGGGAATGCTTTCTGTATACTGGTGCTGGGTATTGGAGAGTTGGGCATGTTCCTTCCCTCCCATGCCCAGCCCCAGAATAAACAAACGCATTCTCCAGTGTCCGGGTGCTCCCCACACTCTCCGAAATCAGGTGCAAAAATACGGAAACCATTCCCTGGTGTCCAGTGCTCCCTCCTCCTCCGATACCTGGCACCATCATACACAAAACACATTCCTTGGTCTGCTGTGTGGCTCTGGTGCAGTGGACAGGAGGGTGGGGGTGGACCTACAGATGGCCGAAATCAATGTTTCTATTTCTAGACTTGGTGTCTTGAGTGTGGGGTCTGAACCCCCAGCAGCTGGGAATGTCTTTGTTTTGCTGTAATGCTGTGTCTCCATGGTGTCGGGCATGGAGGGGGCTGAACTGTGCACATCCAAAACAGTTTATTTTGCTACTGTGCAGGGTGTGAGTGCGGGTGTCAACCCACAGCTCCTGTGATTGCTTGGTGTCAGGTGGGTGGAATGCACCACTACATGTAAGGGACTGTTTTGTGGGTATCATGGTGCTGCTTATTGGACTGTGGGTAGGAGCCACTGCACACCACTGAATGTGTTCTATGTTTCTGTGCCATGTATTGGTGGGTGGCTTTGTGTATTGTGGCATTGGGTATTGGACTGTGAAGCTTGTTCTCCCTCACTCTCCGATCCAGCACCACAACACACAAGCCATTTCTTGAGGCGTCCATGGTCTCCCACACTCTCCGATATCAGGTGCAATAAGTTAGAACACATTCCCTGGTGTACAGTGGTCTCACCTCGATACCTGCCACCATCCAACTCAAAACATACCTCGGAATGTTGTCTCTGTAGTTGGGCATGGAAGGAGGGTGTCGAACTGTGCATGCCCAAACAGTTCATTTTGCTACTGTGCTAGGTGTCATAGTGCGGGTGTCAACCTACAGCTGCTAAGTAAGGCCATTGAAACAACCCCACCATCACCATGGGAACTGCAAAATCTGCCCCTGGCATTACCATTCCAGGTATCTAGTGGGTGCTACATGTTTTATTTTTATTTTTTATAGACTAAGCACTAATATAGGGACAGTGGATACAGCCGCTCATGTGTGTCTGTTTGTATTGTGTTGTATGTACTGCTCTGTGGTCTGGTAATGGGTGTTGTGTGTATTTTTTGTTTGGTAGTTGTGTATGTTAGTGTCTGCAATCAGATCACATGTACTTTTCCTGCCATGGAAAGGTTTACATTCCCTTGGCAGAGTGTTTTCCTTGTTTTTGATGCATATAGTGTACTTGGTTGACAAGTTAATGTGCCATACAGCTGTTGTCTTTAGTACAAATGTATGGTTGTGTTTCTGTTCTAGACACACAGCAGAACAACTTGAGAAGACCACATGTAGGGGAGAGGCATTGTGAGACCCAGAGTGACGTGAGACAGCGTGAGATCCAGAGCAACGTGAGACGGCATGAGACCCAGAGCGACGTGAGACGGCGTGAGACCCAGAGCGATGTGAGACACCGCACAGAGTGTACCACTACAGAGAACTGACAAAGCAGAAATGGTTACGATCATAGACAATGGCCTTTTCGACAGCTGCAGTGACAGTGACGAGGAGTTCATGGGATTCGATGATTCTGATATACAAGTTGAGTTAATGCCAATGGATCACAACAGTGACTTCAGTGAAGAAAACAATGTCCCACTTGCAATGCTACGGGGGCACAGGCAGTCCACTGTGAATGAACAGGATAAGCAAACTCACTCGATGCAAAGATGGCAACTGCATTCGACTGAGAGTGAAGAGGATGAGAGGCCTCTAGCAATGCTACTGAGCCAAAGGAACTCTACTGCTAGCGACAATGCTGATACTGATGATGATGATGATCAGCCACTTGCTACTCTACAGCAGAAGCTGCAGTCAACCGAGAGGGAGGAAGTTGAGAAGCTACTCACAACTCTACGGCGTGACAGGCACTTTAGTGACAGTGAAGATGATCGTCCTTTATCCAAACTGAAGTGTGACTTTCTTCCAACCGAGCATATGGATGCTGAAGACCCAGCTACAAGTCTTGATGAGTATCACAATGACGTTTGGGATAGTCGATTGCAGACCGTGCACTTAGATGGTTTCAAGGAGCCTGTAGGGCCTGTGACACTACTGAGTGAGGAGAAGAAAGAACTGGACTTTATGAACCTGATGTTTCCTCCATCACTGTATGAACTGCTTGCAGAGGAGACCAATCGATACAGTGAATGGAAGCAGGTGGAGGCGCAGAAGGTGGACACGCGATGGACTCCAGTAACAGCAGGCGACATAAAAGCCTTTCTTGGGATTCGGATATACATGTCTGTGGTAAAGGTGCCATACTACTGCATGTACAGGGGGAAGAATCATCTTTATGGACATTTTCCGATTGCACAAGTCATGACTCAAGAGCATTATGAGAAAATTCACCAGTATCTTCATGCCAATGACAACACACAGAATGCACCCAGAGGATCCCCAAACCATGACAAACTGCATCATGTTCATCCAGTGCTGGACCAAGTTCATGCAGCATGCAAGGAGCAGTACCATCTTCACCGTGAAGTGTCTGTTGATGAGGCTATAGTTGGATACAGAGGACGTCTGTCATTCGGCAGTACATGCCAAACAAGCCACAGCATTATGGGATCAAGGTGTGGGTTCTAGCAGATGCCCATAATGGTTTCATCTCTGACTTTCAGGTGTACACAGGAAAGGTTCCTGGAGCAGTTGAAATGGGCCTTGGTGAAAGGGTAATAAAAGACTTGACAACAGATCTGCGTGGCAAAAACTACCATGTGTACTATGACAATTACTTCACTTCCGTGCGCTTGGCAAAGGAACTTCTAACAGATGGCCTGTACTCATGTGGCACAGTGCGCACAAACAGGACGGGATGGCCAAAGCAATTCAATAAAGTTGCAATGAGGAGAAAAGATAGAGGCCATTATGAACACCTTCAGAATGGAGCACTTGTCGCCACTGCTTAGAAGGACAACAATCCTGTTTTCCTTCTGTCAACGAACCATGACCCAACATTGCCATCAACATCTGTGTCCCGGAGACAGAGAGATGGGACTCTTGCCTCTATTCCATGTCCGACTGTGCTGCAACAGTACAACATGCATATGAATGGAGTGGATATTGCAGATCAGTTTGCTGCAGTACCCCAGCACAAGAAGGTCAAAGAAGTGGTGGCTATACCTCTTTGGTTCCTGTGGGACATGGCACTGGCTAATGCCTTTACCCTCTATCGAGAGTCTGAATCATGTGCAGCAGTCAAAGAAGGAAAGGTGAACAAGCACAACACAGCTCGGTTTTCACATTCTTCTCTCAGAACAGTTGCCAGCAGGGTACAACAACAGGAACGGAGTGCCACAGTTGCAGGACTCGAGCAGGACCAGTTGTGATGGACCTCACTATCCACTGAAAGCAAAGAAGGCTAGGTGCAGAAACTGTGCACTGAAGAAGAGGCTGTTGAGCCAGGGTTCATATGTTGAACTTGCAATGTCCACCTCTGCATTGACTGCTTCCGGAGTACCATAACTACAGGAGCTGATGCCATGTTGGAAGTGGCATGAGAAGAGGCTGACAGAACAAATGAAGATGACTTACGTGATGACCATAATCCAATAAATTAGTATGCATACCGGAGACAAGAACAGTGACATGCCAGTCATTGAATTTGCTTCCCCATTGAAAAACCAAAAAGACTGAGCTAAAAGAAGTCTCGTGAGTGAGGGGGGACAAATGGTAAAAGCAATGGCAGAACAGTGTCGTGTGGTGGGGTTAAGTGAGAGTAAGTGTGGGTGGTTATGGATTTATAGAAAGAAAGAGGTGTATACTGGTGCTAGCGGGTTGTCGTGAGTATTGGGTGTGACTGGGTTTGTCCCATGGGTATTCAGGAGCAAAAAAAATACAAACAAAAACCAAAACAAAAAACCAGTGCCATGCCAGTCGTTGCAGGGGCTGTGCAGAATGAAAATGCAAAATACTGAGCTAAAAGAGGTCTGGTGAGTGAAAGACAGGGGACGGGTAGAACATAAAGGCCAGAAAGGACAGGGAGCATGGTGTCTACCAAGAAAAGCTAAGAACTGAGTGGAGGAGGAAGAGCAATTGCATGCAGAGAACAGGACAGAATTAGCTTCGGGGGGATGGTTGTTTCATTGACCAGACCAAGGGGGACAAACGAAAGAGCTAATGGAGGTCTGAAATGTGGCATTACTTTGGCAGTCGACTGCTACCTTGTTATATCTGAGAAAGTTTCTCCTCCTTTGGTCAATTTGGATTTGCTGTCACCGATGTAATGGGACGAGTGTAGCAGCTCTCAGCCAGGCAGCAGACTATCTGTGATTGGCCACCCACTACATCATGTGTGAGCATAGTGACACAGTGACCCAGCCACTCAGCAGATCCACGGGCAGCATTTTCAGTGGTGAGATCACAATGATGATGTGGTATGGTGGCATACTGATGACGAGTGTGTCAGCTGCCAGAGTGTGAACTGCTGTTGGAAGAAGTTAGCAAACTAGACAACTCTGATCAAGAGGGATAAGAGAAAACGTCAGATACATACAAAGTGACACATAACAAATCTGGTGTGCCTGTTTTTCTTCCTCCAGTACCTCTTTCAGTTTACGTGGAGAGGGTTTTAGCTCAGTTTTTTTTTTTTCCATCCGCCTGCCACATTGGATGGACTGTTTCTTTTGAAGCCAAGTCACGCATGTGGAGATGGAAGAGCAGAAGACCACCAAGTGAAGCATGTAATGACTGCAATCAAGACACAGCGGCCTGTGACACCTAGGGAACCAGAACAGCAGAGGATGGTCACAGAGGAGACATGGACATGGGAATTTATAAAATTTGACACACACAACAGATGAGAAGTTGGAGCTTTTTCTTTACTGAAGGAATCTAACAGGACAGGGTGGAACTACTTTATTTACAGAATGACGCCTCAAACAACAGAGGTTGGAAATGCTGTATTTACAGAAGTACATATGACAGAGGCATGAAGATCGAGGATGTGCAATAATCCAATATGGTAAGAATATTGTAATTTCTTCAGTGCAGATCATTATGGTACGCCATCTGAAAAAAAATAAATAATAATTGTGATGTTAGTAATGCTGTTGACCTTCTGTATTCTAAATGCTACAACTTGTGGTTGCCATGCCAGAATGCCGTGGGTGCCGCCGTGCACATGCTTGTACATGTTGGTATGCTCACAAAGTGGGCAACAGTGCTCATTATCGATACAGGAGATTATTGCGTGACATTGTGCCGCCGTGCACCTGACCATATTTGTGCTGCTGCTGTGTTGCACGTGTTCATTGTGGTTATTGTGTTTTGATACTGTGACTTTCTTTGTACTTGGTGGGTATTTGTTAGAGTTCAGCAGGTGTTTGCATACGCTGCTAGAGTGGTTTTATGGCTGGCTAAAAGGATCGAAACACACGCTATATATCAGAAGGATTGGTGTTTAGTACCAGATTAGTATACTAAATGTGTTTTGGGGTTAGGTCAGATAGTGAAGTTTGTGTTGATATGCAACCTTAGTTTTTATCAAAGAAAACTTATGAATATTGCAGATAGAATAGCAAACACATTGGTTATAATGGGTACATAGTACCATTAGAAATGTAATTTAGTGCTGGACTTTGGTATGGTGTTGATCAGGTACATATTTCCACAAAATTGTTTTGACTGGCTTTGTTTACCTGGAGAAACAACCCTTGTTTGGAATGTCAGCTAATATAAAAAAAAAACGTAGGGAGTAGAGTTGACAGCATAGGACCGTTAGAAAGATCATTTACCACTGAACAAGTTTGACACTGACACTACGTGTGTATCATGTATACTTTAGGAGTTATTTACATTTGTTTATGGTATGGCCTGTATGCCTGATAACTCTGCATCAAGCCTCACCTAACCACCTTGAAGAAAATTGTTAAAAAATCAATGTTGTATATAACAAAATTTGCTTTTGAGTACAAAATTACTCTTGTAACAATATATACTGTATGGATGTTTAATTTGGTGTTGATATGTCACATTAACACACTAAAAATGGTTTAATTGCTTATTTTATGTTTTGCTTGCACGTTGTGCAAGAAACATAGTGCCATCATCCGAGATTTCGGAGGTGTGTCACCTCCTCCTCCAATTCAGTCAGTGTGTTGGCAGGCGCGGCCCCTGAAAGCCAATGCATGCTGGAGCTGTCTATGACAAGCTCCAAAATGCAGTGGCATACAGATGAAAGGGGGAGCTACGCTTCAGTGAGCAGCGATAAGATAGCGCCTGCTTATGCGCAGCTCCCCTTACACACACACACACACACACACACAGAAACGCACGCATACTGCGTGTTGCCCTCCCCCCCTGCACACACGTATAGCCGATGGGGGTGCCCAATCCCCATCGGCTTGTGCTGCACCTCCCAAAGCTCTTTCACATGCCACTTTGGGTCCCACCCCAGCGTGGCAACTCATAGAATAGTCGATGGGTGCCCAACTCTGTCGGCTTCACTGTCCTCACCCTCGAGTACTGGGTGCCACGCTGGGAGCCCACCCAGTGTGGCAACTGATCATATGGCAGATGGGGGTGCCCAATCCCCCGTCAGCTCCACGGCCCCCCCCAGCCGTCCTTGTCCCACGCTGGGAGCCCACCCCAGTGTGGCAAACGTCCCACTCGCCTTTTTTTTACCTGCAAAATAAAACGGTCCCACGGCACTTCTCCCAGCCCCCACAACCCGCACCCACCCACTGCACAACCTGCCTCCCCACACCCCTTCACCCCATACTTACCTCCGGAGCTCTGCGCGAAGATCTTCAGTGGACTGGAACACGCCTGCACTCTTCAAAGCCGATCGCGAACTGAGGAAATGCCGTAAGCTGTATAATGGGCTAGATAGGGAGTTTTCAACTTTATTGCTATATTCAGGAGTTTTTGATGAGATACCAATATGTTTTTATTATGATGTCACTGTCTTATATAAGATCTCGGATTAAGGGTGATTTCGCAGTCACTGTGCGAAATCACTCTTTGGGCCTGAATAAGCCATGACAGTGACATCATTCATGAGAAGGAGTCCAAAACCCCATGTTGAAAATTTGGTGCAAAAATTCCAAAAAATGACTGTTTTACGAGTGTGCGTTGTGCAGTTCCTACCGCAGGCTCGTAAGTTCGCGAATTTTCAATATTTTCACTCCAGATTTTCAACATTGCCATTTTACCACACCTTCTTATGAGTAGTATAGCTGTCATTTTTCACATCTCACCCAAAATGTGTCTCTGCCCATGTAGTGCACAATGGCGCAGTCGGTGTACGAAATCAATGTACAGGACAAATTAAGAAAATCACAGAGACACTGCTCATGAGCAGAGGTCTTAAAATGGCTATGTTGAAAATTTGGTGAAAAAATTCCTAAAAATGACTGTTTTACGGGCGTGCATTACGCAGTTCCTACGCACACTCGTAAGTTCGTGAATTTTCAATATTTTCACTCCAGATTTTCAACATTGCCATTTTACCACACCTTCTTATCAGTAGTACAGCTGTCATTTTTCACATCTCACCCAAAATGTGTTTGCGCTCTCCATGTAGCTATTGCAAAGGAGCAGTCAGTGCGTAAATCAATGTATCGACAATTAAGAAAATCACAGTGACACTGTTCATGAGCAGAGGTCTTAAATGGCTATATTGAAAATTTGGTGAAAAATTCCTAAAAATGACTGTTTTTTGGCGATGCTTAGCGAGTTCCTATGTATGCTCGTAAGTTTGCGAATTAATATTTTCATCCAGATTTCACACGCTATTTATTACACTTCCTTATGAACAGTACAGCTGCCATTTTCATATGTCACCCAAATGTGTTCAGACATGTAGCAACAATGGTGCTGTTGGTGTGAAAGCAATGTTTAGGACAGATTAAGAAAATCACAGTTACACTGTTCATGCGCAGAGGTTTTAAAATGGCTATGTTGAAAATTTGGTGACAAAAGTCCATAAAATGACTGTGTTACGAGTGAGCATTGTGCAGTTTCCACGCACCTTCGTAAGTTCATGACTTTGTAATATTTTCAGTCCAGATTTCACCAGTGGCAATTTTCCACACTTCCTTATGAACAGTACAGCTGTCATTTTTCACAACATGGCTGAAGTGTGTTTTCACACTTTCAGCGCAGAGATGCGTGGTCGCTGTGGGAAATCATTGTTCGGCACAGATAAAGAAAATCACAGTGACACTGTTCATGATCGGAGGCACCAAAATGCCTGAGTTGACAATCTGCTGTAAAAAATCCCCAACCTAATTATATTACGGGTGTGCATTGCACAGTTTCTATGTACGCTCGTGACTTCACCATTTTTTTTAATATTTTTACTGCAGATTTGCAACATTGCCATTTTTTACACCTCCCCATGAGCAGTACAGCTGTCATTTTTTACATCCTGTTCGGAATGTTTTTGCACCTGTGGTGCTAAATGCCGTAGTCGCTGTGCATAAGCAGCTTTCGGCTAACAAACTGATATTCCCCCTGTTCATGACGTGAGGTCACAAAAAAAACATGTTGAAAATTTGGAGTGAAAATACCAATGAATGCCTGAGGTATTAGGGTTTCCAACCATAACGCCCAACCCTATAGAGAATGACAGGCATCAGGGGTGTGACTTGGTATTCTTGCCTGTAATGCTCATACCATTCCACACACTGCAGCCAGAGAGAGGCATCGAGGTATGCCTTGGACTCTTTGACCCCAAAGTTCACCCCATTCTCCTACATTGCACCCATCTCACTGTATTTCCTAATGAAATGGAGTGTGCATAAGGGCCAAAGACCCCAAGGAACACCGTGACACTTGTCAGTGTCTGCAGGGTGGGGTGTGGTGAAATGGCGTGGCCGTTATGCCTGACGACCCAAACGCACACCCCAATGCCTGTCACTCTCTGCAGGGTGGTGGTGGGGCTGGCTTCAGTTCAGTACTTCACTGCCATTCCTATTACGCAGCTCTGTAACTTCTACACTACCACTGCCAATGCCAGCAAGCAAACATTCGGCATTAACAAATGCTTGCTATTGATGGAAAATAATGTTTCTGCTATTTCAAATGTTGTTAAAAAAAAAACTGAATTGATTATAATTAAGTGCATACACGCTTCTGTGTATGTTGAATTCAGTAAATGTATAGTACCATTAGAACAGTGATTTAGTGCTGAACAATTTTGCCACTCATACTTTGTGTGTAGCACCTACGGTTCATGAGCTATTCACATTTGTTTGTGGCATGCTCATTTTGGCTTGATTTTGCTCTGAAAGCTCCAGGATGCAGTGTTAAAGGTATACAGGGCACAAGGGGTGGAACTCACAAACAGTTCCTGAGGACTGAATGAGTTAAAACATGAGCGGCTATAGACGTAGGGAAATATCAGTAAATAAGCAGGGAAGAGGAGGCCATAAGGGCCACAAGAGGCCATTTAGAGTTTGCAGAGAAGGACTTCACAGGAGCCTATGGTTGCAGTTGTAGTGAAATCTGGAAACCAGAGCAGAAGTGTGACCTAGAGTGTGGGTTCATCAGCAGTGGGTTTGTAGCATGCAGTTTAAGGAAAAAATAACTGACAGTTTCTAAGTGCTGGAGGAGCTCTGGTGGCAGTTGTAGCGAGTTTGGGAAATCAGAGTGGAAGAGTAAGAATGAGGGCTTATCAGTTTTTGAGGAAGCAGTAAAAAAAGTCTGTTTTATATATCAAGAGGTGTGGTGAGGACACGGCAGCAGCATGCAGAGTGTGACAGCTGGAGCGCAGCTTGCAGCAGCCAGTTGAAAAAGGTTTAGTAAAAAAGCAAAAAACTAAAACTGTTAAACAGAAACAAATGATCACTGTATGATAGTGGGAAGAACGGGGAGAAGTATGACTAAATGGCAGGTGGCGTGGCTGAGGGACGGTCATCCTAGAAGAAACAAAACTAAAAGCAAGATACCAGTAAGCAGTGCCAAACAGGGTGAGGAATGGGGATGTGTGACGCAGTCCACTATGCACATTAATTGAGGATGACGTAATAACTATATGTATAAATGTAAGATTCTGCATGTATACACGTACATGCTCAGATAAAATGGATTTATCACACTCCATTTATGTCCACCCCTATTGCATACATTTACTTAATATTTATAACCCATCAGGGCTTTTTCTCTTTACTGCTCTGTGTTTTTAATTGTGAGCTGTCCTGGACCTTATGCTGTTCTTTTCCTCCCCAAAATCCTTTAGTTAGCCTCTGGTACTTTGGCATTAGCTGCTGTGCAGCTCTATTGCATGCAGTGCTTGCTACTTTCATGGTCCCCTCAGGGAGCCCACTGATTTCCCCTGTTTGCCTCCCACCCACAGCTACTTTTAAGTCAGTTTCAGGCATTGCCCTTCAGCTGCACTGTGGATTTTCCTTTGTGGCCCCTATCTTGTGCATTTGCTCTCCCAGTCCCTTTCTACCAGGCCCCCTCAGGGCATCTACAGTCTGCCACCATGTGGCTTAGCTAAAGGTTCCTGCCACCTACTGCTGGCTGCCCACCCTCCAGACCCTCTTAACCTGCCCCTGCCATTTTGTGGTTGATGGGTAGAGGGAGCATATTTGCTCTAGCCTCCCCCTTCCCAAAAATATCCCATCTTCATTCCCACACACATGGAACAGGCTACAGCCTGAGCTCTGTGGCTGAATCATAAGACACATAGACCTTGATAGCAGATAAGGACTGCTTGGCCCACCCAGTAGGCCCATTTCCTACCTAGTGGATAAGCTGCAGATCCTAGTTAATCAACAGCTGACTTCCTCCTACCCACCAATAGAATTGGTTCATGTCTGTCCCATGTATTCTTGAAGTCACCACTATTTTTGACCCCACAACCTCCTCAGAAGGCCATTCCATGTGTTCACCACCTCTCTGTCAAAAAAATACTTCCTCATGTTTCCTGAGCTCTCCTCTATCTTCAAATTTTGCCCTTGTTCTTGTGCATTTCTTTTTGAAAGATGCTACTCTCTTGACTTTGTTGATTCCCTTGAGGTGCTTGAAATTTTCTATCCTGTCCCCCACCCTTTTCCTCAAGGGCATTCATATTCAGCTCTGCTCTCTTTGTATGGCTTCTGGCACAGAACCTTGTTATTTTAGTTGCCCTCCTCTGGCTGGCAGTTGAAAGTGCCTACCATTACTGTCACTGTAGTTCAGTAGCACTAAACTGGCTGCTATCAACAGCCGCAGAACTTCTTGTCAGCAGTTTTCTGAACAGCCTCCTGCCTGCTACATACAGTCTGGGCCTGGACACCCCCGACACTAGGTTCCAGGAAAGATAATATAAAAGAAAATAAATTGCCACTGTCCATGAGGGAGTGACCCATTATATCACCAGTATACCTTTCAAACCACTGGTCTCCTGGGACAACTCAAAGACTCCTGAACCACCAGTGTCCCCTTTTTTAAATGATATAGGGGCCACTAGCCCAAATTCATTCCCATCTGCCCATCTGGACTACTACTTAAATTTATTGGCTACCTGAAGGTCACCTATAGGATGCCAAGTTCCAAATACCACTTATTCTCTGTTCTTAGCTGTCTGCATTTTTATTCCATCTCTAGTTTCCTTACTTTGACCTAGTTTGTCTTTTCCTCTAAAACCCTCTTCCTTCTTCCTGTGCTATGTACCTTTTTTGTATCTCTCTCTTGCTACTATAACTTGCCCATAATGATCTATTTTTCCCTTTATTTCTACAGGTCTGGCCAAACATACCAATCAGATAAGTATCTTTGTTTAATTCTAACACTCTAATCTCTCCTCTAGCACCTCCGACCCTTGTGTCCTTCAACCTTCTCTGTTCTTCCCTTTCAGGTCCTACCAGAATACCCCAACCAAGGACACCCCAACTCTGGACTCCCTACTCTGATGGAGCAGGTAAATCCTAATTAGTTAACTGCCTTTGAATCATAGAAATTCAAGCGACAGAAAAGGATCATTTTGCCAATTAGTCTGCCCTCACCCTCCCCCACCAGTCATCATCTTGTCAAGAGACACCCCACTCCGCCCACTGGTCAGCAACTGGTGTCTGTCCCATGCCTCCTTGAATCCTTTCACCATTTATGTGCACACCACCTCTTCCGTAGTCTGTTCCAGGACTCCACCACCTTCTCAGTGATGTAATGCCCTCACATTGCCCCTAAACCTTCCTTCTTCTAATCTTGGTTTATGATCCCTAGTTCTAGCACTTATTTTCCTTGCAATAAGCTTCGCCACTCACCTTACTAGTCTCCAGTGGGTACAGATCTGATTCCTCCACCTCTCCTCATATGGCATAAGCGTGCACCATCTTGCTGCCCTTGTCTGAACCCTTTCAATCATGTCTTATGTCCTTGTGTAGATGAGGCCCAAACTAAATCCCATACTCCAGGTGAGGCCTCACCATGGATTTATAAAGGCGCATTTCAGCACCTCCCTCTTTCTGTTTTATAACCCTCCCTTTGCCCACCACTGTGCTGCACTGGTTCTCCGCCTTAAGGATATCTGAAATTATAATCCCCAGATCTCTCTCCTGCTGAGTTTCCTTAGCCCTTCCCCCCTGTGTAAATGGTTTTGCGGTTATTACACCCATGTGCATTACTGTACACTTTTGGCATTAAATTTCAGCTGCCAAGTTTCTGACCACCTCTCCAGAATCTTTAGGCCTTCCCTCACTTCCTCCACCTCCCCTACCAGGGTGTCTACCATATTGCAGATCTTGGTATCCTCTACAAATAGGCACACCTTCCCCTGCAGTCCCTCTGCTATATCTAACATACTAAAAGCCAGCAGAATAGGCCTGATATTCTGTTGTGTCTGCTCGGTTGCCAGCCTCCTAATGGGTGTTTTCTTTCCCACCCAGCCCCAGAGAGGGTCATCTTCTGCTTCAGTTTCCCTAGTACCTGTCCTACTCCTCTTGAAGCCTCCACTGTGCCCTCCTCCACCAGACTCCTGAGCAGTGCATTCTAGGGTTCTGCCACCTCTCAAGGAAGTAATGTCTCCTGCATTCCTCCCGATTTCCCTCTAGCTTCCACTCATGTCACCTGGTTGTTCCCACCTTCTTTAGTCTGAACATCTCTTTTACATATTTGAAGACCCCTATCATGTCCTCCTGTCTCACTCTCCTCCAGCGAGTACAGCCCAAGCTCTTCCAGTCTTTCCTCAAAGGGCCTTCCTCCCATGCTCTGAAGCATCCTGGTTGCCCTCCTCTGGACACTCTCAGCAGTGTTACATCCTTCTTGAGGTGAGGTCTCCAGAACTGCATGCAGTACTAGAGATGTGGTCTGACCAAGACATATCAGAGGAGGATCACCTCCTCCTCCTGGATGTAATCCCTGGCTATGCAGAATCCAGTTTGCTTTGGCCACAGTTCTTCTGCAATTTTCAGTGTTATTCATTTTGACGCCTACCACCACCTGAGATCCTCTCACTCTTGTGGTTGCATTAAGACCCCCAGGTGTATACATGGCCCGGTTTCTGACCCTGGTGCAGCCCCTCACATTTCCTCACATTCAACCCCAGTCCCCACCTCCTTGACCACCCCTCCAGGGTATTGTGGTTTAGATCTCTTTACTGTATATACTTTACCTTAAATTCTATGTACCAATAACCACACCTAATGGTTATTCCAATAAACTCAGTTTATTGTCTGCACACATATATGTGGGAGCCTCTGCTAAAAGAGAGCTCCTCGATCATTGTTCAGAAGTTATATACCTTTTTAGTTTCACAGTCTAACAGTGATCTCATGCTTAACAACAGCTTTTCCTTATCTTTAGCAAAACCTTAGATTCAGCACTTTCCGTATAAGGAGTTGTTTTTTTATACTTACTATGTGTCTCCCTTTATCTTAGTTACAACCAGCTGTTATTTCACTTCATTTAATTTTCAAGGTTTTCTTATCTCTGTCAAACAACCTCCTTTGTTTTAGTTAGCACAGAACTGCACATTCATTATGGCTGTTTTACAAAGCAGATAGTTTTAAAGCATATGAAAGGCAACATGGCTATATGGCTATAATAAAGCAGATAGTTTTAGAGCATATGAGAAGCAACATATCTATATGGCTATAATCACATATAACAGTTATAAGCTCTGGTACAATAAGCTTTAGAACATAAAGGTATTATACTTTAGGATATATAAAAATCCACCACACCCCCTTTGATACTCTGTATCAACTAACCACCCTTTTATTTATATGATTTAAAACTGGTTTTCAGCATACAGGTAGTTAAGGCATGGAGTTACAGATGGAACACTATGGTGAGTTTATAAAACATAATACAGAATTGAGGGATGTCAACACCACAATTGAAATGTGTGAGAAAAATGCTAACACGTGACAATACATATAACATAACAATTTTGTTGATGAAAAGAGTTTATGGAATCCACTTTGAGAGTGAATAAGGTAGATGCTACCTTGTGTTGAGGTGTGGCACACCCTGGAGCTTGATTGAAGAATCTATTGATAATGTCTCTTGACAGATAAGTCCTTATAAACATAACAGTCCATGAAATTAACAGTTCATAAGTTCATATAAGTATCCACAGGTTGATGTAGTTATAGTACAGATGAAATGTCATTTGCAGAATTGTGGTAATCCAAGGCATATGGGGCAATGCAGACAGTAATTTAAAAACAAAACACCAGCATAGTAGAAAAGTCAGTGTTCATTTTGCTGGCTAGCTGCTGGACGGTAGGCACACTGGCCAGGGGTACATTAAGTCCTTTTAATGGAATAGCCACACATACACTGGCATGGCATTTGTTTTGTCGAGAGTTGATTACACCCCAGCATAAAGATTAACAGTCCATAAAAGGTAACAATTGACAATAAACCATTAAGAACACAGTCCATATTAGAGCAATAGGGTTGTAGAAAGTACCAGCCATGTCTGGAACAAGTGGCAGTGAAGAAAATGGATGTATTGCTTGAAGATCAATTGAAGCAGAATCTTTCGCTGGAGTTGGGGAGTGCCCTTCCCAGACTTAACTTCATAGTAAGCAGAAACAATAAGCTTGATTGCAGAGTCTGAACTGACTGGATCTTCTTCAGTTGGATTTAAAGTTTTACAAATGGGTGTAATTTTGCTGAAAACATTACACTTGCAGAGGTAGTAATAACTGGATTCATGCAATAGTCCTTATAAGGAACCAGTCAGGCACAAAGATGGTGATAACATCAAAACTGTGGCAGTTGTTTTTCTTTTAAGGAAAAAGATGAAGGTCTTGGCAACTTAGACAAAAGTATTACTTGTTGAACGTGGAGATCTTATGTGCCACACCTTGAAAACCTGCAAACTTGCAAAGTGTGTTAGACACTGAGTTAAAACACATAAATAACAATCTTTAAACCATTAACTTTTGTTTTGTAAAGAGTGGTGTGACAGAGCCTAAATTCTGGCAATTAGAAAGAAAAATAAAATTGACATTAACCGTACATCTGGGGTGCAGGCCAAGGTTCAATTATACCATTTGACCATCTGTAAATCATGACAATGTTATAGGTTACCTCCTGCTTTTAAATCACAGAAGCAGTTATGACAGTGATGAACATTATTTCCTGTCTGTTGCAAGCAGGCCTGATGGAGACCTGAGTTATAAAATCCTATAATGTTACAATACATAGACATAGACAGTGTCGGCAGATAAGGCCTATGGCCCACCCAGTCTGCCCATTTGAGCTTGTAAGTTCAGTTTGTTTTCCTAGAAGTCTGTTTTCCTTACCCCTGACCTCTAGAATTCCTTTATGTCCATCCCATGCATTCTAAATCCGTGATTGTTTCAGCCCCCACCACTTCCTCTGGCAGGGTGTTCCACTTGTCCACCACCTGTTCTGTGAAGAAATTCTTTCTCATGTTTCTCTGAATCGTCCCTCCTCCAACTTCATCCCATGATCTCTAGTCCTAGAACATCTTTTTCACTTAAAATAGTGTTTTCCTGCACTCTGTTTCTCCCTGTAAGATACTTGTATGTCTCTTATGATATTCTCTCTCTCCTCCTCCCTCCAGGAGTACATGTTTAGTTCCTTCAACTTGTCTTTATAGGACTTGTGATGCAATCCATTTCTGCACCATTCTCACCCCTTGTACCCCTTTAGACCCATTACCCCTCTTCCTCAGTAAAAGACTGAGCAGAAATACCTGTTCAATATGTCAGCTTTACTGTTGTCATCCTCCACGCGACTCCCATCCTCCCCTTCAGTCTCACTATCCCTCCCTTTTTCTTTTTTCACTTATGTACCTGTAAAAGGTTTTGTCCCTTTAATCACTGATTTTGCAATGTGTTCTTCTGTTTGAGCTTGACTTTTCTGCCTCCTTGTTTCTCCTGGTACTTCTCCCATCCCTTCTGCCTGTGTCTTTTGTATTGCCTGAATGTTATCTTTTGGCTTTCACTTTTTTTTTTTTTTTTTGCTACCCTTTGGAAAACCATAATGGTCTCTCTTCCTTTTTTTTTCTTGCTAACCTGTTTAATGCAGTTATACGCTTTAAAACATATTGTTCCAATAATATGCCTTTACACAATGCAAATTAGTGGACAAATACATATGTTGTTGGCCTGTGCCAATTTATTAACAGTACCTATTGCACCTGTGACAAGTGAAAAGTTCTACCTCTTTTTTTTTTTTTTACCCTGTATAGTGAAATACCTAAGTACTGAGTGAGTAAGGCTTGAAGCATAGGTTTGGAGTACAATCTAAATTGTGCATATTATAATTGTTAAAATTGAAATGACAAAACCTGTATAGAGTGCACTTATTTTTAGGGTACCGTGAGTAATAAGACAAACGGAGCATTAATTTTACTTTGGTTTTGCTTTGGAACATATTGTAGGTGGGTCAGCAATGTTGGTCCAAGTATTTAGGTTTGTTATGAGCATTAAAAACGCTATACATGTGGAGCACTTTTCTGAATACATATACATGCATGACACAATGTAGCAAGATGTATATCAAAACATTATAACATAAACATGAAACATAAGCATGTTTGTAATAGAACAATTTCAGTATTGAGCATAATGCATAAAATACATTTTAAACAACACATGTAGGCTGTAAACTTAGCTTAGAGTCCAGAAATGTTAGAGTGTTGTGAATTTACTGGTTGAAAAAATGCATTCATTAATTGCTGTAAGGCAATGACAAAAGTTGTTTGCATTTGTTTTAACAGGATAAGAAAGCTGAAAGACAATCAAAAGAATGAATATGTGGACATACATACACAACTTCATTCTCCAGCGTAACTGATTATTTGCTGAGGGCAGAAACCCTTGTACCAATAATAGGTGTGAGATTTAACTGTTTGCAAACAGAAGGGCTTGAGCTGGGTTATGCTGTTAAAATACCTTGGGTCCTTTTTTTTTTTTTTTTAAACCTGTAAAAGAAATATTATTGGCAAATATACATTTTCTTTATTTACCCTTTGGGGACCAGTGATGTACCTTGCAACCTTTGTGGGTACTACACTGGAAGGGATAGAGGAAGGGTAGCTTACCCTCCCCCAAGCTCCTACTGGTGGGAGACAGCTCAGTGAAAGAGACAGCTCGAATACTGTAGCAATAAAAGGTTAGCTGTGGATGGTGACATGATCCCCACCTACTACACTTTTAAATTATAACAAGATAATATTACAATTAGTTTAGTAAGTTTCATACCTTACTATAAAGATGGGGAACTTCTTTTTCTAGAAGAAAGAGAAGAAACACAGACAAACAACAAAACAAACACACACCAGTTTAAAAATAAAACAAGATTATTTTCATAGGATAAAAGAAGCCAAGCTTCCCTGGGTTCCCTTATCCTAAGCATGACAAAACGTCAGCTGAGTTTATATAAAATCCAGATTGATGGTAATACCGTATGTACGTATCTCTTAGAATGCATTTTAAAAAGACAAAAAAAATGATTACACCATGGTCACACATGAAAACCAAAACCATTGTTTTTTAACTGTAGATGGTAGACTCTCAAAACAGCTGTAATAGTCCTTTTTTTAAAAGCGTACTATATATATAATAAAATATGGGGAGATGATGAATCCCTCCTTTCCAGCTGGAGTATTGCCTGTGTTGGCTGCAAGTCAGAAGCAGTGAGAGGAGAAGAAAAGTTTGTTTCTCACTTAGAATACTAGTTTTGCAATAAAAACAATTACATGGTTCACTCTTGTGCTTCCATGAAACATACATTTTGTGTGAAAAGTTGTGCTTTAGGTATGGAATACACATCAAGTTTGAACTGGTAGTAATATAAAATGTTGAAACACAAGAAGGTCAAATAACGTGCAAAGGTCACAGTGTGCATGCAAGGGTCGTTTAAACCCAGTTATTTTTTTTTATTTTTTTTATTAGTGTCCTTGAACACTACTGATATTAAAACTGCTGGCCAAGACAGTACACACACATACATACATACACAAAATAAATACTTAACACAAAATAAGACTGACATTGTTTCACACCAATTTGCTGAGGTAATGCCCATAGTTTCATTAGAAAACTGTACGTGTTTTAGATATATGTGCTACCTCTCCCTGTCTTGTAACACTGACAATTTTTAAATCAACACATTTATACATATCGCCATGCCAAATCTTTCCAGAACAAAACACTTTTTAAACACTTTCTAATAACTCCTTTCAACACCTTTAAAACACAGCACAACATACCATCTGTAAGTGAACACATCTAGTATAACATGGTTACACCTTCTGGGGCATAGCCAAAATATGGCACTCTGCCATTTTGCAAAAAAGTTTCTGTTTTAACTAGAAGTATGATAAAGCTCATTTATAGCTGTTAACACATTACATTTTCACCTAGTAGTGGCTTGGCACGCTGTTTGTAAACTACAAATCTTTCTGCACATTGCAATCTATGACGTCTATATCTTCACCTTCAACACTACCTGCTTCACCCAACAACTACATACAAAAGTTCTTCACTGACCCTATCTAGGCAGCACAAATGTTCCATTAAAAATAAAGCCAATTAAAACAGTCAGCTATGAGGCAAGGAAGCTTTTTTTTTTTTACTGTAACATGTTGTGCACTGAAGGCAGTCAATCCTATCTCGAACCTTTGACAACAGAACATAATTACAGAACACAGATATAAGCTTGAAAATATGCACAAGAAAGACTGAGCATTACCTTGTTTAGTATACGTATTACAGAAATAAAACAGACAGACATAAAACAACTTTGAATAAAAATTCAGACTTACCCGGTGCAAGGTATTTTTCTTCTTCTTTCCGATACACAAGTCTGAGTAAGAAACTGACTGCAGGACCTTCATGATAATTTCCAAACACTGCAGCTATTAATCTTTCAAAGATTTTCTTTGGCTATTTTAGTAACTGCCAAACCAAGTCTTTTTTCCAGAGCTCTGGGTTGCAGTTTAAAACAAACAAAAAAAAATCTTTAACAGTAAAAGTTGAGATCCATCTGGAAGAGGTCCTCTGATTTCTATTGTAGTCCCTAAAAGGCGCCTTAACCGGTCTTGGAGTGCCCACCAACACTCCTACTTTTTCGGCATCTCTGATGCCGAGTGCCCACCCAGCACTTTTGGTGCCACCTCAGCACCTAAGACAGTAAATGATGGCTGTCACTTCCAAAGGCGCCACACATATGTAGGGACTTGAATCTCCGCCACCTCCTCCCTGAGGCTGGGACTTGGCAGTCCGATCACAGTGTGACACGGAGAAGTGAAGCTATCCTGCCGACTACTTCAAAAAACTGTGGTCGCAGAGATTCTCTTTACTGTATATACTTTACCTTAAATTCTATGTACTCAATAACCACACTCCATGGTTATTCCAATAAACTCAGTTTATTGTCTGCACATATATATGGGAGCCTCTGCTAAAAGAGAGAGCTCTCTCGATCATTGTTCACAGAAGCTTATATACCTTTTTAGTTTCACAGTTCAACAGTGATCTCATGCTTAACAACAGCTTTTCCTTATCTTTAGCAAAAACCTTAGATTCAGCACTTTCCGTATATGGAGTTTTTTTATACTTACTATGTGTCTCCTTTATCTTAATTACAACCAGCTGTTATTTCACTTCATTTAATTTTTCAAGGTTTTCTTTCTCTGTCAACAACCTCCTTTGTTTTAGTTAGCACAGAACTGCACATTCATTATGGCTGTTTTACAAAGCAGATAGTTTTAAAGCATATGAAAGGCAACATGGCTATATGGCTATAACAAGCAGATAGTTTTAGAGCATATGAGAAGCAACATATCTATATGGCTATAATCACATATAACAGTTATAAGCTCTGGTACAATAAGCTTTAGAACATAAAGGTATTATACTTTAGGATATATAAAAATTCCACCACAGTATCCAGGTCCCTCTGGACTGTTTCTCTTGCTTCTTCCCTGTCCGCCAATGCCCCCAGTTTCAAGTCATCCACAAAGAGACTCATCCTACTCTTAACCGCCCTCCCCGTATCCAAGACATAGGCACTGAACAGGAGTGGCCCCAGTACCGAACCTTGGAGAACCCCACTGGTGACCTTCTTGGGGGAGGAGACTACCCACCACTACCCTCTGTATTTGCCCTGTTAGCCAATTTTCTACCCATCTGAGCAACTGTCCTCTCACCCCAACCCCCCCAATCTGAACAACTGTCCTTTCACCAACCCCCCCCAGCTTTATTAGCAGCCCATTTTGGGGTATCGAATCAAACGCCTTACTGAAATCCAGGTATAGGACGCCCTCCAGTCTATGCCGTCCAAGGTCCCAGTCATAAAAATCTATGGGTTGGTCTAACACAATCTCCCGGATGAAACCATACTGTTTGTTATCCAGTTACCCCAACCTTTCCAGCTGCCCCTGAGCTCATCCTTGATAACGCCCATTACTTTGGCCCACCACAGACGTCTAGGCTGACAGGCCTATAATTTCATCTCCTCTTAGACTCCCATTTGTGGATAGGCACCACATGAGCCACCCTCCAGTCTTGAAGCACCCATCCTGTCAGCAGAGAGGTGTTAGAGTGCTGCTAGCTCATCTGCCAATTCCTTTATAACACTCAGATGCAGCCTATCTGGCACCGGTGCCTTATCAGTTTTTAGTGTCCGAAGGGCCTCCTCACTCTTTCCACTGTAATTTCTCCTCCCAGCCCACCCCTCATTTAACCACCCATCCCCTTCTAGACTTGGCCCAGACTGAATCCCAACTTTTTTAGTCCTCTAGACTCCATCTGACCTCTCAACTCTGCTGGCTCTCTCTCCCATTGGGCTGAGGATCCCTGCCTCCCTCATAAATATCAAGGCAAAGACTCATTTAGCACTCTGCCTGATTCCCCACCTCCTGAGTCCATCCTCCTCAGTCCTAATCATGCTGATCTGTGCCCTCCCTTTCTTTCTCCCATGTTATCTATAGAATCCCTTCCCCTCCAGATATCCTTAGCCAGGTTTGGCTCCTCCTCACCTTGGCTCCCTCACCACTGTGGTGACCTTCTAGCCATCAACTCATACCCTCTCTAACCCCCCTAGAGCACTTAAAACATGAATAGGCAGCCTTTTTATCCCTCACCACCTCCTGCACCTCCCTGGTCCACCAGCACAGCTTGTTGGCTCTACCATGCTTACGCCTTTCCTTTGTACAGGAGTTAGCAGTCTCTTGCACCCCCTTCTTAATGGCCTCCCACAAGCTACCAGCATCTATGTCCAGCCTAATCTTGTCCAAGCTCCCCTGTGGAATCCTGCCCATGCCCAGGAAGTCCGCCCCCCTGAAGTCTATTACTACTGTCTTAGAATGGTTACCCCCCCAGATACAGCAGAAACTAGACCGTAATATGGTCGCCACCTGCGAGTGGGCTGCACACCTCCAGGTCCTTTATCTGGTCACTGTCTGCTAGGACAACATCCAGTATCTGCTTCTCCTTAGTAGGTTCCCCCACCTGCTGGACCAGGAAGGCATCCTGGAACACAGCCATCAGTCTCTGTTCTCTGGCCACAGAGGATGCCATAGTGTCCCAGTCTGTCCCCAGCATATTAAGGTCACCCATGATCATCACCATACCCGTTCCATGGCCGCAGTGCCCCTTGATGTTCTCAACTAGTTTGTCCTCCAGGGCCTCTTCCATCATTGGAGGGGTCTGTATACCACCCCTATTTTCAATCTTTTACCTCCCCTCATTTGTAGGGTTACCCAGATTTCCTCCACCCCCCTACAGCCTCCTCCACTCCACTAACCACTATGTCATTTTTGACTATCAGTGCTACACCCCCTCCTGTCCCTCCCCTCTATCCTTCCTGAATATTTTGTAACCCACCAAATTTAGGTCCCAATCATTTTCTGAGTGGCCCATGTCTCAATAATTGCTGCTAAATCCACTGATCCCTCAACCAGCATCGCCTGGAGCTTGGTGCATTTTGTTGCCCATGCTTCTAGCATTGATCAGGGCCATCCTCCACCCCGACCCCTCTCCCTTCTCCAGTCGTCTCGGCACTGAGCAGTCCCTACGTGCCCTTTCTTGCACAGCTCTGGATGGAATTACATCACAGTCACATGCCTTCTTTTCATGCCCTAGACATGGACCCTCGAGCAGCCTTCCTGAGCCACTCTTTTACTTAACAGCCCCCCTTTACAAGTTTAAACTCCACCTCTCGACTATGAATCCAGCAAGTTTTAGTTTCAAGATAGATCTCCTTCCCCTCCAAGTTGAGGTATAGCCTATCCCTGGCATATAACCCCTTGTCCTCCCATGTATCCCCCAGTTCCCCACCAGCTGCCCTGCGCCAGTCCCTGAGCCACTGGTTCACACCTCTAAGTTTATGTTTGGTCTCCCCGGGTGCCCTAGGTACTGGCAGAATCTCAAAGAAGGAGATTGCTCTTCCTATAGAGTGGTAAACCCTGGACAGTTCCCGGAATCTCGCCTGGATTTCTAGTTCACTGTTTTCCTCTAAGTCAGTTGTTCCCAGATGTTTTAGGAAGTCTGGGGATTCCTCTGTGATTCCAATACTATCGAGTATAGCTGAATTTGGCCTGTGTACGGATAGGCCTGGGATACATTTAGCCTTGACTGGGCTGTTTTTCCTCCACTACTTCTCCCACTGGATGCCCCAGGTCATGGAGTCACCCAGCAGGATCACCTTCACCCCCCACTTTACTGGCCTGTTTGATTCCATCCAGGCTCTTCCTTCTGTCATCACCCCCAGCTTACTTCTCTTGTCCCCTCAGCCTGGGGATCACAAGCCTGTGGTTTCTACCATGCTCATTCTTCTACCCAGCTCCCAGCTTGCCCTCACCCCTCAACCTCCTGGGTGGCAGAGTTGCCCCCAGATCTCCTGACTATCTGGGCTGGTATCCCCAGATCCCCACCCAGGCTCCTTCTACTGCTTCCCTCCTTGCCTCCCTCCAAGTTCTGCATCCTTCACCCCATCTGCTGTGTTTCCCTCACCTCGCCTCCCCTCTCCACCTCATCTGATTTCTCCCACCCTCAAGCTGGCCTATCATAGGCTACTCCTTATCCTTGGCTGACTTCCCTAACCTGGATGCTTGCCCAACCCTAGTCCTCCTCCTCCCACCCTGGCTTCACTCTGCACTCCCCATCCTCCCCACCTCCCTCCCACCTAGGATAATGTCTCTTCCCCTCCTCCCTTCTGTGGATCTGGCCTCTCCTGCCCCATCTCCCCCAGCTTACTGACCAACCCTCTCTGTCTGCCTGCTCCCTCCCCGCCAGCTCTCCAGCTCATCTCCTGGATATAGCAAGGCGAATAGATTAGTAAGTGTGATGCTTGCCCCGACTTTGCTCTCTCCTGTCCCCTCCTTCTGGTCAGCCACCTCCCACTAAGTGATTTCTGACATTGCTTGTTTCGTGCCCCACCCCTCCTGAGTAACCATATGATCCTTGTCCACCTGTTCTCTGGGTTATGCCATATTGGCCTCATCTACTCTCATGAGGTCCTTTCCACACCTTTTCTCCCCACCCCTCCCACCTTCCAGCTGCCTTCTGATCCCCTCTACTTCCTCCCTAAGACCTGCCAACTGAAAACACAATGGACACTCTCTGAACCTCCATGCCCAATTTAATATTATTGCCGCCCCGCACCCTGTACACCCAATCACTCTACCGAAGGTGCCCGCTTTGGCCACCCCCAAATCTACTCCTCATTTTAGGTGAGCAATGCGGCCTCTAACTAAGAAATAATCTGAGTCAGTGTTACACTAAAAACCTGCCAGTTTGCCCTCCAATTACAGCAATGTTCCTCCTCTTTCTTGGACAGTAGCCAGTTTCTGACCCTAGCAGTAGACAGTTCACAAGCAAAATTAGCCCACCACAACACTAGCCAGCTCAGAGGCCTAGCAGTAATCAAGTCACACAGTTTGCCTACTCCCACAGATGTAGTTGGCATACAGTCATTTTTGCAGTCTGCTTCATTATGCCCCTTCATGGTAGTAGTCAAATGTTGCCCAAGCAGCACAGTGTACAGGACTCTTTTCCCCCAATCAATAACAATCCAGCTTCCTAGTGTTCCAGTTCACCCAATCTCGACTTGCCCTCCTCCAAGGTTCCACCCTCACTGACCATTTAATAGAGGTCAGGGCCAGGGTGGGTGATGTGGAACAAAGAACAGCTCTCCTACTCTGATTGCGACTGGACTATTTGCCTTTTATGGCCCAGTCACAGAGTCAAAGGTTCGCACCCTATTCGCTGATTGGGTGCTCCTTCCTGAGTCTCCAGTTTGCATAGTTGTGGCCGATGTGGCCCCAGTATGCATGGCCTGTCCCCCACCAACAAGAGCTTCCTTGTTGATCACCGATGTGATCCCATCCTCCCCCACCGCCGATGCAGCCCCAGAATGCCTGCCCCGACCCCTTCCAGCGGCAAGCCTTGGTCCGGAAAGAACAGCTCTCTTCCCCTGATTGCAACTGGGCTAATCGTTGTTATAGATATTAAAAAAGGATGGGTCCCAGCACCGACCCCTGGGGCACACCACCCCCACCCTGGAATGCACCCCATTTGCCTTACCGCCACCATCTAGTTTCAGTCTTTCAACCAGTTCTCCACCCACCTTGTTATTTTCTGACCCACCCCTAAGCCTTCCAGCTCATTTACCAGCCTTCTATGTGGCAAAGTGTCAAAGGCCTTGCTGAAATCTGGGTAGGCCACATCCTCCCCCATCCACCTTCCTTGTTACCCAGTCAAAAGACTCAGTTAAGTTTGTCGGGCACAACCTCTCTCCCATAAAACCAAACTGTCTTGGGTCCTGGAGGCAGTATAGCACATTGGTTAAAGGCTCTGAGCTACAGATCTGGAGAACTGGGCTTGAATCCAGCAGCTATCTAAGTGCATACTGTGTGATCCTAAGCAAGTTACTTGACTTACTTGTGCTCCAGGTTGCATCTGGAAACAAGCTTCAGCTTAGTGTGCTACTCCTGGTTAAACAGTGTTCCCTTCCCCTACTTCCCCTGTAGACCATTGACAACCAGGTGTTCCACTATTCTTTCCTTCAGCAGCATTTCCATTACTTTTCCCATTGTTGTGGTCAGGCTGGCCAGTATGTAGTTCCTGCATCCTCCCTGTTAACACTTTTGCATAGTGGGACCACATCAGCCCTCCTCCAATCCCTGGGCATGTCACCAGTTTACAAAGACAGTGTGAACAGGGTAGTCTGAGGCCCTACTAACACCTCCCTTAGCTCCCTCCATGTCCAGGGGTGCATCTCTCTGGCCCATAGCCTTATTGCTGCCAGTTCCATGAGGATCCTTTCTTTTGCAAAGGAACCTGTGTCCTTTTCTGTGATTGCTTCATCCTTATTACTTAATGCTGGCCCATTTCCTGTCCCCTCCTTTGCAAAAACCGAATAGAAGTATTTGTTCAGTATTTCTGCTTTTTGGTGGTCATCTTTTACCCTCCCTCCCTCCCTCCATCCACCCTTTTCAGACACTCAGTATCTCCCCTTCCCTTCCTTTTCTTCCTGATGTACCTGCATGTAAAAGGTTTTGTCCCTCCTTACTACAATACCCGCTGGCTGGCTAGTGTCAAGGGTCCCACACAAGTGTGGGTCTGGTGCCAATGTGCACTTTGCATGTGGAGCCATTTTGGTTTGCCTGCTGTGTGCTGTAGTGTAGTGGATTATGATGAACTGGTTTTGCTTGATTCTGTACTGACCGCTTCATTTGAAGCAGATCCTGGAGTCCTTTGTGGTGGGAGATTGTCCTGCAGTGCATGTTAAGAGTTTATATAGGCTCTCAGCTTTTGTTTACTGGCACCGCTGTACTCCCTGGGCTAAGTTCTGTCATGGACTGACTTATCCCCTGGAGAAGAGCAGAAGTGGAAAACATCCGATCAGAGATTGTGGAAGTTGAAATGTGCACTGCAGGCTATTGAAACTTCTATTGCCTGTTGCTCTGGTGCCAGCTGCAGGGAGTTCTGGGACTGGTTGTGGCTGCGGATATCTGCCTAGAGATGGTCACAGCTGGCCTGGTGCGGTGAGCTATACCGCAATGGAGTGGTCATTGGAAATTCTAAATCGTTTGGTGGGGAATTTAGAGGAAGGATTAGGAAGTACTTCTTCACTGAGAGGGTGGTGGATGACTGGAATGGGCTGCTGAGGGAAATGGTGGGAGGGTTCATGAGGGCATGGGATAATCACAGAGGGCAGCTGGCACAGGGGGAGGACTACAGAAAAGGCCTAGTGGATATCTAGGCAAACTGAGCAGACTAGGTGGGCTTGCAGTCCCTTTCTGCTGTCACATGCCTATGTTCCTATGTATTCTACAGGCAGATTGGGAAGAGGGAGGGGGGATCCACTACACCACCAGAAAAGCATTCATTGTGCCTTGAATATCTATCCCTTGGTATCTTTATCCTGTCCTGTATTGGTTGATGTGTGGAGCAACATGACCTCCTACCCCCAAAAAAGATTAGTTCTAGGGGCACAGGGGCAAGGAGTCTTCCTCCCTCCCCCAACCATGACATCCCCTGAGTGACCGAGTCCATTCTAAAAGCCAGGTTGATGGTGTGGTACAGGTCTGGTATCCCTCCCCCAACCCACTTTTTTTATTTTAACCTCTACAGAGCCTTCCCAACTGACCTAGCTGATCAGTATTTTTATTTTTCATATTGACCCATTTTACCTTTTTATATCTACAGGTCTGGCAGGACATTGACCAGGAGTAGGAGGACACTGACCATATGTATCAGATAAGTATTGTTTTCTGTTTACCCTACATTGTCTGTCATATAGTAGTTCATAACGAGCTGCAGATCCTTTGTGAGCCCATTGCTGTTCTTGTTTTACAAGTACAAATGGCTGCTGTGCAAGACACTGGGTTGGAGCTGTACCTTGTGCTTTAGAAAGGAGGCTATGGGATGAGCATTAAGGTTTGGAACTCCAGGGAACACCACACAACCAATTTGCCAAGATTCGTGAGGTTTAAACCCTGTTTTTCATTTTCTTGCTTTGTGCTCTTTGCATTCTAATGTCTGCATTAATGTAGTGTTTTTGTTTTTCAACAAGTACTGTCTCATATATGTGTATGTGTAATAGATAACCCACTGTAGGGTGTGTGGTCACACTCTGATATACGCACGCCTTGGTGTGTGTTGTTACACATGAGGCTGCAGGCCGAGTGCATCAACCACCCAAGTCGTGCATATATCATTGGGCGACCACACACCCCACAGTGGGTTATCTGTCTTATAAAATTGCAAAATTGTTTTGGAGGGGAGTAAAAGTGCAGGTGTGTGGTCGCACTCTGATATACCCATGGTCACCTAATGGTGTTTGTCCAGTGCGATTGATAATCCCATTATTGATATAATACACACACACACACACGCACACACTTCACTCGGAACAGCCCCTTGATACTGAAAATCATTTTCCTCACTGTGCATGTGCTCTCAATCTGAAGAGGCTCTCTTCTCCTTTTGAAGATAAACCTGGAAATACTGGTGAGGCCCTGCATATCAGGGAGGCTTCCATACCGTTTTCTGTAGACCAGAACCATCCATTTTTCACAAATCCATTTTCTGCAAACCAGAACTATTGGTGGTCATTCCTTTAACTAAATGTCCACCCCCTTCCTTGTGAGTTTGAGTCAAACATGGGGTAACAGACTTTAGTACCTCCTATAGACATAGCCCCCAAGATCTCCACCTTCTTTGGAATTCACAGACAACTTTCTCACTCAGGAACCCTTAAGCAATGCTTCCTCGGCTGAGGTTGTAGATAGTTGCAGATAAATACTTGTGTTTTTCTTGAATTTTATGTGACGCCATCTTTAATGCAGCCTAATGCACTGAAACAGAACTGCAACACTGCTGACAAGAGTGCTGCTAAAATCACACTGCACACTGAAGTGCACTACAGGGGTTGATGCAGTGCTAATTAACATAATTCGTACACACTGAAAAAGCAATGCAACACTGCTTCAGGCAGTGTTGCTGACACAACACTGCTTCAGCCAGAATTGCTACACCAACACTACTTCAAGCAGTGTTGATGACAAAACACTGCTACTTGCTGTTCTTTTACAGTGCGATTGCAGTGCTAATTAACATAATTCACACACACTGAAAAAGCAGTGCAAAACTGCTTAAGGCAGTGTTGCTGACATAACACTACTTCAGCCAGTATTGCTGCACCAACACTGCTTCAGGCAGTGTTGATGACAAAACACTGCTAATTGCAGTACTTTTGCAGTGTGATTGCAGCAGTGCTAATTAACATAATTCACACACACTGTGTCAGCACTGCATGTACACCAAAAGAGACCTGAAGATGCACTGATTAAACACTGATGGACTGTATTATGAAATGAAGTGTGCAGAAAGTGTACACTGCTACTGAAACACTGAAATAACACCATATAGTGACTATTTGAACACTTCACCTCCCTCTGGGAGACTGCCCTCCGCAGTCCAAGTCTGAAACCACAAGACCCTCACAGAAGCTCAGGTAGTCTGAGAGCCGCAGCCGTCTTTGTCTGATGAACCTGACCTGCCAGACTGCCCTCCACAGTCCAATTCTTAAGGTAACAGACTCTCACACAAGCTCAGGTAGTCTGAGAGCCACAGCCAAGGTTCTCTGATGAACCCAACCTGCCAGACTGCCTTCCGCAGTCCAGGTCTGAAGCCACCAGCCCCTCACAGAAGCTCAGGTAGTCCGAGAGCCACAGCCGAGGTTCTCTAATGAACCCGACCTGCCAGACAGCCATCCATAATCAATGCCTGAAGCTACCTGTCCCTCTCAGAATCTCAGGTAGTCTGAGAGCCACAGCCAATGGTTGTCTAAAAAACCCGGTCAGCCAGACTGCCCTCTGCAGTCCATGTCTGAAGCCTTCAGACCCTCATAGAAGCTCATGTAGTCTGAGAGCAACAGCCGTGATTCTCTTACAAACCTGACCTGCCAGACAGCCTTCTGCAGTCCATGTCTGAAGCCACAAGCCCTTCACAGAAGCTCAGCAGGGACACTGGTTTACCGGGATTGAGAAAGGGCATATTCCATTTTGCACATTGTAAAAAACGGTATTGTCACCGGTGTCTGATAAGCCAAAATCCGGTTTTACCGGTATTTGGTTCTCTGTACTTTATTTAACAATTTTTAACTCTGCTAACATGCATTTTAGCAATTTTGATCTCCACTGCTGCACATCCTTCCATCCTTGCACCAATTTAAAGTTATTTTAGGTACAAGATGTGATGGCAGCAGCAGCACTACAGCCCCCATCTCTAAGGTGTGATGGAAGCAGCACTACGGCCTCATCCCTCAGGTGCGATGGCAGCACCAACAGCACTACAGCCCCCCTCCCTCTGGTGTGATGGTAGCAGCAACAGCACCATGACCTCCCTCCCTCAGGAATGACAGAAGCAGTAGCACTGTGGACCCCATCCCTCAGATGTGATTGCAGCAGTACTACTTTCCCCATTCACCACTGGTGATGGCAGAATCACTACAGCCCCCACCCCTTCGGTGTAATGGCAGTGGCAACAATGCAGTCCACATCCCTCAGGGGTGATGGCAGTAGTGACAGCACTATGATCCCCTTTCTTCAACACCCACACCCCACATGCACAAGTTACAAATGACTTGGTCTCTTTGCTTGTTAGAACTCACATGTGAATTAATCTGAACCATCACCACTAAGGTGGACTACCTTGTTTTTCCTATCTATAATTTAACTGCCTGAACTGGATATCTGCCTGTGACACCACTGACCAGGGCTAGGGAACAGACTTGGGTGTTGAAGGCCAGCTGGTGGGTAAAGGCTTGATTGTCCCAACGCACCACGCACCTTCTCCTGGGAGGGAGGGTGGGTTCACGGCTCAGCATTTGCTGGCCCCTGGTGATGCCAGAGGCACAACAACATATCAGCCCTCACTGCAGGAGGGAGCATGATGGATCGCCGCTTGTGCCTTGACATCATGTGGCCTGTCAAGAAAATAGGAAAACACCCACTGGCCAACCGAAGGACAGCTGTTGGTCCTCCATAAACTGGAAGCCTCAGACATGTGTCTGTTCTGACCCCTGCCGTGCTAAGGATACACAGGAAGCTCTTTGGGAATTCTCCTCCTGGTAGCCTCCCACTGGTGGGAGGCCCCACTCAATGAAGGGTTACTTTTGGTTACCTGGTAGCACAGCACTAATGGGCAGTGGATGGTGGTCTGAAGGGGACCTTGGCGGCCTGAAGGAGTGATGGCCAGGGGTAGAGGAGAAAACAAAACTGCTTGAATGTGCTTCTTTGAAATAAAGTGTCTTCACCTAAAAAATCCACAAGTGATTAGTGGAGGACCTTCAAATGGATTCATGCATCTCCCAGACATGTGGATGCTTTTTTTTTTATTTGGTGTCCATGAAAAGGGTGTTTCCTAGTTTTCATGTCTTTGTTCAGATGTGAATTGAGCAGCACTCTGCCCACCAGCATCATACAGCCCCTGGGGTCTTACCTTCTGTAATCTATATGTCATTGACTGTGCTTTCAAAATCCACTGGACAAACATAAGTACACTTAAATACTTAACTTTTGCTTTTTGTTGAAGCAGTCATCAGAAAACTTTTTGTTGTCACAGAGACTGAAACAGCAGGTGGGAGAAAAGGTGCAAATCATCCAATTCATCTAAGTGGGGTGCTGACTGTGGAGTCTTTTCACAAGTAGTAAGGCAGTTTCTTCTTTGTGAACATATTTTCATTCAGACTAGTTTTCATTCAAACAACTGAGGATTTTGGATGGCCCTACTGATTACAGTATAAACTTGAATAAGCTAGTTGGCAACAGTGATCCTGTGTTTAGCAATCTACAATCTAGAAGCTCATATGCAAACAATACAATGAAAACCTGACTAAAATCTAAAAACAAGCTTTATGAAACACATAAATGTGTCTGAACATTTACCTTTACCTATATACAAAATCATTGCAGTCCAAGTAAACGCAGACTAATTACATGGTACTCTGACTACTATTCTATGATGTAATAAACATATATTGGTATTTTTTATATTCTTTGTAAAGGCTGTAAGGCCCACTATGCAGAACTGTCTGTTTTCAGGAGTGACCTAGAAGCACTGGGGAGGTTAAGGACTTGTTTGGAGTCACACAGTATGTAAGTGGAGATTGTGGAATCAAACCCAAGACTGCTGGATGCACCCAGTTCAATCACTGTTTGTTTTTCTAACCACTAGGCATGGGTGATTAAATTGAATGGCTGATTACAACAAAGCACTGCAGGTGATTTCCTTACTGACTCTATATGTAGCAAAGCAGAAAGAATGCGAAGCACATCAGCATTCATTTTAAGATGCTGAAATCTGGGTCGGCCCACTGGCGCTGCAGTAGCATTATTGCTTGCAATGCCAGTGACCCAGGGTCAGAAGTGAACTCGGTTTGCCGGAGGTCTGGCCAGGGGAGTAGGATCGAGCACCCAGGGGACTGCTCTCCTCCTCCAGAGAGGGTGGGCTGCAGGTCCTGCTGCTTTACCACCACCTGTGTGACCACGGATGGCGGTGAAATGGTGCTGCAGAGTGATCAGGTGGGGAGGATGCTAGCCAGGATCTGGAGCAGTGGCATGTCTCTGTGACCTACCTCCTTGGAACTCCTCTAGTGCAGATGCCCTCAGGGACAGACACCAGAAAACCAGGAACAATCACTGTACATCGGTCACAGGCAGAAGGGACCCAGGTGCCCCAGATTTCATAACCAGGCACCATGAGGGACCCACTGAGCTGCCCGCCACACACTAACGGAGTGCGGAGGGGTGACCTGGGGTTCCATCCCTTCCCACCTGGGGGGGGTTACAATCCAGGCAGGATAGGGGCAGGCCCACAGGAGCTCCTGAGCATTACCTGGGGTGAAGCTAGGAACCCAGCCTAGGGATCTCTGAAAAGTGGAGACTGATGCTGTGAGAAGGGGACATAGAAAGAGAAAAAAAAAAAGATGCTGAAATCTTAGAGATTCTGTGCAGTGACATGCAATTTCCGCGAGGCACCGGTACAAGAATTCAAAATCCGCATACCAAGCAGGATTCCATGATTGTTACCGGTGTTACCGTTAAAAATGGAAAACCAGGGTCCCTGAAGCTCAGGAAGTCTGAGAACCACAGCTGTGGATGTCTGATGAACTTGAGCTGTCAGACTACCATCCGCAGTCGAAGCCTGAAGCCAACAGACACTCACAGAAACTCAGGTAGTCTGAAAGCATCATCTGTGGTTCTCTAATGAACCCGACCTGCCAGACTGCTATCTGCAGTCCAGGTCTGAAACCACAAGACCCTCACAGAAGCTCAGGTAGTCTGAGAGCCACAGACATCTTTGTCTGATGAACCTGACCTGCCAGACTGCCCTCCACAGTCCAGTTCTTAAGCTAACAGACTCTCACACAAGCTCAGGTAGTCTGAGAGCCACAGCCAAGGTTCTCTGATGAACCCAACCTGCCAGACTGCCCTCCACAGTCCAGGTCTGAAGCCACCAGCCCCTCACAGAAGCTCAGGTAGTCCGAGAGCCACAGCCGAGGTTCTCTAATGAACCCGACCTGCCAGACAGCCATCCATAATCAATGCCTGAAGCTACCTGTCCCTCTCAGAATCTCAGGTAGTCTGAGAGCCACAGCCTATGGTTGTCTAAAAAACCCGACCAGCCAGACTGCCCTCTGCAGTCCATGTCTGAAGCCTTCAGACCCTCATTGAAGCTCATGTAGTCCGAAAGCAACAGCCGTGATTCTCTTACAAACCTGACCTGCCAGACAGCCTTCTGCAGTCCAGGTCTGAAGCCACTGGCCCCTCACAGAAGCTCAGAAAGTCTGAGAACCACAGCTGTGGATGTCTGATGAACTTGAGCTGTCAGACTACCATCCGCAGTCCAAGCCTGAAGCCACCAGACACTCACAGAAACTCAGGTAGTCTGAAAGCCTCATCTGCGGTTCTCTGATGAACCCGACATGCCAGACTGCCATCCACAGTTCAGGTCTGAAGCCAACAGCCCCTCGCAGAAGCTTAGGTAGTCTGAAAGCCCAGCCATGGTTCTCTGATGAATCCGGCCTGCTAGACTGCCATCCGCTGTTCAGGTCTGAAGCCACTAGACCCTCATAGAAACTCTGGAAATCCTAGAGCCAGAGCCATGTTTCTCTGACGTTCTTGACCTGCCAGATTACTATTCGCAGTCCAGGTCTGAAGTCACCAGCCTCTCACAGAAGCTCTGTGAGTCTGAGAGCCACAGACATGATTCTCTTACAAACTGAACCTACCAGACAGCCTTTTGCAGTCCAGGTCTGAAGCCACTAGCCCCTCACAGAAGCTCAAGTAGTCTCAGAGCCACAGCTGTGGTTCTCTGATGAAACTGGCCTGCCAGACTGCCATCTGCATTCCAGGTCTGAAGCCACCGGCCCATCACAGATGATCAGGTAGTCTGAGAGCCACAGCCATTTTTCTTTGCTGACCCCGACCTGCCAGACTGCCATCCGAAGTCCAGTTCTGAAGCCAATGGCCCCTCACAGAAGCTCAGGTATTCTGAGAGCCACAGACATGGTTCTCTGACAAACCCGACATGCCAGACTGCAACCGCAGTTCAGGTCTGAAGCTATCAGCCACTCACAGAAGCTCAAGTAGTCAGAGAGTCTCAGCCATGGTTCTCTGATGAACCAGACCTGCCAGACTGCCATCCACAGTTCAGGCCTAAAACCACCACACCCTCACAGAAGATCAGGAAATCTTAGAGTTACAGCGGAGTTTCTCTGAAAAACCCCAACCTGCCTAACTGCCTTCCGTGGTCCAGATCTGAAGCCAGGAGCCCCTCAGAGAAGCTCATGTAGTCTGAGAGCCTCAGCCATTATTGTCTAATGAACCAGACCGGTCAGACAGCCATTTGCAGTCAGCGTCTGTAGCCACCAGCTGCTCACAGAAGATCAGGTATTCTGAGAGTCACAGCTGCATTTCCCTGATGAACCCGACTTGCCAGACTTTACTGAGCAGTCGAGGTCTAAAAAGCCAAAAGACTCTCACAGAAGCTCAGGTACCCTAAGAGCCACAGGCATGGTTCTGTAACAAACCTGACCTGCAGACTGCCCTCCGCAGTCCAGGTCTGAAGCCACAAGACCCTCTCAGAAGCTCTGGTAGTCTGAGAGCCACAGTCATAGTTCTCTGATGAACCCAACCTGCCAGACTGCCCTGTGCAGTCCCGTTCTTAAGCTAACAGACTCTCACAGAAGTTCAGGTAGTCTGAGAGTCACAGACGTGGTTCTCTGATGAACCCGATCTGCCAAACTGCCATCCACAGTTCAGGTATGAAACCAACAGCCCCTCACAAAAGCTCAGGTACTCAGAGAGTCCTGCCGTGGTTCTCTGATGAACCCGACCTTTCAGACTTCAATCTGCAGTCCAGGTCTGAAGCCACCAGCCCCTCACAGAAGCTTAGGAAGTCTGAGAAACACAGCCATTGATATCTGATGAACTCGACCTGCAAGACTGCCATCCACAGTCCATAACTAAAGCCACCAGCCCCTCACAGAAGCTCAGGTAGTCTAAAAGCCACAGCCGAGGTTCTCTGATGAACCTGACCTGCCAGACTACCATCTGCAGTCCATGCCTGAAGCCACCAGACCCTCACAGAAGCTCAGATAGTTTGAGAGTAGCACCTGTGGTTCTCTGACAAACCCGACCAGCCAGATGGCCATCCAGAGTCCAGGTCTGATGTCACCACCCCATCACAGAAGCTCAGGTAATCTGAGAGTCACAGCCATGGTTCTCTGACAAACCTGAAATACCAGACTGTCATCCTCAGTCCATTTCTGAAACCACCACACTCTCACAGAAGCTCAGGTTGTCAGAGTCACTGCAGTGGTTCTCTAACAAAGCCAACATGCCAGACTGCTCTCCCCAGTCAACATCTGAAGCCTCCAGACCCTCACAGAAGCTCAGGTAGTCTGAGAAACACAGCCACAGTTCTCAGAAGAACCTGACCTGCCAGACTGCCATATGCAGTCCAGGTCTGAAGCCACCAGACTCTCACAGGAGGTCAACTAATCTGAGAGCCACAGCCGTGTTTCTCAGATGAACCCAACCTGCCAGACAGCCCTCCTCATTCCATGTCTGAAGCCACAAGACCTCACTGAAGATCATGTAGTCTGAGAATCACTGCCGTGGTTCTCTGATAAACCCGACTGACCTGACTACCTTCCGCAGTCCAGATCTGAAGCCACCAGACCGTCACAGAAGCTCAGGTATCCTGTGAGCCAGAGCCACAGTTCTCTGATGAACCCGATCTGCCAGACTGCACTCTGGAGTCCAGGTCTAAAGCCACCAGCCCCTCTCTGAAGCTTAGGAAGTCTGGGAGCCACAGCCGAGGTTCTCTGATGAACCCAACCTGACAGACTGACCTCCGCAGTCCAGGCCTGAAGTCACCAGCACCTCACAGAAGCACAGATAGTCTGAGAGCCACAGCCACAGTTCATTGATGGTCCCAACCTGCCAAACTGCCCTCTGCAGTCCAAGTCTGAAGCCAGAAGCCTCATAGAGAAGCCAAGGTAGTCCAAAAGCCACAGCCATGATTTTCTGACTAACCCGACCTGCCAGACAGTCATCAACAGTCCATGTCCATAACCACCAGCTGCTCACAGAAGCACAGGTATTCTGAGAGCCACAGCTGCATTTCGGTGATCAACCGGACTTGGCAGACTTCCCTAAGCAGTCCAGGTCTAAAGTCAAAAGACTCTCGCAGAAGCTCAGGTAGTCTAAGAGACACAGGCATGGTTCTGTGATGAACCTGACCTGCCAGACTGCCCTCTGCAGTCCAGGTCTGAAGCCACAAGATCCTCTCAGAAGCTCAGGTAGTCTGAGAGCCACAGTCGTGGTTCTGTGATGAACGCGACCTGTCAGAATGCCCTGTGCAGTCCAATTCTTAAGCTAACAGACTCTCACAGAAGTTCAGGTAGTCCGAGAGCCACAGCCGCGGTTCTCTGATGAACCTGAACTGCCAGACTGTGCTCCCCATTACAGGTCTAAACCCACCTGATCCTCACAGTAGCTCTGGTAGTCTGAGAGCCACAGCCAGTTTTCTCTGATGAACCCGACCTGAAAGACTGCCATCCACATTCCAGGTCAGAAGCCACCAGCCCCTCACAGAAGCAGCGGTAGTCTGAGAGCCATAGCCGAGATTCTCTAATGAACCCGACCTGGCAGGCCGCCATCCGCAGTCCATGCCTGAAGTTAACTGTCCCTCTCAGATCCTCAGGTAGTCTGAAAGCCACAGCCATGGAAGTCTGAAAAACCTGACCTGCCAGACAGCCTTCTGCAGTCCAGGTCTGAAGCCTTCAGACCCTCATAGAAGCTCATGTTGTCTGAGAGCCAGAGCCGTGATTCTCTTAGAAACCCAACCTGCCAGACAGCCATCCGCACACCTGGTCTGAAGCCATCAGCCCCTCACAGAAGCTCAGGTAGTCTGAGAGCCACAGCCTGCGATCTGCAGTGGAAGGTCTGAAGCCACTGGCCCATGATAGATGATCAAGTTGTCTGAGAGCCACAGACGTTTTTCTCTGATGAACCCGACCTGCCAGACTACCATCCACAGTCCAGGTTGAGCCAACAGCCCATCTCACAGAAGCTCAGGTAGTCTGACAGCCACAGCCGTGGTTCCCTGATGAACCTGACATGCCAGACTGCCTCCGCAGTCCAGGCCTGAAGTCACAAGACCCTCACAGAAACTCAGGTAGTCTGAGAGCCACAGCCGGGTTGTATGATGAACCCAACTTGCCAAACTGCCCTCCACAGTACAAATCTTAAGCTAACTGACTCTCATAGAAGTTCAGGTAGTTTGAGAGCCACAGCCGTGGTTCTCTGACAAAACCGACCTGCCAGACTGCACTCCGCATTCCAGGTCTAAATCCACCAGATCCTCACAGAAGCTCAGGTAGTATGAGAACCACAGCCAAGGTTCTCTGATGAACCCAACCTGCTAGACTGAACTCTGCAGTAAAATCCTTAAGCTAACAGTCTCTCACAGAAGCTAAGGTGGTCTGAGAGCCACAGCAAAGGTTCTCCGATGAACCCAACTTGCCAGACTGATATCTGCAGTACAGGTCTGATGCCAACAGCCCTTCACAGAAGCTCAGGTAGTCAGAGAGCCACAGCCATGGTTCCCTGATGAACCTGAATTGCCAGACTGCCCTGCGCAGTCCAGTTCTGAAGCCACCAGCACCTCACTGAAGCTCAGGTAGTCTGAGAGCCGCAGCTGTCTTTGTCTGATGAACCCCAACCTGCCAGACTGCCCTCTGCAGTCCAGGTCTGAAGCCACCAGCCCCTCACAGAAGTTCAGGTAGTCTGAGAGCCACAGCCGAGGTTCTCTAATGAACCCGACCTGCCAGACTGCCATCCATTGTCCATGCCTGAAGCTACCTGTCCCTCTCAGAAACTCAGGTAGTCTGAGAGCCACTGCCAATGGTTGTCTAAAATACAAAACCGGCCAGACAGCCTTCTGCCATCCAGGTCTGAAGCCACAAGACCCTCACAGAAGCTCAGGTAGTCTGAGAGCCACAGCCGTGGGTGTATGATGAACCCGACCTGCCAGACTGCCCTCCACAGTCCAAATCTTAAACTAACAGACTCTCACAGAAGTTCAGGTAGTTTGAGAGGCAAAGCTGTGGTTCTCTGATGAAACCGACCTGCCAGACTGCGCTCCGCATTCCTGGTCTAAATCCACCAGATCCTCAAAGAAGCTCAGGTAGTATGAGAACCACAGCCAAGGTTCTCTGATGAATACAACCTGCCAGACTGAACTCTGCAGTCCAACTCTGAAGCCACAAGACCCTTTGAGAAGCTCAGGTAGTCTGAGAGCCGCAACCGTCTTTGTCTGATGAACCCAACCTGCCAGACTGCCCTCTGCAGTCCAGGTCTGAAGCCACCAGCCCCTCACAGAAGCTCAGGTAGTCTGAGAGCCACAGCCGAGGTTCTCTAATGAACCTGATCTGGTAGACTGCCATTAATAGTCCATGCCTGAATCTACCAGTCCCTCTCAGAATCTCAAGTAGTCTGAGAGTCACAGCCGTGGTTCTCTGATGAACCCGATCTGCCAAACTGCCATCCACAGTTCAGGTATGAAGCCAACAGCCCCTCACAGAAGCTCAGGTACTCTGAGAGTCCTGCCATGGTTCTCTGATGAACCCGACCTATCAGACTGCCATCCACAGTCCATACCTGAAGCCACCAGCCCCTCACAGAAGCTCAGATAGTCTAAAAGCCACAGACAAGGTTCTCTGATGAACCTGACCTGCCAGACAGCCATCTGCAGTCCATGCCTGAAGTCACCAGACCCTCACAGAAGCTCAGGTTGTTTGAGAGCAGCACCTGTGGTTCTCTGACAAACCCGACCAGCCAGATGGCCATCCAGAGTCCAGGCCTGATGTCACCACCCCATCACAGAAGCTCAGGAAGTCTGAGAAACACAGCCACGGTTCTCAGAAGAACCTGACCTGCCAGACTGCCATACGCAGTCCAGGTCTGAAGCCACCAGACTCTCACAGAAGGACAAATAATCTGAGAGCCACAGCCGTGTTTCTCTGATGAACCCGACCTGTCAGACTGCCATCCACAGTCCATATCTGAAGCCACCAGCCCCTCACAGAAGCTCAGGTAGTCTAAAAGCCACAGACAAGGTTCTCTGAAGAACCTGACCTGCCAGATTGTCATCCCCTGTCCATTTCTGAAGCTACCACACTCTCACAGCAGCTCAGGTTGTCAGAGTCACTGCTGTGGTTCACTAACAAAGCCAACATGCCAGACTGCTCTCCCCAGTCCACATCTGAAGCCTCCAGACCCTCACAGAAGCTCTGGTAGTCTGATAAACACAGCCTCAGTTCTCAGAAGAACCTGACCTGCCAGACTGCCATACGCAGTCCAGGTCTGAAGCCACCAGACTCTCACAGGAGGTCAAATAATCTGAGAGCCACAGCCGTGTTTCTTGGATGAACCCGACCAGCCAGACTGCCCTCCTCATTCCATGTCTGAAGCCACAAGACCTCACTGAAGATCATGTAGTCTGAGAATCACTGCCATGGTTCTCTGATTTAACCTGACTGACCTGACTACCTCCGTAGTCAAGGTCTGAAGCCACCAGACCATCACAGAAGCTCAGGTATTCTGTGAGCCAGAGCCGCAGTTCTCTGAAGAACCTGATCTGCCAGACTGCCCTCTGGAGTCCAGGTCTAAAGCCACCAGCCCCTCTCTGAAGCTTAGGAAGTCTGAGAGCCTCAGCCGAGGTTCTCTGATGAACCCAACCTGACAGACTGCCCTCCGCAGTCCAGGCCTGAAGTCAAGAGCACCTCACAGAAGCATAGATAGTCTGAGAGCCATAGCCGCAGTTCATTGATGGTCCCAACCTGCCAGACTGCCCGCTGCAGTCCAAGTCTGAAGCCAGAAGCCTCATAGAGAAGCCCAGGTAGTCTGAAAGCCACAGCAATGATTCTCTGACTAACCCAACCTGCCAGACATTTATCAACAGTCCACGTCCATAACCACCAGCTGCTCACAGAAGCACAGGTATTCTGAGAGTCACATCTGCATTTCGGTGATCAACTGGACTTGCCAGACTTCCCGAAGCAGTCCAGGTCTAAAGTCAAAAGACTCTCACAGAAGCTCAGGTAGTCTAAGAGACACAGACATGGTTCTTTGACGAACCTGACCTGCCAGACTGCACTCTGCAGTCCAGGTCTGAAGCCACAAGACCCTTTCAGAAGCTCAGGTAGTCTGAGAGCCACAGTCATGGTTCTCTGATGAACCCAACCTGTCAGAATGCCCTGCACAGTCCAATTCTTAAGCTAACAGACTCTCACAGAAGTTCAGGTAGTCTGAGAGCCACAGCCGCGGTTCTCTGATGAACCTGAACTGCCAGACTGTGCTCCGCATTACAGGTCTAAACCCACCTCATCCTCACAGAAGCTCTGGTAGTCTGAGAACCACAGCCAGTTTTCTCTGAGGAACCCGACCTGAAAGACTGCCATCCGCATTCCAGGTCTGAAGCCACCAGCCCCTCACAGAAGCACGGGTAGTCTGAGAGCCATAGCCGAGGTTCTCTAATGAACCCAACCTGCCAGGCCGCCATCCGCAGTCCATGCCTGAAGTTAACTGTCCCTCTCAGATTCTCAGGTAGTCTGAAAGCCACAGATGGAAGTCTGAAAACTGACCTGCCAGACAGCCTTCTGCAGTCCAGGTCTGAAGCCTTCAGACCTCATAGAAGCTCATGTTGTCTGACAGCCAGAGCCGTGATTCTTAGAAACCCAACCTGCCAGACAGCCTTCTGCACACCTGGTCTGAAGCCATCAGCCCTCACAGAAGCTCAGGTAGTCTGAGAGCCACAGCCTGCGATCTGCAGTGGAAGGTCTGAAGCCACTGGCCCATGATAGATGATCAAGTTGTCTGAGAGCCACAGACGTTTTTCTCTGATGAACCCGACCTGCCAGACTACCATCCGCAGTCCAGGTCTGAAGCCAACAGCCCATCACAGAAATTCAGGTAGTCTGACAGCCACAGCCGTGGTTCCCTGATGAACCTGACATGCCAGACTGCCCTCCGCAGTCCAGGCCTGAAGTCACAAGACCCTCACAGAAACTCAGGTAGTCTGAGAGCCACAGCCGTGGTTGTATGATGAACCCAACTTGCCAAACTGCCCTCCACAGTACAAATCTTAAGCTAACTGACTCTCATAGAAGTTCAGGTAGTTTGAGAGCCACAGCCGTGGTTCTCTGACAAAACCGACCTGCCAGACTGCACTCCGCATTCCAGGTCTAAATCCACCAGATCCTCACAGAAGCTCAGGTAGTATGAGAACCACAGCCAAGGTTCTCTGATGAACCCAACCCGCTAGACTGAACTCTGCAGTAAACTTAAGCTAACAGTCTCACAGAAGCTAAGGTGGTCTGAGAGCCACAGCAAAGGTTTCTGATGAACCCAACTTGCCAGACTGATATCTGCAGTACAGGTCTGATGCCAACAGCCCTTCACAGAAGCTCAGGTAGTCAGAGAGCCTCAGCCATGGTTCCCTGATGAACCTGAATTGCCAGACTGCCCTGCGCAGTCCAGTTCTGAAGCCACCAGCACCTCACTGAAGCTCAGGTAGTCTGAGAGCCGCAGCTGTCTTTGTCTGATGAACCCAACCTGCCAGACTGCCCTCTGCAGTCCAGGTCTGAAGCCACCAGCCCCTCACAGAAGTTCAGGTAGTCTGAGAGCCACAGCCGAGGTTCTCTAATGAACCCGACCTGCCAGACTGCCATCCATTGTCCATGCCTGAAGCTACCTGTCCCTCTCAGAATCTCAGGTAGTCTGAGAGCCACTGCCAATGGTTGTCTAAAATACAAAACCGGCCAGACTGCCTTCTGCCATCCAGGTCTGAAGCCACAAGCCCCTCACAGAAGCTCAGGTAGTCTGAGAGCCACAGCCATGGGTGTATGATGAACCCGACCTGCCAGACTGCCCTCCACAGTCCAAATCTTAAACTAACAGACTCTCACAGAAGTTCAGGTAGTTTGAGAGGCGCAGCTGTGGTTCTCTGATGAAACCGACCTGCCAGACTGCGCTCCGCATTCCTGGTCTAAATCCACCAGATCCTCACAGAAGCTCAGGTAGTATGAGAACCACAGCCAATGTTCTCTGATGAACACAACCTGCCAGACTGAACTCTGCAGTCCAATTCTGAAGCCACAAGACCCTTTGAGAAGCTCAGGTAGTCTGAGAGCCGCAACCGTCTTTGTCTGATGAACTCAACCTGCCAGACTGCATTCTGCAGTCCAGGTCTGAAGCCACCAGCCCCTCACAGAAGCTCAGGTAGTCTGAGAGCCACAGCCAAGGTTCTCTAATGAACCCAACCTGCCAGACTGCCCTCTGCAGTCCAGGTCTGAAGCCACCAGCCCCTCACAGAAGCTCAGGTAGTCTGAGAGCCACAGCCGAGGTTCTCTAATGAACCTGATCTGGTAGACTGCCATTAATAGTCCATGCCTGAATCTACCAGTCCCTCTCAGAATCTCAAGTAGTCTGAGAGTCACAGCCGTGGTTCTCTGATGAACCCGATCTGCCAAACTGCCATCCACAGTTCAGGTATGAAGCCAACAGCCCCTCAGAGAAGCTCAGGTACTCTGAGATTCCTGCCATGGTTCTCTGATGAACCCGACCTGTCAGACTGCCATCCACAGTCCATACCTGAAGCCACCAGCCCCTCACAGAAGCTCAGATAGTCTAAAAGCCACAGACAAGGTTCTCTGATGAACCTGACCTGCCAGACAGCCATCTGCAGTCCATGCCTGAAGTCACCAGACCCTCACAGAAGCTCAGGTAGTTTGAGAGCAGCACCTGTGGTTCTCTGACAAACCCGACCAGCCAGATGGCCATCCAGAGTCCAGGCCTGATGTCACCACCCCATCACAGAAGCTCAGGAAGTCTGAGAAACACAGGCATGGTTCTTAGAAGAACCTGACCTGCCAGACTGCCATACGCAGTCCAGGTCTGAAGCCACCAGACTCTCACAGAAGGACAAATAATCTGAGAGCCACAGCCGTGTTTCTCTGATGAACCCGACCTGTCAGACTGCCATCCACAGTCCATATCTGAAGCCACCAGCCCCTCACAGAAGCTCAGGTAGTCTAAAAGCCACAGACAAGGTTCTCTGATGAACCTGACCTGCCAGATTGTCATCCCCTGTCCGTTTCTGAAGCTACCACACTCTCACAGAAGCTCAGGTTGTCAGAGTCACTGCTGTGGTTCTCTAACAAAGCCAACATGCCAGACTGCTCTCCCCAGTCCACATCTGAAGCCTCCAGACCCTCACAGAAGCTCAGGTAGTCTGATAAACACAGCCACAGTTCTCAGAAGAACCTGACCTGCCAGACTGCCATACGTAGTCCAGGTCTGAAGCCACCAGACTCTCACAGGAGGTCAAATAATCTGAGAGCCACAGCCGTGTTTCTCCGGATGAACCCGGCCAGCCAGACTGCCCTCCTCATTCCATGTCTGAAGCCACAAGACCTCACTGAAGATCATGTAGTCTGAGAATCTCTGCCGTGGTTCTCTGACGAACCCGACTGACCTGACTACCTTCCGTAGTCAAGGTCTGAAGCCACCAGACCATCACAGAAGCTCAGGTATTCTGTGAGCCAGAGCCGAGGTTTCTCTGATGAACCTGATCTGCCAGACTGCCCTCTGGAGTCCAGATCTAAAGCCACCAGCCCCTCTCTGAAGGTTAGGAAGTCTGAGAGCCTCAGCCGAGGTTCTCTGATGAACCCAACCTGACAGACTGCCCTCTGCAGTCCAAGCCTGAAGTCACCAGCACCTCACAGAAGCATAGATAGTCTGAGAGCCATAGCCGCAGTTCATTGATGGTCCCAACCTGCCAGACTGCCCGCTGCAGTCCAAGTCTGAAGCCAGAAGCCTCATAGAGAAGCCCAGGTAGTCTGAAAGCCACAGCCATGATTCTCTGACTAACCCAACCTGCTAGACATTTATCAACAGTCCACGCCCATAACCACCAGCTGCTCACAGAAGCACAGGTATTCTGAGAGTCACATCTGCATTTCGGTGATCAACTGACTTGCCAGACTTCCAAGCAGTCCAGGTCTAAAGTCAAAAGACTCTCACAGAAGCTCAGGTAGTCTAAGAGACACAGACATGGTTCTTGATGAACCTGACCTGCCAGACTGCACTCTGCAGTCCAGGTCTGAAGCCACAAGACCCTCTCAGAAGCTCAGGTAGTCTGAGAGCCACAGTCATGGTTCTCTGATGAACCCAACCTGTCAGAATGCCCTGCACAGTCCAATTCTTAAGCTAACAGACTCTCACAGAAGTTCAGGTAGTCTGAGAGCCACAGCCATGGTTCTCTGATGAACCTGAACTGCCAGACTGTGCTCCGTGACACAGGTCTAAACCCACCTGATCCTCACAGAAGCTCTGAGAGCCACAGCCAGTTTTCTGAGGAACCTGACCTGAAAGACTGCCATCCGCATTCCAGGTCTGAAGCCACCAGCCCCTAAAAGAAACACGGGTAGTCTGAGAGCCATAGCCGAGGTTCTCTAATGAACCCGACCTGCCAGGCCGCCATCCGCAGTCCATGCCTGAAGTTAACTGTCCCTCTCAGATTCTCAGGTAGTCTGAAAGCCACAGCCATGGAAGTCTGAAAAACCTGACCTGCCAGACAGCCTTCTGCAGTCCAGGTCTGAAGCCTTCAGACCCTCATAGAAGCTCATGTTGTCTGACAGCCAGAGCCGTGATTCTCTTAGAAACCCAACCTGCCAGACAGCCTTCTGCACACCTGGTCTGAAGCCATCAGCCCCTCACAGAAGCTCAGGTAGTCTGAGAGCCACAGCCATGCATCTGCAGTGGAAGGTCTGAAGCCACTGGCCCATGATAGATGATCAAGTTGTCTGAGAGCCACAGACGTTTTTCTCTGATGAACCCGACCTGCCAGACTACCATCCGCAGTCCAGGTCTGAAGCCAACAGCCCATCACAGAAGCTCAGGTAGTCTGACAGCCACAGCCGTGGTTCCCTGATGTACCTGACATGCCAGACTGCCCTCCGCAGTCCAGGCCTGAAGTCACAAGACCCTCACAGAAACTCAGGTAGTCTGAGAGCCACAGCCGTGGTTGTATGATGAACCCAACTTGCCAAACTGCCTCCACAGTACAAATCTTAAGCTAACTGACTCTCATAGAAGTTCAGGTAGTTTGAGAGCCACAGCCGTGGTTCTCTGACAAACCGACCTGCCAGACTGCACTCCGATTCCAGGTCTAAATCCACCAGATCCTCACAGAAGCTCAGGTAGTATGAGAACCACAGCCAAGGTTCTCTGATGAACCCAACCTGCTAGACTGAACTCTGCAGTAAAATCCTTAAGCTAACAGTCTCTCACAGAAGCTAAGGTGGTCTGAGAGCCACAGCAAAGGTTCTCTGATGAACCCAACTTGCCAGACTGATATCTGCAGTACAGGTCTGATGCCAACAGCCCTTCACAGAAGCTCAGGTAGTCAGAGAGCCACAGCCATGGTTCCCTGATGAACCTGAATTGCCAGACTGCCCTTCGCAGTCCAGTTCTGAAGCCACCAGCACCTCACTGAAGCTCAGGTAGTCTGAGAGCTGCAGCTGTCTTTGTCTGATGAACCCAACCTGCCAGACTGCCCTCCGAAGTCCAGGTCTGAAGCCACCAGCCCCTCACAGAAGTTCAGGTAGTCTGAGAGCCACAGCCGAGGTTCTCTAATGAACCCGACCTGCCAGACTGCCATCCATTGTCCATGCCTGAAGCTACCTGTCCCTCTCAGAATCTCAGGTAGTCTGAGAGCCACTGCCAATGGTTGTCTAAAATACAAAACTGGCCAGACTGCCTTCTGCCATCCAGGTCTGAAGCCACAAGCCCCTCACAGAAGCTCAGGTAGTCTGAGAGCCACAGCCATGGGTGTATGATGAACCCGACCTGCCAGACTGCCCTCCACAGTCCAAATCTTAAACTAACAGACTCTCACAGAAGTTCAGGTAGTTTGAGAGGCACAGCTGTGGTTCTCTGATGAAACCGACCTGCCAGACTGCGCTCCGCATTCCTGGTCTAAATCCACCAGATCCTCACAGAAGCTCAGGTAGTATGAGAACCACAGCCAATGTTCTCTGATGAACACAACCTGCCAGACTGAACTCTGCAGTCCAATTCTGAAGCCACAAGACCTTTGAGAAGCTCAGGTAGTCTGAGAGCCGAACTGCTCTTTGTCTGATGAACTCAACCTGCCAGACTGCACTCTGCAGTCCAGGTCTGAAGCCACCAGCCCCTCACAGAAGCTCAGGTAGTCTGAGAGCCACAGCCAAGGTTCTCTAATGAACCCAACCTGCCAGACTGCCCTCTGCAGTCCAGGTCTGAAGCCACCAGCCCCTCACAGAAGCTCAGATAGCCTGAGAGCCACAGCCGAGGTTCTCTAATGAACCTGATCTGGTAGACTGCCATTAATAGTCCATGCCTGAATCTACCAGTCCCTCTCAGAATCTCAAGTAGTCTGAGAGTCACAGCCGTGGTTCTCTGATGAACCCGATCTGCCAAACTGCCATCCACAGTTCAGGTATGAAGCCAACAGCCCCTCACAGAAGCTCAGGTACTCTGAGAGTCCTGCCATGGTTCTCTGATGAACCCGACCTGTCAGACTGCCATCCACAGTCCATACCTGAAGCCACCAGCCCCTCACAGAAGCTCAGGTAGTCTAAAAGCCACAGACAAGGTTCTCTGATGAACCTGACCTGCCAGACAGCCATCTGCAGTCCATGCCTGAAGTCACCAGACCCTCACAGAAGCTCAGGTAGTTTGAGAGCAGCACCTGTGGTTCTCTGACAAACCCGACCAGCCAGATGGCCATCCAGAGTCCAGGCCTAATGTCACCACCCCATCACAGAAGCTCAGGAAGTCTGAGAAACACAGCCACGGTTCTCAGAAGAACCTGACCTGCCAGACTGCCATACGCAGTCCAGGTCTGAAGCCACCAGTCTCTCACAGAAGGTCAAATAATCTGAGAGCCACAGCCGTGTTTCTCTGATGAACTCGACCAGTCAGACTGCCATCCACAGTCCATATCTGAAGCCACCAGCCCCTCACAGAAGCTCAGGTAGTCTAAAAGCCACAGACAAGGTTCTCTGATGAACCTGACCTGCCAGATTGTCATCCCCTGTCCATTTCTGAAGCTACCACACTCTCACAGCAGCTCAGGTTGTCAGAGTCACTGCTGTGGTTCTCTAACAAAGCCAACATGCCAGACTGCTCTCCCCAGTCCACATCTGAAGCCTCCAGACCCTCACAGAAGCTCAGGTAGTCTGATAAACACAGCCACAGTTCTCAGAAGAACCTGACCTGCCAGACTGCCATACGCAGTCCAGGTCTGAAGCCACCAGACTCTCACTGGAGGTCAAATAATCTGAGAGCCACAGCCGTGTTTCTCAGATGAACCCGACCAGCCAGACTGCCCTCCTCATTCCATGTCTGAAGCCACAAGACCTCACTGAAGATCATGTAGTCTGAGAATCACTGCCGTGGTTCTCTGATGAACCCGACTGACCTGACTACCTTCCGTAGTCAAGGTCTGAAGCCACCAGACCATCACAGAAGCTCAGGTATTCTGTGAGCCAGAGCCACAGTTCTCTGATGAACCTGATCTGCCAGACTGCCCTCTGGAGTCCAGGTCTAAAGCCACCAGCCCCTCTCTGAAGCTTAGGAAGTCTGAGAGCCTCAGCCGAGGTTCTCTGATGAACCCAACCTGACAGACTGCCCTCCGCAGTTCAGGCCTGAAGTCACCAGCACCTCACAGAAGCATAGATAGTCTGAGAGCCATAGCCGCAGTTCATTGATGGTCCCAACCTGCCAGACTGCCCGCTGCAGTCCAAGTCTGAAGCCAGAAGCCTCATAGAGAAGCCCAGGTAGTCTGAAAGCCACAGCCATGATTCTCTGACTAACCCAACCTGCCAGACATTTATCAACAGTCCACGTCCATAACCACCAGCTGCTCACAGAAGCACAGGTATTCTGAGAGTCACATCTGCATTTCGGTGATCAACTGGACTTGCCAGACTTCCCGAAGCAGTCCAGGTCTAAAGTCAAAAGACTCTCACAGAAGCTCAGGTAGTCTAAGAGACACAGACATGGTTCTTTGATGAACCTGACCTGCCAGACTGCACTCTGCAGTCCAGGTCTGAAGCCACAAGACCCTCTCAGAAGCTCAGGTAGTCTGAGAGCCACAGTCATGGTTCTCTGATGAACCCAACCTGTCAGAATGCCCTGCACAGTCCAATTCTTAAGCTAACAGACTCTCACAGAAGTTCAGGTAGTCTGAGAGCCACAGCCGCGGTTCTCTGATGAACCTGAACTGCCAGACTGTGCTCCGCATTACAGGTCTAAACCCACCTGATCCTCACAGAAGCTCTGGTAGTCTGAGAGCCACAGCCAGTTTTCTCTCTGAGGAACCCGACCTGAAAGACTGCCATCCGCATTCCAGGTCTGAAGCCACCAGCCCCTCACAGAAGCACGGGTAGTCTGAGAGCCATAGCCGAGGTTCTCTAATGAACCCAACCTGCCAGGCCGCCATCCGCAGTCCATGCCTGAAGTTAACTGTCCCTCTCAGATTCTCAGGTAGTCTGAAAGCCACAGCCATGGAAGTCTGAAAAACCTGACCTGCCAGACAGCCTTCTGCAGTCCAGGTCTGAAGCCTTCAGACCCTCATAGAAGCTCATGTTGTCTGACAGCCAGAGCCGTGATTCTCTTAGAAACCCAACCTGACAGACAGCCTTCTGCACACCTGGTCTGAAGCCATCAGCCCCTCACAGAAGCTCAGGTAGTCTGAGAGCCACAGCCTGCGATCTGCAGTGGAAGGTCTGAAGCCACTGGCCCATGATAGATGATCAAGTTGTCTGAGAGCCACAGACGTTTTTTCTCTGATGAACCCGACCTGCCAGACTACCATCCGCAGTCCAGGTCTGAAGCCAACAGCCCATCACAGAAGCTCAGGTAGTCTGACAGCCACAGCCTTGGTTCCCTGATGAACCTGACATGCCAGACTGCCCTCCGCAGTCCAGGCCTGAAGTCACAAGACCCTCACAGAAACTCAGGTAGTCTGAGAGCCACAGCCGTGGTTGTATGATGAACCCAACTTGCCAAACTGCCCTCCACAGAACAAATCTTAAGCTAACTGACTCTCATAGAAGTTCAGGTAGTTTGAGAGCCACAGCCGTGGTTCTCTGACAAAACCGACCTGCCAGACTGCACTCCGCATTCCAGGTCTAAATCCACCAGATCCTCACAGAAGCTCAGGTAGTATGAGAACCACAGCCAAGGTTCTCTGATGAACCCAACCTGCTAGACTGAACTCTGCAGTAAAATCCTTAAGCTAACAGTCTCTCACAGAAGCTAAGGTGGTCTGAGAGCCACAGCAAAGGTTCTCTGATGAACCCAACTTGCCAGACTGATATCTGCAGTACAGGTCTGATGCCAACAGCCCTTCACAGAAGCTCAGGTAGTCAGAGCCACAGCCATGGTTCCTGATGAACCTGATGCCAGACTGCCCTCGCAGTCCAGTTCTGAAGCCACCAGCACCTCACTGAAGCTCAGGTAGTCTGAGAGCCGCAGCTGTCTTTGTCTGATGAACCCAACCTGCCAGATTGCCCTCTGCAGTCCAGGTCTGAAGCCACCAGCCCCTCACAGAAGTTCAGGTAGTCTGAGAGCCACAGCCGAGGTTCTCTAATGAACCCGACCTGCCAGACTGCCTTCCATTGTCCATGCCTGAAGCTACCTGTCCCTCTCAGAATCTCAGGTAGTCTGAGAGCCACTGCCAATGGTTGTCTAAAATACAAAACCGGCCAGACTGCCTTCTGCCATCAGGTCTGAAGCCAAAGCCCCTCACAGAAGCTCAGGTAGTCTGAGAGCCACAGCCATGGGTGTATGATGAACCCGACCTGCCAGACTGCCCTCCACAGTCCAAATCTTAAACTAACAGACTCTCACAGAAGTTCAGGTAGTTTGAGAGGCACAGCTGTGGTTCTCTGATGAAACCAACCTGCCAGACTGTGCTCCGCATTCCTGGTCTAAATCCACCAGATCCTCACAGAAGCTCAGGTAGTATGAGAACCACAGCCAAGGTTCTCTGATGAACACAACCTGCCAGACTGAACTCTGCAGTCCAATTCTGAAGCCACAAGACCCTTTGAGAAGCTCAGGTAGTCTGAGAGCCGCAACCGTCTTTGTCTGATGAACTCAACCTGCCAGACTGCACTCTGCAGTACAGGTCTGAAGCCACCAGCCCCTCACAGAAGCTCAGGTAGTCTGAGAGCCACAGCCAAGGTTCTCTAATGAACCCAACCTGCCAGACTGCCCTCCGCAGTCCAGGTCTGAAGCCACCAGCCCCTCACAGAAGCTCAGGTAGTCTGAGAGCCACAGCCGAGGTTCTCTAATGAACCTGATCTGGTAGACTGCCATTAATAGTCCATGCCTGAATCTACCAGTCCCTCTCAGAATCTCAAGTAGTCTGAGAGCCACTGCCAATGGTTGTCTAAAATACAAAACCAGCCAGACAGCCTTCTGCAGTCCAGGTCTGAAGCCACAAGCCCCTCACAGAAGCTCAGGTAGTCTGAGAGCCACAGCTGTGGATGTCTAATGAACCTGAGCTGTCAGACTGCCATCCGCAGTCCAAACCTGAAGCCACCAGCCCCTCACAGAAGCTCAGGTAGTCTAGAAAGCCTTATCTGCGGTTCTCTGATGAACATGACCTGCCAGACTACCATCTGCAGTCCAGGTCTGAAGCCACCAGATGCTCACAGAAGCTCAGGTAGTCTGAGAGCAGCACCTGTGGTTCTCTGACAAACCCGACCAGCCAGATGGCCATCCAGAGTCCAGGCCTGATGCCAACAGACCCTTGCAGAAGCTCAGGTAGTCTGAAAGCCCAGCCATGGTTCTCTGATGAACCGGACCTGCTAGACTGCCATCCACTGTTCAGGTCTGAAGCCACCAGACCCTCACAGAAGCTCAGGTAGTCCTTGAGCCAGAGCCATGGTTCTCTGACGTTCTAGACCTGCCAGATTGCTATTCCCAGTCTAGGTCTGAAGCCACCAGCCCCCTCACAGAAGTTCAGGAAGTCTGAGAATGACAGCCATGGTTCTCTCAGGAACTCGACCTGCCAGACTGCCATACGCAGTACAGATGCGAAGCCTCCAGCCCCTCACAGCAGCTCAGGTTCTCTGAGAGCCACAATCGAGGTTCTCTGATGAACCCGAACTGCCAGCCTGCCATTCCCAGTCCATGCCTGAAGCCACCAGTCCCTCAGTGAAGCTCAGGAAGTCTTAGAGCCACAGCCAAGGTTCTCTGATAAACCCAACCTGCAAGACTCTCCTCTGCCATCCAGTTCTGAAGCCACCAGCCCCTCAAAGAAGCTCAGGTAGTCTGAAAGTCACAGCTGAGGTTTTCTAATGAACACAACCTGCCAGACTGCCTTCCACAGTCCATGCTTGAAGCTACTTGCCCCTTCTCAGATTCTCAGGTTGTCTGAGAGCCACAGCCATGGATGTCAAAAAAAATCCTGACCAGCCAGACTGCCTTCTGCAGTCCAGGTCTGAAGCCTCCAGACCCTCATGGAAGATCATGTAGTCTGAGAGACACAGACGTGATTCTCTTACAAACCCGACCTGCCAGACAGCCTTCCGCAGTCCAGGTCTAAAGCCAACAGCACCTCACAGAAGCTCAGGTAGTCTCAGAGCTGCAGCTGTTGTTCTCTGACAAATCTGGCCTGCCAGACTGCCATCCGCAGTCCAGGTCTGAAGGCACCGGCCCATCACAGATGATCAGGTAGTCTGAGAGCCACAGCTGTTTTTCTCTGATGACCCCGACCTTCCAGACTGCCATCCAAAGTCCAGTTCTGAAGTCAACTGTCCCTCACAGAAGCTCAAGTTATCTAAGAGCCACAGCCATGGTTCTCTGACAAACCCGACATGCCAGACTGCAGCCGCAGTCCAGATCTGAAGCCACCAGCCCCACGCAGAAGCTTAAGTAGTCTGAGAGTCACAGCCATGATTCTCTCATGAACCCGACCTGCCAGACTGCCATCTGCAGTTCAGGTATGAAACCAAAAGCACCTCACAGAAGCTCAGGTAGTCTAAGAGTTCAGACATGGTTCTCTGACAAGCCCGACCTGCCAGACTGCCATCCGCTGTCCAGGTCTGAAGGCCCCACCCCATCACAGAAGCTCAGGTAGTTTGAGAGCCACAGCTGCGGTTCCCTGATGAACCCAAACTTCTAGACTGCCCTACGCAGTTAAAGTTAGAAACCACCACCCCTCACAGATGCTCAGGTTGTCAGAACCACAGCTGTGGTTCTCTAACATATCCAACATGCCAAAGTGCTCTTCCCAGTCCATGTCTGAAGCCTCCAGACCCTCACAGAAGCTCAGGTAGTCTGAGAAACACTGTTACAGTCCTCAGAAGAACCTGACCTGCCAGACTGCCATACCCAGTCCAGGTCTGAAGTCACCAGACTATCACAGAAGATCAAATAGTGTGAGAGCCACAGCCGTGTTTCTCTGATGAACCCGACCTGCCAGACTGCCCTCCTCTTTCCATATCTGAAGCCACGAGACCCTCAGTGAAGCTCAGGTAGTCTGAGAACCACTGCTGTGGTTCTGTGATGAACCCATCTGACCTGACTACCCTTCGCAGTCCAGGACTGAAGCCACCAGACCATCACGAAGCTCAGGTATTCGAGATCCAGAGCCATGGATCTCTGATGAACCCGATCTGCCAGACTGCACTCCGGACTCCAGGTCTAATGCCACCAGCCCACACAGAAGCTTAGGAAGTCTGAGAGCCACAGCTGAGGTTCTCTGATGAACTCAACCTGCCAGACTGCCCTCTGCAGTCCAGTCCTGAAGTCACCAGCCCTTCACAGAAGCACAGATTGACTGAGAGCCACAGATGCAGTTCTCTGATGATCCCAACCTGCCAGACTGTCCTCTGTAGCCCAGTCCTAAAGATAGCAGACCATCAAAGAAGCTCAAGTAGTCTGAGAATCACAGTCATGGTTCTCTGATGAACCCGATCTGCCAAACTGCCATCTGCAGTTCAGGTATGAAGTCAACAGCCCCTCATAGAAGCTCAGGTAGTCTGAGAGTCCTGCCGTGGTTCTCTAATGAACCCGACCTGTCAGACTGCCATCCGCTTTCCAGGTCTGAAGCCAGCAGACAGTCACAGAAGTTTAGGCCATCCTGGAGTCAGAGCCATGGTTCTATGATGTTCTTTACTTGCCAGACTGCTCTCCACAGTCCACACCACCAGCCCCTCACAGAAGCTTAGGTAGTCTGAGAAACACAGCCGTGGTTATCTGATGAACCAGACCTGCCAGACTGCCATCTGCAGTCCATATCTGAAGCCACCAGCCCCTCACAGAAGCTCAGGTAGTCTAAGAACCACAGTCAAGGTTCTCTGATTAACCCGACCTGCCAGACTGCCATCCATAGTCCATGCCTGAAGCTACCTGTCTCTCTGAGAATCTCAGGTAGTCTCAGAGCCACTGCAAATAGTTGTCTAAAATACAAAACTGGCCAGACTGCCTTCTGCAGTCCAGGTCTGAAGCCACAAGCCTCTCACAGAAGCTCAGGTAGTCTGAGAACCACAGCTGTGGATGTCTGATGAACCTGAGTTGTCAGACTGCCATCCTGAGTCCAAGCCTGAAGCCACTAGACCTCACAGAAATTCAAGTAGTCTGAAAGCCTCATCTGTGGTTCTCTGATGAACATGACCTGCCAGACTGTCATCTGCAGTCCAGGTCTGAAGTCACCAGATGCTCACAGAAGCTCAGGTGGTCTGAGAGCCACAGCCGTGGTTCTCTGATGAACCCGACCTGCCAGACTGCGCTCCGCATTCCAGGTCTAAACCCACCTGATTATCACAGAAGCTCTGGTAGTCTGAGAGCCACAGCCAATTTTCTCTCATGAACCCAACCTGCCAGACTGGCCTCCACATTCCAGGTCTGAAGCCACCAGCCCTCACAGAAGCAAAGGTTGTCTGAGAGCCACAGACGAGGTTCTCTAATGAACCCAACCTGCGGACCACCATGGCAGTCCATGCCTGAAGCTACCTGTCCTTCTCAGATTCTCAGGTAGTCTGAAAGCCACAGCCATGGAACTCTGAAAACCTGACCAGCCAGACAGCCTTCTGCAGTCCAGGTCTGAAGCCTTCAGACCTTCATAGAAGCTTATGTTGTCTGAGAGCCACAGCCGTGATTCTCTTACAAACCCGACCTGCCAGACAGCCTTCCGCAGACCTGGTCTGAACCCATCAGCCCCTCACAGAAGCTCAGGTAGTCTGAGAGCCACAGCCTGAGATAGGCAGTAAATGGTCTGAAGCCAGTGGCCCATGATTAGATGATCAAGTAGTCTGAGAGCCATAACCGTTTTTCTCTGATGAACCCAACCTGCCAGACTGACATCCACAGTCCAGGTCTGAAGCCAACAGCCCATCACAGAAGCTCAGGTAGTCTGAGAGCCACAGCCGTGGTTCCCTGATGAACCTGACATGCCAGACTGCTCTCCGCATTCCAGGCTTAAAGTCACAAGACCCTCACAGAAACTCAGGTAGTCTGAGAGCCACAGCCGTGGTTGTATGATGAACCCGATCTGCCAGACTACCCTCCCCAGTCCAAATCTTAAGCTAACTGACTCTCACAGAAATTCAGGTAGTTTGAGAGCCACAGCCATAGTTCTCTGACAAAACCGACCTGCCAGACTGCACTCCACATTCCAGGTCTAAATCCACCAGATCCTCACAGAAGCTCAGGTAGTTTGAGAACCACAGCCAAGGTTCTCTGATGAACCCAACCTGCCAGACTGAACTCTGCAGTCCAATTCTTAAGCTAACAGACTCTCACAGAAGCTAAGGTGGTCTGAGAGCCACAGCAAAGGTTCTCTGATGAACCCAACCTGCCAGACTAATATCTGCAGTCCAGGTCTGATGCCAACAGCCCTCACAGAAGCTCAGGTAGTCAGAGAGCCACGGCCATAGTTTCCTGATGAACCTGACCTGCCAGACTGCCCTCCACAGTCCAGGTCTGAAGTCACAGAGACCCTCACAGAAGCTCAGGTGGTATGAGAGCTGCAGCTGTCTTTGTCTGATGAACCCAACCTGCCAGTCTGCTCTCTGTAGTCCAGGTATGAAGCCACCAGCCCTCACAGAAGCTCATGTGGTCAGAGAGCCACAGCTGAGGTTCTCTAATGAACTAACTGGCCAGACTGCCATCCATAGTCCATGCCTGAAGCTACCTGTCCCTCACAGAATCTCAGGTAGTCTGACAGCCACTGCCAATGGTTGTCTAAAATACAAAACCAGCCAGACTGCCTTCTGCAGTCCAGGTCTGAAACCACAAGACCCTCACAGAAGCTCAGGTAGTCTGAGAATCACAGATGTGGATGTCTGATGAACCTGAGCTGTCTAACTGTCATCCATGGTCCAAGCCTGAAGCCACCAGACCATCACAGAAACTCACGTACTCTGAAAGCCTTATCTGTGGTTCTCTGATGAACATGATCTTCCAGACTGCCATCTGCAGTCCAGGTCTGAAACCACCACAACCCCACAGAAGCTCAGGTAGTCTGAGAGCCACAGCCATGGTTCTCCGATGAACCCGACCTGCCAGACTGCCATCCGCAGTTCAGGTCTGAAGCCAACAGACCCTTGCAGAAGCTTAGGTAATCTGAAGGCCCAGCCATGGTTCTCTGGACAGAACCGGACCTACTAGACTGCCATCCACTGTTCAGGTCTGAAGCCACCAGAGCCTCACAGAAGCACGGGTAGTCCTAGAGCCAGAGCCGTGGTTCTGTGATGTCCTAGACCTGCCTGATTGCTATTCGCAGTCTAGGTCTGAAGCCACCAGCCCCTCACAGAAGCTCAGGAAGTCTGAGAACAACAGCCGTGGTTCTCTCATGAACCTGACCTTCCAGACTGCCATCGCAGTCCAGATGCGAAGCCACCAGCCCCTCACAACAGCTCAGGTTCTCTGAGAGCCACAACCGAGATTCTCTGATGAACCTGAACTGCCAGCCTGCCATTCCCAGTCCATGCCTGAAGCCACCAGTCCCTCAGTGAAGCTCAGGAAGTCTGAGAGCCACAGCCAAGGTTCTCTGATGAACCCAACCTGCAAGACTCTCCTCCGCCATCCAGGCCTGAAGCCACCAACCCCTCAATGAAGCTCAGGTAGTCTGAAAGTCACAGCTGAGGTTTTCTAATGAACACAACCTGCCAGACTGCCTTCTGCAGTCCATGCCTGAAGTTACTTGCCCCTTCTCATATTCTCAGGTAGTCTGAGAGCCACAGCCATGGATGTCAAAAAAATCCTGACCAGCCAGACTGCCTTCTGCAATCCAGGTCTGAAGCCTCCAGACCCTCATGGAAGATCATGTAGTCTGAGAGACACAGACGTGATTCTCTTACAAACCCGACCTGCCAGACAGCCTTCCGCAGTCCAGGTCTAAAGCCAACAGCACCTCACAGAAGCTCAGGTAGTCTCAGAGCTGCAGCTGTTGTTCTCTGACAAATCTGGCCTGCCAGACTGCCATCCGCAGTCCAGGTCTGAAGGCACCGGCCCATCACAGATGATCAGGTAGTCTGAGAGCCACAGCTGTTTTTCTCTGATGACCCCGACCTTCCAGACTGCCATCCAAAGTCCAGTTCTGAAGTCAACTGTCCCTCACAGAAGCTCAAGTTATCTAAGAGCCACAGCCATGGTTCTCTGACAAACCCGACATGCCAGACTGCAGCCGCAGTCCAGATCTGAACCACCAGCCCCACGCAGAAGCTTAAGTAGTCTGAGAGTCACAGCCATGATTCTCTCATGAACCCGACCTGCCAGACTGCCATCTGCAGTTCAGGTATGAAACCAAAAGCACCTCACAGAAGCTCAGGTAGTCTAAGAGTTCAGACATGGTTCTCTGACAAGCCCGACCTGCCAGACTGCCATCCGCTGTCCAGGTCTGAAGGCCCCACCCCATCACAGAAGCTCAGGTAGTTTGAGAGCCACAGCTGCGGTTCCCTGATGAACCCAAACTTCTAGACTGCCCTACGCAGTTAAAGTTAGAAGCCACCAGCCCCTCACAGATGCTCAGGTTGTCAGAACCACAGCTGTGGTTCTCTAACATATCCAACATGCCAAAGTGCTCTTCCCAGTCCATGTCTGAAGCCTCCAGACCCTCACAGAAGCTCAGGTAGTCTGAGAAACACTGTTACAGTCCTCAGAAGAACCTGACCTGCCAGACTGCCATACCCAGTCCAGGTCTGAAGTCACCAGACTATCACAGAAGATCAAATAGTGTGAGAGAGCCACAGCCGTGTTTCTCTGATGAACCCGACCTGCCAGACTGCCCTCCTCTTTCCATATCTGAAGCCACGAGACCCTCAGTGAAGCTCAGGTAGTCTGAGAACCACTGCTGTGGTTCTGTGATGAACCCATCTGACCTGACTACCCTTCGCAGTCCAGGACTGAAGCCACCAGACCATCACCGAAAGCTCAGGTATTCCGAGATCCAGAGCCATGGATCTCTGATGAACCCGATCTGCCAGACTGCACTCCGGACTCCAGGTCTAATGCCACCAGCCCCACACAGAAGCTTAGGAAGTCTGAGAGCCACAGCTGAGGTTCTCTGATGAACTCAACCTGCCAGACTGCCCTCTGCAGTCCAGTCCTGAAGTCACCAGCCCTTCACAGAAGCACAGATTGACTGAGAGCCACAGATGCAGTTCTCTGATGATCCCAACCTGCCAGACTGTCCTCTGTAGCCCAGTCCTAAAGATAGCAGACCATCAAAGAAGCTCAAGTAGTCTGAGAATCACAGTCATGGTTCTCTGATGAACCCGATCTGCCAAACTGCCATCTGCAGTTCAGGTATGAAGTCAACAGCCCCTCATAGAAGCTCAGGTAGTCTGAGAGTCCTGCCGTGGTTCTCTAATGAACCCGACCTGTCAGACTGCCATCCGCTTTCCAGGTCTGAAGCCAGCAGACAGTCACAGAAGTTTAGGCCATCCTGGAGTCAGAGCCATGGTTCTATGATGTTCTTTACTTGCCAGGACTGCTCTCCACAGTCCACACCACCAGCCCCTCACAGAAGCTTAGGTAGTCTGAGAAACACAGCCGTGGTTATCTGATGAACCAGACCTGCCAGACTGCCATCTGCAGTCCATATCTGAAGCCACCAGCCCCTCACAGAAGCTCAGGTAGTCTAAGAACCACAGTCAAGGTTCTCTGATTAACCCGACCTGCCAGACTGCCATCCATAGTCCATGCCTGAAGCTACCTGTCTCTCTGAGAATCTCAGGTAGTCTCAGAGCCACTGCAAATAGTTGTCTAAAATACAAAACTGTCCAGACTACCTTCTGCAGTCCAGGTCTGAAGCCACAAGCCTCTCACAGAAGCTCAGGTAGTCTGAGAACCACAGCTGTGGATGTCTGATGAACCTGAGTTGTCAGACTGCCATCCGCAGTCCAAGCCTGAAGCCACTAGACCCCTCACAGAAATTCAAGTAGTCTGAAAGCCTCATCTGTGGTTCTCTGATGAACATGACCTGCCAGACTGTCATCTGCAGTCCAGGTCTGAAGTCACCAGATGCTCACAGAAGCTCAGGTGGTCTGAGAGCCACAGCCGTGGTTCTCTGATGAACCCGACCTGCCAGACTGCGCTCCGCATTCCAGGTCTAAACCCACCTGATTATCACAGAAGCTCTGGTAGTCTGAGAGCCACAGCCAATTTTCTCTCATAACCCAACCTGCCAGACTGGCCTCCACATTCCAGGTCTGAAGCCACCGCCCTCACAGAAGCAAAGGTTGTCTGAGGCCACAGACGAGGTTCTCTAATGACCCAACCTGCCGGACCACCATCGGCAGTCCATGCCTGAAGCTACCTGTCCTTCTCAGATTCTCAGGTAGTCTGAAAGCCACAGCCATGGAACTCTGAAAACCTGACCAGCCAGACAGCCTTCTGCAGTCCAGGTCTGAGCCTTCAGACCTTCATAGAAGCTTATGTTGTCTGAGAGCCACAGCCGTGATTCTCTTACAAACCCGACCTGCCAGACAGCCTTCCCAGACCTGGTCTGAACCCATCAGCCCCTCACAGAAGCTCAGGTAGTCTGAGAGCCACAGCCTGAGATAGGCAGTAAATGGTCTGAAGCCAGTGGCCCATGATTAGATGATCAAGTAGTCTGAGAGCCATAACCGTTTTTCTCTGATGAACCCAACCTGCCAGACTGACATCCACAGTCCAGGTCTGAAGCCAACAGCCCATCACAGAAGCTCAGGTAGTCTGAGAGCCACAGCCGTGGTTCCCTGATGAACCTGACATGCCAGACTGCTCTCCGCATTCCAGGCTTAAAGTCACAAGACCCTCACAGAAACTCAGGTAGTCTGAGAGCCACAGCCGTGGTTGTATGATGAACCCGATCTGCCAGACTACCCTCCCCAGTCCAAATCTTAAGCTAACTGACTCTCACAGAAATTCAGGTAGTTTGAGAGCCACAGCCATAGTTCTCTGACAAAACCGACCTGCCAGACTGCACTCCACATTCCAGGTCTAAATCCACCAGATCCTCACAGAAGCTCAGGTAGTTTGAGAACCACAGCCAAGGTTCTCTGATGAAAACCTGCCAGACTGAACTCTGCAGTCCAATTCTTAAGCTAACAGACTCTCACAGAAGCTAAGGTGGTCTGAGAGCCACAGCAAAGGTTCTCTGATGAACCCAACCTGCCAGACTAATATCTGCAGTCCAGGTCTGATGCCAACAGCCCTTCACAGAAGCTCAGGTAGTCAGAGAGCCACGGCCATAGTTTCCTGATGAACCTGACCTGCCAGACTGCCCTCCACAGTCCAGGTCTGAAGTCACAAGACCCTCACAGAAGCTCAGGTGGTATGAGAGCTGCAGCTGTCTTTGTCTGATGAACCCAACCTGCCAGTCTGCTCTCTGTAGTCCAGGTATGAAGCCACCAGCCCCTCACAGAAGCTCATGTGGTCAGAGAGCCACAGCTGAGGTTCTCTAATGAACCCAACTGGCCAGACTGCCATCCATAGTCCATGCCTGAAGCTACCTGTCCCTCACAGAATCTCAGGTAGTCTGACAGCCACTGCCAATGGTTGTCTAAAATACAAAACCAGCCAGACTGCCTTCTGCAGTCCAGGTCTAAAGCCACAAGACCCTCACAGAAGCTCAGGTAGTCTGAGAATCACAGATGTGGATGTCTGATGAACCTGAGCTATCTGACTGTCATCCGCAGTCCAAGCCTGAAGCCACCAGACCCTCACAGAAACTCAGGTAGTCTGAAAGCCTTATCTGTGGTTCTCTGATGAACATGACCTTCCAGACTGCCATCTGCAGTCCAGGTCTGAAACCACCACAACCCCACAGAAGCTCAGGTAGTCTGAGAGCCACAGCCATGGTTCTCCGATGAACCCGACCTGCCAGACTGCCATCCGCAGTTCAGGTCTGAAGCCAACAGACCCTTGCAGAAGCTTAGGTAATCTGAAAGCCCAGCCATGGTTCTCTGACGAACCGGACCTACTAGACTGCCATCCACTGTTCAGGTCTGAAGCCACCAGAGCCTCACAGAAGCACGGGTAGTCCTAGAGCCAGAGCCGTGGTTCTGTGATGTCCTAGACCTGCCTGATTGCTATTCGCAGTCTAGGTCTGAAGCCACCAGCCCCTCACAGAAGCTCAGGAAGTCTGAGAACAACAGCCGTGGTTCTCTCATGAACCTGACCTTCCAGACTGCCATCGCAGTCCAGATGCGAAGCCACCAGCCTCACAACAGCTCAGGTTCTCTGAGAGCCACAACCGAGATTCTCTGATGAACCTGAACTGCCAGCCTGCCATTCCCAGTCCATGCCTGAAGCCACCAGTCCCTCAGTGAAGCTCAGGAAGTCTGAGAGCCACAGCCAAGGTTCTCTGATGAACCCAACCTGCAAGACTCTCCTCCGCCATCCAGGCCTGAAGCCACCAACCCCTCAATGAAGCTCAGGTAGTCTGAAAGTCACAGCTGAGGTTTTCTAATGAACACAACCTGCCAGACTGCCTTCTGCAGTCCATGCCTGAGTTACTGCCTTCTCATATTCTCAGGTAGTCTGAGAGCCACAGCCATGGATGTCAAAAATCCTGACCAGCCAGACTGCCTTCTGCAATCCAGGTCTGAAGCCTCCAGACCTCATGGAAGATCATGTAGTCTGAGAGACACAGGACGTGATTCTCTTACAAACCGACCTGCCAGACAGCCTTCCAGGCAAGTCCTAGAAGCCAACAGCCCCTCACAGAAGCTCAGGTAGTCTCAGAGATGCAGCTGTGGTTCTTGACAAATCCAGCCTGCCAGACTGCCATCCACAGTCCAGGTCTGAAGACACCAGCCCATCACAGATGATCAGGTAGTCTGAGGCCACAGCCGTTTTTCTCTGATGACCCGACCTTCCAGACTGCCATCAAAGTCCAGTTCTGAAGCCAACGGCCCTCACAGAAGCTCAGGTTATCTAAGAGCCACAGCCATGGTTCTCTGACAAACCGACATGTCAGACTGCAGCCACGGTCCAGATCTGAAGCCACCAGCCCCATGCAGAAGCTTAAGTAGTCTGAGAGTCACAGCCACGGTTCTCTCATGAACCTGACCTGCCAGACTGCCATCTGCAGTTCAGGTATGAAGCCAAAAGCCCCTCACAGAAGCTCAGGTAGTCTGAGAAACACAACTATGGCTAACTGATGAACCTGACCAGCCAGACAGCCATCTGCAGTCCAGGCCTGATGTCACCACCCCATCACAGAAGCTCAGGTAGTCTGAGAGCCACTGCTGTGGTTCCCTGATGAACCCAAGCTTCTAGACTGCCCTACTGAGTTAAAGTCAGAAGCCACCAGCCCCTCACAGATGCTCAGGTTTTCAGAGCCACAGCCGTGGTTCTCTAACAAAGCCAACATGCCAGAGTACTCTACCCAGTCCACGTCTGAAGCCTCCAGACCCTCACAGAAGCTCAGGTAGTCTGAGAAACACTGCTACAGTTCTCAGAAGATCCTGACCTGCCAGACTGAGATACCCAGTCCAGGTCTGAAGCCACCAGACTATCACAGAAGATCAAATAGTGTGTAAGCCACAACTGTGTCTCTCTGATGAACCCGACCTGCCAGACTGCCCTCCTCTTTCCATGTCTGAAGCCACGAGACCCTCACTGAAGCTCAGGTAGTCTGAGAACCACTGCCGCGGTTCCATGATGAACCTGACTGACCTGACTACCCTTCGCAGTCCAGGTCTGAAGCCACCAGACCGTCATCGAAGCTCAGGTATTCTGAGAGCCAGAGCCGCGGTTCTCTGATGAACCCAATCTGCCAGACTGCACTCCGTACTCCAGGTCTAGTGCCACCAGCACCACACAGAAGCTTAGGAAGTCTGAGAGCCACAGCCGAGGTTCTCTGATGAACTCAACCTGCCAGACTGCCCTCCGCAGGCCAGACCTGAAGTCACCAGCCCTCACAGAAACACAGATAGTCTGAGAGCCACAGATGCAGTTCTCTGATGATCCCAACCTGCCAGACTGACCTCTACAGCCCAGTCCTAAAGACAGCAGACCATCAAAGAAGCTCAAGTAGTCTGAGAATCACAGCCATGGTTCTCTGATGAACCCGATCTGCCAAACTGCCATCTGCAGTTCAGGTATGAAGTCAACAGCCCCTCACAGAAGCTCAGGTAGTCTGAGAGTCCTGCCATGGTTCTCTAATGAACCTGACCTGTCAGACTGCCATCTGCTGTCCAGGTCTGAAGCCACCAGACAGTCACAGAAGTTTAGGTCATCCTTGAGTCATAGCCATGGTTCTATGAAGTTCTTTACCTGCCAGACTACTATCCGCAGAGTCCACACCACCAGCCCATCACAGAAGCTTAGGTAGTCTGAGAAACACAGCCGTGGTTATCTGATGAACCAGACCTGCCAGACTGCTATCTGCAGTCCATACCTGAAGCCACCAGCCCCTCACAGAAGCTCAGGTAGTCTAAGAACCACAGTCAAGGTTCTCTGATGAACCCAACCTGCCAGAATGCCATCCATAGTCCATGCCTGAAGCTACCTGTCCCTCTCAGAATCTCAGGTAGTCTGAGAGCCACTGCCAATGGTTGTCTAAAATACAAAACCGGCCAGACTGCCTTCTGCAGTCCAGGTCTGAAGCCACAAGCCTCTCACAGAAGCTCAGGTAGTCTGAGAACCACAGCTGTGGATGTCTGATGAACCAGAGTTGTCAGACTTCCATCTGCAGTCCATGCCTGAAGCCACCACCCACTCACAGAAGCTCAGGTAGTTTGAGATCAGAAACCGTGGTTCTCTGACAAACCCGACCAGCCAGACGGCCATCTGCAGTCCAGGTCTGATGTCATCACCCCATCACAGAAGCTCAGGTAGTCTGAGAGTCACAGCCGCGGTTCTCTGACAAACCTGAAATTCCAGACTGTCATCGGCTGTCCAGGTCTCAATCCACCACACCCTCACAAAAGCTCAGGTTGTCAGAGCCACTGCAGTGGTTCTCTAACAAAGACAACATGCCAGACTGCTCTCCGCAGTCCACGTCTGAAGCCTCCAGACTCTCACAGAAGCTCAGGTAGTCTGAGAAACACATCCACGGTTCTCAAAAGAACCTGACCTGCCAGACTGCCGTACGTAGTCCAGGTCTGAAGCCACCAGACTCTCACAGAAAGTCAAATAGTCTGAGAGCCACAGCCGTGTTTCTCTGACGAACCTGACCTGCTAGACTGCCCTCCTCTTTCCATGTCTGAAGCCACGAGACCTCCCTGAACTCAGATAGTCTGAGAATCACTACCGTGGTTCCCCGATGAACCTGACTGACCTGACTACCCTCCACATTCTAGGTCTAAAGCCACCACACCATCACAGAAGCTCAGGTATTCTGAGAGCGAGAGCCATGGTTCTCTGATGAACCCGATCTGCCAGACTGCCCTCTGGAGTCCCTGCCTGAAGTCATCAGACCCTCACAGAAGCACAGATAGTCTGAGAGCCAGAGCTGTAGTTCTCTGATGATCCCAACCTGCCAGACTGCGCTCTGCAGTCCAGTCCTAAAGCCACCAGACCTCACAGAAGCTCGGAAGTCTGAGGCACAGCCAAGGTTCTTCTGATGAACCCTGAGAGCTGCCAAAGAGCTCCCCTCCGAGTCCAAGTCTGAAGCCAGAAGCTCTTATAGAAGCTCAGGTAGTCTGAAAGCCACAGCCATGATTCTCTGACTAACCCGACCTGCCAGACAGCCATCCAATGTCCACGCCCATGGCCACCAGCCACCTCACAGAAGCACAGGTATTCTAAGAGCCACAGCTGCATTTCCTGATGAACCAGACTTGCCAGACTTCCTAAGCAGTCCATATCTGAAGTCAAAGACTCTCACAGAAGCAAAGATAGTCTAAGAGTCACAGTCATGGTTCTCTGATGAACCTGACCTGCCAGACTTCCCTCTGCAGTCCAGGTCTGATGCCATCAGCCTCTCACAATACCTGAGGTAGTCTGAAAACCACAATCATTTTTCTCCGATGAACCGACCTGCCAGACTGCCATCCCCTGTCCAGGTCTGATGCCACCAGACCCTCACAGATGATCATGTAGTCCTAGAGCCACAGCTGTGGTTCTCTGATTAACCCGACATGCCAGACTGCCATCCGCATTCCAGGTCTGAAGACACCAGCCCCTCACAGAAGCTGAAGTAGTCTGAGAGCCCTGCCTTGGTTCTCTGATGATCTTGACCTGCCAGATTGCCATCCACTGTCCAGGTCTGAAGCCACCAAACCCTCACAGAAGCTCATGTAGCGTGAGAGCCACAGCCGTGATTCTCTGGTGAACCTGACCTGCCAGACAGAATTCCACAGTCCAGGTCTGAAGCAAACAGCCCTCTCAGAAGCTCATGAGTCTGATGAACCCAACCTGCCAGACTGCCATCCATTGTCCAGGTCTGAAGTCACCAGACTCACAGAAGCTCAGGTAGTCCTAGAGCCAGAGCCGTGTTCTCTGACATTATCGTCACCGCCAGACTGCTCTCCACAGTCCAGATCTGACACCAGCAGCCACTCACAGAAGGTCAGGTAGTCTGAAATCACAGCCATGGTTCACTGATGAACCCAACCTGCCAGACTGCCATCCGCTGTCCAGGTAGGAAGCCACCAGCCCCTCACAGAAGCTCAGGTAGTCTGAGAGCCACAGCTGAGGTTCTGTGGTGAACCTGACCTTCTTGACTGCCCTCCTCTTTCCTTGGCTGAAGCCACAAAACCATCACTGAACCTCAGGTAGTCTGAGAGACACTGCTACCATTCTCTAACGAACCTGATCTGCCTAACTACCCTCCGCAATCCAGGTCTGAAGCCATCTGAAACTCAGAGAAGCTCAGGTATTCTGAGAGCCACAGCCATGGTTCTCTGATGAACCTGGCTTGCCACACTACCCTCTGGAGTCCAGGTCTAAAGCCACCAGACCCTCATTGAAGCTTACGAAGACTGAGAGGCACAGCCAAGGTTCTCTGATGAACCCAACCTGCCAGACTGCCATCCGCAGTCCAGGTCTGAATCCACCAGCCCCACACAGAAGCACAGGTAGTCTGATAGCCACAGCTGAGGTCCTCTGACAAACCCAACCTGCCAGACTGCCCACTGCAGTCAAGACCTAAAGCCACCAGACCCTCACAGAAGCTCAGGAAATCTTTGAGCCACAGCTGAATTTCTCTGACAAACCTGACCTGCCTATCTGCCTTCCGCGTCCAGTTCTGAAGCAAGAAGTGCCGCAGAGAAGCTCAGGTAGTCTAAGAGCCACAGTTGTTGCTCTGATGAACTCAAAATGCCAGACTGCACTGCTCAGTTCAATTCTAAGCTATCAGACTCTCACAGAAGTGCATGTAGTCTGAGAGACACAGCCGGTTCTCTGATGAACCCAACCTGCCAGACTGCCCTCTGCAGTCCAGGTCTGAAGTCACCAGCCCCTCACAGAAGCTCAGGTAGTCTGAGAGCCACAGCCAAGGTTCTCTGATGAACCTGACCTGCCAGACTGCCATCGGTAGTCCAGGTCTGAAGCCAACAGCCCCTCACAAAAGTTCAAGTAGTCTGGGAGCCACAGCCATGGTTCTCTGATGAACCCGACATGCCAGACTGCCATCTGCAGTACAGGTCTGAAGCCACCAGTCCCTCAAAGAACATCTGTTAGTTTGAAAGCCACAACTGTGGTCTCTCTGATAAACCAAAATGCCAGACTGCCATCCACTGTCCAGGTCTGAAGCCACCAACCTCACAGAAGATTAGGTATTCCTAGAGCCACAGCCATGATTCTCTGACTTACTGAGCTTACCAGACTGCTATCCGCAGTCCAGGTCTGAAGCCACCAGCCCCTCACAGAAGCTCAAGTAGTCTGAGAACCACAGCCGTAGATGTCTTATGAACCCGACCTGTGAAACTACCATCTGCAGTCCAGGTCTGAAGCCACCAGACCCTCATGGAAATTCTGGTAGTCTGAAAGCCTCATCTGCAGTTCTCTGATGAACCTGATCTGTGAGACTGCCATCCGCAGTCCAGGTCTGAAGCCACCAGACTCTCACAGAAGCTCAGGTAGTCTGAGAGTAAAAGCCGCGGTTCTCTGATGAATCCGACCTGCCAGACTGCCATCCGCTATCCAGGTCTGAAACCACCACACCCTCACAGAAGCTCAGGTTGTCAGAGCCTTGGTCGTGGTTGTCTGATGAAGCTGACATGCCAGACTGCTGTCTGCAGTTCACTTCTGAAGCCTCCAGAGCCTCACAGAAGCTCAGGTAGTATGAGAACCACAGCAGCACATCTCAGAAGAACCCAACCTACCAGATTTTCCACCTCTTTCCATGTTTGAAGCCGAGACACTCAGTGAAGCTCAGGTAATCTGAGACCCACGGCCTGCAGTTCTCTGTGAACCCAACCTCCTGACTACCTCCTCGGTCCAAGTCAAACCATGTGAACCTCACAGAAGCTCACGTATTCTGAGAGCCACAGCCGCAGTTCTCTGATGAGCCCGACCTGCCACACTGCCTCTGGAGTCCAGGTCTAAAGACACCAGACCTCACAGAAGCTTATGAAGTCTGAGAGCCACAGCCGAGGTTCTCTGATGAACCCAACCTGCCAGACTACCCTCCACAGTCCAGGTCTGAATCTACAGCCCTCAAAGAAGCTCAGATAGTCTGAGAGACTCAGCCATGGTTCTCTGAAGAATGTAACATGCCAGACTGTTATCCACAGTCCAGGCCAGAAGTCACCAGCCCCACACAGAAGCACCAGGTAGTCTGAGAGCCACAGCTGTGGTTCTCTGATGAATCAATCTGCCAGACTGCGCACTGCAGTCCAGGCCCAAAGCCACCAGACACTCACAGAAGCTCACAGGAAATCTAAGAGCCACAGCTGAGTTTCTCTGACAAACCCAACCTGCCTAACTGCCTTCTGTGGTCCAGATCTGAAGCTAGAAGCCCCTCAGAGAAGTTCAGGTAGACTGAGAGCCTCAGCCATTATTCTCTAATGAACCAGACCTGCCAGCCAGGCATCTGCAGTCCATGTCCGTATTCACCAGCCCCTTACAGAAGCTCAGGAATTCTGAGAGCAACAGCTGCATTTCCCTGATGAACCCAACTTGCCAGACTTCCATAAGCAGTCCAGGTCTGAAGCCAAAAGACTCTCACAGAAGCTCAGGTAGTCTAAGAGCCACAGGCATGGTTCTCTGATGAACCTGACCTTCCAGACTGCCCTGCGCAGTCCAATTCTTAAGCTAACAGACTCTCACAGAAGTTCAGGTAGTCCGAGAGCCACAGCAAAGGTTCTCTGATGAACCCAACCTGCCAGACTGCCCTCTGCAGTCCAGGTCTAAAGCCACCGGATCCTAACAGAAGCTCAGGTAGTCTGAGAGCCACTGCAAAGTTTCTCTGACGAACAAACCTGCCAGACTGCCCTCGCAGTCCAGGTCTGAAGTCACCAGCCTCACAGAAGCACAGGTAATCAGAGAGCCACAGCTGAGGTTCTCTGAAGAATGTAACATGCCAGACTGTTATCCGTAGTCCAGGCCTGAAGTCACCAGCCCTCACAGAAGCACAGGTAGTCTGAGAGCCAGAGCTGTGTTCTTTGATGAATCCAATCTGCCAGACTGCACTCTGCAGTCCTGGCCTAAAGCCACCAGACCCTCACAGAAGCTCAGGAAATCTTAGAGCCACAGCTGACTTACTCTGACAAACCCAACCTGCCTAACTGCCTTCTGTGGTCCAGGTCTGAAGCCAGAAGCCCTTCAGAGTAGCTCAGGTAGTCTGAGAGCCACAGCCAAGTATCTCTGATGAACCTATCCTGCCAGACTGCCCTCTACAGTCCAGGTCTGAAGCCACAAGACCCTCACAGAAGCGCAGGTAGTCTGAGAGCCGCACCCGTCTTTGTCTGATGAACCTAAACTGACAGACTGCCCTCCACAGTCCAGGTCTGAAGCCCCAAGACCATCAGAGAAACTCAGATAGTCTGAGAGCCACAGACATGGTTGTCCGATGAACCTGACCTGCCAGACTACCTTCCACAGTCCAAATCTTAAGCTAACTGACTCTCACAGAAGGTCAGGTAGTATGAGAGCCACAGCCAAGGTTCTCTGATGAACCCAACCTGCCAGACTGCCCTTCACAGTCCAGGTCTGAAGCCACCAGCCCCTCACAGAAGCTCAGGTAGTCTGAACACCACAGCTGAAGTTCTCTAATGAACCTGACCTGCCAGACTGCCATCCTTAGTCCATGCCTGAAGCTACCTGTCCCTCTCAGAATCTCAGGTCATCTGACAGCCACAGCTATTGGTTGTCTAAAAAACCTGACTGGCCAGACTGCCTTCTGCAGTCCAGTTCTGAAGCCTTCAGATCCTCATAGAAGCTCATGTGGTCTGAGAGCCACAGCCATGATTCTCTTACAAACACGATCTGCCAGACAGCCTTCTGCAGTCCAGGTCTGAAGCCACAAGCCCCTCACAGAAAAACAGGTAGTCTGAGAACCACAACTGTGGATGTCTGATGAACCTGAGCTGTCAGACTGCCGTCCGCAGTCCAGGTCTGAAGCCACAAGACCCTCTCAGAAGCTCAGGTAGTCTGAGATCCCCAGCCATTATTCTCTAATGAACCAGGCCTGCCAGATGACATCCGCAGTTCATGTCCTCAGAGCCACCAGCCGCTCACAGAAGCTCAGGTATTCTGAGAGCAACAGCTGCATTTCCCTGATGAACTTGACTTGCCAGACTTCTCTAAGCAGTCCAGGTCTGAAGCCAAAAGACTCTCATAGAAGCTCATGTACAGTAAGAGTCACAGACATGGTTCTCTGATGAACCTGACCTGCCAGTCTGCCCTGCACAGTCCAAATCTTAAACTAACAGACCCTCACAGAAGTTCAGGTAGTTTGAGAGCCACACCGGTGGTTCTCTGACAAAAACCGACCTGCCAGACTGCGCTCCGCATTCCAGGTCTAAATCCACCAGATCCTCACAGAAGCTCAGGTAGTGTGAGTGCCATAGCCAAGGTTCTCTGATGAACCCAACCTGCCAGACTGAACTCCGCAGTCCAATTCTTAAGCTAACAGACTCTCACAGAAACTCAAGTGGTCTGAGAGCCACAGCCAAGGTTTTCTGATGAACGCAACCTGCCAGACTACCATCTGCACCAGTTCTGAAGCCAACAGCCCCTCACAGAAGCTAAGGTAGTCTCAGAGCCACAGCCATGGTTCCTGATGAACTGACCTGCCAGACTGCCCTCCAGTTCAGGTCTGAAGCCACAAGACTCTCACAGAAGCTCAGGTAGCTGAGAGCTGCCACAGCCAAGGTTCTCTGATGAACCCAACCTGCCAGACTGCTCTCCGCAGTCCATGTCTGAAGCCTTCAGACCCTCATAGAAGCTCATATAGTCTGAGAGCCACAGCCATGATTCTCTTACAAACCCAACCTGCCAGACAGCATTCTGCAGTCCAGGTCTGAAGCCACGAGCCCCTCACAGAAGCTCAGGAAGTCTGAGAACCACAGCTCTGGATGTCTGATGAACATGAGCTGTCAGACTACCATCTGCAGTCCAAGCCTGAAGCCATCAGACACTTACAGAAATTCAGGTAGTCTGAAAGCCTCATCTGCAGTTCTCTGATGAACCCGACCTGCCAGATTGCCACCTGCAGTCCAGGGACTGAAGCCACCAGACCCACACAGAAGCTCAGGTAGTCTGAGAGCCACAGCCATGGTTCTCTGATGAACCCGATTTGCCAGACTGCCCTCCGAGTCCAGATCTAAAGCCACCAACCCCACACAGAAACTTAGGAAGTCTGAGAGCCACAGCTGAGGTTCTCTGATGAAACCAACGTGCAAGCCTTTCCTCCACAGTCCAGGACTGAAGTCAGCCTCACAGAAGCACAGATGGTCTGAGAGCCACGGACACAGTTCTCTGATGATCCTAACCTGCCAGACTGTCCTCTGTAGTCCAGTCCCAAAGCCACCAGACCCTCAAGGAAGCTCAAGTAGTCTGAGAGTCACAGCTGTGGATCTCTGATGAACCCGATCTGCCAAACTGCCATCCACAGTTCAGGTATGAAGCCAACAGCCCTCACAGAAGCTCAGGTAGTTGGAGAGTCCTGCCATGGTTCTCTGATGAACCCAACCTGTCAGACTGCCATCCGCTGTCCAGGTCTGAAGCCACCAGATCATCACTGAAGCATAGGTCATTATAGAGCCAGAGTCATGGTTCTCTGATGTTCTTGACTGCCAGACTGCTATCCGCAGTCCATGTCTGAAGCCAACAGCCCCCTCACAGAAGCTCAGGTAGTCTGAGATCCACAGCTGAGGTATTTAATGAACCCGACCTGCCAGACTGCCATCCATAGTCCATGTCTGAAGCTACCTGTTACTTTCAGGTTCTCAGATAGTCTGAGAGCCACAGCTAATGATTATCTAAAAACCAACGGCCAGACTGCCTTCTGCAGTCTATGTCTAAAGCCTCTAGACTCTCATAGAAGATCATGTAGTCTGAGAGCTACAGCCGTGATTCTCTTACAAACCCAACCTGCCAGACAGCATTCCACAGTGCAGGTCTGAAGCCACAAGCCCCTCACAGAAGCTCAGAAAGTCTGAGAACCACAGCTGTGGATGTCTGATGAACCTGAGCTGTCAGAATACCATCTGCAATCCAAGCCTGAAGCCACCAGACACTCACAGAAACTCAGGTAGTCTGAAAGCCTCATCTGCAGTTCTCTGATGACCCGACCTGCCAGACTGCCATCTGCAGTCCAGGTCTGAAGCCACCAGACCCTCACAGAAGCTCAGGTAGTCTGAGAGCCACAGCCATGGTTCTCTGATGATCCCAATCTGCCAGACTGCCCTCCAGAGTCCAGGTCTAAAGCCACCAGCCCCACACAGACGCTTAGGAAGTCTGAGAGCCACAGTCGAGGTTCTCTGATGAAACCAACCTGCCAGACTGACCTCCGCAGTCCAGGCCTGAAGTCACCAGCCCCTCACAGAAGCACAGATAGTCTGAGAGCCACACACACAGTTCTCTGATGATCCCAACCTGCCAGACTGCCCTCTGCAGTCCAGTCCTAAAGCCACCAGACCCTCAAAGAAGCTCAAGTAGTCTGAGAGTCACTGCCGTGGTTTTCTGATGAACCCGATCTGCCAAACTGCCCTCCACAGTTCAGGTATAAAGCCAACAGCCCCTCACAGAAGCTCAGGTAGTCTGAGAGTCCTTCCGTGGTTCTCTGATAAACCCGACCTGTCAGACTGCCATCCACAGTCCATACCTGAAGCCACCAGCCCCTCACAGAGGCTCAGGTAGTCTGAGAGCCACAGCCGAGGTTCTCTGTTGAACCTGACCTGCCAGACTGCCATCTGTAGTCCATGCCTGAAGCCACCAGCCCATCACAGAAGCTCAGGTAGTTTTACAGCAGCAACTGTGGTTCTCTGACAAACCCGACCAGCCAGATGGACATCCACAGTCCATGCTTGCTGTCATCACCTATCACAGGAAGCTCACTTGTCAGAGAGGCACAGATGCAGTTCTCTGACGAACCTGAAATGCCAGACTGTTATCCACTCTCCAGGTCTGAAGCCACCACACCCTCACAGAAGCTCAGGTAGTTGGAGAGCCACAGCCATGGTTGTCTGGTGAACCCAACATGCCAGATAGCCTCCACAGTCCAAATCTTAAACTAACAGACTCTCACAGAAGTTCAGGTAGTTTGAGAGTCACAGCCATGGTTCTCTGATAAACCGACCTGCCAGACTGCGCCCTGCATTACAGGTCTAAATAAACCAGATCCTCACAGAGCTCAGGTAGTATGAGAGCCACAGCCAAGGTTCTCTGATGAAGTTAACCTGCCAGACTGAACTCCGCAGTCCATTTCTTAAGCTAACAGACTCACAGAAGCTCAGATGGTCTGAGTGCCACAGCCAAGGTTATCTGATGAACCCAACCTGCCAGACTGCCATCCACAGTCCAGATCTGAAGCCAACGGCCACTCACAGAAGCTCATTAAGTCTGAGAGCCACAGCAATGTTTCCTGATGAACCTGACAAGCCAGACTGCCCTGCGCAGACCAATTCTTAAGCTAAACGACTCACAGAAGTTCAGGTAGTCTGAGAGCCACAGCTGTGGTTCTCTGATGATCCTGAACTGCCAGACTGCGCTCCACATTCCAGGTCCTAAGCCACCTGATCCTCAGAGAAGCTCTGGTAGTCTGAGAGCCACAGCCAATTTTCTCTGATGAACCCAACCTGCCAGACTGCCCTCTGCAATCCAGGTCTGAAGCCACCAGACCCTCACAGAAGCTCAGGTAGTCTGAGAGCCGCAGCCGTGGTTCTCTGATGAACCCGACCTGCCAGTCTGCCATCTGCAGTTCAGGTCTGAAGCCAACAGCCTCTTGAAGATTCTCAGGTAGTCTGAAAGCCCAGCCATGGTTCTCTGATGAACCCAGCCTGCTAGACTGCCATCTGTTTGTTAGGTCTGAAGCCACCAGACCCTCACAGAAGCTCAGGTAGTCCTAGAGTCAGAGCCATGGTTCTCTGACGTTCCTGACCCACAGAATGCTATTCGCAGTCCTGGTCTGAAGCCACCAGCCCCTCACAGAAGCTCTGTGAGTCTGAGAGCCATAGATGTGATTCTCTTACAAACCGAACCTGCCAGACAGCCTCTGCAGTCCAGGTCTGAAGCCACCAGCCCTCACAGAAGCTCAGGTAGTCTCAGAGCGACAGCTGTCGTTCTCTGATGAACCTGTCCTGCCAGACTGCAAGCTGCAGTCCAGGTCTGAAGCCACCGCCCATCACAGATAGTCAGGAAGTCTGAGAACCACAGCCATTTTTCCCTGATGACCCCAACCTCCCAGACTGCCATCCGAAGTCTAGTTCTGAAGCCAACAGCCCCTCACAAAAGCTCAAGTATTCTGAGAGCCACAGACATGGTTCTCTGACAAACCCGACATGCCAGACTGCAGCCGCAGTCCAGGTCTGAAGCCACCAGCCCTTCACAGAAGCTGAAGTAGTCTGAGAGTCAGAGCCATAGCTCTCTGAAGAACCCGACCTCCCAGACTGCCATCTGCCATTAAGGCCTACAACCACCAGACCCTCACAGAAGCTCAGGAAATCTTAGATTCACAGCTGAGTTTCTCTGAAAAACACCGACCTGCCTAACTGCATTCAGCTATCCAGGTCTTAAGCCAGAAGCCCCTCAGAGAAGCTCAGGTAGTCTGAGAGCCTGTTCCATTATTCTCTAATGAACTAGACCTGTCAGACAGCCATCCGCAGTAGGCAATAGTAGCCACTAGCCGCTCACAGAAGCTCTGGTATTCTGAGAGTCACAGCTGGATTTACCTGATGAATCCGACTTGTCAGACTTCCTAAGCAGTCCAGATTTGAAGCCAAAAGACTCTCACAGAAGCTTAGGTAGTCTAAGAGCCACAGGCATGGTTCTGTGATGAACATGACCTGACAGACTGCCCTCCACAGTCCATGTCTGAAGCCACAAGACCCTCTCAGAACCTCTGGTAGTCTGAGAGCCACAGTCATAGCTCTCTGATGAACCCGACTTGCGAGATGGCCCAGCGCATTCCAGTTCTTAAGCTAACAGACTCTCACAGAAGTTCAGGTATTCTGAGGGCCATAGCCGTGGTTCTTGATGAACCTGAACTGCCAGACTGTGCCCAGCATTCCAGGTCTAAAGCCACCTGATCCTCACAGAAGCTCAGGTAGTCTGAGAGCCACAGCCAAGTTTCTCTGATGAACCCAACCTGCCAGACTGCTATCTGCAGTCCAGGTCTGAAGCCACCAGCCCTCATAGAAGCATGGGTAGTCAGTGAGCCTGGTCAAGGTTCTCAATGAACCCAACCTGCCAGACTGCCTTCCATTGTCCATGCCTGAATCTACCTGTCTCTCTCAGAATCTCAAGTAGTCAGAGAGCCACAGCCATGGTTGTCTGGTGAACCCAACCTGCCAGATAGCCCTATACAGTCCAAATCTTAAACTAACAGACTCTCACAGAAGTTCAGGTAGTTTGAGAGTCACAGCCATGGTTCTCTGATAAAACCGACCTGCCAGACTGCGCTCCGCATTCCAGTTCTAAATAAACCAGATCCTCACAGAAGCCCAGGTTGTATGAGAGCCACAGCCAAGGTTCTCTGATCAACCGAACCTGCCAGACTGAACTCCGCAGTCCAATTCTTAAGCTAACAGACTCTCACAGAAGCTCAGGTGGTCTGAGTGACACAGCCAAGGTTCTCTGATGAACCCAACCTGCCAGACTGCCATCCACAGTCCAGATCTGAAGCCAACAGCCCTCACAGAAGCTCAGTAAGTCTGAGAGCCACAGCAATGTTTCCTGATGAACCTGACCAGCCAGACTGCCCTCCACAGTCCAGGTCTGAAGCCACAAGACCCTCACATGAACCCGATCTGCCAAACTACCATCCACAGTTCAGGTATAAAGCCAGCAGCCCCTCACAGAAGCTCAGGTAGTCTGAGAGTCCTTCCGTGGTTCTCTGATGAACCCGACCTGTCAGACTGCCATCCGCAGTCCATACATGAAGCCACCAGCCCCTCACAGAGGCTCAGGTAGTCTGAGAGCCACAGCCGAGGTTCTCTGTTGAACCTGACCTGCCAGACTGCCATCTGTAGTCCATGCCTGATGCCACCAGCCCATCACAGAATTTCAGGTAGTTTTACAGCAGCAACTGTGGTTCTCTGACAAACCCGACCAGCCAGACGGATATCCCAGTCCAGGCCTGCTGTCATCACCCTATCACAGGAGCTCACTTAGTCTGAGAGTCACAGATGCGGTTCTCTGATGAACCTGAAATGCCAGACTGTTATCCGCTGTCCAGGTCTGAAGCCAACACACCTCACAGAAGCTCAGGTTGTCAGAGCCACTGCTGTGGTTATCTAACAAATTCAACAAGCCAGACTGCTCTCCACAGTCTACAGTTGAAACCTCCAGACCCTCACAGAATCTCAGGTAGTCTGATAAACACAGCCACAGTTCTCAGAAGAATCTGACCTGCCAGACTGCCATACGCAGTCCAGGTCTGAAGCCACCAGACTCTCACAGAAGGTCAAATAGCCTGAGAGCCACAGCCATGTTTCTCTGGTGAACTTGACCTGCCAGATTGCCCTCCTCTTTCCATGTCTAAGCCACGAGAACCCACTGAAGCTCAGTAGTCTGAGAATCCCTGACACAGTTTACTGATGAACCAGACTGACCTGACTACCCTCCACAGTCCAGGTCTGAAGCCACCAGACCGCCACAGAAGCTCAGGTATTCTGGGAGCCAGAGCCATGGTTCTCTGATGAACCTGATCTGCAAGACAGCCCTCCAGAGTCCAGGTCTAAAGCCACCAGTCCCTCACCGAAGTTTAGGAAGTCTGAGAGCCACAGCCAAGGTTCTCTGATGAACCCAGCCTGCCAGACTGCCCTCCGCAGTCCAGGCCTGAAGTCACCAGCCCCTCACAGAAGCACAGATATTCTGAGAGCCACAGCCACAGTTCTCTGATGATCCCAACCTGCAAGGCTGCCCTCTACAGTCCAAGTCTGAAGCCAGAAGCTTCTTAGAGAAGCTCAGGTAGTCTGAAAGCCACAGCCATGATTCTCTGACTAACCCGACCTGCCAGACAGCCATTCACAGTCCACGTCCATAGCCACCAGCTGCTCACAGAAGCACAGGAATTCTGGGAGCCACAGCTGCATTTTCCTGATGAACCTGGACTTGCCAGACTTCCTAAGCAGTCCAGGTCTGAAGTCAAAAGACTTTCTCAGAAGCTTGTGGTAGTCTAAGAGCCACAGGCATGGTTCTCTGATTAACCTGACCTGCCAGACTGCCCTCTTCAGTCCAGCTCTGAAGCCACAAGACCCTCTCAGAAGCTCAGGTAGTCTGAGAGCCACAGTCATGATTCTCTGATGAACCCGACCTGCCAGAATGCCCTTCGCAGACCAATTCTTCAGCTAACAGACTCTCACAGAAGTTCAGGTAGTCTGAGAGCCACAGCCGTGGTTCTCTGATGATCCTGAACTGCCAGACTGCGCTCCACATTCCAGGTCTTAAGCCACCTGATCCTCAGAGAAGCTCTGGTAGTCTGAGAGCCACAGCCAATTTTCTCTGATGAACCCAACCTGCCAGACTGCCCTTTACAATCCAGGTCTGAAGCCACCAGACTCTCACAGAAGCTCAGGTAGTCTGAGAGCCACAGCCGTGGTTCTCTGATGAACCCGACCTGCCTGTCTTCCATCTAAAGTTCAGTTCTGAAGCCAACAGCCCCTTGCAGATTCTCGGTAGTCTGAAAGCCCAGCCATGGTTCTCTGATGAACCCAGCCTGCTAGACTGCCATCCGTTTGTTAGGTCTGAAGCCACCAGACCCTCACAGAAGCTCAGGTAGTCCTAGAGTCAGAGCCGTGGTTCTCTGACATTCTTGACCCACCAGAATGCTATTCGCAGTCCTGGTCTGAAGCCACCAGCCCCTCACAGAAGCTCTGTGAGTCTGAGAGCCATAGATGTGATTCTCTTACAAACCGAACCTGCCAGACAGCCTTCTGCAGTCCAGATCTGAAGCCACCAGCCCCTCACAGAAGCTCAGGTAGTCTCAGAGGACAGCTGTCGTTCTCTGATGAACCTGTCCTGCCAGACTGCAAGCTGCAGTCCAGGTCTGAAGCCACCGCCCATCACAGATAATCAGGAAGTCTGAGAGCCACAGCCATTTTTCCTGATGACCCAACCTCCCAGACTGCCATCCGTAGTCAGTTTGAAGCCAACAGCCCCTCACAGAAGCTCAAGTATTCTGAGAGAAACAGACATGGTTCTCTGACAAACCCGACATGCCAGACTGCAGCCGCAGTCCAGGTCTGAAAGCCACCAGCTCTTCACAGAAGCTGAAGTAGTCTGAGATTCAGAGCCATAGCTCTCTGATGAACCCGACCTCCCAGACTGCCATCTGCCTTTAAGGCCTACAACCACCAGACCCTCACAGAAGCTCAGGAAATCTTAGAGCCACAGCTAAGTTTCTCTGAAAGCACCGACCTGCCTAACTGCCTTCTGCTATCCAGGTCTGAGCCAGAAGCCCCTCAGAGAAGCTCAGGTAGTCTGAGAGCTTGTTCATTATTCTCTAATGAACTAGACCTGTCAGACAGCCATCCCCTAGTTGGCATTAGTAGCCCCTAGCCGTCACAGAAGCTCAGGTATTCTGAGAGTCACAGCTGGATTTACCTGATGAATCCGACTTGTCAGACTTCCTTAAGCAGTCCAGTTTTGAAGCCAAAGACTCTCACAGAAGCTTAGGTAGTCTAAGAGCCACAGGCATGGTTCTGTGATAAACATGACCTGACAGACTGCCCTCCACAGTCCATGTCTGAAGCCACAAGACCCTCTCAGAAACTCTGGTAGTCTGAGAGCCACAGTCATAGCTCTCTGATGAACCCGACTTGCCAGGCAGCAGCATTCCAGTTCTTAAGCTAACAGACTCTCACAGAAGTTCAGGTATTCTGAGGGCCATAGCCGTGGTTCTCTGATGAACCTGAACTGCCAGACTGCGCCCAGCATTCCAGGTCTAAAGCCACCTGATCCTCACAGAAGCTCAGGTGGTGAGAGCCACAGCCAAGTTTCCTAACGAACCCAACCTGCCAGACTGCTATCTGCAGTCCAGGTCTGAAGCCACCAGCCCCTCATAGAAGCATGGGTAGTCAGTGAGCCACAGTCAAGGTTCTCTAATGAACCCAACCTGCCAGACTGCCTTCCATTGTCCATGCCTGAAGCTACCTGTCTCTCAGAATCTCAGGTAGTCGGAGAGCCACATCCGTGGTTGTCTGATGAACCCAACCTGCCAGATAGCCCTCCACAGTCCAAATCTTAAACTAACAGACTCTCACAGAAGTTCAGGTAGTTTGAGAGTCACAGCCGAGGTTCTCTGATAAAACCGACCTGACAGACTGCGCTCTGCATTCCAGGTCTAAATAAACCAGATCCTCACAGAAGTTCAGGTAGTATGAGAGCCACAGCCAAGGTTCTCTGATGAACTGAACCTGCCAGACTGAACTCCGCAGTCCAATTCTTAAGCTAACAGACTCTCACAGAAGCTCAGGTGGTCTGAGTGCCACAGCCAAGGTTCTCTGATGAACCCAACCTGCCAGACTGCCATCCACAGTCCAGATCTGAAGCCAACGCCCCTCACAGAAACTCAGTAAGTCTGAGAGCCACAGCAATGTTTCCTGATGAACCTGACCAGCCAGACTGCCCTCCGCAGTCCAGGTCTGAAGCCACAAGACCCTCACACATGAACCCGATCTGCCGAACTGCCATCCAAAGTTCAGATATAAAGTCAGCAGCCCTCACAGAAGCTCAGGTAGGATGAGAGTCCTTCCAGTGGTTCTGATGAACCCGACCTGTCAGACTGCCATCCGCAGTCCATACCTGAAGCCACCAGCCCTCACAGAGGCTCAGGTAGTCTGAGAGCCACAACCGAGGTTCTCTGTTGAACCTGACCTGCCAGACTGCCATCTGTGGTCCATGCATGAAGCCACCAGCCCATCACAGAAGCTCAGGTAGTTTACAGCAGCAACTGTGGTTCTCCAACCAAACCCGACCAGCCAGACGGACATCCAGCAGTCCATGCCTGCTGTCATCACCCTATCACAGGAGCTCACTTAGTCTGAGAGTCACAGATGCGGTTCTCTGATGAACCTGAAATGCCAGACTGTTATCCGCTGTCCAGGTCTGAAGCCAACACACCCTCACAGAAGCTCAGGTTGTCAGAGCCACTGCTGTGGTTATCTAACAAATTCATGTCCAGACTACCTTCTGCAGTCCAGGTCTGAAGCCACAAGCCTCTCACAGAAGCTCAGGTAGTCTGAGAACCACAGCTGTGGATGTCTGATGAACCTGAGTTGTCAGACTGCCATCCGAGTCCAAGCCTGAAGCCACTAGACCCTCACAGAAATTCAAGTAGTCTGAAAGCCTCATCTGTGGTTCTCTGATGAACATGACCAGACTGTCATCTGCAGTCCAGGTCTGAAGTCACCAGATGCTCACAGAAGCTCAGGTGGTCTGAGAGCCACAGCCGTGGTTCTCTGATGAACCCGACCTGCCAGACTGCGCTCCGCATTCCAGGTCTAAACCCACCTGATTATCACAGAAGCTCTGGTAGTCTGAGAGCCACAGCCAATTTTCTCTCATGAACCCAACCTGCCAGACTGGCCTCCACATTCCAGGTCTGAAGCCACCAGCCCCTCACAGAAGCAAAGGTTGTCTGAGAGCCACAGACGAGGTTCTCTAATGAACCCAACCTGCCGGACCACCATCGGCAGTCCATGCCTGAAGCTACCTGTCCTTCTCAGATTCTCAGGTAGTCTGAAAGCCACAGCCATGGAACTCTGAAAAACCTGACCAGCCAGACAGCCTTCTGCAGTCCAGGTCTGAAGCCTTCAGACCTTCATAGAAGCTTATGTTGTCTGAGAGCCACAGCCGTGATTCTCTTACAAACCCGACCTGCCAGACAGCCTTCCGCAGACCTGGTCTGAACCCATCAGCCCCTCACAGAAGCTCAGGTAGTCTGAGAGCCACAGCCTGAGATAGGCAGTAAATGGTCTGAAGCCAGTGGCCCATGATTAGATGATCAAGTAGTCTGAGAGCTTACAACTGTTTTCTCTGATGAACCCAACCTGCCAGACTGACATCCACAGTCCAGGTCTGAAGCCAACAGCCCATCACAGAAGCTCAGGTAGTCTGAGAGCCACAGCCGTGGTTCCCTGATGAACCTGACATGCCAGACTGCTCTCCGCATTCCAGGCTTAAAGTCACAAGACCCTCACAGAAACTCAGGTAGTCTGAGAGCCACAGCCGTGGTTGTATGATGAACCCGATCTGCCAGACTACCCTCCCCAGTCCAAATCTTAAGCTAACTGACTCTCACAGAAATTCAGGTAGTTTGAGAGCCACAGCCATAGTTCTCTGACAAAACCGACCTGCCAGACTGCACTCCACATTCCAGGTCTAAATCCACCAGATCCTCACAGAAGCTCAGGTAGTTTGAGAACCACAGCCAAGGTTCTCTGATGAACCCAACCTGCCAGACTGAACTCTGCAGTCCAATTCTTAAGCTAACAGACTCTCACAGAAGCTAAGGTGGTCTGAGAGCCACAGCAAAGGTTCTCTGATGAACCCAACCTGCCAGACTAATATCTGCAGTCCAGGTCTGATGCCAACAGCCCTTCACAGAAGCTCAGGTAGTCAGAGAGCCACGGCCATAGTTTCCTGATGAACCTGACCTGCCAGACTGCCCTCCACAGTCCAGGTCTGAAGTCACAAGACCCTCACAGAAGCTCAGGTGGTATGAGAGCTGCAGCTGTCTTTGTCTGATGAACCCAACCTGCCAGTCTGCTCTCTGTAGTCCAGGTATGAAGCCACCAGCCCCTCACAGAAGCTCATGTGGTCAGAGAGCCACAGCTGAGGTTCTCTAATGAACCCAACTGGCCAGACTGCCATCCATAGTCCATGCCTGAAGCTACCTGTCCCTCACAGAATCTCAGGTAGTCTGACAGCCACTGCCAATGGTTGTCTAAAATACAAAACCAGCCAGACTGCCTTCTGCAGTCCAGGTCTGAAGCCACAAGACCCTCACAGAAGCTCAGGTAGTCTGAGAATCACAGATGTGGATGTCTGATGAACCTGAGCTGTCTAACTGTCATCCGCAGTCCAAGCCTGAAGCCACCAGACCATCACAGAAACTCACGTACTCTGAAAGCCTTATCTGTGGTTCTCTGATGAACATGACCTTCCAGACTGCCATCTGCAGTCCAGGTCTGAAACCACCACAACCCCACAGAAGCTCAGGTAGTCTGAGAGCCACAGCCATGGTTCTCCGATGAACCCGACCTGCCAGACTGCCATCCGCAGTTCAGGTCTGAAGCCAACAGACCCTTGCAGAAGCTTAGGTAATCTGAAAGCCCAGCCATGGTTCTCTGACTGAACCGGACTCACTAGACTGCCATCCACTGTTCAGGTCTGAAGCCACCAGAGCCTCACAGAAGCACGGGTAGTCCTAGAGCCAGAGCCGTGGTTCTGTGATGTCCTAGACCTGCCTGATTGCTATTCGCAGTCTAGGTCTGAAGCCACCAGCCCCTCACAGAAGCTCAGGAAGTCTGAGAACAACAGCCGTGGTTCTCTCATGAACCTGACCTTCCAGACTGCCATACGCAGTCCAGATGCGAAGCCACCAGCCCCTCACAACAGCTCAGGTTCTCTGAGAGCCACAACCGAGATTCTCTGATGAACCTGAACTGCCAGCCTGCCATTCCCAGTCCATGCCTGAAGCCACCAGTCCCTCAGTGAAGCTCAGGAAGTCTGAGAGCCACAGCCAAGGTTCTCTGATGAACCCAACCTGCAAGACTCTCCTCCGCCATCCAGGCCTGAAGCCACCAACCCCTCAATGAAGCTCAGGTAGTCTGAAAGTCACAGCTGAGGTTTTCTAATGAACACAACCTGCCAGACTGCCTTCTGCAGTCCATGCCTGCAGTTACTTGCCCCTCTCATATTCTCAGGTAGTCTGAGAGCCACAGCCATGGATGTCACAAAAATCCTGACCAGCCAGACTGCCTTCTGCAATCCAGGTCTGAAGCCTCCAGACCCTCATGGAAGATCATGTAGTCTGAGAGACACAGACGTGATTCTCTTACAAACCCGACCTGCCAGACAGCCTTCCGCAGTCCAGGTCTAAAGCCAACAGCCCCTCACAGAAGCTCAGGTAGTCTCAGAGATGCAGCTGTGGTTCTTTGACAAATCCAGCCTGCCAGACTGCCATCCACAGTCCAGGTCTGAAGACACCGGCCCATCACAGATGATCAGGTAGTCTGAGAGCCACAGCCGTTTTTCTCTGATGACCCCGACCTTCCAGACTGCCATCCGAAGTCCAGTTCTGAAGCCAACGGCCCCTCACAGAAGCTCAGGTTATCTAAGAGCCACAGCCATGGTTCTCTGACAAACCCGACATGTCAGACTGCAGCCACAGTCCAGATCTGAAGCCACCAGCCCCATGCAGAAGCTTAAGTAGTCTGAGAGTCACAGCCACGGTTCTCTCATGAACCTGACCTGCCAGACTGCCATCTGCAGTTCAGGTATGAAGCCAAAAGCCCCTCACAGAAGCTCAGGTAGTCTGAGAAACACAACTATGGCTAACTGATGAACCTGACCAGCCAGACAGCCATCTGCAGTCCAGGCCTGATGTCACCACCCCATCACAGAAGCTCAGGTAGTCTGAGAGCCACTGCTGTGGTTCCCTGATGAACCCAAGCTTCTAGACTGCCCTACTGAGTTAAAGTCAGAAGCCACCAGCCCCTCACAGATGCTCAGGTTTTCAGAGCCACAGCCGTGGTTCTCTAACAAAGCCAACATGCCAGAGTACTCTACCCAGTCCACGCCTGAGCCTCCAGACCTCACAGAAGCTCAGGTAGTCTGAGAAACACTGCTACAGTTCTCAGAAGATCCTGACCTGCCAGACTGAGATACCCAGTCCAGGTCTGAAGCCACCAGACTATCACAGAAGATCAAATAGTGTGTAAGCCACAACTGTGTCTCTCTGATGAACCCGACCTGCCAGACTGCCCTCCTCTTTCCATGTCTGAAGCCACGAGACCCTCACTGAAGCTCAGGTAGTCTGAGAACCACTGCCGCGGTTCCATGATGAACCTGACTGACCTGACTACCCTTCGCAGTCCAGGTCTGAAGCCACCAGACCGTCATCGAAGCTCAGGTATTCTGAGAGCCAGAGCCGCGGTTCTCTGATGAACCCAATCTGCCAGACTGCACTCCGTACTCCAGGTCTAGTGCCACCAGCACCACACAGAAGCTTAGGAAGTCTGAGAGCCACAGCCGAGGTTCTCTGATGAACTCAACCTGCCAGACTGCCCTCCGCAGGCCAGACCTGAAGTCACCAGCCCCTCACAGAAACACAGATAGTCTGAGAGCCACAGATGCAGTTCTCTGATGATCCCAACCTGCCAGACTGACCTCTACAGCCCAGTCCTAAAGACAGCAGACCATCAAAGAAGCTCAAGTAGTCTGAGAATCACAGCCATGGTTCTCTGATGAACCCGATCTGCCAAACTGCCATCTGCAGTTCAGGTATGAAGTCAACAGCCCCTCACAGAAGCTCAGGTAGTCTGAGAGTCCTGCCATGGTTCTCTAATGAACCTGACCTGTCAGACTGCCATCTGCTGTCCAGGTCTGAAGCCACCAGACAGTCACAGAAGTTTAGGTCATCCTTGAGTCATAGCCATGGTTCTATGAAGTTCTTTACCTGCCAGACTACTATCCGCAGTCCACACCACCAGCCCATCACAGAAGCTTAGGTAGTCTGAGAAACACAGCCGTGGTTATCTGATGAACCAGACCTGCCAGACTGCTATCTGCAGTCCATACCTGAAGCCACCAGCCCCTCACAGAAGCTCAGGTAGTCTAAGAACCACAGTCAAGGTTCTCTGATGAACCCAACCTGCCAGAATGCCATCCATAGTCCATGCCTGAAGCTACCTGTCCCTCTCAGAATCTCAGGTAGTCTGAGAGCCACTGCCAATGGTTGTCTAAAATACAAAACCGGCCAGACTGCCTTCTGCAGTCCAGGTCTGAAGCCACAAGCCTCTCACAGAAGCTCAGGTAGTCTGAGAACCACAGCTGTGGATGTCTGATGAACCAGAGTTGTCAGACTTCCATCTGCAGTCCATGCCTGAAGCCACCACCCACTCACAGAAGCTCAGGTAGTTTGAGATCAGAAACCGTGGTTCTCTGACAAACCCGACCAGCCAGACGGCCATCTGCAGTCCAGGTCTGATGTCATCACCCCATCACAGAAGCTCAGGTAGTCTGAGAGTCACAGCCGCGGTTCTCTGACAAACCTGAAATTCCAGACTGTCATCGGCTGTCCAGGTCTCAATCCACCACACCCTCACAAAAGCTCAGGTTGTCAGAGCCACTGCAGTGGTTCTCTAACAAAGACAACATGCCAGACTGCTCTCCGCAGTCCACGTCTGAAGCCTCCAGACTCTCACAGAAGCTCAGGTAGTCTGAGAAACACATCCACGGTTCTCAAAAGAACCTGACCTGCCAGGACTGCCAGATGAGTCCAGGTCTGAAGCCACCAGACTCTCACAGAAAGTCAAATAGTCTGAGAGCCACAGCCGTGTTTCTCTGACGAACCTGACCTGCTAGACTGCCCTCCTCCTTTCCATGTCTGAAGCCACGAGACCTCCTGAACTCAGATAGTCTGAGAATCACTACCGTGGTTCCCCGATGAACCTGACTGACCTGACTACCCTCCACATTCTAGGTCTAAAGCCACCACACCATCACAGAAGCTCAGGTATTCTGAGAGCGAGAGCCATGGTTCTCTGATGAACCCGATCTGCCAGACTGCCCTCTGGAGTCCCTGCCTGAAGTCATCAGACCCTCACAGAAGCACAGATAGTCTGAGAGCCAGAGCTGTAGTTCTCTGATGATCCCAACCTGCCAGACTGCGCTCTGCAGTCCAGTCCTAAAGCCACCAGACCCTCACAGAAGCTCGGGAAGTCTGAGAGCCACAGCCAAGGTTCTCTGATGAACCTGAGCTGCCAAAGAGCCCTCCGGAGTCCAAGTCTGAAGCCAGAAGCCTCTTATAGAAGCTCAGGTAGTCTGAAAGCCACAGCCATGATTCTCTGACTAACCCGACCTGCCGTACAGCCATCCAATGTCCACGTCCATGGCCACCAGCCACTCACAGAAGCACAGGTATTCTAAGAGCCACAGCTGCATTTCCCTGATGAACCAGACTTGCCAGACTTCCCTAAGCAGTCCATATCTGAAGTCAAAAGACTCTCACAGAAGCAAAGATAGTCTAAGAGTCACAGTCATGGTTCTCTGATGAACCTGACCTGCCAGACTTCCCTCTGCAGTCCAGGTCTGATGCCATCAGCCTCTCACAATACCTGAGGTAGTCTGAAAACCACAATCATTTTTCTCCGATGAACCGACCTGCCAGACTGCCATCCCCTGTCCAGGTCTGATGCCACCAGACCCTCACAGATGATCATGTAGTCCTAGAGCCACAGCTGTGGTTCTCTGATTAACCCGACATGCCAGACTGCCATCCGCATTCCAGGTCTGAAGACACCAGCCCCTCACAGAAGCTGAAGTAGTCTGAGAGCCCTGCCTTGGTTCTCTGATGATCTTGACCTGCCAGATTGCCATCCACTGTCCAGGTCTGAAGCCACCAAACCCTCACAGAAGCTCATGTAGCGTGAGAGCCACAGCCGTGATTCTCTGGTGAACCTGACCTGCCAGACAGAATTCCACAGTCCAGGTCTGAAGCAAACAGCCCCTCTCAGAAGCTCATGTAGTCTGATGAACCCAACCTGCCAGACTGCCATCCATTGTCCAGGTCTGAAGTCACCAGACCCTCACAGAAGCTCAGGTAGTCCTAGAGCCAGAGCCGTGGTTCTCTGACATTATCGACCTGCCAGACTGCTCTCCACAGTCCAGATCTGACACCAGCAGCCACTCACAGAAGGTCAGGTAGTCTGAAATCCACAGCCATGGTTCACTGATGAACCCAACCTGCCAGACTGCCATCCGCTGTCCAGGTAGGAAGCCACCAGCCCCTCACAGAAGCTCAGGTAGTCTGAGAGCCACAGCTGAGGTTCTGTGGTGAACCTGACCTTCTTGACTGCCCTCCTCTTTCCTTGGCTGAAGCCACAAAACCATCACTGAACCTCAGGTAGTCTGAGAGACATCTACTATTCTCTAACGAACCTGATCTGCCTAACTACCCTCCTAATCCAGGTCTGAAGCCATCTGAAACTCAGAGAAGCTCAGGTATTCTGAGAGCCACAGCCATGGTTCTCTGATGAACCTGGCTTGCCACACTACCCTCTGGAGTCCAGGTCTAAAGCCACCAGACCCTCATTGAAGCTTACGAAGACTGAGAGGCACAGCCAAGGTTCTCTGATGAACCCAACCTGCCAGACTGCCATCCGCAGTCCAGGTCTGAATCCACCAGCCCCACACAGAAGCACAGGTAGTCTGATAGCCACAGCTGAGGTCCTCTGACAAACCCAACCTGCCAGACTGCCCACTGCAGTCAAGACCTAAAGCCACCAGACCCTCACAGAAGCTCAGGAAATCTTTGAGCCACAGCTGAATTTCTCTGACAAACCTGACCTGCCTATCTGCCTTCCGCGGTCCAGTTCTGAAGCAAGAAGTGCCGCAGAGAAGCTCAGGTAGTCTAAGAGCCACAGTTGTTGCTCTGATGAACTCAAAATGCCAGACTGCACTGCTCAGTTCAATTCTTAAGCTATCAGACTCTCACAGAAGTGCATGTAGTCTGAGAGACACAGCCGCGGTTCTCTGATGAACCCAACCTGCCAGACTGCCCTCTGCAGTCCAGGTCTGAAGTCACCAGCCCCTCACAGAAGCTCAGGTAGTCTGAGAGCCACAGCCAAGGTTCTCTTGATGAACCTGACCTGCCAGACTGCCATCGGTAGTCCAGGTCTGAAGCCAACAGCCCTCACAAAAGTTCAAGTAGTCTGGGAGCCACAGCCATGGTTCTCTGATGAACCCGACATGCCAGACTGCCATCTGCAGTACAGGTCTGAAGCCACCAGTCCCTCAAAGAACATCTGTTAGTTTGAAAGCCACAACTGTGGTTCTCTGATAAACCAAAATGCCAGACTGCCATCCACTGTCCAGGTCTGAAGCCACCACACCCTCACAGAAGATTAGGTATTCCTAGAGCCACAGCCATGATTCTCTGACTTACTCGGCTTACCAGACTGCTATCCGCAGTCCAGGTCTGAAGCCACCAGCCCCTCACAGAAGCTCAAGTAGTCTGAGAACCACAGCCGTAGATGTCTTATGAACCCGACCTGTGAAACTACCATCTGCAGTCCAGGTCTGAAGCCACCAGACCCCATGGAAATTCTGGTAGTCTGAAAGCCTCATCTGCAGTTCTCTGATGAACTTGATCTGTGAGACTGCTATCCGGTAGTCCAGGTCTGAAGCCACCAGACTCTCACAGAAGCTCAGGTAGTCTGAGAGTAAAAGCCGCGGTTCTCTGATGAATCCGACCTGCCAGACTGCCATCCGCTATCCAGGTCTGAAACCACCACACCCTCACAGAAGCTCAGGTTGTCAGAGCCTTGGTCGTGGTTGTCTGATGAAGCTGACATGCCAGACTGCTGTCTGCAGTTCACTTCTGAAGCCTCCAGAGCCTCACAGAAGCTCAGGTAGTATGAGAACCACAGCAGCACATCTCAGAAGAACCCAACCTACCAGATTTTCCACCTCTTTCCATGTTTGAAGCCCGAGACACTCAGTGAAGCTCAGGTAATCTGAGACCCACGGCCGCAGTTCTCTGACGAACCCAACCTGCCTGACTACCCTCCTCAGTCCAAGTCTGAAACCATGTGAACCTCACAGAAGCTCACGTATTCTGAGAGCCACAGCCGCAGTTCTCTGATGAGCCCGACCTGCCACACTGCCTCTGGAGTCCAGGTCTAAAGACACCAGACCCTCACAGAAGCTTATGAAGTCTGAGAGCCACAGCCGAGGTTCTCTGATGAACCCAACCTGCCAGACTACCCTCCACAGTCCAGGTCTGAATCTACAGCCCCTCAAAGAAGCTCAGATAGTCTGAGAGACTCAGCCATGGTTCTCTGAAGAATGTAACATGCCAGACTGTTATCCACAGTCCAGGCCAGAAGTCACCAGCCCCACACAGAAGCACAGGTAGTCTGAGAGCCACAGCTGTGGTTCTCTGATGAATCCAATCTGCCAGACTGCGCTCTGCAGTCCAGGCCTAAAGTGATCAGACACTCACAGAAGCTCAGGAAATCTAAGAGCCACAGCTGAGTTTCTCTGACAAACCCAACCTGCCTAACTGCCTTCTGTGGTCCAGATCTGAAGCTAGAAGCCCCTCAGAGAAGTTCAGGTAGACTGAGAGCCTCAGCCATTATTCTCTAATGAACCAGACCTGCCAGCCAGGCATCTGCAGTCCATGTCCGTATTCACCAGCCGCTTACAGAAGCTCAGGAATTCTGAGAGCAACAGCTGCATTTCCCTGATGAACCCAACTTGCCAGACTTCCATAAGCAGTCCAGGTCTGAAGCCAAAAGACTCTCACAGAAGCTCAGGTAGTCTAAGAGCCACAGGCATGGTTCTCTGATGAACCTGACCTTCCAGACTGCCCTGCGCAGTCCAATTCTTAAGCTAACAGACTCTCACAGAAGTTCAGGTAGTCCGAGAGCCACAGCAAAGGTTCTCTGATGAACCCAACCTGCCAGACTGCCCTCTGCAGTCCAGGTCTAAAGCCACCGGATCCTAACAGAAGCTCAGGTAGTCTGAGAGCCACTGCAAAGTTTCTCTGACGAACCAAACCTGCCAGACTGCCCTCCGCAGTCCAGGTCTGAAGTCACCAGCCTCTCACAGAAGCACAGGTAATCAGAGAGCCACAGCTGAGGTTCTCTGAAGAATGTAACATGCCAGACTGTTATCCGCAGTCCAGGCCTGAAGTCACCAGCCCCTCACAGAAGCACAGGTAGTCTGAGAGCCAGAGCTGTGGTTCTTTGATGAATCCAATCTGCCAGACTGCACTCTGCAGTCCTGGCCTAAAGCCACCAGACCCTCACAGAAGCTCAGGAAATCTTAGAGCCACAGCTGACTTACTCTGACAAACCCAACCTGCCTAACTGCCTTCTGTGGTCCAGGTCTGAAGCCAGAAGCCCTTCAGAGTAGCTCAGGTAGTCTGAGAGCCACAGCCAAGTATCTCTGATGAACCTATCCTGCCAGACTGCCCTCTACAGTCCAGGTCTGAAGCCACAAGACCCTCACAGAAGCGCAGGTAGTCTGAGAGCCAGCCTGCCTTTGTCTGATGAACCTAAACTGACAGACTGCCCTCCACAGTCCAGGTCTGAAGCCCCAAGACCATCAGAGAAACTCAGATAGTCTGAGAGCCACAGACATGGTTGTCCGATGAACCTGACCTGCCAGACTACCCTCCACAGTCCAAATCTTAAGCTAACTGACTCTCACAGAAGGTCAGGTAGTATGAGAGCCACAGCCAAGGTTCTCTGATGAACCCAACCTGCCAGACTGCCCTTCACAGTCCAGGTCTGAAGCCACCAGCCCTCACAGAAGCTCAGGTAGTCTGAACACCACAGCTGAAGTTCTCTAATGAACCTGACCTGCCAGACTGCCATCCTTAGTCCATGCCTGAAGCTACCTGTCCCTCTCAGAATCTCAGGTCATCTGACAGCCACAGCTATTGGTTGTCTAAAAAACCTGACTGGCCAGACTGCCTTCTGCAGTCCAGTTCTGAAGCCTTCAGATCCTCATAGAAGCTCATGTGGTCTGAGAGCCACAGCCATGATTCTCTTACAAACACGATCTGCCAGACAGCCTTCTGCAGTCCAGGTCTGAAGCCACAAGCCCCTCACAGAAAAACAGGTAGTCTGAGAACCACAACTGTGGATGTCTGATGAACCTGAGCTGTCAGACTGCCGTCCGCAGTCCAGGTCTGAAGCCACAAGACCCTCTCAGAAGCTCAGGTAGTCTGAGATCCCCAGCCATTATTCTCTAATGAACCAGGCCTGCCAGACTGATATCCGCAGTTCATGTCCGTAGCCACTAGCCGCTCACAGAAGCTCAGGTATTCTGAGAGCAACAGCTGCATTTCCCTGATGAACTTGACTTGCCAGACTTCTCTAAGCAGTCCAGGTCTGAAGCCAAAAGACTCTCATAGAAGCTCATGTACAGTAAGAGTCACAGACATGGTTCTCTGATGAACCTGACCTGCCAGTCTGCCCTGCACAGTCCAAATCTTAAACTAACAGACCCTCACAGAAGTTCAGGTAGTTTGAGAGCCACACCGGTGGTTCTCTGACAAAACCGACCTGCCAGACTGCGCCCGTATTCCAGGTCTAAATCCACCAGATCCTCACAGAAGCTCAGGTAGTGTGAGTGCCATAGCCAAGGTTCTCTGATGAACCCAACCTGCCAGACTGAACTCCGCAGTCCAATTCTTAAGCTAACAGACTCTCACAGAAACTCAAGTGGTCTGAGAGCCACAGCCAAGGTTTTCTGATGAACGCAACCTGCCAGACTACCATCTGCACCAGTTCTGAAGCCAACAGCCCCTCACAGAAGCTAAGGTAGTCTCAGAGCCACAGCCATGGTTCCCTGATGAACCTGACCTGCCAGACTGCCCTCCGCAGTTCAGGTCTGAAGCCACAAGACTCTCACAGAAGCTCAGGTAGCCTGAGAGCCACAGCCAAGGTTCTCTGATGAACCCAACCTGCCAGACTGCCCTCCGCAGTCCATGTCTGAAGCCTTCAGACCCTCATAGAAGCTCATATAGTCTGAGAGCCACAGCCATGATTCTCTTACAAACCCAACCTGCCAGACAGCATTCTGCAGTCCAGGTCTGAAGCCACGAGCCCCTCACAGAAGCTCAGGAAGTCTGAGAACCACAGCTCTGGATGTCTGATGAACATGAGCTGTCAGACTACCATCTGCAGTCCAAGCCTGAAGCCATCAGACACTTACAGAAATTCAGGTAGTCTGAAAGCCTCATCTGCAGTTCTCTGATGAACCCGACCTGCCAGATTGCCACCTGCAGTCCAGGACTGAAGCCACCAGACCGTCACAGAAGCTCAGGTAGTCTGAGAGCCACAGCCATGGTTCTCTGATGAACCCGATTTGCCAGACTGCCCTCCGGAGTCCAGATCTAAAGCCACCAACCCCACACAGAAACTTAGGAAGTCTGAGAGCCACAGCTGAGGTTCTCTGATGAAACCAACGTGCAAGCCTTTCCTCCACAGTCCAGGACTGAAGTCACCAGCTCCTCACAGAAGCACAGATGGTCTGAGAGCCACGGACACAGTTCTCTGATGATCCCAACCTGCCAGACTGTCCTCTGTAGTCCAGTCCTAAAGCCACCAGACCCTCAAGGAAGCTCAAGTAGTCTGAGAGTCACAGCTGTGGATCTCTGATGAACCCGATCTGCCAAACTGCCATCCACAGTTCAGGTATGAAGCCAACAGCCCCTCACAGAAGCTCAGGTAGTTGGAGAGTCCTGCCATGGTTCTCTGATGAACCCAACCTGTCAGACTGCCATCCGCTGTCCAGGTCTGAAGCCACCAGATCATCACTGAAGCATAGGTCATTATAGAGCCAGAGTCATGGTTCTCTGATGTTCTTGACCTGCCAGACTGCTATCCGCAGTCCATGTCTGAAGCCAACAGCCCCTCACAGAAGCTCAGGTAGTCTGAGATCCACAGCCGAGGTACTCTAATGAACCCGACCTGCCAGACTGCCATCCATAGTCCATGTCTGAAGCTACCTGTTACTTTCAGGTTCTCAGATAGTCTGAGAGCCACAGCTAATGATTATCTAAAAAACCAACCGGCCAGACTGCCTTCTGCAGTCTATGTCTAAAGCCTCTAGACTCTCATAGAAGATCATGTAGTCTGAGAGCTACAGCCGTGATTCTCTTACAAACCCAACCTGCCAGACAGCATTCCACAGTGCAGGTCTGAAGCCACAAGCCCCTCACAGAAGCTCAGAAAGTCTGAGAACCACAGCTGTGGATGTCTGATGAACCTGAGCTGTCAGAATACCATCTGCAATCCAAGCCTGAAGCCACCAGACACTCACAGAAACTCAGGTAGTCTGAAAGCCTCATCTGCAGTTCTCTGATGACCCCGACCTGCCAGACTGCCATCTGCAGTCCAGGTCTGAAGCCACCAGACCCTCACAGAAGCTCAGGTAGTCTGAGAGCCACAGCCATGGTTCTCTGATGATCCCAATCTGCCAGACTGCCCTCCAGAGTCCAGGTCTAAAGCCACCAGCCCCACACAGACGCTTAGGAAGTCTGAGAGCCACAGTCGAGGTTCTCTGATGAAACCAACCTGCCAGACTGACCTCCGCAGTCCAGGCCTGAAGTCACCAGCCCCTCACAGAAGCACAGATAGTCTGAGAGCCACACACACAGTTCTCTGATGATCCCAACCTGCCAGACTGCCTCTGCAGTCCAGTCCTAAAGCCACCAGACCCTCAAAGAAGCTCAAGTAGTCTGAGAGTCACTGCCGTGGTTTTCTGATGAACCCGATCTGCCAAACTGCCTCCACAGTTCAGGTATAAGCCAACAGCCCTCACAGAAGCTCAGGTAGTCTGAGAGTCCTTCCGTGGTTCTCTGATAAACCCGACCTGTCAGACTGCCATCCACAGTCCATACCTGAAGCCACCAGCCCCTCACAGAGGCTCAGGTAGTCTGAGAGCCACAGCCGAGGTTCTCTGTTGAACCTGACCTGCCAGACTGCCATCTGTAGTCCATGCCTGAAGCCACCAGCCCATCACAGAAGCTCAGGTAGTTTTACAGCAGCAACTGTGGTTCTCTGACAAACCCGACCAGCCAGATGGACATCCACAGTCCATGCTTGCTGTCATCACCCTATCACAGGAGCTCACTTAGTCAGAGAGGCACAGATGCAGTTCTCTGACGAACCTGAAATGCCAGACTGTTATCCACTCTCCAGGTCTGAAGCCACCACACCCTCACAGAAGCTCAGGTAGTCGGAGAGCCACAGCCATGGTTGTCTGGTGAACCCAACATGCCAGATAGCCCTCCACAGTCCAAATCTTAAACTAACAGACTCTCACAGAAGTTCAGGTAGTTTGAGAGTCACAGCCATGGTTCTCTGATAAAACCGACCTGCCAGACTGCGCTCCGCATTACAGGTCTAAATAAACCAGATCCTCACAGAAGCTCAGGTAGTATGAGAGCCACAGCCAAGGTTCTCTGATGAAGCGAACCTGCCAGACTGAACTCCGCAGTCCATTTCTTAAGCTAACAGACTCTCACAGAAGCTCAGATGGTCTGAGTGCCACAGCCAAGGTTATCTGATGAACCCAACCTGCCAGACTGCCATCCACAGTCCAGATCTGAAGCCAACGGCCACTCACAGAAGCTCATTAAGTCTGAGAGCCACAGCAATGTTTCCTGATGAACCTGACAAGCCAGACTGCCCTGCGCAGACCAATTCTTAAGCTAAACGACTCACAGAAGTTCAGGTAGTCTGAGAGCCACAGCTGTGGTTCTCTGATGATCCTGAACTGCCAGACTGCGCCCACATTCCAGGTCCTAAGCCACCTGATCCTCAGAGAAGCTCTGTAGTCTGAGAGCCACAGCCAATTTTCTCTGATGAACCCAACCTGCCAGACTGCCCTCTGCAATCCAGGTCTGAAGCCACCAGACCCTCACAGAAGCTCAGGTAGTCTGAGGCCGCAGCCGTGGTTCTCTGATGAACCCGACCTGCCAGTCTGCCATCTGCAGTTCAGGTCTGAAGCCAACAGCCTCTTGAAGATTCTCAGGTAGTCTGAAAGCCCAGCCATGGTTCTCTGATGAACCCAGCCTGCTAGACTGCCATCTGTTTGTTAGGTCTGAAGCCACCAGACCCTCACAGAAGCTCAGGTAGTCCTAGAGTCAGAGCCATGGTTCTCTGACGTTCCTGACCCACCAGAATGCTATTCGCAGTCCTGGTCTGAAGCCACCAGCCCCTCACAGAAGCTCTGTGAGTCTGAGAGCCATAGATGTGATTCTCTTACAAACCGAACCTGCCAGACAGCCTTCTGCAGTCCAGGTCTGAAGCCACCAGCCCCTCACAGAAGCTCAGGTAGTCTCAGAGCGACAGCTGTCGTTCTCTGATGAACCTGTCCTGCCAGACTGCAAGCTGCAGTCCAGGTCTGAAGCCACCGGCCCATCACAGATAGTCAGGAAGTCTGAGAACCACAGCCATTTTTCCTGATGACCCCAACCTCCCAGACTGCCATCCTAGTCCAGTTTGAAGCCAACAGCCCCTCACAAAAGCTCAAGTATTCTGAGAGCCACAGACATGGTTCTCTGACAAACCCGACATGCCAGACTGCAGCCGCAGTCCAGGTCTGAAGCCACCAGCCCTTCACAGAAGCTGAAGTAGTCTGAGAGTCAGAGCCATAGCTCTCTGAAGAACCCGACCTCCCAGACTGCCATCTGCCATTAAGGCCTACAACCACCAGACCCTCACAGAAGCTCAGGAAATCTTAGATTCACAGCTGAGTTTCTCTGAAAAACACCGACCTGCCTAACTGCATTCAGCTATCCAGGTCTTAAGCCAGAAGCCCCTCAGAGAAGCTCAGGTAGTCTGAGAGCCTGTTCCATTATTCTCTAATGAACTAGACCTGTCAGACAGCCATCCGCAGTAGGCAATAGTAGCCACTAGCCGCTCACAGAAGCTCTGGTATTCTGAGAGTCACAGCTGGATTTACCTGATGAATCCGACTTGTCAGACTTCCCTAAGCAGTCCAGATTTGAAGCCAAAAGACTCTCACAGAAGCTTAGGTAGTCTAAGAGCCACAGGCATGGTTCTGTGATGAACATGACCTGACAGACTGCCCTCCACAGTCCATGTCTGAAGCCACAAGACCCTCTCAGAACCTCTGGTAGTCTGAGAGCCACAGTCATAGCTCTCTGATGAACCCGACTTGCGAGATGGCCCAGCGCATTCCAGTTCTTAAGCTAACAGACTCTCACAGAAGTTCAGGTATTCTGAGGGCCATAGCCGTGGTTCTCTGATGAACCTGAACTGCCAGACTGTGCCCAGCATTCCAGGTCTAAAGCCACCTGATCCTCACAGAAGCTCAGGTAGTCTGAGAGCCACAGCCAAGTTTCTCTGATGAACCCAACCTGCCAGACTGCTATCTGCAGTCCAGGTCTGAAGCCACCAGCCCCTCACAGAAGCACGGGTAGTCAGAGAGCCACAGTCGAGGTTCTCTAATGAACCCAACCTGCCAGACTGCCTTCCATTGTCCATGCCTGAATCTACCTGTCTCTCTCAGAATCTCAAGTAGTCAGAGAGCCACAGCCATGGTTGTCTGGTGAACCCAACCTGCCAGATAGCCCTATACAGTCCAAATCTTAAACTAACAGACTCTCACAGAAGTTCAGGTAGTTTGAGAGTCACAGCCATGGTTCTCTGATAAAACCGACCTGCCAGACTGCGCTCCGCATTCCAGTTCTAAATAAACCAGATCCTCACAGAAGCCCAGGTTGTATGAGAGCCACAGCCAAGGTTCTCTGATCAACCGAACCTGCCAGACTGAACTCCGCAGTCCAATTCTTAAGCTAACAGACTCTCACAGAAGCTCAGGTGGTCTGAGTGACACAGCCAAGGTTCTCTGATGAACCCAACCTGCCAGACTGCCATCCACAGTCCAGATCTGAAGCCAACAGCCCCTCACAGAAGCTCAGTAAGTCTGAGAGCCACAGCAATGTTTCCTGATGAACCTGACCAGCCAGACTGCCCTCCACAGTCCAGGTCTGAAGCCACAAGACCCTCACACATGAACCCGATCTGCCAAACTACCATCCACAGTTCAGGTATAAAGCCAGCAGCCCCTCACAGAAGCTCAGGTAGTCTGAGAGTCCTTCCGTGGTTCTCTGATGAACCCGACCTGTCAGACTGCCATCCGCAGTCCATACATGAAGCCACCAGCCCCTCACAGAGGCTCAGGTAGTCTGAGAGCCACAGCCGAGGTTCTCTGTTGAACCTGACCTGCCAGACTGCCATCTGTAGTCCATGCCTGATGCCACCAGCCCATCACAGAATTTCAGGTAGTTTTACAGCAGCAACTGTGGTTCTCTGACAAACCCGACCAGCCAGACGGATATCCACAGTCCAGGCCTGCTGTCATCACCCTATCACAGGAGCTCACTTAGTCTGAGAGTCACAGATGCGGTTCTCTGATGAACCTGAAATGCCAGACTGTTATCCGCTGTCCAGGTCTGAAGCCACCACACCCTCACAGAAGCTCAGGTTGTCAGAGCCACTGCTGTGGTTCTCTAACAAATTCAACAAGCCAGACTGCTCTCCACAGTCTACGGCTGAAGCCTCCAGACCCTCACAGAATCTCAGGTAGTCTGATAAACACAGCCACAGTTCTCAGAAGAATCTGACCTGCCAGACTGCCATACGCAGTCCAGGTCTGAAGCCACCAGACTCTCACAGAAGGTCAAATAGCCTGTGAGCCACAGCCATGTTTCTCTGACGAACTTGACCTTTCAGATTGCCCTCCTCTTTCCATGTCTGAAGCCACGAACCACTGAAGCTCCGGTAGTCTGAGAATCCCTGACACAGTTTACTGATGAACCAGACTGACCTGACTACCCTCCGCAGTCCAGGTCTGAAGCCACCAGACCGCCACAGAAGCTCAGGTATTCTGGGAGCCAGAGCCATGGTTCTCTGATGAACCTGATCTGCAAGACAGCCCTCCAGAGTCCAGGTCTAAAGCCACCAGTCCCTCACCGAAGTTTAGGAAGTCTGAGAGCCACAGCCAAGGTTCTCTGATGAACCCAGCCTGCCAGACTGCCCTCCGCAGTCCAGGCCTGAAGTCACCAGCCCCTCACAGAAGCACAGATATTCTGAGAGCCACAGCCACAGTTCTCTGATGATCCCAACCTGCAAGGCTGCCCTCTACAGTCCAAGTCTGAAGCCAGAAGCTTCTTAGAGAAGCTCAGGTAGTCTGAAAGCCACAGCCATGATTCTCTGACTAACCCGACCTGCCAGACAGCCATTCACAGTCCACGTCCATAGCAACCAGCTGCTCACAGAAGCACAGGAATTCTGGGAGCCACAGCTGCATTTTCCTGATGAACCGGACTTGGCAGACTTCCCTAAGCATTCGAGGTCTGAAGTCAAAAGACTTTCTCAGAAGCTTGTGTAGTCTAAGAGCCACAGGCATGGTTCTCTGATTAACCTGACCTGCCAGACTGCCCTCTTCAGTCCAGCTCTGAAGCCGCAAGACCCTCTCAGAAGCTCAGGAAGTCTGAGAGCCACAGTCATGGTTCTCTGATGAACCTGACCTGCCAGAATGCCCTTCGCAGACCAATTCTTAAGCTAACAGACTCTCACAGAAGTTCAGGTAGTCTGAGAGCCACAACCGTGGTTCTCTGATGATCCTGAACTGCCAGACTGCGCCCACATTCCAGGTCTTAAGCCACCTGATCCTCAGAGAAGCTCTGGTAGTCTGAGAGCCACAGCCAATTTTCTCTGATGAACCCAACCTGCCAGACTGCCCTCTACAATCCAGGTCTGAAGCCACCAGACTCTCACAGAAGCTCAGGTAGTCTGAGAGCCACAGCCGTGGTTCTCTGATGAACCCGACCTGCCTGTCTTCCATCTAAAGTTCAGTTCTGAAGCCAACAGCCCCTTGCAGATTCTCGGTAGTCTGAAAGCCCAGCCATGGTTCTCTGATGAACCCAGCCTGCTAGACTGCCATCCGTTTGTTAGGTCTGAAGCCACCAGACCCTCACAGAAGCTCAGGTAGTCCTAGAGTCAGAGCCGTGGTTCTCTGACATTCTTGACCCACCAGAATGCTATTCGCAGTCCTGGTCTGAAGCCACCAGCCCCTCACAGAAGCTCTGTGAGTCTGAGAGCCATAGATGTGATTCTCTTACAAACCGAACCTGCCAGACAGCCTTCTGCAGTCCAGATCTGAAGCCACCAGCCCCTCACAGAAGCTCAGGTAGTCTCAGAGTGACAGCTGTCGTTCTCTGATGAACCTGTCCTGCCAGACTGCAAGCTGCAGTCCAGGTCTGAAGCCACCGGCCCATCACAGATAATCAGGAAGTCTGAGAGCCACAGCCATTTTTCCCTGATGACCCCAACCTCCCAGACTGCCATCCGTAGTCCAGTTTGAAGCCAACAGCCCCTCACAGAAGCTCAAGTATTCTGAGAGAAACAGACATGGTTCTCTGACAAACCCGACATGCCAGACTGCAGCCGCAGTCCAGGTCTGAAGCCACCAGCTCTTCACAGAAGCTGAAGTAGTCTGAGATTCAGAGCCATAGCTCTCTGATGAACCCGACCTCCCAGACTGCCATCTGCCTTTAAGGCCTACAACCACCAGACCCTCACAGAAGCTCAGGAAATCTTAGACACAGCTAAGTTTCTCTGAAAAGCACCGACCTGCCTAACTGCCTTCTGCTATCCAGGTCTGAAGCCAGAAGCCCTCAGAGAAGCTCAGGTAGTCTGAGAGCTTGTTCCATTATTCTCTAATGAACTAGACCTGTCAGACAGCCATCCCGTAGTTGGCATTAGTAGCCCCTAGCCGTCACAGAAGCTCAGGTATTCTGAGAGTCACAGCTGGATTTACTTGATGAATCCGACTTGTCAGACTTCCCTAAGCAGTCCAGTTTTGAAGCCAAAAGACTCTCACAGAAGCTTAGGTAGTCTAAGAGCCACAGGCATGGTTCTGTGATGAACATGACCTGACAGACTGCCCTCCAAAGTCCATGTCTGAAGCCACAAGACCCTCTCAGAACCTCTGGTAGTCTGAGAGCCACAGTCTAAGCTCTCTGATGAACCCGACTTGCCAGACGGCCCTACGCAGTCCAGTTCTTAAGCTAACAGACTCTCACAGAAGTTCAGGTATTCTGAGGGCCATAGCCGTGGTTCTCTGATGAACCTGAACTGCCAGACTGTGCCCAGCATTCCAGGTCTAAAGCCACCTGATCCTCACAGAAGCTCAGGTAGTCTGAGAGCCACAGCCAAGTTTCTCTGACGAACCCAACCTGCCAGACTGCTATCTGCAGTCCAGGTCTGAAGCCACCAGCCCCTCATAGAAGCATGGGTAGTCAGTGAGCCACAGTCAAGGTTCTCTAATGAACCCAACCTGCCAGACTGCCTTCCATTGTCCATGCCTGAAGCTACCTGTCTCTCTCAGAATCTCAGGTAGTCGGAGAGCCACAGCCATGGTTGTCTGGTGAACCCAACCTGCCAGATAGCCCTCCACAGTCCAAATCTTAAACTAACAGACTCTCACAGAAGTTCAGGTAGTTGAGAGTCACAGCCATGGTATTCTGATAAAACTGACCTGCCAGACTGCGCTCCGCATTCCAGGTCTAAATAAACCAGATCCTTACAGAAGCTCAGGTAGTATGAGAGCCACAGCCAAGGTTCTCTGATGAACTGAACCTGCCAGACTGAACTCCGCAGTCCATTTCTTAAGCTAACAGACTCTCACAGAAGCTCAGGTGGTCTGAGTGCCACAGCCAAGGTTCCCTGATGAACCCAACCTGCCAGACTGCCATCCACAGTCCAGATCTGAAGCCAACGGCCCCTCACAGAAACTCAGTAAGTCTGAGAGCCACAGCAATGTTTCCTGATGAACCTGACCAGCCAGACTGCCCTCCGCAGTCCAGGTCTGAAGCCACAAGACCCTCACACATGAACCCGATCTGCCGAACTGCCATCCAAAGTTCAGATATAAAGTCAGCAGCCCCTCACAGAAGCTCAGGTAGGATGAGAGTCCTTCCGTGGTTCTCTGATGAACCCGACCTGTCAGACTGCCATCCGCAGTCCATACCTGAAGCCACCAGCCCCTCACAGAGGCTCAGGTAGTCTGAGAGCCACAACCGAGGTTCTCTGTTGAACCTGACCTGCCAGACTGCCATCTGTAGTCCATGCATGAAGCCACCAGCCCATCACAGAAGCTCAGGTAGTTTTCAGCAGCAACTGTGGTTCTCTGACAAACCCGACCAGCCAGACGGACATCCGCAGTCCATGCCTGCTGTCATCACCCTATCACAGGAGCTCACTTAGTCTGAGAGTCACAGATGCGGTCTCTGATGAACCTGAAATGCCAGACTGTTATCCGCTGTCCAGGTCTGAAGCCAACACACCCTCACAGAAGCTCAGGTTGTCAGAGCCACTGCTGTGGTTATCTAACAAATTCAACATACCAGACTGCTCTCCACAGTTTACGGCTGAAGCCTCCAGACCCTCACAGAATCTCAGGTAGTCTGATAAACACAGCCACAGTTCACAGAAGAATCTGACCTGCCAGACTGCCATACGAAGTCCAGGTCTGAAGCCACCAGACTCTCACAGAAGGTCAAATAGCCTGAGAGCCACAGCCATGTTTCTCTGGTGAACTTGACCTGCCAGATTGCCCTCCTCTTTCCATGTCTGAAGCCACGAGAACTAACTGAAGCTCCAGTAGTCTGAGAATCACTGACACAGTTTTCTGATGAACCAGACTGACCTGACTACCCTCCAAAGTCCAGGTCTGAAGCCACCAGACCGCCACAGAAGCTCAGGTATTCTGGGAGCCAGAGCCTGGTTCTCTGATGAACCTGATCTGCAAGACAGCCCTCTAGAGGCCAGGTCTAAAGCCACTAGTCCCTCACCGAAGCTTAGGAAGTCTGAGAGCCACAGCCAAGGTTCTCTGATGAACCCAGCCTGCCAGACTGCCCTCTGCAGTTCAGGCCTGAAGTCACCAGCCCCTCACAGAAGCACAGATATTCTGAGAGCCACAGCCACAGTTCTCTGATGATTCCAACCTGCCAGACTGCCCTCTACAGTCCAAGTCTGAAGCCAGAGGCTTCTTAGAGAAGCTCTGGTAGTCTGAAAGCCACAGCCATGATTCTCTGACTAACCCGACCTGCCAGACAGCCATTTGCAGTCCACGTCCATAGCCACCAGCTGCTCACAGAAGCACAGGAATTCTGGGAGCCACAGCTGCATTTTCCTGATGAACCGGACTTGCCAGACTTCCCTAAGCAGTCCAGGTCTGAAGTCAAAAGACTTTCTCAGAAGCTTGGGTAGTCTAAGTACCACAGGCATGGTTCTCTGATGAACCTGACCTGCCAGACTGCCCTCTTCAGTCCAGCTCTGAAGCCACAAGACCCTCTCAGAAGCTCAGGTAGTCTGAGAGCCACAGTCATGATTCTCTGATGAACCCGACCTGCCAGAATGCCCTGCGCAGACCAATTCTTCAGCTAACAGACTCTCACAGAAGTTCAGGTAGTCTGAGAGCCACAGCCGTGGTTCTCTGATGATCCTGAACTGCCAGACTGCGCTCCACATTCCAGGTCTTAAGCCACCTGATCCTCAGAGAAGCTCTGGTAGTCTGAGAGCCACAGCCAATTTTCTCTGATGAACCCAACCTGCCAGACTGCCCTCTGCAATCCAGGTCTGAAGCCACCAGACCCTCACAGAAGCTCAGGTAGTCTGAGAGCCACAGCCGTGGTTCTCGGATGAACCCAATCTGCCAGTCTGCCATCTGCAGTTCAGGTCTGAAGCCAACAGCCCCTTACAGATTCTCAGGTAGTCTGAAAGCCCAGCCATGGTTCTCTGATGAACCCAGCCTGCTAGACTGCCATCCGTTTGTTAGGTCTGAAGCCACCAGACCCTCACAGAAGCTCAAGTAATCCTAGAGTCAGAGCTGTGGTTCTCTGACGTTCTTGACCAACCAGAATGCTATTTGCAGTCCTGGTCTGAAGCCACCAGCCCCTCACAGAAGCTCTGTGCATCTGAGAGCCATAGATGTGATTCTCTTACAAACCAAACCTGCCAGACAGCCTTCTGCAGTCCAGGTCTGAAGCCACCAGCCCCTCACAGAAGCTCAGGTAGTCTTAGAGTGACAGCTGTCGTTCTCTGATGAACCTGTCCTGCCAGACTGCAAGCTGCAGTCCAGGTCTGAAGCCACCGGCCCATCACAGATAATCAGGAAGTCTGAGAGCAACAGCCATTTTTCCCTCATGACCCCAACCTCCCAGACTGCCATCCAAAGTCCAGTTCTGAAGCCAACAGCCCCTCACAAAAGCTCAAGTATTCTGAGAGCCACAGACATGGTTCTCTGACAAAACCGACATGCCAGACTGCAGCTGCATTCCAGGTCTGAAGCCACCAACCCTTCACAGAAGCTGATGTAGTCTGAGAGTCAGAGCCATAGCTCTCTGATGAACCCGACCTTCCAGACTGCCATCTGCAGTTAAAGCCTACAACCACCTGACCCTCACAGAAGCTCAGGAAATCTTAGAGCCACAGCTGAGTTTCTCTGAAAAACACCGACCTGCCTAACTGCCTTCCGCTATCCAGGTCTGAAGCCAGAAGCCCCTCAGAGAAGCTCAGGTAGTCTGAGAGCCTGCTCCATTATTCTCTAATGAACTAGACCTGTCAGACAGCCATCCGCAGTAGGCAATAGTGGCCACTAGCCGCTCACAGAAGCTCAGGTATTCTGAGAGTCACAGCTGGATTTACCTGATGAATCCGACTTGTCAGACTTCCTTAAGCAGTCCAGGTTTGAAGCCAAAAGACTCTCACAGAAGCTTAGGTAGTCTAAGAGCCACAGGCATGGTTCTGTGATAAACATGACCTGACAGACTGCCCTCCACAGTCCATGTCTGAAGCCACAAGACCCTCTCAGAAACTCTGGTAGTCTGAGAGCCACAGTCATAGCTCTCTGATGAACCCGACTTGCCAGACGGCCCAGCGCATTCCAGTTCTTAAGCTAACAGACTCTCACAGAAGTTCAGGTATTCTGAGGGCCATAGCCGTGGTTCTCTGATGAACCTGAACTGCCAGACTGCGCCCAGCATTCCAGGTCTAAAGCCACCTGATCCTCACAGAAGCTCAGGTGGTCTGAGAGCCACAGCCAAGTTTCTCTAACGAACCCAACCTGCCAGACTGCTATCTGCAGTCCAGGTCTGAAGCCACCAGCCCCTCACAGAAGCATGGGTAGTCAGAGAGCCACAGTCGAGGTTCTCTAATGAACCCAACCTGCCAGACTGCCTTCCATTGTCCATGCCTGAATCTACCTGTCTCTCTCAGAATCTCAGGTAGTCGGAGAGCCACAGCCATAGTTGTCTGGTGAAGCCAACCTGCCAGATAGCTCTCCACAGTCCAAATCTTAAACTAACAGACTCTCACAGAAGTTCAGGTAGTTTGAGAGTCACAGCCATGGTTCTCTGATAAAACCGACCTGCCAGACTGCGCTCTGCATTCCAGTTCTAAATAAACCAGATCCTCACAGAAGCTCAGGTTGTATGAGAGCCACAGCCAAGATTCTCTGATCAACTGAACCTGCCAGACTGAACTCCGCAGTCCAATTCTTAAGCTAACAGACTCTCACAGAAGCTCAGGTGGTCTGAGTGCCACAGCCAAGGTTCTCTGATGAACCCAACCTGCCAGACTGCCATCCACAGTCCAGATCTGAAGCCAACGGCCCTTCACAGAAGGTCAGTAAGTCTGAGAGCTACAGCAATGTTTCCTGATGAACCTGACCTTCCAGACTGCCCTCCGCAGTCCAGGTCTGAAGCCACAAGACCCTCACAGAAGCTCAGGTAGTCTGAGAGCCACATCCAAGGTTCTCTGATGAACCCAACTTCCAAAATGCCCTCTGCAGTCCAGGTCTGAAGCCACCAGCCCCTCACAGAAGCTCAGGTAGTCTGAGAGCCACAGCCGCGGTTCTCTAATGAACCCGACCTGCCAGACTGCTTTCCATAGTCCATGCCGGAAGCTATCTGTCCTTCTCAGAATCTCAGGTAGTCTGAGAGCGACAGCCAATGAATGTCTAAAATACCCGACCGGCCAGACTGCCTTCTGCAGTCCAGGTCTGAAGCCACAGGGCCCTCACAGAAGCTCAGGAAGTCTGAGAACTACAGCTGTGGGTGTCTGATGAACCTGAGCTGTCAGACTACCATCGCAGGTCTGAAGCCACCAGCCCCTCACAGAAGCTCAGGTAGTCTGAGAGCCATAGCCAAGGTTCTCTGATGAACCCAACCTGCCAGACTGCCCACCGCAGTCCAGGCCTGAAGTCACCAGTCCATCACAGAAGCACAAATAGTCTGAGAGCCACAGCCACAGTTCTATGATGATCCCAACCTGCCAGACTGCCCTCTGCAGTCCAAGTCTGAAGCCAGAAGCCTCTTAGAGAAGCTCAGGTAGTCTGAAAGCCACAGCCATGATGCTCTGACTAACCCGACGTGCCAGACAGCCATCCGCAGTCCACGTCCATAGCCACAGCTACATTTCCCTGATGAAATGGACTTGCCAGTCTTCCCTAAGCAGTCCAGGTCTGAAGTCAAAAGACTCTCACAGAAGCTTGGGTAGTCTAAGAGCCACAGGCATGGTTCTCTGATGAACCTGATCTGCCAGAATGCCCAGCACAGTCCAATTCTTAAGCTAACAGACTCTCACGGAAGTTCAGGTAGTCTAAGAGTGACAGCTGTGGTTCTCTGATGAATCTGACCTGCCAGAATGTGCTCCGCATTCCAGGTCTAAAGCCACCTGATCCTCACAGAAGCTCTAATAGTCTGTGAACCACAGCCAATTTTCTCTGATGAACCCAACCTGCCAGACTGCCCTCCGCAGTCCAGGTCTCAAGCCACAAGACCCTCTCAGAAGCTCAGGTAGTCTGAGAGCCACAGTCATGGTTCTCTGATGAACCTGATCTGCCTGAATGCCAAGCACAGTCCAATTCTTAAGTTAACAGACTCTCACAGAAGTTCAGGTAGTCTAAGAGCGACAGCTGTGGTTCTCTGATGAATCTGACCGGCCAGAATGTGCTCCGCATTCCAGGTCTAAAGCCACCTGATCCTCACAGAAGCTCTAATAGTCTGAGAACCACAGCCAATTTTCTCTGATGAACCCAACCTGCCAGACTGCCCTCCGCATTCCAGAACTGAAGCCACCAGCCCCTCACAGTAGCACAGGTAGTCTGAGAGCCACAGCCGAGGTTGTCTACTGAACCCGACCTGCCAGACCACCATCCACAGTCCATGCCTGAATCTACCTGTCCCTCTCAGATTCTCAGGTAGTCTGAAAGCCACGGCCATGGTAGTCTGAAAAACCTTACTAGCCAGACTGCCTTCTGCAGTCCAGGTCTGAAGCCTTCAGACCCTCATAGAAGCTCATGTAGTCTGAGAGCCACAGCCATGATTCTCTTACAAACCCGACCTACCAGACAGCCTTCCGCAGTCCCAGTATGAAGCCACCAGCCCCTCACAGAAGCTCAGGTAGTCTGAGAGCCACAGCTTTGGTTCTGTGATAAACCCGACCTGCCAGCCTGCCATCCGCAGTGGAAGGTCTGAAGCCACCGGCCCATGACAGATGATCAGGTAGTCTGACAGCAACAGACGTTTTTCTGTGATGAACCCGATCTGCGAGACTACCATCCGTAGTCCAGGCCTGAAGCCAACAGCCCCTCACAGAAGCTCAGGTAGTCTGAGAGCCACAGCCATGGTTCCCTGATGAACCTGACATGCCAGACTGCCCTTCGCAGTCCAGGTCAGAAGCCACCAGCCCCTCACAGAAGCTCAGGTAGTCTGAGAGCCATAGCTGAGGTTCTCTAGTAAACCCGACCTGCCAGTCTGCCATCCATTGTCCATGCCTGAAGCCACCTGTCCCTCTCAGAATCTCAGGTAGTCTGAGAGCCACAGCCAATGGTTGTCTAAACTACCCGACCAGCCAGACTGCCTTCTGCAGTCCAGGTCTGAAGCCACAAGCCCCTCGCAGAAGCTCAGGTAGTCTGAGAACCACAGCTGTGGATGTCTGGTGAACCTGAGCTGTCAGACTGCCATCCGCAGTCCAAGCCTGAAGTCACCAGACCCTCACAGAAACTCAGGTAGTCGGAAAGCCTCATCTGTGGTTTTCTGATGAACCCGACCTGCCAGCCTGCCATCTACAGTCCAGGTCTGAAGCCACCAGACCCTCACAGAAGCTCAGGTAGTCTGAGAGCCACAGCTGTGGTCCTCTAATAAACCCCGACCTGCCAGACTGCCATCCACAGTTCAGGTCTAAAGAAAACAACCCCTAGCAGAAGCTCAGGTAGTCTGAAAGCCAAGCCATGGTTCTCTGATGAACCCAACCTGCTAGACTGCCATCCGCTGTTCGGGCCTGAAGCCACCAGACCCTCACAGAAGCTCAGGTATTCCTAGAGCCAGAGGCATGGTACTCTGATGTTCTAAACTTGCCAGATTGCTATTCACAGTCTAGGTATGAAGCCAACAGCCCCTCACAGAAGCTAAGGTAGTCTGAGAGTCCTGCCGTGGTTCTCTGATGACCCCGAACTGTCAGACTTCCATCCACTGCCCAAGTCTCAAGCCACCAGACCGTCACTGAAGTTTAGGTCATTATAGAGTCAGAGCCAGGGTTCTCTGATGAACCTGACCTTCCAGACAGCCTTCTGTAGTCCAGGTCTGAAGCCACCAGCCCCTCACTGAAACTCAGGTTCTTTGAGAGCCACAGCCGAGGTTCTCTGATGAACCCAAACTGCCAGCCTGCCATTCCCAGCCCATGCCTGAAGCCACCAGTCCCTCAGTGAAGCTCAGGAAGTCTGAGAGCCACAGCCAAGGTTCGTTGATGAACCCAAAATGGAAGACTCTCCTCTGCCATCCAGGTCTGAAGCCACCAGCCCCGCAAAGAAGATCAGGTAGTCTGAAAGCCACAGCTGAGGTTTTCTAAAGAACCCAACCTGCCAGACTGCCTTTTGCAGTCCATGCCTGAAGTTACTTGCCCCTTCAGATTCTCGGGTTGTCTGAGAGCCACAGCCATGGATGTCAAAAAAATTCTGACCTACAGGCAGCCTTCCGCAGTCCAGGTCTGAAACCACCAGCCCCTCACAGAAGCTCAGGTAGTCTCAGAGCCTCCGCTGTGGTTCTCTGACGAACCTGGCCTGCCAGACTGCCATCCGCAGTCCAGCTCTGAAGCCACCGTCCCATCACGGATGATCAGGTAGCCTGAGGGCCACTGCAATTTTTCTCTGATGACCCAAACCTGCCAGACTGCTATCCGAAGTTCAGTTCTGAAGCCAACGGCCCCTCACAGAAGCTCAGGTAGTCTAAGAGGCACAGCCATGGTTCTCTGACAAACCTGACATGCCAGACTGCAGCTGCAGTCCAGATCTGAAGCCACCAGCCCCACACAGAAGTTCAAGTAGTCTGAGAGTCACAGCCATGGTTCTCTGATGAACCCGACCTGCCAGACTGCCATCCCCTGTCCAGGTCTGAAGCCAACAGCCCCTCACAGAAGCTTACGTAGTCTGAGAAAATCAGCCGTGATTTTCTGATGAACCTGACCTGCCAGACGGCCATCCGCTGTCCAGGTCTGATGTCACCACCCCATCACAGAAGCTCAGGTAGTCTGAGAGCCACAGCTGTGGTTCCCTGATGAACCCAAACTTCTAGACTGCCCTACGCACTCCCAGTCTGAAGCCACCAGCCCCTCACAGAAGATCAAATAGTGTGAAAGCCACAGCCGTGTTTCTCTGACAAACCCTACCTGCCATACTGCCTCCTCTTTCCATGTCTGAAGCCATGAGGCCCTCAGTGAAGCTCAGGTAGTCAGTGAACCACTGCCACGGTTCTGTGAAGAACCCGACTGACCTAACTTCCCTCCGCAGTCCAGGTCTAAAGCCACCAGACCATCACAGAAGCTCAGGTATTCTTAGAGCCAGAGCCGTGGTTCTCTGATGAACCCGATCTGCCAGACTGCCCTCTGGACTCCAGGTCTAACACCACCAGCCCCACATAGAAGCTTAGGAAGTCTGAGAGCCACAGCCAAGGTTCTCTGATGAACACAACCTGCCAGACTGCCCTCCGCAGTCCAGACCTGAAGTCGCCAGCCCCTCACAGAAGCACAGATAGTCTGAAAGCCACAGATGCAGTTCTCTGATGATCCCAACCTTCGAGACTGACCTCTGCAGCCCAGTCCTAAAGCCTCCAGACCATCAAAGAAGCTCAAGTAGTCTGAGAGTCACAGCCATTGTTCTCTAATGAACTCAACCTGCCAAACTGCCATCTGCAGTTCAGGTATGAAGCCAGCAGGTCCTCACAGAAGATCAGGTAGTCTGAGAGTCCTGCCGTGGTTCTCTAATGAACCCAACCTGTCAGACGGCCATCCGCCGTCCTGGTCTGAAGCCACCAGACAGTCATTGAAGTTTAGGTCATCCTGGAGTCAGAGCCGTGGTTCTCTGATGTTCTTGACCTGCCAGACTGCTATCCGTAGTCCACACCACCAGCCCTTCACAGCAACTTAGGTAGTCTGAGAAACACAGCAGTGGTTATCTGATGAAACCGACCTGCCTGACTGCCATCCACAGTCCATACCTGAATCCACCAGCCCCTCACAGAAGCTCAGGTAGTCTAAGAGACACAGCTGAGGTTCTCTGATGAACCTGACCTGCCAGACTGCCATCTGCAGTCCATGCCTGAAAACCACCAGCCCCTCACAGAAGCTCAGGTAGTTTGAGAGCAGCATCTGTGGTTCTCTGACAAAGCCAACCAGCCAGATGGCCATCCGCAGTACAGGTCTGAAGCTTCCTGTCCCGCTCAGATTCTCAGGTAGTCTGAAAGCCACAGCCATGGTAGTCTAAAAAAATTCAACCAGCCAGACTGCCTTCTGCAGTCCAGGTCTGAAGCCCTCAGACCCTAATAGAAGCTCATATAGTCTGAGAGCCACAACCATGATTCTCTTACAAATCCGACCTGCCAGACAGCCTTCCGCAGTCCCAGTCTGAACCCACCAGCCCCTCACAGAAGCTCAGGTAGTCTGAGAGCCACTGCTGTGGTTCTGTGATGAACCCAACCTGCCAGTCTGCCATCTGCAGTGGAAGGTCTGAGGCGGTGGCCAATCACAGATGATCAGGTAGTCTTAGAACCACAGCCATTTTTCTCTGATGAACCCGACCTGCCAGACTGCCATCCGCAGTCCAGGTCTGAAGCCAGTGGCCCCTCACAGAAGCTCAGGTAGTCAGAGAGCCACAGTCATAGCTCTCTGATGAACCCAACTTGCCAGACCGCCTTGTACAGTCTAGTTCTTAAGCTAACAGACTCTCACAGAAGTTCAGGTATTCTGAGAGCCATAGCCGTGGTTCTCTGATGAGCCTGAACTGCCAGACTGTGCCCAGCATTCCAGGTCTAAAGCCACCTGATCCTCACAGAAGCTCAGGTAGTCTGAGAGCCACAGCCAAGTTTCTCTGACAAACCCAACCTGCCAGACTGCTATCTGCAGTCCAGGTCTGAAGCCTCCAGCCCCTCACAGAAGCACGGGTAGTCCGAGAGCCACAGCTGAGGTTCTCTAATGAACCCGACCTGCCAGACTGCCTTCCATTGTCCATGCCTGAAGCTACCTGTCTCTTTCAGAATCTCAGGTAGTCGGAGAGCCACATCCGTGGATGTCCGATGAACCCAACCTGCCAGATAGCCCTCCACAGTCCAAATCTTAAACTAACAGACTCTCACAGAAGTTCAGGTAGTTAGAGAGTCACAGCCGAGGTTCTCTGATAAAACCAACCTGACAGACTGCGCTCCGCATTCCAGGTCTAAATAAACCAGATCCTCACAGAAGTTCAGGTAGTATGAGAGCCACAGCCAAGGTTCTCTGATGAACCCAACCTGCCAGACTGCCATCCGCAGTCCAGGTCTGAAGCCAGCGGCCCCTCACAGAAGCTCAGTTAGTCTGAGAGCCACAGCAATGGTTCCCTGATGAACCCGACCTGCCAGACTGCCCTCCGCAGTCCAGGTCTGAAGCCACAAGACCCTCACAGAAGCTCAGGTAGTCTGAGAGCCACAGCCATCTTTGTCTGATGAACCTGACCTGCCAGACTGCCCTTCACAGTCCAATTCTTAAGCTAACAGACTCTAACAGAAGCTCAGGTAGTCTGAGAGCCACATTCAAGGTTCTCTGATGAACCCAACCTGCCAGACTGCCCTCCGCAGTCCAGGTCTGAAGTCACCAGCCCCTCTAAGAAGCTCAGGTGGTCAGAAAGCCACTGCTGAGGTTTTCTAATGAACCCAACCTGCCAGACTGCCTTCCGCAGTCCATGACTGAAGCTACTTGCCCCTTCTGAGATTCTCGGGTAGTCTGAGATCCACAGCCATGGTTATCTTAAAAATCCTGACCTGCCAGACAGCCTTCCACAGTCGAGGTCTGAAGCCACCAGCCCCTCACAGAAGCTCAGGTAGTCTCAGAGCCACAGCTGTGGTTCTCTGACGAACCTGGCCTGCCAGACTGCCATCCGCAGTCCAGGTCTGAAGCCACCGGCCCATCACAGAAGCTCAGATAGTCAGAGAGCCACAGTCATAGCTCTCTGATGAACCCAACTTGCCAGACCGCCTTGTACAGTCTAGTTCTTAAGCTAACAGACTCTCACAGAAGTTCAGGTATTCTGAGAGCCATAGCCATGGTTCTCTGATGAGCCTGAACTGCCAGACTGCGCCCAGCATTCCAGGTCTAAAGCCACCTGATCCTCACAGAAGCTCAGGTAGTCTGAGAGCCACAGCCAAGTTTCTCTGACAAACCCAACCTGCCAGACTGCTATCCGCAGTCCAGGTCTGAAATCTCCAGCCCCTCACAGAAGCACGGGTAGTCTGAGAGCCACAGCTGAGGTTCTCTAATGAACCTGACCTGCCAGACTGCCTTCCATTGTCCATGCCTGAAGCTACCTGTCTCTTTCAGAATCTCAGGTAGTCGGAGAGCCACATCCGTGGTTGTCTGATGAACCCAACCTGCCAGATAGCCCTCCACAGTCCAAATCTTAAACTAACAGACTCTCACAGTAGTTCAGGTAGTTTGAGAGTCACAGCCGAGGTTCTCTGATAAAACCGACCTGACAGACTGCGCTCTGCATTCCAGGTCTAAATAAACCAGATCCTCACAGAAGTTCAGGTAGTATGAGAGCCACAGCCAAGGTTCTCTGATGAACCCAACCTGCCAGACTGCCATCCGCAGTCCAGGTCTGAAGCCAATGGCCCCTCACAGAAGCTCAGTTAGTCTGAGAGCCACAGCAATGGTTCCCTGATGAACCCGACCTGCCAGACTGCCCTCTGCAGTCCAGGTCTGAAGCCACAAGACCCTCACAGAAGCTCAGGTAGTCTGAGAGCCACAGCCATCTTTGTCTGATGAACCTGACCTGCCAGACTGCCCTCCACAGTCCAATTCTTAAGCTAACAGACTCTAACAGAAGCTCAGGTAGTCTGAGAGCCACATTCAAGGTTCTCTGATGAACCCAACCTGCCAGACTGCCCTCCGCAGTCCAGGTCTGAAGCCACCAGCCCCTCATAGAAGCTCAGGTAGTCTGAGAGCCACAGCTGAGGTTTTCTAATGAACCCAACCTGCCAGACTGCATTCCATAGTCCATGTCTGAAGCTACCAGTCCCTATCAGAATCTCAGGTAGTCTGAGAGCGACAGCCAATGAATGTCTAAAAAACCCGACCGGCCAGACTGCCTTCTGCAGTCCAGGTCTGAAGCCACAAGGCCCTCACAGAAGCTCAGGAAGTCTGAGAACTACAGCTGTGGATGTCTGATGAACCTGAGCTGTCAGACAACCATTCGCAGTCCAAGCCTGAAGCCACTAGACACTCACAGAAACTCAGGTAGTCTGAAAGCCTCAACTGCAGTTCTCTGATGAACCCGACCTGCCAGACTGCCATCTGCAGTCCAGGTCTGAAGCCACCAGACCCTCACAGAAGCTCAGGTAGTCTGAGAGCCACAGTCGTGGTTCTCTGATGAATTCAATCTGCCAGACTGCCCTCTGGAGTCCAGATCTAAAGCCACCAGTCCCACACAGAAGCTTAGGAAGTCTGAGAGCCATAGCCGAGGTTCTCTGATGAAACCAACCTGCCAGACTGCCCTCCGCAGTCCAGGCCTGAAGTCACCAGCCCCTCACAGAAGCACAGATAATTTGAGAGCCACAGATGCAGTTCTCTGATGATCCCAACCTGCCAGACTGCCCTCTACAGTTCAGGCATAAAGCCACCAGACCCTCAAAGAAGCTCAAGTAGTCTGAGAGTCACAGCCGTGGACCTCTGATGAACCCGATATGCCAAACTGCCATTCACAGTCCAGGTCTGAAGCCACCAGACCCTCACAGAAGCTCAGGTAGTCTGAGAGCCACAGTCGTGGTTCTCTGATGAATTCAATCTGCCAGACTGCCCTCTGGAGTCCAGATCTAAAGCCACCAGTCCCACACAGAAGCTTAGGAAGTCTGAGAGCCATAGCTGAGGTTCTCTGATGAAACAAACCTGCCAGACTGCCCTCCGCAGTCCAGGCCTGAAGTCACCAGCCCCTCACAGAAGCACAGATAATTTGAGAGCCACAGATGCAGTTCTCTGATGATCCCAACCTGCCAGACTGCCCTCTGCAGTTCAGGCATAAAGCCACCAGACCCTCAAAGAAGCTCAAGTAGTCTGAGAGTCACAGCCGTGGACCTCTGATGAACCCGATATGCCAAACTGCCATTTACAGTTCAGGTATGAAGCCAACAGCCCCTCACAGAAGCTCAGGTAGTCTGAGAGTCCTGCCGTGGTTCTCTGATGAACTCGACCTGTCAGACTACCATCAGCTGTCCAGGTCTGAAGCCACCAGACTGTCACTGAAGTTTAGGTCATTATAGAGTCAGAGCTGTGGTTCTCTGATGTTCTTGACCTACTAGACTGCTATCCGCAGTCCAGGTCTGAAGCCGCTTGCCCCTCAGAGAATCTTAGGTAGTATGAGAAACACAGCCATTGTTATCTGATGAACCCAACCTGCCAAACTGCCATCTGCAGTCCATTCCTGAAGCCACCGGCCCCTCACAGACTCTCAGGAAGTCTAAGAGCCACAGCTGAGGTTCTCGGATCAACCTGACCTGCCAGACTGCCATCTGCAGTCAATGCCTGAAGCTACCGGCCCCTCACATAAGCTCAGGTCATTTGAGAGCAGCAACCGTGGTTCTCTAACAAACCCGACCAGCCAGGCGGCCATCCACAGTCTTGGCATGATGTCACCACCCCATCACAGAAGCTCAGGTAGTCTGAGAGTCACACCCGCGGTTCTCTGATGAACCTGAAATGCCAGACTGACATCTGCTGTCCAGATCTGAAGTCACCACACCCTCACAGAAGCTCGGGTTGTCAGTGCCACTGCTGTTGATCTCTTACAAAGCCAACATGCCAGACTTCTCTCCGCAGTCCATGTCTGAAACCTCCAGACCCTCACAGGAGCTTGGGTAGTCTGAGAAACACAGCCACGGTTCTCGGAAGAACCTGACCTGCCAGACTGCCATATGCAGTCCAGTTGTGAAGCCACCAGACTCTCCAGAAGGACAAATAGTCTGAGAGCCACAGCTGTGTTTCTCTCACGAACCCGACCTGCCAGATTGCCCTCCTCTTTACATGTCTGAAGCCACGAAACCTCACTGATGCTCAGGTAGTCTGGGAATCACTGCCGCAGTTCTCTGATGAACCCGACTGACCTGACTACCCTCCGCAGTCCAGGTCTGAAGCCACCAGACTGTCACAGCAGCTCAGGTATTCTGAGAGCCACAGCCGCAGTTCTCTGATGAACCCGATCTGCCAGACTGCCCTCCGGAGTCCAGGTCTAAAGCCGCAAGCTCCTAACCGATGCTTAGGAAGTCTGAGAGCCACTGCCGAGGTTCTCTGATGAACCCAACCTGCCAGACTGCCCTCCACAGTCCAGGCCTGAAGTCACCAGTCCCTCACAGAAGCACAGATAGTCTGAGAGCCACTGCCACAGTTCTATGATGATCCCAACCTGCCAGACTGCCCTCTGCATTCCAGGTCTGAAGTCAGAAGCCTCTTAGAGAAGCTCAGGTAGTCTGAGAGCCACAGCCATGATGCTCTGACTAACCCGACGTGCCAGACAGCAATCCGCAGTCCACGTCCATAGCCAAAGCTGCATGTCCCCTGATGAACCGGACTTGCCAGTCTTCCCTAAGAAGTCCAGGTCTGAAGTCAAAAGATTCTCACAGAAGCTCGGGTAGTCTAAGAGCCACAGGCATGGTTCTCTGATGAACCTGACCTACCAGACTGCCCTCATCAGTCCAGGTCTGAAGCCACAAGACCCTCTCAGAAGCTCAGGTAGTCTGAGAGCCACAGTCATGGTTCTCTGATGAACCCGACCTGACAGAATGCTTAGCACAGTCCAATTCTTAAGCTAACAGACTCTCACAGAAGTTCAGGTAGTCTGAGAGCCACAGCCGTGGTTCTCTGATGAATCTGACCTGCCAGACTGTGCTAAACATTCCAGGTCTAAAGCCACCTGATCCTTACAGAAGCTCTAATAGTCTGAGAATCACAGCCAATTTTCTCTGACGAACCCAACCTGCCAGACTGCCATCTGCAGTCCAGGTCTGAAGCCACCAGCCCCTCACAGTAGCACGGGTAGTCTGAGAGCCACAGCCGAGGTTCTCTAATGAACCCAACCTGCCAGACCGCCATCCAAAGTCCATGCCTGAATGTACCTGTCCCTCTCAGATTCTAAGGTAGTCTGAAAGTCACGGCCATGGTAGTCTGAAAAACCTTACTAGCCAGACTGCCTTCTACAGTCCAGGTCTGAAGCCTTAAGACCCTCATAGAAGCTCACGTAGTCTGAGAGCCACAGCCGTGATTCTCTTACAAACTCAACCTACCAGACAGCCTTCCGCAGTCCTGGTCTGAAGCCACCAGCCCCTCACAGAAGCTCAGGTAGTCTGAGAGCCACAGCTGTGGTTCTGTGATGAACCCGACCTGCCAGCCTGCCATCCGCAATGGAAGGTCTGAAGCCACCGGCCCATTACAGATGATCAGGTAGTCAGAGAGTTACAGACGTTTTTCTGTGATGAACCCAACCTGTGAGACTACCATCCGTAGTCCAGGCCTGAAGCCAACAGCCCCTCACAGAAGCTCAGGTAGTCTGAGAGCCACAGCCATGGTTCCCAGATGAACCTGACATGCCAGACTGTCCTCCGCAGTCCAGGTCAGAAGCCACCAGCCCCTCACAGAAGCTCAGGTAGTCTGAGAGCCACAGCTGTGGTTCTGTGATGAACCCGACCTGCCAGCCTGCCATCCGCAATGGAAGGTCTGAAGCCACCGGCCATTACAGATGATCAGGTAGTCAGAGAGTCACAGACGTTTTTCTGTGATGAACCCAACCTGCGAGACTACCATCCGTATTCCAGGCCTGAAGCCAACAGCCCCTCACAGAAGCTCAGGTAGTCTGAGAGCCACAGCCATGGTTCCCAGATGAACCTGACATGCCAGACTGTCCTCCGCAGTCCAGGTCAGAAGCCACCAGCCCCTCACAGAAGCTCAGGTAGTCAGAGAGCCATAGCTGAGGTTCTCTAATGAACCCGACCTGCCAGTCTGCCATCCATTGTCCATGCCTGAAGCTACCTGTCCCTCTCAGAATCTCAGGTAGTCTGAGAGCCACAGCCAATGGTTGTCTAAACTACCCGACCAGCCAGACTGCCTTCTGCAGTCCAGGTCTGAAGCCACAAGCCCCTCACAGAAGCACAGGTAGTCTGAGAACCACAGCTGTGGATATCTGATGAACTTGAGCTAACAGACTGCCATCCGCAGTCCAAGCCTGAAGCCACCAGACCCTCACAGAAACTCAGGTAGTCTGAAAGCCTCGTGTGCGGTTCACTGATGAACCCAACCTGCCAGACTGCCATCTGCAGTCCAGGTCTGAAGCCACCAGACCCTCACAGAAGCTCAGGTAGTCTGAGAACCACAGCTGTGGTTCTCTGATGAACCCCGACCTGCCAGACTGCCATCCGCAGTTCAGGTCTGAAGAAAACAGCCCCTTGCAGAAGCTCAGGTAGTCTGAAAGCCCAGCCATGGTTCTCTGATGAACTCAACCTGCTAGACTGCCATCCGCTGTTCAGGTCTGAAGCCACCAGCCCTCACAGAAGCTCAGGTATTCCTAGAGCCAGAGGCATGGTTCTCTGATGTTCTAAACCTGCCAGATTGCTATTCACAGTCTAGGTATGAAACCAACAGCCCCTCACAGAAGCTAAGGTAGTCTGAGAGTAATGCCGTGGTTCTCTGATGACCCCAAACTGTCAGACTTCCATCTGCTGCCCAGGTCTCAAGCCACCAGACCGTCACTGAAGTTTAGGTCATTATAGAGTCAGAGCCAGGGTTCTCTGATGAACTGACCTCCCAGACTGCCTTCCGCAGTCCAGGCCTGAAGACACCAGCCCCTTACAGAAGCTCAGGTTCTTTGAGAGCCACAGCCGAGGTTCTCTGATGAACCCGAACTGCTAGCCTGCCATTCCTAGACCATGCCTGAAGCCACCAGTCCCTCAGTGAAGCTCAGGAAGTCTGAGAGCCACAGCCAAGGTTCTCTGATGAACCCAAAATGGAAGAATCCTCTCCGCCATCCAGGTTTGAAGCCACCAGCCCCTCAAAGAAGATCAGGTAGTCTGAAAGCCACAGCTGAGGTTTTTTAAAGAACCCAACCTGCCAGACTGCCTTCCACAGTCCATACCTGAAGCTACTTGTCCCTTCAGATTCTCGGGTAGTCTGAGAGCCACAGCCATGGATGTCAAAAAAATTCTGCCCTGCAGGACAGCCTTCCGCAGTCCAGGTCTGAAACCACCAGCCCCTTACAGAAGCTTAGGTAGTCTCAGAGCCTCCGCTGTGGTTCTCTGACGAACCCGGCTTGCCAGACTGCCATCCGCAGTCCAGCTCTGAAGCCACCGGCCCATCACGGATGATCAGGTAGCCTGAGAGCCACAGCAGTTTTTCTCTGATGACCTCGACCTGCCAGATTGCCATCCGAAGTCCAGTTCTGAAGCCAACGGCCCCTCACAGAAGCTCACGTAGTCTAAGAGCCACAACCATGGTTCTCTGACACACCCGACATGCCAGACTGCAGCTGCAGTCCAGATCTGAAGCCACCAGCCCCACATAGAAGTTCAAGTAGTCTGAGAGTCACAGCCATGGTTCTCTGATGAACTCGACCTGCCAGATTGCCATCTGCAGTTCAGGTACGAAGCCAACAGCCCCTCACAGAGAAGCTCAGGTAGTTTGAGAGTTCAGACGTGGTTCTCAGACAAACACAACCTGCCAGACTGCCATCCCCTGTCCAGGTCTGAAGCCACCAGCCCCTCACAGAAGTTCAGGTAGTCTGAGAAACACAGCCATGGTTATCTGATGAACCCGACCTGCCAGATGGCCATCCACAGTCCAGGCCTGATGTCACCACACAATCACAGAAGCTCAGGTAGTCTGAGAGCTACAGCTGCGGTTCCCTGATGAACCCAAACTTCTAGACTGCCCTACGCAGTCCAAGTCTGAAGCCACCAGCCCCCCACAGAAGCTCAGGTAGTCTGAAAGCCACAGCTGAGGTTTTCTAATGAACCCAACCTGCCAGACTGCCTTCTGCAGTCCATGTCTGATGCTACTTGCCTCTTCTCAGATTCTCGGGTAGTCTGAGATCCACAGTTATGGATGTCTTAAAAATCCTGACCTGCCAGACAGCCTTCCGCAGTCCAGGTCTGAAGCCACCAGCCCCTCACAGAAGCTCAGGTAGTCTCAGAGCCACAGCTGTGGTTCTCTGACGAACCTAGCCTGCCTGACTGCCATCCGCAGTCCAGGTCTGAAGCCACCAGCCCATCACAGATGATCAGGTAGTCTGAGAGCCACAGCAGTTTTTCTCTAATGACCCCAACCTACCAGATTGGCATCTGAAGTCTATTTCTGAAGCCAACGGCCCCTCCCAGAAGCTCAGGTAGTCTCAGAGTCACAGCCATGGTTCTCTCATGAACACGACCTGCCAGACTGCCATCTGCAGTTCAAGTATGAAGCCAACAGCCCCTCAAAGAAGCTCAGGTAGTCTGAGAAAATCAGCCGTGGTTTTCTGATGAACCCGACCTGCCAGACGGCCATCCGCAGTCCAGGTCTGATGTTACCACCACATCACAGAAGCTCAGGTAGTCTGAGAGCCACAGCTGTGGTTCCCTGATGAACCCAAACTTCTACACTGCCCTACGCACTCCAAGTCTGAAGCCACCAGCCCCTCACAGAAGATCAAATAGTGTGAGAGCCACAGCCGTGTTTCTCTGACAAACCCGACCTGCCATACTGCCTCCTCTTTCCATGTCTGAAGCCATGAGACCCTCACTGAAGCTCAGGTAGTCAAAGAACCACTGCCGTGGTTCTGTGATGAACCCAACTGACCGGACTACCCTCCGCAGTCCAGGTCTAAAGCCACCAGACCCTCACAGAAGCTCAGGTACTCTGAGAGCCAGAGTCGAGGTTCTCTGATGAACCTGATCTGTCAGGCTGCCCTCAGGACTCCAGGTCTAACACCACCAGTACCACACAGAAGCTTAGGAAGTCTGAGAGCCACAGCCAAGGTTCTCTGATGAACTCAACCTGCCAGACTGCAGTCCAGACCTGAAGTCACCAGCCCCTCACAGAAGCACAGATAGTCTGAGAGCCACAGATGCAGTTCTCTGATGATCCCAACCTGCGAGACTGACCTCTGCAGCCCAGTCCTAAAGCCACCAGACTGTCAAAGAAGCTCAAGTAGTCTGAGAGTCACAGCCATTGTTCTCTAATGAACCCGATCTGCCAAACTGCCATCTGCAGTTCAGGAATGAAGCCAACAGCCCCTCACAGAAGCTCAGGTAGTCTGAGAGTCATGCCGTGGTTCTCTAATGAACCTGACCTGTCAGACGGCCATCCGCTGTCCCGGTCTGAAGCCACCAGTCATTGAAGTTTAGGTCATCCAGGAGTCAGAGCTGTGGCTCTCTGATGTTCTTGACCTGCCAGACTGCTATCCGTAGTCCGCACCACCAGCCCCTCACAGCAGCTTAGGTAGTCTGAGAAACACAGCCGTGGTTATCTGATGAAACCTACCTGCCTGACTGCCATCCACAGTCCATACCTGAATCCACCAGCCCCTCACAGAAGCTCAGGTAGTCTAAGAGCCACAGCTGAGGTTCTCTGATGAGCATGACCTGCCAGACTACCATCTGCAGTCCATGCCTGAAGCCACCAGCCCCTCACAGAAGCTCAGGTAGTTTGAGAGCAGCATCCGTGGTTCTCTGAAAAAGCCAGCCAGTCAGATGGCCATCCTCAGTCCAGGTCTGAAGCTACCTGTCCCTCTCAGATTCTGAGGTAGTCTGAAAGCCACAGCCATGGTAGTCTAAAAAATACAACCAGCCAGACTGCCTTCTGCAGTCCAGGTCTGAAGCCTTCAGACCCTAATAGAAGCTCATGTAGTCTGAGAGCCACAGCCGTGATTCTCTTACACATCCGACCTGCCAAACAGCCTTCCGCAGTCCCAGTCTGAACCCACCATCCCCTCAGAGAAGCTCAGGTAGTCTGAGAGCCACTGCTGTGGTTCTGTGATGAACCCGACCTGCCAGTCTGCCATCTGCAGTGGAAGGTCTGAAGCCACTGGCCAATCACAGATGTTCAGGTAGTCTTAGAGCCACAGCCGTTTTTCTCTGATGAACCCGACCTGCCAGACTGCCATCCGCAGTCCAGATCTGAAGCCACCAGCCCCTCACAGAAGCTCAGGTAGTCTCAGAGCCGCAGCTGTGGTTCTCTGACAAACCTAGCCTGCCTGACTGCCATCCGCAGTCCAGGTCTGAAGCCACCGGCCCATCACAGATGATCAGGTAGTCTGAGAGCCACAGCAGTTTTTCTCTAATGACCCCAACCTACCAGGCTGGCATCTGAAGTCTATTTCTGAAGCCAACAGCCCCTCCCAGAAGCTCAGGTAGTCTCAGAGTCACAGCCATGGTTCTCTCATGAACCCGACCTGGCAGACTGCCATCTGCAGTTCAGGTATGAAGCCAACAGCCCCTCACAGAAGCTCAGGTAGTCTGAGAAAATCAGCCGTGGTTTTCTGATGAACCCGACCTGCCAAACGGCCATCCGCAGTCCAGGTCTGATGTTACCACCCCATCACAGAAGCTCAGGTAGTCTGAGAGCCACAGCTGTGGTTCCCTGATGAACCCAAACTTCTACACTGCCCTCACGACTCCAAGTCTGAAGCCACCAGCCCTCACAGAAGATCAAATAGTGTGAGAGCCACAGCCGTGTTTCTCTGACAAACCTGACCTGCCATACTGCCTCCTCTTTCCATATCTGAAGCCATGAGACCCTCACTGAAGCTCAGGTGGTCAAAGAACCACTGCCGTGGTTCTGTGATGAACCCAACTCTCCGGACTACGCTCCGCAGTCCAGGTCTAAAGCCACCAGACCCTCACAGAAGCTCAGGTACTCTGAGAGCCAGAGTCGAGGTTCTCTGATGAACCCGATCTGCCAGGCTGCCCTCTGGACTCCAGGTCTAACACTACCAGTACCACACAGAAGCTTAGGAAGTCTGAGAGCCACAGCCAAGGTTCTCTGATGAACTCAACCTGCCAGACTGCAGTCCAGACCTGAAGTCACCAGCCCCTCACAGAAGCACAGATAGTCTGAGAGCCACAGATGCAGTTCTCTGATGATCCCAACCTGCGAGACTGACCTCTGCAGCCCAGTCCTAAAGCCACCAGACCGGTCTGAAGCCACCAGTCATTGAAGTTTAGGTCATCCTGGAGTCAGAGCCGTGGTTCTCTGATGTTCTTGACCTGCCAGACTGCTATCCGTAGTCCGCACCACCAGCCCCTCACAGCAGCTTAGGTAGTCTGAGAAACACAGCCATAGTTATCTGATGAAACCTACCTGCCTGACTGCCATCCACAGTCCATACCTGAATCCACCAGCCCCTCACAGAAGCTCAGGTAGTCTAAGAGCCACAGCTGAGGTTTTCTGATGAACATGACCTGCCAGACTGCCATCTGCAGTCCATGCCTGAAGCCACCAGCCCCTCACAGAAGCTCAGGTAGTTTGAGAGCAGCATCCGTGGTTCTCTGACAAAGCCAACCAGTCAGACGGCCATCCTCAGTCCAGGTCTGAAGCTACCTGTCCCTCTCAGATTCTTAGGTAGTCTGAAAGCCACAGCCATGGTAGTCTAAAAAATCCAACCAGCCAGACTGCCTTCTGCAGTCCAGGTCTGAAGCCTTCAGACCCTAATAGAAGCTCATGTAGTCTGAGAGCCACAGCCGTGATTCTCTTACAAATCCGACCTGCCAGACAGCCTTCCACAGTCCCAGTCTTAACACACCATCCCCTCACAGAAGCTCAGGTAGTCTGAGAGCCACTGCTGTGGTTCTGTGATGAACCCGACCTGCCAGTCTGCCATCTGCAGTGGAAGGTCTGAAGCCACTGGCCAATCACAGATGTTCAGGTAGTCTTAGAGCCACAGCCATTTTTCTCTGATGAACCCGACCTGCCAGACTGCCATCCGCAGTCCAGGTCTGAAGCCAGTGGCCCCTCACAGAAGCTCAGGTAGTCAGAGAGCCACAGCCATGGTTCCCAGATGAACCTGACATGCCAGACTGCCCTCCACAGTCCAGATCTGAAGCCACAAGACCCTCACAGAAACTCCGGGACTCTGAGAGCCAGAGTAGTGGTTGTCTGATGAACCCGACCTGTCAGACTCCCCTCCACAGTCCAAATCTTAAACTAACTGACTCTCACAGAAGTTCAGGTAGTTTTAGAGCCACAGCCATGGTTCTCTGACAAAACTGACCTGCCAGACTGCGCTCCGCATTCCAGGTCTAAATTCACCTGATCCTCACAGAAGTTCAGGTAGCATGAGAGCCACAGCTAAGGTTCTCTGATGAACCCTACCTGCCAGACTGAACTCCACAGTCCAATTCTTAAACTAACAGACTCTCACAGAAGCTTAGGTGGTCTGAGAGCCACAACCATGGTTCTCTGATGAATCCAACCTGCCAGACTGCCATCCACACCATACCATCCGCAGTCCAGGTCTGAAGCCAACGGCCCCTCACGGGAGTTCAGTTAGTCTGAGAGGGACAGCCATGGTTCTTTGATGAACCTGACTTGCCTGACTGCCCTCCGCAGTCCAGGTCAGAAGCAAACAGCCCTTCGCAGAAGCTCAGGTAGTCTTAGAGCTCAGCCACAGTTCTTTGATGATCCCGACCTGCCTGACTACCTTCATCTGACCAGGTCTAAATCCACAAGCCCGTCACAGACGCTCAGGTATTCTGAGAGCCGGAGCCATCTGTCAGATGAACCTGACCTGCCAGACTGCCTTCCACTGTCCAGTTCTTAAGCTAACAAACTCTCACAGAAGCTCAGGTAATCTTAGAGCCACAGCCAAGGTTTTCTGATGAACCAAACCTGTCAGACTGCCCTCCGCAGTCCAGGTCTGAAGCCACCAGCCCCTCTCAGAAGTTCAGGTAGTCTGAGAGTTCAGACATGGTTCTCTGACAAACCCGACCTGTCAGACTGCCATCTCCTGTCCAGGTCTGAAGCCACCAGCCTGTCACAGAAGCTCAGGTAGTCTGAGAAACACAGCCATGGTTATCTGATGAACCTGACTTGCCAGACGGCCACCCGAAGTCCAGGCCTGATGTCACAGCTGTGGTTCTCTGATGAACCCGAACTTCTAGACTGTCCTACGCAGTCCAAGTCTGAAGCCACCAGCCCCTCACAGAAGCTCAGGTAGTCTGAGAGTCACAGCCACGGTACTTTGATGAACGTGAAATGCCAGAGTGCCATTAGCCATCCAGGTGTGAAGCCACCACACCCTCACAGTAGCTCAGGTTGTCAGAGCCACAGCCGTGGTTCTCTAACAAAGCCAACATGCCAGGCTGCTCTACCCAGTCCACGTGTGAAGCCTCCAGACCCTCACAGAGGCTCAGGTAGTCTGAGAAACACAGCTACAGTTCTCAGAAGAACCTGTCCTGCCAGACTGCCATACACAGTCCAGGTCTGTAGCCACCACAGTCTCACAGAAGATCAAATAGTGTGAGAGCCACAGCTGTGTTTCTCTGACGAACCCGACCTGCCAGACTGCTTTCCTCTTTCCATGTCTGATGCCATGAGACCCTCACTGAAGCTCAGGTAGTCTGAGAACCACTGCCTCGGTTCTCTGACAAACCCTACTGACCTGACTACCCTCCGCAATCCAGGTCTGAAGACACCAGACTGTTAGAGAAGCTCAGGTATTTTGAGAGCCAGAGCTGCTGTTCCCTGATGAACCCGATCTGCCAGACTGCACTCTGGAGTCCAGGTCTAACACCACCAGCACCACACAGAACCTTAGAAAGTCTGAGAGCCACAGCCGAGGTTCTTAGATGAACTCAACCTGCCAGACTGCCTTACGCAGTCCAGACCTGAAGTCACCAACACCTCACAGAAGCACAGATAGTCTAAGAGCCACAGATGCAGTTCTCTGATGATCCCAACCTGCCAGACTGACCTCTGCAGCCCAGTCCTAAAGCCACCAGACCATCAAAGAAGCTCAAGTAGTCTGAGAGTCACAGCCATGATTCTCTGATGAAAACGAACTGCCAAACTGCCATCCGCAGTTCAGGTATGAAGCCAACAGCCCCTCACAGAAGCTCAGGTAGTCTGAGAGTTCTGCCGTGGTTCTCTCATAAACTCGACCTGTCAGACTGTCATCCGCTGTCCAGGTCTGAAGCCATCAGACAGTCACAGAAGTTTAGGTCATCCTAGAGTCAGAGCCGTGGTTATCTGACGAACCCGACCTGCCAAACTGCCATCCGCAGTCCATACCTGAAGCCACCAGCCTCTCATAGAAGCTCAGGTAGTTTGAGAGCAGCAACCGTGGTTCTCTGACAAACCCAACCAACCAGAAGGCCATACACAGTCCAGGTCTGATGTCACCACCCCATCACAGAAGCTCAGGTAGTCTGAGAGTCACAGCCATGGTTCTCTGATGAACCTGAAATGCCAGACTGTCATCCGCTGTCCAGGTCTGAAGCCACCACACCCTCACAGAAGCTCAGGTTGTCAGAGCCACTGCTGTGGTTCTCTAACAAAGCCAACATGCCAGACTGCTCTACCCAGTCCACATCTGAAGCCTCCAGACCCTCACAGAAGCTCAGGTAGTCTGAGAAACACAGCCACAGTTCTCAGAAGAACTTGACTTGCCAGACTGCCATACGTAGTCCAAGTCTGAAGCCACCAGAATCTCACAGAAGGTCAAATAGTCTGAAAGCCACAGCTGTGTTTCTCTGATGAACCCGAACTGTCAGACTGCCCTCCTCTTTCCATGTCTGAAGCCACGAGACCTTACTGAAGCTCAGGTAGTCTGAGAATCACTGCCGTGGTTCTCTGACAAACCTGAGCTGCCAAACAGCCCTCCACAGTCCAAGTCTGAAGCCAGAAGTCTCTTAGAGAAGCTCAGGTAGTCAGAAAGCGACAGCCATGATTCTCTGACTAACCTGACCTGCCAGACAGCAATCCGCAGTCCACGTCCATAGCCACCAGCCGCTCACAGAAGCATAGGTATTCTGAGAGACACAGCTGCATTTCCCCGATGAACTGGACTTGCCAAACTTCCCTAAGCAGTCCTGGTCTGAAGTCAAAAGACTCTCACAGAAGCTCAGGTAGTCTAAGAGCACCAGGCATGGTTCTCTGATGAACCTGACCTGACAGACTGCCTTCTGCAGTCCAGGTCTGAAGCCACAAGACCCTCTCAGAAGCTCAGGTAGTCTGAGAGCCACAGTCATGGGTCTCTGATGAACCCGACCTGCCAGAATGCCCTGCGCAGTCCAATTCTTAAGCTACCAGACTCTCACAGAAGTTCAGGTAGTCTGAGAGCCACAGCCATGGTTCTCTGATGCACCTGAACTGCCAGACTGTGCTCCGCATTCCAGGTCTAAAGCCACCTGATCCGCACAGAAGCGATGGTAGTCTGGGAGACACAGCCAAGTTTCAGTGATGAACCCAACCTGTCAGACTGCCCTCTGCAGTCCAGGTCTGAAGCCACCAGCCCCTCACAGAAGCACAGATACTCTGAGAGCCACAGCTGAGGTTCTCTAATGAACCCGACCTGCCAGTCCACCATCCGCAGTCCATGCCTGAAGGTACCTGTCCCTCTGAGATTCTCAGGTAGTCTGAAAGACAAAGCCATAGTAGCCTGAAAAACCTGGCCAGCCAGACTGCCTTCTGCAGTCCAGGTCTGAAGCCTTCAGACCCTCATAGAAGCTCATGTAGTCTGAGAGCCACAGCCGTGAATCTCTTACAAACCAGGCCTACCAGACAGCCTTCCGCAGTTCTGGTCTGAAGCCATCAGCCCCTCACAGAACTTCAGGTAGTCTGAGAGCCACAGCAGTGGTTCTGTGATGAACCCGACCTGCCAGTCTGCCATCCGCAGTGGAAGGGCTGAAGCCACCGGCCCATGACAGATGATCAGGTAGTCTGAGAGTTCAGACGTGGTTCTCTGATGAACCCGACCTGCCAGACTGCCATCCGCTGTCCAGGTCTGAAGCCACCAGCCCCTCACAGAAGCTCAGGAAATCTGAGAAACACAGCCATGGTTATCTGATGAACCCAACCTGCCAGACGGCCAACCGCAGTCCAGGCCTGATGTCACCACCATATCACAGATGGTCAGGTAGTCTGAGAGCCACAGCTGTGGTTCCCTGATGAACCCAAACTTCTAGACTGCCCTACGCAGTCCAAGTCTGAAGCCACCAGCCCCTCACAGAAGCTCAGGTATCTGATAGTCACAGCCGCAGTTCTCTGATGAACCTGAAATGCCAGACTGCCATCCACCATCCAAGTCTGAAGCCACCACACCCTCACAGAAGCTTAGGGTGTCAGATCCACAGCCATGGCTCTCTAACAAAGCCAACATGCCAGACTGCTCTACTCAGTCCACATCTGAAGGCTCCAGACCCTCACAGAAGCTCAGGTAGTCTGAGAAACTCAGCTACAGTTCTCAGAAGAACCTGACCTGCCAGACTGCCATACGCAGTCCAGGTCTGAAGCCACCAGACTCTCACAGAAGATCAAATAGTGTGAGAGCCACAGCTGTGTTTCTCTGACAAACCCGACCTGCTGGACTGCCCTCCTTTTTCCATGTCTAAAGCCACAAGACTCTCACTGAAGCTCAGGTAGTCTGAGAACCTCTGCCACGGTTCTCTGACGTACCCGACTGACCTGACTACCCTCCGCAGTCCAGGTCTGAATCTACCAGACCGTCACAGAAGCTCAGGTATTTTGAGAGCCAGAGCCACAGTTCTCTGATGAACCCGATATGCCAGACTGCCAGCCGCAGTCCAGGTCTGAAGCCACCAGCCTCTCAAAGAACCTCAGGTCATCTGAAAGCCACAGCTGTGGTTCTCTGATGATCTGACCTGCCAGACTGCCATCCACTGTCCAGGTCTGAAGCCACTAGACCCTCACAGAAGATCATGTATTCCAGGAGCCACAGCCATGATTCTCTGACTTACTTGACCTGCCAGACTGCTATCCGCAGTCCAGGTCTAAAGCCACCAGCCCCTCATCGAAGCTCAGGTAGTCTGAGAGCCACAGCCATGGTTCTCTGATGATCCCAACCTTCCAGACTGCCCTCTGCAGTCCAGTTCTAAAGCCACCAGACCCTCACAGAAGCTCAGGAAGTCTGAGAGCCACTGCCAATGTTCTCTGATGAACCCGAGCTGCCAAACAGCCCTCTGCGGTACATGTCTGAAGCCAGAATCCCCTCAGAGAAGCTCAGGTACTCTGAAAGCCACAGCCATGATTCTCTGACTAACTCGACCTGCCAGACAGCCATCTGCAGTCCAGGTCCATAGCCACCAGCTGCTCTCAGAAGCTCAGGTATTCTGAGAGCCACAGCTGTGGTTCCCCAATGAAATTGACCTGCCAGACTGCCCTAAGCAGTCCAGGTCTGAAGCCAAAAGACTCTCACAGAAGCTCAGGGAGTCTGAGAGCTACAGCCATGGTTCTCTGATGAACTTGACCTGCCAGACTGCCATGCACTATCCAGGTCTAAAGCCACCAGAACCTCACAGAAGCTCAGGTAGTCTGAGAGTTACAGTCAGGTTTCTCCGATGGACCTGACCTGCCAGACTGCCATCCTCAGTCCAGATCTGAAGCCACCAGCCACTCACAGAACCTCAGGTAGTCTGAAAGCCACAGCCGTGGTTCTCTGATGAACCTACCTGCCAGAATGCAATCCACAGTCCAGGTCTGAAGCCAGAAGTCCCTCAGAGAACCTCAGGTAGTCCTACAGCCACAGCCATGGCTGTCTGATGTACTCAATCTGCAAGACTGCTATCTGCAGTCCAGGTCTGAAGTCACCAGCCCCTCTCCCTCACAGAACCTCAGGTAGACTGAGAACCATAGCAGGGGTTGTCTGATGACTCTGACCTGCTAGACTGCCATCCGCAGTCCAGACCTGAAGCCACCAGCTCCTCACAGAAGTTCAGGTAGTCTGAGAACTACAGCCATGGTTCTCTAATGAACCCGATGTGCCAGGCAGCCATCCGCAGTCCAGGTCTGAAGCCAACAGCCCTTGCAGAAGCTCAGGTAGTCTGAGAGCCCAGCTGTGGCTCTCTGATGTACTCAATCTGCCAGACTGCTATCTGCAGTCTAGGTCTGAAGCCACCTGCCCCTCTTCCTCACAGAACCTCAGGTAATCTGAGAACCACAGCAGTGGTTGTCTGATGAACCTGACCTGCTAGACTGCCCTCTACTGTCCAAGTCAGAAGCCACCAGCCCCTCAGAGAAGCTCAGACAGTCTGAGAACCACAGCCATGGTTCTCTGATGAACCCAACCTGCCAGGCAGCCATCCGCAGTCAAGGTCTGAAGCCACCAGCCTCTCACAGAACGTCAGGTAGTCTGATAGCTAAAGCTGTGGTTCTCTGATGAACCTGACCTCCCAGTCTGAAATCTGCTGTCCAGGTGTGAAGCCACCAGACCCTCAGAGAAGCTCAAGTAGTCCTAGAGCCACAGCCATGGTTCTCTGACATTCTCAACCTGCCAGACTGCTATCTGCAGTTCAGGTCTGAAGCCACCAGCCCCTCAAACAAACTCAGGTAGTCTGAGAAATACAGCCGTGGTTCTCTGATGAACCCGACCTGCCACACTGCCATCCACAGTACAGGTCTGAAGACACCAGCCACTCACAGAACCTCAGGTAGTCTGAAAGCTACAGTAGTGGTTTTCTGATTAACCTACATGCCAGAATGCAGTCCACTGTCCAAGTGTGAAGCCAGCAGTCCCTCAGGGAACATCAGGTAGTCCTAGAGCCACAGCCGTGGCTCTCTGATGTACTTGACCTGCCAGACTGCTATCTGCAGTCCAGGTCTGAAGCCACCAGCTCCTCACAGAACCTCAGGTAGTCTGAGAACCACAGCAGTGGTTGTCTGATGTACCTGACCTGCTAGACTGCCATCCACAGTCCAGGCCTGAAGCCACCAGCCCCTCACAGAAGCTCAGGTAGTCTGAGAGCCACAGCCATGGCTCTTTGATGAACCAGACCTCACAGACTGAGATCTGCAGTCCAGGTCTGAAGACACCGGCCCCTCACAGAGGCTCAGGTTGTCTGAGAGCAACATCCATGGTTGTCTGAAAAACCTGACCATCCAGAGGGCCATTAGCAGTCCTGGCCTGAAGTCACCAGCTCCTCACAGAAACTCAGGTAGTCTGAGAGCCACAGCTGCAGTTCTCTGAAGAACCCAACTTGCCAGACTGTCCTCTGCAGTCCAAGTCTGAAGCCACCAGACACACAAAGAAGCTCAGGTAATCTGAGAGCTACAGCAGCAGTTCTTTGTCGAATGCGACCTGCCAGACTGCCCTCCACTGTCCAAGTCTGAAGCAACCAGACCCTCAGAGAAGCTCAGATAGTCTGAGAACCACAGCCATGGTTCTCTGATGAACCCAAACTGCCAGGCAGCCATCAGCAGTCCAGGTCTGAAGCCAACAGCCCTCACAGAATCTCAGGTAGTCTGAGAGCCCAGCTGTGGTTCTCTGATGAACCCGACCTGCCAGACTGCCATCCGCTGTCCAGATCTGAAGCCACAAGCCCCTCACAGAAGCTCATGTAGTCTGAGAGCCACAGCCATTGTTATCTGACATACCCAACCTGCCAAACTGCCATCCGCTTTCCAGTTCTGAAGCCACCAGTCCTTCACAGAAGATCAGGTATTCCTAGAGCTACAGCTGTGATTCTCTGACTTACTCGACCTGAAAGACGGCTATCTGCAGTCCAGATCTGAAGCCACCAGCCCCTCACCGAAGTTCAGGTAGTCTGAGAACCACAGCCGTGGATGTCTTATGAACCCAACCTGCCAGACTGCCATCTGCAGTCCAGGCCTGAAGCCACCAGCCCCTAACAGAAGCTCAGGTAGTCTGAGAGCCACAGCTGTGGTTCCCTGATGAACCCGACCATTCAGACTGCCCTACGCAACCCAAGTCTGAATCCATCAGCCCCTCACAGAAGCTCAGGTAGTCTGAGAGTCACAGCCATGGTTCTATGATGATCCTGAAATACCAGACTGCCATCTGCTGTCAAGGTCTGAAGCCACTACACCCTCAAAGAAGCTCAGGTTGTCAGAGCCACAGCCATGGTTCTCTAACAAAGCCAACATGCCAGATCGCTCTCCCCAGTCCACGTCTGAAGCCTCCAGAACCTCACACAAGCTCAAGTAGTCTGAGAAATGCAGACTCAGTTCACAGAAGAACCTGACCTACCAGACTGCCTTACACAGTCCAGGTCTGAAGCCACCACACTCTCACAGAAGCTTAAGTAGTCTTAGAGCCACAGCTGTATTTCTCTGATGAACCCGACCTGTCAGACTGCCCTCCTCTTTAAATGTCTGCAGCCACGAGATACTCACTGAAGCTCAGGTAGTCTGAGAACCACTGCCGCAGTTCTCTGATGAACCCGACTGTCCTGACTACCCTCCACATTCCAGGTCTGAAGCCATAAGACTGTCACAGAAGCTCAGGTATTCTGAGAGCCTGAATCGTGGTTCTCTGATCAGCCCGATCTGCCAGACTGCCCTCTGGAGTTCAGGTCTAAAGCCACCAGCCCCTCACAGAAGCTTAGGAAGTCTGAGAGCCACAGCTGTGGTTCTCTGACAAACCCAACCTGCCAGACTGCCCTCCGCAGTCCAGGCCTGAAGTCAAAAGCCCCTCACAGAAGCACACATGGTCTGAGAGCCACAGCCAAGGTTCTCTGACAATCCCAACCTGCCAGACTGCCCTCTGCAGTCCAGGCCTGAAATCAAAAGTCCCTCACAGAAGCACAGATAGTCTGAGAGCCACAGCTGAGGTTCTCTGATGATCCTAAACTGCCAGACTGCCTTCTGCAGTCCAGATCTGAAGCCTCCAGACCCTCATAGAAGCTCATGTAGTATGGGAGCCACAGTCGTGGTTCTCTGATAAACCACCGACATGCCAGACTGCCATATGCAGTCCAGGTCTGAAGCCACCAGCCTCTCAAAGAACCTCAGGTCATCTGAAAGCCACAACTGTGGTTCTCTGATGAACCGACCTGCCAGACTGCCATCCACTGTCCAGAACTGAAGCCACGAGACCCTCACAGAAGATCAGGTATTTCTAGAGCCTCAGCCGTGATCCTCTGACTTACTCGACCTGCCAGACTGCTATCCACAGTCCAGGTCTGAAGCCACCAGCCCCTCAATGAAGCTCAGGTAGTCTGAGAGCCACAGCTGTGGTTCTCTGATGATCCCAACCTGCCAGACTGCCCTCTGCAGTCCAGTCATAAAGCCGCCAGACCCACACAGAAGCTCAGGAAATCTGAGAGACGCTGCCAATGTTCTCTGATAAACCCAAACTGCCAAACAGCCCTCAGCGATCCAGGTCTGAAACCAAAAGCACCTCAGAGAAGCTCAGGTAGTCTGAAAGCCACAGCCATGATTCTCTGACTAACTCGACCTGCCAGACAGGCATCTGCTGTCCAGGTCCATAGCCACCAGCCGCTCACAGAATACCAGGTATTCTGAGAGCCACAGTTGTGTTTCCCCAATAAAGCAAACCTGCCAGACTGCCCTAAGCAGTCCAGGTCTGAAGCCAAAAGACTCTCACAGAAGCTCAGGGAGTCTGAGAGCTACAGCCATGGTTCTCTGATGAACTTGACCTTACAGACTGCCATCCGCTGTCCAGGTCTGAAGCCATAGGACCCTCAAAGAAGCTCATGTAGTCTGAGAGCAACAGCCACGGTTCTCTGATGAACTCAACATGCCAGAATGCGCTCTGCATTCCAGGTCTAAAGCCACCAGATCCTCACAGAAGCTCAGGTAGTCTGAGAGCCACAGCTGAGGTTCTTTGATGAACTCAACCTGCCAGAATGCCCTCCGCAGTCCAGGTCTGAAGCCACCAGCTCCTCACAGAAGCTCAGGTAGTCCGAGAGCCACAACCATGGTCCTCTGATGAACTTGACCTGCCAGACTGCCATCCATAGTCCAGGTCTGAAGCCATCAGACTCTCACAGATGCTCTGGTAGTCTAAGAGCTACAGCCGAGGTTCTTTGATGAACCCGACCTGCCAAACTTCCATCCACAGTCCATGCCAGAAGCTACTGGTCCCTCTCAGATTCTCATGTAGTCTGAGAGTCACAGCCATGGTTGTCTAAAAAACCCGACCGGCCAGACTGCCTTCTGAAGTCCAGGTCTGAAGCCACTGGCCCATCACAGATGATCAAGTAGTCTGAGAGCCACAGCCATGGTTCTCTGAGGAACCCTGTCACAAATTCACTCATCCAGTCGGCCCTATTCTCCCAAAGTGCCAACCTCTGAGCATAGGATTTATGAACAGTTAACAGTACAAGGTAACCCTCTTGTCTGTTTTGTGGGTTTAAGACACCTTAGTCTCAAGTTCTGGAGGGATTCAAACTGATAACCTCTTGTTAGCGTACCCAATTATCAGGCTCAGGTAATTCTGTCTTCGTGAGCCAGATATCTTTGCCTATGGACACCTAATTGGGTCTACAAAATGAACACTTAGAACTCTATGCAAGACCTTAGAGAACTCTATCCATTTCCCAGTTTTGTATAACAATAAGCTCATACACAGTGTAAACTATAATCGTTATAGCTTCACTTAAATAAAAAGAAATGTCAAGGCACACCAGGCAATTTCCATTTTAAAATATATATCTTTACTTTAAAATAGGTAAAATATGAAAACAGTAAAATACAGAACAAAATATCCCAACACATACAGTTTTAAAACAAACAGGTTAAAGTGCAGATTCCTACAAATAATAACATTCAGACTAATGTTGTCTAAGGTCCTTACTTCAGTGCATTGATGTTCCTCTTCTCTCAGTCAGTATTATGAAAGTGGGTCTGTCAAGGTTTGCTCAGCAGTTAAAAACAGTCCTAAGCCGGCCTTCTCTTTGAGGTCACTAAACTCCGCCTTGGTGTAACAAAATCTGTATTTTATAACACATGATATCCAAACAACAGCTCCCAGGTCACTCCTGTCAAAAAGCTTTCAGCTTAGTGTGCTATTCCTGGTTACACAACTAACAAAAAAAAATAAAACAAGATATGTAAAAAAATAATAGGTGACATCAATGAATTTCCTCTTTTCCTGTGACCTTTTAAACTGCTCTGTGATCTACAGACATCAAAGACTCTTTCGTGTAATGCTGGCTTCCCTCTGACAACAGCCCCCACACAAGCATATCAGACTACAATGCAGTCTGGGACCTGTACATAAAAGTCTCTTTAATGTAATCAAATGGCTTCTGTGGAAGATAGTTCAAAGACATGCAGATGTTTCTTCTTTCCTGATACTTACTGCAAATCAAAAGATTTCCCTGAGGATATCATGAATGGCTAATTTTATTTCCTGGGATCAAAGCCAAATTTAACATGCTAATTGAACCTCAGATATTTATAGCTGTCCCTATGTCCTGTCCTTTGAACTTGATCTTTGGGAGGTTTTATGTGTCACTTTAGGAAGTCAGTTTTTTCTCTTGAGAGACAGTTCATATCACATTTTTTTTATATTTACAAAAAAAATGATACATGGATCAGAACCAGCTGTCCAGGTGTGACAAATGCAGCCTGCCAGACTGCCATCTGCAGTCCAGATCTGAAGCCAATGGCCTCTCACAGAAGGTCAGGTAGTCTGACAGCCACAGCCGTGGTTCTCTGTCAAACCCAACATGCCAGACGGCCATCCGCAATCCAGGTCTTAAGCCACCAGATCCTCACAGAAGCTCAGGTAGTCTGAGAGTCACAGTCGGGTTTCTATGATGAATCCGACCTGCCAAACTGCCATCCGCAGTCCAGGTCTGAAGCCACCAGCCACTCACAGGACTTCAGGTAGTCTGAAAGCCACAGCCATGGTTCAGTGATGAACCTACCTTCCAGAATGCAATCCACTGTCAAGCTCTGAAGCCAGCAGTCCCTCAGAGAACTTCAGGTAGTCCTCGAGGCACAGCCATGGCTCTCTGATGTACTCGACCTGCCAGACTGCTATCTGCAGTCCAGGTCTGAAGCCACCGGCTCCTCACAGAATCTCAGGTAGTCTGAGAAACACAGCAGTGGTTGTCTGAAGAACCTGACCTTCTAGACTGCCATCCACAGTCCAGGCCAGAAGCCACCAGCCCCTCACAGAAGCTCAGGTAGTCTGAGAGCCACAGCCGTGGTTCTTTCATGAACCTGACCTCACAGACTGAGATCTGCAGTCCAGGTCTGAAGACACTGGCCCCTCACAGAGGCTCGGGTAGACTGAGAGCAACAACCATCATTGTCTGAAAAACCTGAACTGCCAGAGGGTCATTAGCAGTCCAGGCTTGAAGTCACCAGCTTCTCACAGAAACTCAGGTAGTCTGAGAGCCACAGCTGCAGTTCCTTGATGAACCCAATTGGCCAGACTGTCCTCCACAGTCCACGTCTGAAGCCACCTGACACACAAAGAAGCTCAGGTAGTCTGAGAGCCACAGCAGCACTTCTCTGTCTAACATGCCCTGCCAGACTGCCCTCCACAGTCCAAGTCTGAAGCCACTGGCCCCTAACTGAAGCTCAGATAGTCTGAGAACCACAGCCAAGGTTTTCTGATGAAATAGACCTGCCAGGCGGCCATCCGCAGTCCAGGTCTGAAGCCACCAGCCTGTCACAGAACCTCAGGTAGTATGATAGCCAAAGCCATGGTTCTCTGATGAACCCGACCTGCCAGTCTGAAATCCGCTGTCCAGGTGTGAAGCCACCAGACCCTCAGAGAAGCTCAAGTAGTCCTAGAGCCACAGCCATGGTTCTCTGACATTCTCGACCTGCCAGACTGCTATCTGCAGTTCAGGTCTGATGCCACCAGCCCCTCATAGAATCTCAGATAGTCTGAGAAATACAGCCGTGGTTCTCTGATGAACCCGACCTGCCAGACTGCCATCCGCTTTACAGGTCTGAAGCCACAAGCCCCTCACAGAAGCTCATATAGTCTGAGGGCCACACCCGTGGTTCTATGATGAACACAACCTACTGGAAGGCCAGCCACAGTCCAGGTCTGAAGCCACCAGCCTCTCAGAGAATCTCAAGTAGTCTGATACCCACAGCCGTGGTTCTCTGATGAACCCGACCTGCCACACTGATCTCCGCAGTACAGATCTGAAGCCAACAGCCCTTCGAAGAACCTCAGGTAGTCTGAGAGCCCAGCCGAGGTTCTCTGACAATACCAACCTGCCAGACTGCCATTTGCTGACCAGGTCTGAAGCCACCATACCCTCACAGAAGCCCAGGTAGTTCTAGAGCTAGAGCCATGGTTCTCTGACGTTCTCAATCTACCAGACTGCTATCAGCAGTCCAGGTCTGAAGCCACCAGCCCCTCATAGAAGCTCAAGTAGTCTGAGAGCCACAGCCGTGGTTCTCTGATGAACCTGACCAGCCAGACAGCCATCCATAGTCCAGGTTTGAAGGCAACAGCCCTCGCAGAAGCTCAAGCACTCTGAGAGCCAAACCGTGGTTCTCTGATGAACCCAACCTGCCAGACTGCCATCCGCTGTTCACATCTGAAGCCACAAGCCCCTCACAAAAGCTCATGTAGTCTGAGAGCCACAGCCATGGTTCTCTGACGTACTCGACCAACCAGATTGCCATCCGCAGTCCAGGTCTGAAGGCACCAGCCTCTCACAGAAAGTCAGGTAGTCTGATTGCCACAACTGTAGTTCTCTGATGAACCCAACCTCCAGTCTGAAATCTGCTGTCCAGGTCTGAAGCCACCATACCCTCAAAGAAGCTCAGGTAGTCTGAGAACTTCAGCCATGGTTCTCTGATGAACACGACCTGCCAGACAGCCATTCACAGTCCAGGTCTGAAGCCAACAGCACTCGCAGAAGCTCAGGTAGTCTGAGAGCCGAGCCGTGGTTCTCTGATGAACCCAACCTGCCAGACTGCCATCTGCCATCCAGGTCTGAAGCAAACAGCCTTTCACAGAAGCTTAGGTAGTATGAGAGCCAGAGCCATGGTTCTCTGCCATTCCTGACTTGCTAGACTGCTATCCGCAGTCCAGGTCTGAAGCCTCCAGCCCCTCACAGAAGCTCAGGTAGTCTGAGAACCACAGCCGTGGTTCTCTGAGGAACAAGACCTGCAAGAAAGCCATCAGCAGTTGAATCCTAAAGCCACCAGCCCCTCACAGAAGCTGAGGTAGTCTAAGAGTCACAGTCATTTTTCTCTGATGAACAGGACCTGCCAGATTGATATCCGCAGTCCAGGTCTGAAGCCAACAGGTTTCGCTGAGCTCAGGTAGTCTGAGAGCCCAGCCGTGATTCTCTGACAAACCTGACCTGCCAGACTGCCATCCACAGTCCAGGCCAGAAGGCCTAGAGCCACATCCATGGTTCTCTGACATTCTTGACCGGCCAGACTGCTATCCGCAGTCCAGGTCTAAAGCCAACAGCACTCGCCGAAGCTCAGGTAGCCTGAGAACCCAGCTGTGGTTCTCTGATGAACCCAACCTGCTAGACTGCCATCAGCAGTCCAGTCCTGAAGCCACCAGCCCCTCACAGAATCTGAGGTAGTCTAAGAGTCACAGTCATTTTTCTCTGATGAACCCGACCTCCCAGACTGCCATCCGCAGTCCAGGTCTGCAGGCACTAAACCCTCACAGAAGATCAGGTAGTCCTAGAGCCACAATCATGGTTCTCTGACATTCTCAACCTGCCAGCCTGCTATCCGCAGTACAGGTCTGAAGCCACCAGGCCCTCAAAGAAGCTCAGGTAGTCGTAGAATAACAGCCTTTTTTCTCTGATGAATCCAACCTGCCACACTGCCATCGTCAGTCCAGGTCTGAAAGTAACAGCTCTTACAGAAGCTCAGGTAGTCTGAGAGCCCAGCCGTGGTTCTCTGATGAACCCAACCTGCCAGATAGCCATCTGCTGCCCAGGACTGAATCCACAAGCCCCTCACAAAAGCTCCAGTAGTCTGAGAGCCACAGCCGTGGTTCTCTGATGAACCCAACCTGCCAGACTGACATCCGCAGTCCAGGACTGAAGCCACCAGCTTCTCACAGAACCTCAGGTAGTCAGATAGCCACAGCTATGGTTCTCTGATGAACCCGACCTGCTAGACTGCCATCTGTAGTCCAGGTCTGAAGCCAACAGAATTTTGCAGAAGCTCAGGTTGTATGAGATCCCAGCAGTGGTTCCCTGATGATCCTGAACTGTCAGACTACCATCCGCTGACCAGATCTGAAGCCACCATACCCTCACAGAAGCTCAGGTAGTCCTAGAGCCAGAGCCATGGTTCTCTGACGTTCTCAGCATGCCAGACTGTTATTGGCAGTCCAGGTCTGAAGCCATCAGCACCTCACAGAAGCTCAGCTAGTCTGAGATCCACAGCCGTGGTTCTGTGATGAACCTGACCTGCCTGACTGCCATCCATAGTCCAGGTTTGAAGGCAACAGCCCTCGCAGAAGCTCAAGTACCCTGAGAGCCAAACCGTGGTTCTCTGATGAACCCAGCCTGACAGACTGTCATCCGCTGTTCAGGTCTGAAGCCACAAGCCCCTTACAGAAGCTCATGAAGTCTGAGAGCAACAGCCATGGTTCTCTGATGTACCCGAACTACCAGATTGCCATCTGCAGTCCAGTTCTGAAGGCACCAGCCTCTCACAGAAAGTCAGGTAGCCTGATTACCACAGCCGTAGTTCTCTGATGAACCTGACCTCCAGTCTGAAATCCGCTGTCCAGGTCTGAGGCCACCAGACCCTCAAAGAAGCTCAGGTAGTCTGAGAACTTCAGCCATGGTTCTCTGATGAACACGACCTGCCAGAGTGCCATTCGCATTCCAGTTCTGAAGCCAACAGCACTCGCAGAAGCTCAGGTAATCTGAGAGCCCAGCCGTGGTTCTCTGACGAACCCAACCTGCCAGACTGCCATCTGCCATCCAGGTCTGAAGTAAACACACTTACGCAGAAGCTTAGGTAGTATAAGAGCCAGAGCCATGGTTCTCTGCAATTCCTTTCTTGCTAGACTGCTATCCACAGTCCAGGTCTGAAGCCTCCAGCCCCTCACAGAAGCTCAGGTAGTCTGAGGACCACAGCCATGGTTTTCTGAGCAACAAGACCTGCCAGACAGCCATCAGCAGTCGAGTCCTAAAGCCACCAGCCCCTCACAGAAGCTGAGGTAGAATAAGAGTCATAGCCATTTTTCTCTGATGAACACAACCTGCCAGATTGATATCTGCAGTCCAGGTCTGAAGCCAACAGGTCTCGCAGATCTCAGGTAGTCTGAGATCCCAGCCATGGTTCTCTGACGAACCCAACCTGCCAGACAACCATCCACTGTCCAGGTCTGAATCCACAAGCCCCTCACAAAAGCTCATGTACTGTGAGAGACACAGCCAAGGTTCTCTGATGAACCCAACCTGTCAGACTGCCATCCGCAGTCCAGGACTGAAGCCACCAGCTTCTCACAGAACATCAGGTTGTCAGATAGCCACAGCCATGGTTCTCTGATGAACCCGACTTGCTAGACTGCCATCTGTAGTCCAGGTCTGAAGCCAACAGCCATTTGAATAAGCTCAGGTAGTCTGAGAGCCAAGCCGTGGTTCTCTGATGATCCCAACCTGATAGACTGCCATCCGCTGACCAGCTCTGAAGTCACCATAACCTCACAGAAGCTCAGGTAGTCCTACAGCCACAACCTTGTTTCTCTGATGTTCTCGACCTGCCAGACTGCTATCCGCTGTCCAGGTCTGAAGCCACCAGCCCCTCACAGAACCTCAGGTAGTCAGATAGCCACAGCCATGGTTCTCTGATAAACCCGACCTGCTAGACTGCCATCTGTAGTCCAGGTCTAAAGCCAACAGCATTTTGCAGAAGCTCAGGTTGTATGAGAGCCCAGCAGTGGTTCACTGACGATCCTGAACTGTCAGACTGCCATCCACTGACCAGGTCTGAAGCCACCATACCCTCACAGAAGCTCAGGTAGTCCTTGAGCCAGAGCCGTGGTTCTCTGACGTTCTCAGCCTGCCAGACTGCTATCGACAGTCCAGGTCAGAAGCCACCAGTGCCTCACAGAAGCTCATGTAGTCTGAGATCCACATCCATGGTTCTGTGATGAACCTGACCTGCCTGACTGCCATCCATAGTCCAGGTTTGAAGGCAACAGCCCTCGCAGAAGCTCAAGTACCCTGAGCGCCAAACCGTGGTTCTCTGATGAACCCAACCTGCCAGACTGTCATCCGCTGTTCAGGTCTGAAGATACAAGCCCCTCACAGAAGCTCATGAAGTCTGAGAGCAACAGCCGTGGTTCTCTGATGTACCCGACCTGCCAGACTGCCATTCGCAGTCCAGATCTGAAGGCACCAGCCTCTCACAGAAAGCCAGGAAGTCTGATAGCCTCAGTCGTAATTCTCTGATGAACCCGACCTTCAGTCTGAAATCCGCTGTCCAGGTCTGAAGCCAAATTGTGGTTCTCTGATGAACCCAACCTGCCAGACTGCCATCTGCCATGCAGGTCTGAAGCAAACAGTCTTTCGCAGAAGCTTAGGTAGTATGAGGGCCAGAGCCATGGTTCTCTGCAATTCCTGACTTACTAGACTGCTATCCACAGTCCAGGTCTGAAGCCTCCAGCCCCTCACAGAAGCTTAGGTAGTCTGAGAACCACAGCCATGGTTCTCTGAGCAACAAAACATGCCAGACAGCCATCAGCAGTCGAGTCCTAAAGCCACCAGCCCCTCACAGAAGCTGAGGTAGTCTAAGAGTCACAGTAGTTTTTCTCTGATGAACACGACCTGCCAGATTGATATCCGCAGTCCAGGTCTGAAGCCAACAGGTTTTGCAGAGCTCAGGTAGTCTGAGAGCCCAGCCGTGGTTCTCTGATGAACCCGACCTGCCAGACTGCCATCCACAGTCCAGGCCTGAAGGCACTAGACCCTCACAGAAGCTCTGGTAGTCTGAGAACCACAGCCATAGTTTTCTGAGGAACAAGACCTGCCAGACAGCCATCAGCAGTCAAGTCCTGAAGCCACCAGCCCCTCGCTGAAGCTCAGGTAGTCTGAGAGCCCAGCCGTGGTTCTCTGATGAACCCAACCTGCCAGACTGCCATCAGCAGTCCAGTCCTGAAGCCACCAGCCCCTCACAGAATCTGAGGTAGTCTAAGAGTCACAGTCATTTTTTTCTGATGAACCCGACCTCCAGTCTGAAATCTGCTGTCCAGATCTGAAGCCACCAGAACCTCAAAGAAGCTCAGGTAGTCTGAAAACTTCAGCCATGGTTCTCTGATGAACAAGACCTGCCAGACTGCCATTCGCAGTCCAGGTCTGAAGCCAACAGCACTCGCAGAAGCTCAGGTAGTCTGAGAGCCCAGCCGTGGTTCTCTGATTAACCCAATCTGCCAGACTGCCATCTGCCATCCAGGTCTGAAGCAAACAGCCTTTCGCAGAAGTTTAGGTAGTATGAGAGTCAGAGCCATGGTTCTCTGCCATTTCTGATTTGCTAGACTGCTATCTGCAGTCCAGGTCTGAAGCCTCCAGCCCATCACAGAAGCTCAGGTAGTCTGAGAACCACAGCCATAGTTTTCTGAGGAACAAGACCTGCCAGACAGCCATCAGCAGTCAAGTAGTAAAGCCACCAGACCCTCACAGAAGCCGAGGTAGTCTGAGTCACAGTAGTTTTTCTCTGATGAACACAACCTGCCAGACTGATATCCGCAGTCCAGGTCTGAAGCCAACAGGTTTTGCAGAGCTCAGGTAGTCTGAGAGCCCAGCCGTGGTTCTCTGACGAACCCAACCTGCCAGACTGCCATCCGCAGTACAGGCCTGAAGTCACTAGACCCTCACAGAAGCTCAGGTAGTCCTAGAGCCACATCCATGGTTCTCTGATGTTCTCGACCTGCCAGACTCCTATCCGCAGTCCAGGTCTGAAGCCAACAGCACTCGCTGAAGCTCAGGTAGTCTGAGAGCCCAGCCGTGGTTCTCTGACGAACCCAACCTGCCAGACTGCCATCTGCAGTCCAGGCCTGAAGGCACCAGACCCTCACAAAAGTTCAGGTAGTCCTAGGGCCACAACCATGGTTCTCTGACATTCTCAACCTGCCAGCCTGCTATTTTCAGTACAGGTCTGAAGCCACCAGGCCTGAAAAGAAGCTCAGGTAGTCGTAGAACCACAGCCTTTTTCCTCTGATGAATCCGACCTGCCAGACTGCCATCCGCAGTCCAGGTCTGAAGCTAACAGCTCTTGCAGAAGCTCAGGTAGTCTGAGAGCCCAGCCGTGGTTCTCTGACGAACCCAACCTGCCAGACAGCCATCCGCTCTCCAGGTCTGAATCCACAAGCCCCTCACAAAAGCTCATGTAGTCTGAGAGACACAGTCGTGGTTCTCTGATGAACCCGACCTGCCACACTGGTATCTGCAGTCCAGGACTGAAGCCACCAGTTTCTCACAGAACCTCAGGTAGTCAGATAGCCACAGCCATGGTTCTCTGATGAACCCTACCTGTTAGATTGCCATCTATAGTCCAGGTCTGAAGCCAACAGCCCTTCGCATATGCTCATTTAGTATGACAGCTGAGCCTTGGTGTTCTGATGATCCTGACCTGATCGACTGCCATCCGCTGAACAGGTCTGAAGCCACCATACCCTCACAGAAGCTCAGGTAGTCCTAGAGTCACAGCCATGGTTCTCTGATGTTCTTGACCTGCCAGACTGCTATCCACAGTCCAGGTCTGAAGCCACCAGCCCCTCAGAGAAGCTCAGGTAGTCTGAGATCCACAGCCATAGTTTTCTCAGGAACCCGACCTGTCGAACTGCCATCAGCAGTCCAGGTCTGTAGACAACAGCATTTTGCAGAAGCTTATTTTATATGAGAGCCCAGCAGTGGTTCTCTGACGATCCTGAACTGTCAGACTGCCATCTGCAGACCAGGTCTGAAGCCACCATACCATCACAGAAGCTCAGGTAGTCCTAGAGCCAGAGCCGTAGTTCTCTGATATTCTCAGCCTGCCAGACTGCTATCGGCAGTCCAGGTCTGACGCCACCAGCATTTCACAGAAGCTCAGGTAGACTGAGATCCACAGCTGTGGTTCTCTGATGAACCTGACCTGCCAGACTGCCATCCACAGTGCAGGTCTGAAGGCAACAGACCTTGGAGAAGCTCAAGTACTCTGAAAGCCAAACCATGATTCTCTGATGAACCCATCCTGCCAGACTGCCATCCACTGTTCAGATCTGAAGCCACAAGCCCCTCACAGAAGCTCATGTTTTTATGAAGTCTGAGAGCAACAGCCGTGTTTCTCTGACATACCCAACATGCCAGATTGCCATCCGCTGTCCTGATCTGAAGGCACCAGCCTCTCACAGAAAGTCAGGTAATCTGATAGCCACAGCCGTAGTTCTCTGATGAACCCGTCCTCCAGTCTGAAATCCACTGTCCGGGTCTGAAGCCACCATACCCTCAAAGAAGTTCAGGTAGTCTGAGAACTTCAGCTATAGTTGTCTGATGAACATGACCTGCCAGACTGCCATTTGCTATCCAGGTCTGAAGCAAACAGCCTTTTGCAGAAGCTTAGGTCATATGAGAGCCAGAGTCATGGTTCTCTGCCATTTCTGACTTGCTAGGCTGCTACCCGCAGTCCAGGTCTGAAGCCTCCAGCCCATCACAGAAGTTCAGGTAGTCTGAGAACCACAGCCGTACTTTTCTGAGGAACAAGACCTGCCAGACAGCCATCAGCAGTCAAGTAGTAAAGCCACCAGCCCCTCACAGAAGCTGAGGTAGTCTGAGTCACAGTAGTTTTTCTCTGATGAACACGACCTGCCAGACTGATATCCACAGTCCAGGTCTGAAGCCAACAGGTTTCACAGAGCTCAGGTAGTCTGAGAGCCCAGCCATAGTTCTTTGATGAACCCAACCTGCCAGACTGCCATCTACAGTCCAGACCTGAAGGCACCAGACCCTCACAGAAGCTCAGGTAGTTCTAGGGCCACAGCCATGGTTCTCTGACATTCTCAACCTGCCAGACTGCTATCCGCAGTCCAGGTCTGAAGCCAACAGCACTCGCCGAAGCTCAGGTAGTCTGAGAGCCCAGCCATGGTTCTTTGATGAACCCAACCTGCCAGACTGCCATCTGCAGTCCAGGTCTGAAGGCACCAGAACCTCACAGAAGCTCAGGTAGTCCTAGGGCCACAGCCATGGTTCTCTGACATTCTCAACCTGCCAGCCTGCTATTCGCAGTACAGGTCTGAAGCCACCAGGCCCGAAAAGAAGCTCAGGTAGTTGTAGAACCACAGCCTTTTTCCTCTGATGAATCCGACCTGCCAGACTGCCATCCGCAGTCCAGGTCTGAAGCTAACAGCTCTTGCAGAAGCTCAGATAGTCTGAGAGCCCAGCTGTGGTTCACTGATGAACCCAACCTGCCAGACAGCCATCCGCTCTCCAGGTCTGAATCCACAAGCCCCTCACAAAAGCTCATGTAGTCTGAGAGACACAGTCGTGGTTCTCTGACGAACCCGACCTGCCAGACTGGTATCCACAGTCCAGGACTGAAGCCACCAGTTTCTCACAGAACCTCAGGTAGTCAGATAGCCACAGCCATGGTTCTCTGATGAACCCTACCTGTTAGATTGCCATCTGTAGTCCAGGTCTGAAGCCAACAGCACTTCGCATATGCTCATTTAGTATGACAACTGAGCCTTGGTGTTCTGATGATCCCGACCTGATCGACTGCCATCCGCTGAACAGGTCTGAAGCCACCATACCCTCACAGAAGCTCAGGTTGTCCTAGAGCCACAACCATGGTTCTCTGATGTTCTTGACCTGCCAGACTGCTATCCGCAGTCCAGGTCTGAAGCCACCAGCCCCTCAGAGAAACTCAGGTAGTCTGAGATCCACAGCCATAGTTTTCTCAGGATCCCGACCTGCAGAACTGCCATCAGCAGTCCAGGTCTGTAGCCAACAGCATTTTGCAGAAGCTTATTTTATATGAGAGCCCAGCAGTGGTTCTCTGACAATCCTGAACTGTCAGACTGAAATCTGCAGACCAGGTCTGAAGCCACCATACCATCACAGAAGCTCAGGTAGTCCTAGAGCCAGAGCCATAGTTCTCTGATATTCTCAGCCTGCCAGACAGCTATCGGCAGTCCAGATCTGAAGCCACCAGCGTTTCACAGAAGCTCAGGAAGACTGAGATCCACAGCCGTGGTACTCTGATGAACCTGACCTGCCAGACTGCCATCCAAAGTGCAGGTTTGAAGGCAACCGCCCTTGGAGAAGCTTAAGTACTCTGAAAGTCAAACCGTGGTTCTCTGATTAACCCATCCTGCCAGACTGCCATCCGCTGTTCAGGTCTGAAGCCACAAGCCCCTCACAGAAGCTCATGTTTTATGAAGTCTGAGAGCAACAGCCGTGGTTCTCTGATGTACCTGACATGCCAGATTGCCATCCGCTGTCCTGATCTGAAGGCACCAGCCTCTCACAGAAAGTCAGGTAGTCTGATAGCCACAGCCATAGTTCTCTGATGAACCCGACCTCCAGTCTGAAATCCACTGTCCAGGTCTGAAGCCACCATACCCTCAAAGAAGCTCAGGTAGTCTGAGAACTTCAGCTATAGTTCTCTGATGAACATGACCTGCCAGACTGCCATTTGTAGTCCAGGTCTGAAGCCAACAGCCCTTCGCATAAGCTCAGGTTGTATGAGAGCCGAGCCGTGGTTCTCTGAAGATCCCGACCTGAAAGACTGCCATCCGCTGACCAGGTCTGAAGCCACCATACCCTCACAGAAGCTCAGGTAGTCCTTCAGCCTCAGCCATGGTTCTCTGAAGTTCTCGACCTGCCAGACTGCTATCCGCAGTCCAGGTCTGAAGCCACCAGCCCCTCACAGAAGCTCAGGTAGTCCTTCAGCCTCAGCCATGGTTCTCTCAGGAACCCGACCTCCCAGACTCTCATCAGCAGTCTAGGTCTGAAGCCAACAGCATTTTGCTGAAGCTCAGGTTGTATGAGAGCTCAGCAGAGGTTTTCTGACGATTCTGATCCATCAGACTGCCATCCGCTGACCAGGTCTGAAGCCACAATGCCCTCACAGAAACTCAGGTAGTCCTAGAGCCAGAGCCATGGTTCTCTGATGTTCTCAGCCTGCCAGACTGCTATCCGCAGTCCAGGTCTGATGCCACCAGTGCCTCACAAAAGCTCAGGTAGTCTGAGATCCACAGCCGTGGTTCTCTGATGAACCCGACCTGCCAGACTGCCATCCACAGTCCAAGTCTGAAGCCACCATCTTCTCACAGAACCTCATGTCATCTGAAAGCCACAGCCGTGGTTGAACCCAACCTGAGAGACTGCCATCTGCAGTCCAGGTCTGAAGCCAACAGTCCTTCGTAGAAGATCTGATGAACCCGACCAGCCTGTTTTCCAGCCCTGGTTCTGTGATGATTCTGACCTGATAGACTGCCATCCGCTGACCAGATCTGAAGCCACCATGCCCTCACAGAAGCTCAGGTAGTCTTAGAGCAAGAGCCATGGTTCTCTGATGTTCTTGACCTGCCAGACTCCTTCCGCAGTCCAGGTCTGAAGCCAGCAGCCCATCACAGAAGCTGAGGTAGTCTGAGATCCACAACCATGGTTCTCTGATGAACCTGACCTGAGAGACTGCCATCAGCAGTCCAGGTCTGAAGCCAACAGTGCTTCACAGAAGATCAGGTAGTATGAGAGCCCAGCCATGATTCTCTGATGATCCCAACCTGCCAGACTGCTATCCGCAGCCCAGGTCTAAAGCCACCAGCCCCACACACAAGCTCAGGAAGCCTGAGAGTCACATTCGTGGTTCTCTGATGAACACGACCTGCCAGACTGAAAAACGCAGTCCAGGTCTGAAGCCATCAGGCACTCACAGAACTGCAGGTATTTTGAAAGCCACAGCCGTAGTTCTCTGATGAACTGACCTGCCAGAATGCCATCCGCTGTCGAAGTCTGAAGCCACCAGACCCTCAGACAACCTCAGGTAGTCCTAGATCCACAGCAGTGGTTCTCTGATGTATGTGACTTGGCAGACTGCTTTGTGCAGTCCAGGTCTGAAGCCATAAGCCCCTTACAGAACCTCAGGTAGTCTGAGAACCACAGCCGTGGATGTCTGATGAACCCAACCTGCTAGACTGCCATCCACAGTCCAGGTCTGAAGACACCAGCCCCTCAAAGATGCTCAGGTAGTCTGAGAGCAACAACCATGGTTTTCTGACAAACCTGACCTGCCAGAGGGCCATCTGCTGTCCAGATCTGAAGCCTCCATCCCCTCACAGAAGCTCAGGTAGTCTGACAGGGACAGCCGTGGTCCTCTGATGATCCCGAACTGCCAGACTGCCACCCACAGTCCAGGTCTGAAGCCAACAGCCCTCGCAGAAGCTCAGGTAGTCTTTGAGCCCAGTCGTGGTTCTCTGACGAACCTGACCTGCAAGACTACCATCCGCAGTCCAGGTCTGAAGCCAACAGCCCTCGCAGAAGCTCAGGTAGTCTGAGAGCCCAGCCGTGCTTCTCTGATGAACATAATCTGCCAGACTGCTATCCCTAGCTCAGGTCTGAAGCCAACAGCCCTCGTAGAAGCTCAGGAAGTCTGAGATCCCAGCCGAGGTTCTCAGATGAACTCAACCTGCCAGACTGCCGTCAGCAGGCCAATTCTGAAACCAACAGCCCTTCACTGAAGCTCAGGTTGTATGAGAGCCCAGCCATGGTTCTCTGAAGATCCTGACCTGCCAGACTGCCATCCGCTGGCCAAGTATGAAGCCACCATACCATCACAGAAGCTCAGCTACTCCTTCAGCCAGAGCCATGGTTCTCTGGCATTCTCGACCTGCCAGACTGCCATCCGCAGTCCAGGTCTGAAGCCACCAGCCCTCACAGAACCTCAGGGAGTCTGAGATCCACAGCCATAGTTCTTTGATGAATCCGATCTGCCAGACTGCCATCAGCAGTCCAGGCCTGAAGCCACCAGCCCCTCACAGAAGCTCAGGTAGTCTGAGAGTCACAGTCATGGTTGTCTGACAAACACAACCTGCAAGACTGCTTCCACAGTCCAGGTCTGAAGGCACCAGCCACTCATACAATCTCAGGTAGTCTGACAGCCACAGTCGTGGTTCTCTGTTGAACCCGACCTGCCAGTCTGAAATCTGCTGTCCATGTCTGAAGAAACCAAACCCTCAGAGAAGCTCAGGCATTCCTAGAGCCACAGCAATTGTTCTCTGATGTTCTCAACCTGCCAGACTGCTATCCGCAGTACAGGTCTGAAGACACCAGGCCCTAAAAGAAGCTCAGGTAGTCCTAGAACCACAGCCTTTTTTCTCCGATGAATCCGAACTGCCAGACTGCCATCCACAGTAAAGGTCTGAAGCTAACAGCACTTTCAGAAGCTCAAGTAGTCTGAGAGCCCACCCATGGTTCACTGATGAACCCATCCTGCCAGACATCCATCCACTGTCCACGTCTGAATCCAAAAGCCCCTCACTAAAGCTCATCTATTCTGAGAGCCACAGATGTGGTTCTCTGATCAACCCGACCTGCCAGACTGCTATCCACAGTACAGGACTGAAGCCACAAGCTTCTCACAGAACCTCAGGTAGTCAGATAGCCACAGCCATGGTTCTCTGATGAACCCGACCTGCTAGACTGCCATCTGTAGTCCAGGTCTGAATCCAACAGACCTTCGCATAAGTTCGTTTAGTATGAGAGCTGAGCCGTGGTTTTCTTATGGTCCCGACCTGATAGACTGATATCCACTGACCAGGTCTGAAGCCACCATACCCTCATAGAAGCTCAGGTAGTCTGAGATCCACAGCCATAGTTCTCTCAGGAACCCGAATTGCCAGACTGCCATCAGCAGTCCAGGTTTTTAGCCAACAGCATTTTGCAGAAGCTCAGGTTGTATGAGAGCCTATCAGTGGTTCTCTGACGATCCTAAACTGTCAGACTGCCATCCGCAGACCAGGACTGAAGCCATCATACCTTCACAGAAGCTCAGGTAGCCCTAGAGCCAGAGCCATGGTTCTCTGATGAACCTGACCTGCCAGGCTGCCATCCATAGTCCAGGTTTGAAGGCAACATCCCTCACAGAAGCTCAAGTACTATGAGAGCCAAACTGTGGTTCTCTGATGAACCCAACCTGCCAGACTGCCATCCACTGTTCAGGTCTGAAGCCACAAGCCCCTCACAGAAGCTCATGTAGTCTGAGACCCACAGCCATGGTTCTCTGACGTACTCGACCTACCAGATTGCCATCCGCAGTCCAGGTCTGAAGGCATCAGCCTCTCACAGAAAGTCAGGTAGTCTGATTGCCACAGCCATAGTTCTCTGATTAACCCGACCTCCAGTCTGAAATCTGCTGTCCAGATCTGAAGCCACCAGAACCTCAAAGAAGCTCAGGTAGTCTGAAAACTTCAGCCATGGTTCTCTGATGAACAAGACCTGCCAGACTGCCATTCGCAGTCCAGGTCTGAAGCCAACAGCACTCGCAGAAGCCCAGGTAGTCTGAGAGCCCAGCCGTGGTTCTCTGATGAACCCAACCTGCCAGACTGCCATCTGCCATCCAGGTCTGAAGCAAACAGCCTTTTGCAGAAGCTTAGGTAGTATGAGAGGCAGAGCCATGGTTCTCTGCCATTCCTGACTTGCTAGACTGCTATCCGCAGTCCAGGTCTGAAGCCTCCAGCCCATCACAGAAGCACAGGTAGTCTGAGAACCACAGCCGTAGTTTTCTGAGGAACAAGACCTGCCAGACAGCCATCAGCAGTCAAGTAGTAAAGCCACCAGCCCATCACAGAAGCTAAGGTAGTCTGAGACACAGTAGTTTTTCTCTGATGAACATGACCTGCAGATTGATATCCACAGTCCAGGTCTGAAGCCAACAGGTTTCACAGAGCTCAGGTAGTCTGAGAGCCCAGCCGTGGTTCTCTGATGAACCCAACCTGCCAGACTGCCATCCACAGTACAGGCCTGAAGTCACTAGACCCTCACAGAAGCTCAGGTAGTCCTAGAGCCACATCCATGGTTCTCTGATGTTCTTGACCTGCCAGACTGCTATCCGCAGTCCAGGTCTGAAGCCAACAGCACTCGCCGGAGCTCAGGTAGTCTGAGAGCCCAGCCATGGTTCTCTGATGAACCCAACCTGCCAGACTGCCATCAGCAGTCCAGTCCTGAAGCCACCAGCCCCTCACAGAATCTGAGGTAGTCTAAGACTCACAGTCATTTTTCTCTGATGAACCCGACCTGCCAGACTGCCAACTGCAGTGCAGGCCTGAAGGCACCAGACCCTCACAGAAGCTCAGGTAGTCCTAGAGCCACAGTCACGGTTCTCTGACATTCTCAACCTGCCAGCCTGCTATCCGCAGTACAGGTCTGAAGCCACCATGCCCTAAAAGAAGCTCAAGTAGTCGTAAAACCACAGCCTTTTTCCTCTGATGAATCCCACCTGCCAGACTGCCATCCGCAGTCCAAGTCTGAAGCTAACAGCTCTTGCAGAAGCTCAGGTAGTCTGAGAGCCCAGCCGTGGTTCTCTGACAAACCCAACCTGCCAGACAACTATCCGCTGTCCAGGTCTGAATCTACAAGCCCCTCACAAAAGCTCATGTAGTCTGAGAGACACAGCTGTGGTTCTCTGATGAACCCGACCTTCCAGACTGCCATCCGCAGTCAAGGACTGAAGCCACAAGTTTCTCACAGAATCTCAGGTAGTCAGATAGCCACAGCCATGGTTCTCTGATGAACCTGACCTGCTAGACTGCCATCTGTAGTCCAGGTCTGAAGCCAACAGCCCTTTGCCTAAGCCCAGGTAGTATGAGAGCTGAGCCGTGGTTCTTTGATTAACCCGATCTGCCAGACTGCCATCAGCAGTCCAAGCCTGAAGCCACCAGCCCCTCACAGAAGCTCAGGTAGTCTGAGAGTCACAGTCGTGGTTGTCTGACAAACACGACCTGCGAGACTGCTTCCACAGTCCAGGCCTGAAGGCACCAGCCACTCATACAATCTCAGGTAGTCTGACAGCCACAGCCGTGGTTCTCTGATGAACCTGACCTGCCAGTCTGAAATCTGCTGTCCACGTCTGAAGAAACCAGACCCTCAGAGAAGCTCAGGCATTCCTAGAGCCACAGCAATTGTTCTCTGATGTTCTCGACTTGCCAGACAGCTATCCTCAGTCCAGGCCTGAAGGCACTAGACCCTTTCAGAAGCTCAGGAAGTCCTAGAGCCAAAGCCATGGTTCTCTGACTTTCTCAACCTGCCAGACTGCTATCCGCAGTACAGGTCTGAAGACACCAGGCCCTTAAAGAAGCTCAGGTAGTCCTAGAACCACAGCCTTTTTTCTGCAATGAATCCGACCTGCTAGACTGCCATCCGCAGTCCAGGTCTGAAGCCACCAGCCCTCACAGAATCTCTGGGAGTCTGAGATCCAGAGCCGTGGTTCTTTGATGAACCAGATCTGCCAGACTGCCATCAGCAGTCAAGGCCTGAAGCCACCAGCCCCTCACAGAAGCTCAGGTAGTCTGAGAGTCACAGTCGTGGTTGTCTGAAAACACGACCTGCTAGACTGCTTCCACAGTCCAGGTCTGAAGGCACCAGCCATTCATACAATCTCAGGTAGTCCGATAGCCACAGACGTGGTTCTCTGATGAACCCGAACTGCCAGTCTGAAATCTGCTGTCCACGTCTGAAGAAACCAGACCCTCAAAGAAGCTCAGGCATTCCTATAGCCACAGCAATTGTGCTCTGATGTTCTCGACTTGCCAGACAGCTATCCGCAGTTCAGGTCTGAAGCCACCAGGCCTTCAAAGAAGCTTAGGAAGTCTGAGAACCACAACCTTATTTCTCTGATGAATCTGACTTGCCAGACTGCCATCCGCAGTCCAGTTCTGAAGCCACCAGCCCTTGCAGAAGCTCAGGTAGTCTGAGAGCCTAGCCATGGTCCTCTGATGAACCCAACCTACCAGACCACCATCCGCTGTCCAGGTCTGAAGCCACAAGCCCCTCACAGAAGCTTATATAGTCTGTGGGCCACAGCCATAGTTCTCTGACAAATCCGACCTGCCAGAGTGCCATCTGCAATCCAGGTCTGAAGCCACCAGCTTCTCACAGATCCTCAGCTAGTCTGATGCCCACAGCCATGGTTCTGTGGGGAACCCAACCTGCCAGACTGCCATCTGCAGTTCAGGTTTGAAGCCACTAGCCTCTCACAGAACCTCATCTAGTCTGATAGCCAAAGCCATTGTTCTCTGATGAACCCGACCTGCCAGACTGCCATCTGCAGTCCAGGTCTGAAGCCAACAGCACTTACAGAAGCTCAGGTAGTCTGAGAGCCAACCCATGGTTCTCTGATAAACCCAACCTGCCAGATTGCCATCTGCTGTCCAGGTCTGAAGCCACAAGCCCCTCAAAAAAGCTCATGTAGTCTGAGAGCCACAGCCGTGGTTCTCTGATGAACCCAACCTGCCAGATTGCCATCCGTAGTCCTGGTCTGAATCCACCAACTTCTCACAGAACCTCATTAGTCTGATAGCCACAGCCATGGTCCTCTAATGAACCCGACCTGCCAGACTGCCATTCGCAGTCCAGGTCTGAAGAAAACAACACTTCGGAGAAGATCTGATGAACCCGACCTGCCTCTTGGCCAGCCCAGGTTCTCGATGATCCCAACCTGATAGACTGTCACCTGCTGACCAGGTCTGAAGCCAACATGCCCTCACATAAGCTCAGGTAGTCTTAGAGCCAAAGCCATGGTTCGCTGATAAACCTGACCTGCCAGACTTAAAACTGCAGTCCAGGTCTGAAGGCACCAGTCTCTCACAGAACCTCAGGTAGTCTGAGAGCCCAGCCGTGGTTCTCTGAAGAACCTGCCCTGCCAGACTGGCATTAGAAGTCCAGGTCTGAAGCCAACAGCCATTCACAGAAGCTCAAGTTGTATAAGAGCACAGCCGTGTTTCTCTGACGATCCCGACCTGCCAGAATACCATGCACTTACCAGGTCTGAGGTGACCATACCCTCACAGAAGTTGGGTTAGTCCTTGAGCCAGAGCCGTGGTTCTCTGAAGTTCTCAACCTCCCAGACTGCTATACACAGTCGAGATAAGAAGCTCAGGTAGTCTGAGATCCACAGCTATTGTTCTTTGATGAACCCGACCAGCCAGACTGCCATCAGCAGTCCAGACCCTAAGCCACCAGCCCCTCACAGAAGCTCATTTAGTCTGAGAGTCACAGGCATGGTTGTCTGATGAACATGACCTATCAGACTGCCATCCACATTCCAGGTCTGAAGCCAACAGCCCTCGCAGAAGCTCAGGTAGTCTGATAGCCACAGCCGTGGTTCTCTGATGAACCTGACCTGCCAGTCTGAAATCCGCTGTCCAGGTCTGACGCCACCAGACCCTCACAGAAGCTCAGGTAGTCCTAGAGCCACAACAATTATTCTCTGATATTCTCGACCTGCCAGACTGCTATCCGCAGAACAGGTCTGAAGCCACCAGGCCTACAAAGAAGCTCAGGTAGTCTGAGAACCACAGCCTTGCTTCACTGATGAACCCGACCTGCCAGGCTGCCACCCACAGTTCAGGTCTGAAGCCAGCAGCCCTCACAGAAGCTCAGGTAGTCTGAGAGCCTAGCCGTGGCCCTCTGAGGAACCCAACCTGCCAGACTGTCATCCACTCTTCAGATCTGAAAACACAAGCCCCTCACAGAAGCTTGGGTAGTCTGAGGGCCACAGCCGTGGTTCTCTGATGAACCTGACCTGCCAGACTGCCATCCGCAGTCCAAGTCTGAAGCCAACAGCACTTACTGAAGCTCAGGTAGTCTGAGAGCAAAGCTGTGGTTCTCAGACAAACCCAACCTGCCAGACTGCCATCTGCTGTACAGATCTGAAGCCACAAGCCCCTCACAAAAGCTCATGTAGTCTGAGAGCCACAGCCCTGGTTCTCTGATGAACCAGACCTGCCAGACTGCCATCTGCAGTCCAGGTCTGAAGCCACCAGCTTCTCACAGAACCTCATGTCATCTGAAAGCCACAGCGGTGGATCTCTAATGAACCCAACCTGAGAGACTGCCATCTGCAGTCTAGGTCTGAAGCCAACAGTCCTTCACAGAAGATCTGATGAACCCGACCAGCCTATTTTCCAGCCCTGGTTCTCTGATGATTCTGACATGATAGACTGCCATCCGCTGACAAGATCTGAAGCCACCATGCCCTCACAGAAGCTCAGGTAGTCTTAGAGCAAGAGCCGTGGTTCTCTGATGTTCTTGACCTGCCAGACACCTTCCGCAGTCCAGGTCTGAAGCCAGCAGCCCATCACAGAAGCTGAGGTAGTCTGAGATCCACAGCCATGGTTATCTGATGAACCTGACCTGAGAGACTTCCATCAGCAGCCCAGGTCTAAAGCCAACAGCCCTTCGCAGAAAATCAGGTAGTATGAGAGCCCAGCCATGGTTCTCTGATGATCCCGATCTGCCAGACTGCCTTCCGCTGACCAGGTCTGAAGGCACCATACCCTCACAGAAGCTCAGGTAGTCCTAGAGCCAGAGCCATGGTTTTCTGATGTTCTCGACCTTCCAGACTGCTACCCCGCAGCCCATGTCTAAAGCCACCAGCCCCACACACAAGCTCAGGAAGCCTGAGAGTCACATTCGTGGTTCTCTGATGAACACGTCCTGCCAGACTGAAAACTGCAGTCCAGGTCTGAAGCCATCAGGCACTCACAGAACAGCAGGTATTCTGAAAGCCACAGCCGTAGTTCTCTGATGAACCGACCTGCCAGAATACCATCTGCTGTTGAAGTCTGAAGCCACCAGACCCTCAGACAACCTCAGGTAGCCCTAGATCCACAGCAGTGGTTCTCTGTTGTATGTGACTTGGCCGACTGCTTTGTGCAGTCCAGATCTGAAGCCATAAGCCCCTTACAGAACCTCAGGTGGTCTGAGAACCACAGCCGTGGATATCTGATGAACCCGACCTACTAGACTGCCATTAACAGTCCAGGTCTGAAGACACCGGCCCCTCAAAGACGCTCAGATAGTCTGAGACCAACAACCGTGGTTTTCTGATGAACCTGACCTGCCAGAGGGCCATCTGCTGTCCAGGCCTGAAGCCACCATCCCCTCACAGAAGCTCAGGTAGTCTGACAGGGACAGCTATGGTTCTCTGATGATCCCGAACTGCCAGACTGCCATCCACAGTCCAGGTCTGAAGCCAACAGCTCTTGCAGAAGCTCAGGTAGTCTTTGAGCCTAGTCGTGGTTCTCTGATGAACCTGACCTGCAAGGCTGCGATCCCCAGTCCAGATCATAAGTCAACAGCCCTCGCAGAAGCTCAGGAAGTCTGAGATCCCAGCCGTGGTTCTCAGATGAACTCAACCTGCCAGACTGCTATCAGCAGGCCAATTCTGAAACCAACAGCCCTTCACTGAAGCTCAGGTTGTATGAGAGCCCAGCCGTGGCTCTCTGAAGATCCCGACCTGCCAGACTGTCATCCGCTGGCCAAGTATGAAGCCACCATACCATCACAGAAGCTCAGCTACTCCTACAGCCAGAGCCATAGTTCTCTGGCATTCTTGACCTGCCAGACTGCTATCCGCAGTCCAGGTCTGAAGCCACCAGCCCTCGCAGAACCTCAGGGAGTCTGAGATCCACAGCCATGGTTCTTTGATGAACCCAATCTGCCAGACTGCCATCAGCAGTCCAGACCTGAAGCCACCAGCCCCTCACAGAAGCTCAGGTAGTCTGAGAGTCACAGTCATGGTTGTCTGACAAACACGACCTGCTAGACTGCTTCCACAGTCCAGGTCTGAAGGCATCAGCCACTCATCCAATCTCAGGTAGTCTGATAGCCACAGCCATGGTTCTCTGATGAACCCGACCTGCCAGTCCGAAATCTGCTGTCCACGTCTGAAGAAACCAGATCCTCACAGGAGCTCATGCAGTCCTAGAGCCACAGCAATTGTTCTCTGATGTTCTCGACTTGCCAGACAGATATCCGCAGTTCAGGTCTGAAGCCACCAGGCCTACAAAGAAGCTTAGGAAGTCTGAGAACCACAACCTTATTTCTCTGATGAATCTGACTTGCCAGACTGCCATCTGCAGTCCAGGACTGAAGCCTCCAGCCCTTGCAGAAGCTCAGGTAGTCTGAGAGCCTAGCCGTGGTCCCCTGATGAACCCAACCTACCAGAGTGCCATCCGCAATCCAGGTCTAAAGCCACAAGCCCCTCACAGAAGCTTATGTAGTCTGTGGTCCACAGCCATGGTTCTCTGATGAACCCGACCTGCCAGAGTGCCATCTGCAATCCAGGTCTAAAGCCACCAGCCTCTCACAGATCCTCAGCTAGTCTGATACCCACAGCCATGGTTCTGTGGGGAACCCAACCTGCCAGACTGCCATCTGCAGTTCAGGTCTGAAGCCACTAGCCTCTCACAGAACCTCATCTAGTCTGATAGCCACAGCCATGGTTCTCTGATGAACCCGACCTGCCAGACTGCCATCTGCAGTCCAGGTCTGAAGCCCATAGCACTTACAGAAGCTCAGGAAGTCTGAGAGCCAACCCGTGGTTCTCTGACAAACCCAACCTGCTGGATTGCCATCTGCTGTCCAGGTCTGAAGCCACAAGCCCCTCAAAAAAGCTTATGTAGTCTGAGAGCCACAGCTGTGGTTCTCTGATGAACCCAACCTGCCAGACTGCCATACGCAGTCCAGGTCTGAATCCACCAACTTCTCACAGAACCTCATGTAGTCTGATAGCCACCTGACCTGCCAGACAACACTTCGGAGAAGATCTGATGAACCCGACCTGCCTCTTGGCCAGCCCAGGTTCTCAATGATCCCGACCTGATAGACTGCCACCTGCTGACCAGGTCTGAAGCCAACATGCCCTCACATAAGCTCAGGTAGTCTTAGAGCCAAAGCCATGGTTCGCTGATGAACCTGACCTGCCAGACTTAAAACTGCAGTCCAGGTCTGAAGACACCAGTCTCTCACAGAACCTCAGGTAGTCTGAGAGCCCAGCTGTGGTTCTCTGAAGAACCTACCCTGTCAGACTGGCATCAGAAGTCCAGGTCTGAAGCCAACAGCCATTTTCAGAAGCACAGGTTGTATGAGAGCACAGCCGTGTTTCTCTGATGATCCCGACCTGCCAGAATACCATGCACTTACCGGGTCTGAGGCTACCATTCCCTCACAGAAGTTGGGTTAGTCCTTGAGCCAGAGCTGTGGTTCTCTGACATTCTCAACCTCCCAGACTGCTATCCACAGTCCAGATAAGAAGCTCAGGTAGTCTGAGATCCACAGACATTGTTCTCTGATGAAACTGACCAGCCAGACTGCCATCAGCAGTCCAGACCCTAAGCCATCAGCCCCTCACAGAAGCTCATTTAGTCTGAGAGTCACAGTCATGGTTGTCTGATGAACATGACCTGCCAGACTGCCATCCGCAGTCCAGGTCTGAAGCCAACAGCCCTCTCAGAAGCTAAAGTAGTCTGATAGCCACAGCCGTGGTTCTCTGATGAACCTGACCTGCCAGTCTGAAATCCGCTGTCCAGGTCTGATGTCACCAGACCCTCACAGAAGCTCAGGTAGTCCTAGAGCCACAACAATTGTTCTCTGATATTCTCAACCTGCCAGACTGCTATCCTCAGTACAGGTCTGAAGCCACCAGGCCTACAAAGAAGCTCAGGTAGTCTGAGAACCACAGCCTTGTTTCACTGATGAACCCGACCTGCCAGGCTGCCATCCACAGTTCAGGTCTGAAGCCAGCAACCCTTGCAGAAGCTTAGGTAGTCTGAGAGCCTAGCCATGGCCCTCTGAGGAACCCAACCTGCCAGACTGTCATCCACTGTTCAGGTCTGAAAACAGAAGCCCCTCACAGAAGCTTGGGTAGTCGGAGGGCCACAGCCATGGTTCTCTGATGAACCCGACCTGCCAGACTGCCATCCGCAGTCCAAGTCTGAAGCCAACAGCACTTACTGAAGCTCAGGTAGTCTGAGAGCAAAGCTGTGGTTCTCGGACAAACCCAACCTGCCAGACTGCCATCTGCTGTCCAGATCTGAAGCCACAAGCCCCTCACAAAAGCTCATGTAGTCTGAGAGCCACAGCCGTGGTTCTCTGATGAGCCCGTCCTGCCAGACTGCCATCTGCAGTCCAGGTCTGAAGCCACCAGCTTCTCACAGAACCTTATGTCATCTGAAAGCCACAGCCGTGGTTCTCTAATGAACCCAACCTGAGAGATTGCCATCTGCAGTCCAGGTCTGAAGCCAACAGTCCTTCGCAGAAGATCTGATGAACCCGACCAGCCTCTTTTCCAGCCCTGGTTCTCTGATGATTCTGACCTGATAGACTGCCATCTGCTGACCAGATCTGAAGTCAACATGCCCTCACAGAAGCTCAGGTAGTCTTAGAGCAAGAGCCGTGGTTCTCTGATGTTCTTGACCTGCCAGACTCCTTCCACAGTCCAGGTCTGAAGCCAGCAGCCCATCACAGAAGCTGAGGTAGTCTGAGATCCACAGCCATGGTTCTCTGATGGACCTGACCTGAGAGACTGGCATCAGCAGTCCAGTTCTGAAGCCAACAGCCCTTCACAGAAGATCAGGTAGTATGAGATCCCAGCCGTGGTTCTCTGAAGATCCCGACATGCTAGACTGCCTTCCGCTGACCAGGTCTGAAGGCACCATACCCTCACAGAAGCTCAGGTAGTCCTAGAGCCAGAGCCATGGTTTTCTGATGTTCTCGACCTGCCAGACTGCTATCTGCACCCAAGGTCTAAAGCCAGCAGCCTCTCACAGAACCTCAGCTACTCAGATACCCACAGCTGTGGTTCTGTGTTGAACCCTATCTGCTAGACTGCCATCCGCAGCCCAGGTCTGAAGCCTACAGCACTTACTGATACTCAAGTAGTCTGAGAGCCCAGCCGTGGTTCTCTGACAAACCCAACCTGCCAGACTACCATCTGCTGTCCAGATCTGAAGCCACAAGCCCCTCACAAAAGCTCAGGTAGTCTGAGAGTCACAGCCGTGGTTCTCTGGTGAACCCAACCTGCCAGACTGCCATCCGCAGTCCAGGTCTGAAGCCACCAGCTTCTCACAGAACCGCATGTCATCTGATATCCACAGCCGTGGTCCTCTAATGAACCCAAAATGCCAGACTGCCATCTGCAGTCCTGGTCTTAAGCCAACAGCCTTTCAGAGAAGATCTGATGACCCCGACCTGCCTGTTGGCCAGCCCCGGTTCTCTGACAATCCCGACCTGATAGACTGCCATCCGCTGCCCAGGTCTGAAACCACCGTGCCCTCACAGAAGCTCAGGTAGTCCTAGAGCAAGAGCCGTGTTTCTCTGACATTCTTGACCTACCAGACCCCTTCTGCAGTCCAGGTCTGAAGCCAGCAGCCCATCACAGAAACTGATGTAGTCTGAGATACACAGCCATGGTTCTCTGATGAACCCGACCTGAGAGACTGCCATCAGCAGTCCAGGTCTGAAGCCAACAGCCCTTCGCAGAAGATCAGGTTGTATGAGAGCCCAGCCGTGTTTCTCTGATGATCCCGACCCACCAGACTGCCATCCGCTGACCAGGTCTGAAGTCACCATACCCTCAAAGAAGCTCCAGTAGTCCTAGAGCCAGAGCCGTGTTCTCTGATGTTCTCGACCTGCCAGACTGCAATCCGCAATCCAGGTCTAAAGCCACCAGCCCCTCACACAAGCTCAGGAAGTCTGAGAGCCACATTAGTGGTTCTCTGATGAACACGACCTGCCAGACTGAAATCCGCAGTCCAAGTCTGAAGCCATCAGCCACTCACAGAACCACAGGTAGTCTGAAAGCCACAGCCGTAGTTCTCTGAAGAACCGACCTGCCAGAATGCCATCTGCTGTCCAGGTCTGAAGCCACCAGACCCTCAGACAACCTTAGGTAGTCCTAGAGCCACAGCAGTGGTTCTCTGATGTATGTGATTTGGCAGACTGCTTTGTGCAGTCCAGGTCTGAAGCCACCAGCCCCTTACAGAACCTCAGGTAGTCTGAGAACCACAGCCGTGGTTGTCTGATGAACCCGACCTGCCAGACTGCCATCTGCAGTGCAGGTCTGAAGACACCGGCCCCTCAAAGATGCTCAGGTGGTCTGCGACCAACAACCATGGTTTTCTGACAAACCTGACCTGCCAGAGGGCCATCCGCTGTCCAGGCCTGAAGCCACCATCCCCTCACAGAAGCTCAGGTTGTCTGACAGGAACAGCTGTGGTTCTCTGCTGATCCCGAACTGCCAGACTGCCATCAGCAGTCCAGGTCTGAAGCCAACAGCCCTTGAAGAAGCTCAGGTAATCTTTGAGCCCAGTCATGGTTCTCTGATGAACTTGATCTACCAGACTGCCATCTGCAGTCCAGGTCTGAAGCCAACAGCCCTCGTTGAAGCTCAGGTAGTCTGAGAGCCCAGCCGTGGTTCTCAGATGAACTCGACCTGCCAGACTGCTGTCAGCAGAAAAATTCTGAAGCCAACAGCCCTTTCCTGAAGCTCAGGTTGTATGAGAGCTCCGCTGGGGTTCTCTGATGATCCCAACCTGCCAGACTGCTGTCCGCTGACCAGGTATGAAGGCACCATACCATCACAGAAGCTTAGGTACTCCTAGTGCCAGAGCAATACTTCTCTGGCATTCTCGACCTGCCAGACTGCTATCCACAGTCCAGATCTGAAGCCAACAGCCCTCTCAGAACCTCAGGTAGTCTGCGCTCCACAGCCGTGGTTCTTTGATGAACCCAACCTGCCAGACTGCCATCTGCAGTCCAGGCTTGAAGCTACCAGCCACTCACAGAAGCTCAGGTAGTCTGAGAGTCACAGTCGTGGTTCTCTGACAAACACAACCTTCTAGACTGCATCCACAATCCAGATCTGAAGGCACCAGCCACTCATACAATCTCAGGTAGTCAGATAGCCACAGCCATGGATCTCTGATGAACCCGACCTGCCAGTCTGAAATCTGCTGTCCATGTCTGAAGCCACCAGACCCTCACAGAAGCTCAGGCAGTCCTAGAGCCACAGCAATTGTTCTCTGATGTTCTCGACTTGCCAGACTGCTATCCGCAGTTCAGGTCTGAAGCCACCAGGCCTTCAAAGAAGCTTAGGTAGTCTGAGAACCACAGCCTTGTTTCTCTGATGAATCCGACTTGCCAGACTGCCATCTGAAGTTCAGGTCTGAAGCCAGCAGCCCTAGCAGAAGCTCAGGTAGTCTCAGAGCCTAGCCGTGGTCCTCTGATGAACCCAACCTGCCAGACTGCCATCCGCAGTCCAGGTCTGAAGCCACCAGCTTCTCACAGAACCTCATGTAGTCTGATAGCCACAGTCATGGTTCTCTAATGAACCCGACCTGCCAGACTGCCATCCGCAGTCCAGGTCTAAAACCAACAGCACTTCGAAGAAGATCTGATGAACCCAAAGTGCCTCTTGGCCAGCCCTGGTTCTCTGATGGTCCCGACCTGATAGACTGCCATCTGTTGACCAGGTCTGAAGCCATCATACCCTCACATAAGCTCAGGAAGTCTTAGAGCCAGAGCCGTGGTTCTCTGATGTTCTTGACCTGCCAGACTCCTTCCGCAGTCCAGGTCTGAAGCCACCAGCCACTCACAGAAGCTGACGTAGTCTGAGATCCACAGCCATGGTTCTCTGATGAACCCAACCTGCCAGAGTGCCATCAGCAGTCCAGGTCTGAAGTCAACAGCCCTTTCTAAAAGATCAGGTAGTATGAGAGCCCAGCTGTGGTTCTCTGATGATCCCGACCTGCCAGACTGCCATCTGCTTTCCAGGTCTGAAGCCACCAGACCCTCAGAGAACCTCAGGTAGTCCTTGAGCCACAGCAGTGGTGACCTGATGTATGAGACTTGGCAGACTGCTTTGTGAAGTCCAGGTCTGAAGCCACCAGCCCCTTACAGAACCTCAGGTATTCTGAGAACCACAGCCATGGTTGTCTGATGAACCTGACCTGCTAGACTGCCTTCCGCAGTCCAGGTCTGAAGACACCGGCCCCTCAAAGATGCTCAGGTAGTCTGCAAGCAACAACCGTGGTTTTCTGACAAACCCGACCTGCCAGAGGGCCATCCGCAGTCCAGGCCTGAAGCCACCAGCCCTTCACAGAAGCTCAGGTAGACTGAGAACCACAGCCATGGTTTTCTGATGAACTCGACCAGCCACACTGCCATCCACAGTCCATGTCTGAAGCCAACAGCCCTCGCAGAAGATCAGGTAGTCTTATAGCCCAGCTGTGGTTCTCTGTCAATCCTGACCTGCCAGACTGCCATCCGCTGTCCTGGTCTGAAGCCAACAACCCTTGCAGAAGCTCAGGTAGTCTGAGAACCAAGCGGTGGTTCTCTGACGAATCTGACCTGCCAGACTGCCATCCGCAGTCCAGGTCTGAAGGCACCAGCCTCTCACAGAACCTCAAGTAGTCTGATAGCCGCAGCAGTGGTTCTCTGATGAACATGACCTGCCAGACTGCCATCCGCAGTCCAGGTCTGAAGCTAACAGCCCTCGCAGAAGTTCAGGTAGTCTGAGAGCCCAGCAGTTGATCTCTGACGAACCTGACCTGCCAGACTGCCAACTGCAGTCCAGGTCTGAAGGCACCAGCCTCTCTCAAAACCTCAGATAGTGTGAGAGCCCGGCCATGGTTCTCTGACAAACCCAAATTGCCAGACTGCCATCAGCAGTCCAGGTCTGAAGCCGAGAGCAATTCGCAGAAGCTCAGGTTGTATGAGAGTCCAGCCGTGTTTCTCTGATGATCCCGACCTACTAGACTGCCATCCATTTACCAGGTCTGAGACCACCATACCCTCACAGAAGAAGAGGTAGTCCTTGAGCCAGAGCCATGGTTCTCTGATGTTCTCAACCTACCAGACAGCTATCCACAGTCCAGATCAGAAGCTCAGGTAGTTTGAGATCTACAGCCATTGTTCGCTGATGAACCCGACCTGCCAGACTGCCATCAGCAGTCCAGACCTCAAGCCATCAGCCACTCACAGATGCTCAGGTAGTCTGAGAGTCACAGTCGTGGTTGTATGATGAACATGACCTGCAAGACTGCCATCCACAGTCCAGGTCTGAACCCAACAGCCCTCACAGAAGCTCAGGTAGTCTGATAGCCAGAGCCGTGGTCCTCTGATGAACCCGACCTGCCAGTCTGAAATCCGCTTTCCAGGCCTGAAGCCACCAGACCCTCACAGAAGCTCTGGTAGTCCTAGAGCCACAACAATTGTTCTCTGATGTTCTCAACCTGCCAGACTGCTATCCACAGTACAGATCTGAAGCCACCAGGCCTTCAAAGAAGCTCAGGTAGTATGAGAACCACAGCCTTGTTTCTCTGATGAACCCGACCTGCCAGACTGCCATCTGCAGTCCAGGTCTGAAGTCAGCAGCCCCCGCTGAAGCTCATGTAGTCTGAGAGCCTAGCTGTGGTCCTCTGATGAACCCAACCTGACAGACTGCCATCTGCTGTTCAGGTCTGAAGCCGCAAGCCCCTCACAGAAGCATATGTAGTCTGAGGGCCACAGCAGTGGTTCTCTGATGAACCCGACCTGCCAGACTGCCATCCGCAGTCCAGGTCTGAAGCCAACAGCACTTACTGAAGCTCAGGTAGTCTGAGAACCACAGCCATTGTTGTCTGATGAAAACGACATGTTAGACTGCCATCCGCAGTCCAGATCTGAAGACACCAGCCCCTCAAAGATGCTCAGGTAGTCTGAGAGCAACAACCATGGTTCTCTGATGAACCTGACCTGCCAGACTGCCATCCGCAGTCCAGATCTGAGGCCACCAGCTTCTCACAGAAACTCAGGTAGTCAGATTGCCACAGCTATGGTTCTCTGATGAACACAACCTGACAGACTGCCATCTGCAGTCCAGGTCTGAAGCCAAAAGTCCTTCACATAAGCTCAGGTAGAACGAGAGGTGAGCCGTGCTTCTCTGATGATCCCGACCTGATAGACTGCCATCCACAGTCCAGATCTGAAGCCTCCAGCCCCTCACAGAAGCTCAGGAAGTCTGATACCCACAGCCATGGTTCAGGGATGAACCCGACCTGCCAGACTGCCATCTGCAGTCCAGGTCTGAAGCCATCAGCACTTACTGAAGCTCAGGTAGTCTGAGAACCCAGCAGTGGTTCTCTGACAAACCCAACCTGCCAGACTGCCATCTGCTGTCCAGGTCTGAAGCGACAAGCCCCTCACAAAAGCTCATATAGTCTGAGAGCCCCAGCCGTGGTTCTCTGATAAACATGACCTGCCAGACTGCCATCTGCAGTCCAGGTCTGACACCACCAACTTCTCACAGAACCCCAAGTAGTCTGATAGCCACAGCCGTGGTTCTCTAATGAACCCAACCTGCCAGACTGCCATCCGCAGTCCAGGTCTGAAGCCAACAGCTCTTCACAAAAGATCTGATGAATCCAACCTGCCACTTGCCCAGCCCTGGTTCTCTGACGATCCCAAATTGATAGACTGCAATCCGCTGACCAGGTCTGAAGTCAGCATACCCTCACAGAACCTCAGGTGGTCTTAAAGCCAGAGCTGTGGTTCTCTGACATTCTCGACCTGCAAGACTCCTTCCGCAGTCCAGGTCTGAAGCTCCCAGCCCCTCACAGAAGCTCAGGTTGTATGACAGCCCTGCCGTGGTTCTCTGATGCACACGACCTGCTAGACTGCCATCCGCAGTCCAGGTCTGAAACCACCATCATCTGACAGAACCTCATGTAGTTTGATAGCCACAGCCGTGGTTCTCTAATGAACCCGACCTGCCAGACTGCCATCCGCAGTTCAGGTCTGAAGCCAACAGCCCTTTGCAAAAGACCTGATGAACCCGACCTGCCACTTGGCTAGCCCTGGTTCTCTGACAATCCTGACCTGATAGACTGCCATCCGCTAACCAGGTCTGAAGCCACCATACTCTCACAGAAGCTCAGGTAGTCTGAAAGCCACAGCAGTGGTCTCTGATGTATTTGACTTGGCAGACTGCTTTGTGCAGTCCAGGTCTGAAGCCACCAGCCCCTTACAGAACCTCAGGTAGTCTGAGAACCACAGCTGTGGTTGTCTGATGAACCCGAACTTCTAGGCTGCCATCTGCAGTCCAGGCCTGAAAACACCGGCCCCTCAAAGATGCTCAGGCAGTAGGAGAGCAACAACCATGGTTTTCTGACAAGCCCGACCTGCCAGAGGGCTATCCACAGTACAGGGCTGAAGCCACCATCCCCTCACAGAAGCTCAGGTAGTCTGAGAGCCACAGCCGTAGTTATCTGATGAACCCAACCTGCCAGACTGCCATCCATGGTCCATGTCTGAAGCCAACAGCCCTTGCAGAAGCTCAGGTAGTCTTACAGCTCAGCCGTGGTTGTCTGATGAACCTGACCTGCCAGACTCCCATCCACAGTCCAGGTCTGAAGCCAACAGTGCTCACAGAAGCTCAGGTAGTCTGAGAGCCAAGCTGTGGTTCTCTGATGAACCCGACCTGCCAGACTGCCATCCGCAGTGCAGGTCTGAAGGCACCAGCCTCTCACAGAACCTCAAGTAGTCTGATAGCCACAGTAGTGGTTCTCTAATGAACCCAACCTGAGAGACTGCCATCTGCAGTCCAGGTCTGAAGCCAACAGCAATTCGCTGAAGCTCAGGTTGTATGATAGCCCAGCCGTGGTTCTCTGACAATCCCGACCTGCCAGACAACCATCTGCTGACCAGGTCTGAATTCACCATACCCTTGCAGAAGCTGAGGTAGTCCTTGAGCCAGAGCCATGGTTCTCTGACTTTATTGACCCTCCAGACTGCAATCCGCTGTTCAGATCAGAAGCTCGGGTAGTCTGAAATCCACAGCCATTGTTCTCTGATGAACACGACCTGAAGGACTGCCATCAGCACTCCAGACCTCAAGCCACCAGCCCCTCACAGAAGCTCAGGTAGTCTGAGAGTCACAATCGTAGTTCTCTGATGAACAAGACCTGCCAGACTGCCATCCGCAGTCCAGGTTTGAAGTCAACAGCCCTCGCAGAACCTCAGGTAGTCTGAGAGCCCAGCAGTGGTTCTCTGATGAGCCCGACCTGCCAGTCTGAAATACACTGAACAGGTATGAAGCCACCAGACCCTCACAGAAGCTCAGGTAGTCCTAGACACACAGCCATTGTTCTCTGACTTTCTCGACCTGCCAGACTGCTATCCGCAGTCCAGGTCTGAAGGTACCCAAGCTATCAAAGAAGCTCAGGTTGTCTGAGAACCTCTGCCTTGTTTCTCTGATGAACCTGACCTGCCAGACTGCCATCCACTGTCTAGGTCTGAAGCCAACAGCACTTACAGAAGCTCAGGTAGTCTGAGAGCCCAGTCGTGGCTCTCTGACTAACCCAACCTGCCAGACTGCCATCCGCGGTCTGGGTCTGAAGCCACCAGCTTCTCCCAGAACCTCAGGTAGTCTGATAGCCAAAGCCGTGGTTCTCTAATGAACCCGACATGCCAGACTGCCATCCGCAGCCCAGGTCTGAAGCCAACAGCCCTACACAAAAGATCTGATGAACCTGACCTGCCTCTCGGCCAGCCCTGGTTCTCTGACAATCCCGACCAAACAGACTGACCTAGGCTGACCAGGTCTGAAACCACCAGCCCCTCACAGAAGCTCAGGAAGTCTGAGAGTCACAGTCATGGTTCTCTGATGAACACAACTTGCCAGACTGCCACCCACAGTCCAGGTCTGAAGCCATCGGCCACTCACAAAACCTCAAGTAGTCTGAAAACCACAGCCATGGCTCTCTGATGAACTGACCTGCCAGAATGCCATCCGCTGTCCAGATCTGAAGCCACCAGACCCTCAGAGAACCTCAGGTAGTCCTAGAGTCACAGCAGTGGTTCTCTGATGTTTGTGACTTGGCAGACTGCTTTGTGCAGTCCAGGTCTGAAGCCAACAGCCCTTGCAGAAGCTCAAGTAGTCTGAGAACCAAGCTGTGGTTCTCTGATGAACCCGACATGCCAGACTACCATCCACAGTCCAGGTCTGAAGGCACCAGCCTCTCACAGAACCTCAAGTAGTCTGATAGCCTCAGCAGTGGTTCTCTGATGAACACGACCTGCCAGACTGCCATCCACAGTCCAGATCTGAAGCCAACAGCCCTCACAGAAGCTCAGGTAGTCTGAGAGCCCAGCCGTGGTTCTCTGATAAACCTGACCTGCCAGACTGCCAACTGCAGTCCAGGTCTGAAGGCACCAGCCTCTCACAGAACCTCAGGTAGTCTGAGAGCCCAGCCATGGTTCTCTGATGAACCCAACCTGCCAGACTGCCTTCAGCTGTCCAGGTCTGAAGCCAACAGCCATTCGCAGAAGCTCAGGTTGTTTGAGAGCTCAGCCGTGGTTCTCTGATGATCCCGACCAGCCAGACTACCATCCACTGACCAGGTCTGAATCCACCATACCCTCGCAGAAGCTGAGGTAGTCCTTGAGCCAGAGCCATGGTTTTCTGTCTTTCTCGACCCACCAGACTGCTATCTGCAGTTCAGATCAGAAGCTCAGGTAGTCTGAAATCCACAGCCATTGCTCTCTGATGAACATGACCTGAAAGACTGCTATCAGCAGTCCAGACCTCAAGCCACCAGCCCCTCACAGAAGCTCAGGTAGTCTGAGAGTCACAGTCATGGTTCTCTGATGAACATGACCTGCCAGACTGCCATCCGCAGTCCAGGTCTGAAGCCAACAGCCCTTGCAGAAGCTCAGGTAGTCTGAGAGCCCAGCAGTGGTTCTCTGATGAACCCGACCTGCCATACTGCCAACTGCAGTCCAGGTGTGAAGGCACGAGCATCTCACAGAACCTCAGGTAGTCTAAAAGACACAGCCATGGTTCTCGTATGAACATGACCTGCCACTCTGAAATATGCTGATCAGGTCTGAAGCCACCAGACCCTCACAGAAGCTCAGGTAGTCCTAGAGACTCAGCCTTTGTTCTCTGACGTACTCGACCTGCCAGACTGCTATCCGCAGTCCAGGTCTGAAGCTACCAAGCCCATCAAAGAAGCTCAGGTAGTCTGAGAACCACAGCCTTGTATCCCTGATGAGCCTGACCTGCCAGACTGCCATCCACAGTCCAGGTGTGTAGCCAACAGCACTTACAGAAGCTCAGGGAGTCTGATAGCCCAGCCATGGCTCTCTGATGCACCCAACCTGCCAGACTGCCATCTGCTGTCCAGGTCTGAAGCCACAAACCCTTCACAAAAGCTCATGTAGTCTGAGAGCCACAGCCGTGGTTTTCTAATGAACCTGACCTGCTAGACTGCCATCCACAGTCCAGGTCTGAAGCCAACAGCCCTTCACAGAAGATCTGATGAACCCGACCTGCCTATCGGCCAGCCCTGGTTCTCTGATGATCCTGACCTGATAGACTACCATCCGCTGACCAGGTCTGAAGCCACAAGCCCCTCAAAGAAGCTCAGCAGGCCTGAAAGTCACAGTCGTGGTTCTCTGATGAACACGACCTGCCAGACTGCCAACTGCAGTCCAGGTCTGAAGGCACCACCCTCCCACAGAACCTCAGGTAGTCTGAGAGCCCAGCCATGGTTCTCTGATGAACTCGACCTGCCAGACTGCCATCCGCTGACCAGGTCTGAGGCCACCATACCCTGAAAGGAGCTGAGGTAGTCCTTGAGCCAGATCCGTTGTTCTCTGACGTTCTCAACCTGCCAGACTCCTATCCGCAGTCCATATCAGAAGCTCAGGTAGTCTGAGATCCACAACCATTGTTCTCTGATGAACCCGACATGCCAGACTGCCATCAGCAGTCTAGACCTCAAGCCACCAGACCCTCACAGAAGCTCAGGTAGTCTGAGAGTCACAGTCATGGTTCTCTGATGAACATGACCTGCCAGACTGCCATCCGCAGTCCAGGTCTGAAGCCAACAGCCCTGACAGAACCTCAGGTACTCTGATAGTCAAAGCTGTGGTTGCCTAATGAACCCAACATGCCAGACTGCCATGTGCAGTCCAGGTCTGAAGCCAACAGCCCTTCGCAGAAGATCTGATGAAGCCGACCTGCCTCTCAGCCAGCCCTGGTTCTCTGACGATCCCGACCTGATAGACTGCCATCCGCTGACCAGGTCTGAATCCACTGTCCCCTCACAGAAGCTCAGGAAGCCTGAGAGTCACAGTCATGGTTCTCTGATGCATACGACTTGCCAGACTGCCATTCGCAGTCCAGATCTGAAGCCAACAGCCCTCGCAGAAGCTCAGGTAGTCTGAGAGGCCAGCCATGGTTCTCTGATGAACATGACCTGCCAGATTGCCAACTGCAGTCCAGGTCTGAAGGCACCACCCTCCCACAGACCCTCAGGTAGTCTGAGAGCTCAGCCGTGGTTCTCTGATGAACCCGACCTGCCAGACTGCCATCCGCTGACCAGGTCTGAGGCCACCATACCCTCAAAGGAGCTGAGGTAGTCCTTGAGCCAGAGCCGTTGTTCTCTGACATTCTCAACCTGCCACACTGCTATCCACAGTCCATATCACAAGCTCAGGTAGTCTGAGATCCACAACCATTGTTCTCAGATGAACACGACTAGCCAGACTGCCATCAGCAGTCCAGACCTCAAGCCACCAGCCCCTCACAGAAGCTAGGGTAGTCTGAGAGTCACAGTCGTGGTTCTCTGATAAACATGACCTGCCAGACTGCCTTCCGCAGTCCAGGACTGAAGCCAACAGCCCTCGCAGAAGCTCAGGTAGTCTGAGAGCCCAGCCGTGGTTCTCTGATGAACCCGCCTTGCCAGACTGCCAATCGCAGTCTATGTGTGAAGGCACCAGCATCTCACAGAACCTCAGGTAGTCTGATAGCCACAGCCGTGGTTCTCTGATGAACCAATCCTGGCAGGCTGAAATACGCTGAACAGGTCTGAAGCCACCAGACCCTCACAGAATCTCAGGTAGTACTAGAGACACACCCATTGTTCTCTGATGTCCTCGACCTGCCAGGCTGCTATCCGCAGTCGAGGTTTGAAGCTACCCAGGCCATCAAAGAAGCTCAGGTATTCTGAGAACCACAGCCTTGTTTCTATGATGAACCTGACCTGCCAAACTGCCATCCACAGTCCGGGTCTGAAGCCAACAGCACTTACAGAAGCTCAGGAAGTCTGAGAGCCCAGCTGTGGTTCTCTCATGAACCCAGCCTGCCAGACTGCCATGCGCTGTCCAGGTCTGAAGCCACTAGTCCCTCAAAAAAGCTCATGTAGTCTGAGAGCCACAGCCGAGGTTCTCCCATGAATCCAACCTGCCAGACGGCCATCCGCAGTCCAGGTCTGAAGCCACCAGCTTCTCACAGAACCTCAGGTAGTCTGATAGCCAAAGCCGTGGTTCTCTAATGAACCTGACATGCCAGACTGCCATCTGCAGTCCAGGTCTGAAGCCAACATCCCTTCGCAGAAGATCTGATGAACCCGACCTGCCACTCAGCCAGCCTTGGTTCTCTGATGATCCCGACCTAATAGACTGCCATAGGCTGACCAGGTCTGAAGCCACCAGCCCCCCACAGAAGCTCAGGAAGCCTGAGAGTCACAGTCGTGGTTCTCAAACAAACATGACCGGCCAGACTGCCATCTGCAGTCCAGGTCTGAAGCCATCAGCCACTCACAGAACCTCAGGTAGTCTGCAAACCACAGCTGTCACCTCTGATGTATTAGACTTGGCAGACTGCTTTGTGCAGTCCAGGTCTGAAGCCACCAGCCCCTTACAGAACCTCAGGTAGTCTTAGAATCACAGCCGTGGTTGTCTGATGAACCTGACCTGCCAGTCTGCCATCCAAAGTCCATGTCTGAAGCCAACAGCCCTCGCAGAAGCTCAGGTAGTCTTATAGCCCAGTCTTGGTTCTCTGACGAACCTGACCTGCCAGACTGCCATCTGCAGTCCAGGTCTGAAGCCAACAGCCCTTGCAGAAGCTCAGGTAGGCTGAGTGCCAAGTTGTGGTTCTCTGATGAACCTGACCTGCCAGACTACCATCCGCAGTCCAGGTCTAAAGGCACCACCCTCTCACAGAACCTCAAGTAGTCTGATAGCCACAGCAGTGGTTCTCCGATGAACACAACCTGTCAGGCTGCCATCCGCAGTCCAGGTCTGAAGCCAACAGCTCTTGCAGAAGCTCAGGTAGTCTGAGAGCCCAGCCGTGGTTCTCTGAAGAACCCAACCTGCCAGACTGCCAACTGCAATCCAGGTCTGAAGACACCACCCCTCTCATAGAACCTCAGGTAGTCTGAGAGCCCAGACATGGTTCTCTGATGAACCCAACCTGCCAGACTGCCATCAACAGTCTAGGTCTGAAGCCAACAGCCATTCACAGAAGCTCAGCTTGTATGAAAGCCCAGCCATGTTTCTCTGACGATCCCGAGCTGCCAGACTGCCTTCCACTGACCAGGTCTGAGGCCACCGTACCGTCACTGAAGCTGAGGTAGTCCTTGAGCCAGAGCCGTGGTTCTCTGACGTTCTTGATCTGCCAGACTGCTATCTGCAGTCCATATCAGAAGCTCAAATAGTCTGAGATCCACATCCATTGTTCTCTGATGAACCCAACCTGCCAGACTGCCATCAGCAGTCTGGACCTCAATCCACCAGCCCCTCACAGAAGCTCGGGTAGTCTGAGAGTCACAGTCATGGTTCTCTGATGAACATGACCTGCCAGTCTGCAATCCACAGTCCATGTCTGAAGCCAACAGCCCTCATAGAACCACAGGTAGTCAGATAGACACAGCCGTGGTTCACTGATGAACCTTACCTGCCAGTCTGAAATACACTGAACAGCTCTGAAGCCACCAGATCTTCACAGAAGCTCAGGTAGTTCTAGAGGCACAGCCATTGTTCTCTGACAATCTCGACCTGCCAGACTACTATCCGCAGTCTAAGTCTGAAGCTACCCAGGCCATCAAAGAAGCTCAGGTAGTCTGAGAACCACAGCCTTGTTTCTCTGATGAACCTGACCTGCCAGACTGCCATCCACAGTCAAGATTTGAAACCAACAGCACTTACAGAAGCTCAGGTAGTCTGACAGCCCAGCTGTGGTTCTCTGATGAAACCAACCTGCCAGACTGCCATCTGCTGTCCAGGTCTGAAGCCACAAGCCCCTCATGTAGTCTGACAGCCACAGCTGTGCTTCTCTGAAAAACCTGACCTGCCAGACTGCCATCCCAGTCTAGGTCTGAAGCCATCAGCTTCTCACAGAACCTCAGGTAGTCTGATAGCCAAAGCCGTGGTTCTCTTCGCAGAAGATCTGATGAACCCGACCTGCTTCTCCGCCAGCCCTGGTTCTCTAACGTTCCTGACCTAATAGACTGCATAGGCTGACCAGGTCTGAAGCCACCAGCACCTCACAGAAGCTCAGGAAACCTGAGAGTCACAGTCTTGGTTCTCTGACAAACACGACCTGCCAGACTGCCATCCACAGTCCAGATCTGAAGCCATCAGCCACTCACAGAACCTCAGATAGTCTGAGAACCACAGCCATGGTTTTCTGACAAACCACCAGCCTCTCACAGAAGTTCAAGTAGTCTGAGAGCCCCAGCCATGGTTCTCTGATGAACCTGACCTGCCAGACTGCCATCCACAGTCCAGGTCTGAAGTCACCAGCCACTTACAGAACCTCAGATAATCTGAGAACCACAGCCATGGTTGTCTAATGAACCCAACCTTCTAGACTGCCATCTGCAGTCCAGGTCTGAAGACAGCGGCCCCTCAAAGATGCTCCAGTAGTCTGAGAGCAACAACCATGGTTTTCTGACAAACCACCAGCCTCTCACAGAAGTTCAAGTAGTCTGAGAGCCCCAGCCATGGTTCTCTGATGAACCCGACCTGCCAGACTGCCATCCAGAGTCCAGGTCTGAAGCCATCAGCCCTCACAGAAGCACAGGTAGTCTAATAGCCCTGCCGTGGTTCTCTGATGAACCTGACCTGAAAGACTGCCATCCGCAGTCCAGGTCTGAAGCCACCAGCCCTTCACAGAAGCTCAGTTAGGCTGAGAGCCACAGAAGGGGTTGTCTAAAGAACCTAACCTGCTAGACTGCCACCTGCACTCTAGGTACAAAGCCACCAGCCCCTCAGAGCAGCTCAGGTGGTCTGAGAGCCACAGTTGGGGTTCTCTGATGAACCGGACATGCAGAACTGCTATGTGCAGTCCAGCTCTGAAACCACCAGCCCTCCTCAGAAGCTCAGGTATTCTGAAAACCACTGTCGTGGTTCTCTGATCATCCTAAACAGCTAGACTGCCATCAGCAGTCCAGGTCTGAAGGCATCTGCCCCTCCCAGAACTTTGGGTAGTCTGAGAGCCACAACTGTTGTTCTCTGACAAACCCAACCTGCATGTCTGTCAAGCACAGTCCAGGTCTGAAGCCCCCAGCCCCTCGTAGAAGCTCAGGGAGTCTGATAGCCACAGCCTAGGTTTGGTGACGAACCTGACCTGCCAGATTGCCTTACCCAGTCCAAGTCTGAAGCCACCAGCCCCTCACAGAAGCTCACGTATTCTGACAGCCACAGCCATGGTTTTCGGATGAACCCAACCTGCTGCACTGCCATCTACAGTCCAGGTCTGAAGCCACCAGCCTCTAATGGAAGCTCAGGTAGTCTGAGAGCCACAGCCATGGTTCTCTGTCTTATCTGACCTGCCAGATTGCCATCCACAGTCCAGGTCTGAAGCCACCAGCCCTTCACAGAAGCTGAAGATGGCTGAGAGCCACAGAAGTGGTTCTCTGACTAACCCGACCTACCAGACTGCCATTCGCAGTACAGGTCTGAAGCCACCAGCCCCTTACAGAAGCTCAATTAGTCTGACAGCCACAGCTATGGTTCTCTGATGAACCTGACCTGCCAGACTTATATTCACAGTCCAGGTCTGAAGCTATCATCCCTTCACAGAAATTTAGGTAGTCTGAGAGCCACTGCCATGATTATTTGATGAGACCAACCTGCAAGACTGCCATACGCAGTCCAAGTCTGTAGCCAACAGCCTCTCACAGAAGCTCATGTAGTCTGAGAGCCACAGCCGTGGTTCTCTGAAATACCCAACGTGACAGACTGTCATCTGAAATATACGTCTGATGCCACCAACCCTTCATAGAAGCTCAGTTAGACTGAGAGCCACAGTACTGTTTTTCTAATGAACCCAATCTGCCAGACTGCCACCCGCAGTCCACATCTGAACCATCCAAGCCCTCACAGAAGCTCAGGTAGTCCGATAGCCACAGCCGAGGTTCTCTGATGAACCCAACCTTCCAGACTACCATCCTCAGTCCATGTCTGATGCCATCAGCACCTCACAGCAGCTCCGGTAGTCTGACAGCCACAGCCATGGTTCTCTAATGAACCCAGTCTGCCAGATTGCCAACCGCAGACCTGGTCTGAAGCCACCAGCCCCTCACAGAAGCTCAGGTGGTCTGAGAGTCACAGCTGGGGTTTTCTGATGAACTCATCCAGCCACACTGCCATCTGCACTCCAGGTCTGAAGCCACCATCCCCTCACAGAAGCTCAGGTACTTTGAGAACCACAGCCGAAGTTCTCTGATGAACTGGACCTGCCAGACAGCCTTCCGAAGTCCAGATCTGAAGCAACCAGACCTCACAGAACATCCAGTAGTCTGACAGCCACAGCCGAGATTCTCTGATGAACCCAACCTGACAGACTGCCATTCACAGTCCAGGTCTGAAGCCACCTGCCCGTCACAGAGGGTCAGGTAGGATGAGAGCCATAGAAGTGGTTTTCTGATGAACCCGACCTGCAAGACTGCATTCGGCAGTCCAGGTCTGAAGCCACCAGCCCCTCACAGAACCTCAGGTAGTCTGAGAGCCACAGCCATGGTTCTCTGATGAACCCGACCTGCCAGACTGCCATCAACAGTCCAGGTGTTAAACCACCAGCCCTTCACAGAAGCTAAGTTTGACTGAGAGCCACAGAAGTGGTTCTCTGACAAACCTGACCTGCCAGAATGCCATCCGTAGTCGAGATCTGAAGCCATCATCCCCTCACAGAAACTCAAGTAGTCTGAGAGCCACAACCGTGGTTTTCCAATGAACCCGGCCTGCCACTCTGCCATCTGCAGTCTAGGTTGGAAGCCACCAGCCCCTCACAGAAGCTCAGATTCTCTGATAGCCACATCCGTTGTTCTCTGATAAACATGACCTGCCAGACAGATATCCGCAGTCTAGGTCTGAAGCCACCAGACCCTCAGAGAAGCTCAGGAAGTGTGAGAGCGACAGCCGTTGTTCTCTGACAACTCAAACTGACAGACTGCCTTCGTAGTCCAGATCTGAAGACACCAGCCCCTAACAGAAGCTCAGGTAGTCTGAGAGCCACAGCCGTGGTTCTCTAAAAAACCCAACCTACCAGACTGCCAGCTGCAGTCGAGGTCTGAAGCCACCAGCCTCTCAGAAAAACTCAGTTAGTCTGAGAGCCACAGCCATGATTCTCTGACGAACCCGACGACACAGGCTGCCATCCGCAGTCCAATTCTGAACCATCACCCCCTCCCAGATGCTCAGGTAATTGGACAGCCACAACCGTCATTCTCTGATGAACCCAACCCAAAAGACTGCCTTCTGCAGTCCAAGCCTGAAACCCCCAGCCACTCAAAGAAGCTCAGGGAGTCTGAGAGCCACATCCTAGGTTCTCTGATGAACCTGACCTGTCAGACTGCCATCCGTAGTCCAAGTTTGAGGACATCAGCCCCTCAGAGAAGCTCATGAAGTTTGAGAGCCCCGGCCATGGTTCTCAGATGAACCCAAGCTGCCAGACTGCCATCTGCAGTCCAGGTCTGAAGCCACCAGCCACTCACCCGAAGTTCAGGTACTCTGGGAGCCACAGACATGGTTCTCTGACTTATCAAACCTGGAAGGCTGCCAACCACAGTAGAGGTCTAAAGCCACCAGACCCTCACAGAAGCTCAGGTAGTCTAAGAGCCGCTGCTGTGTTTCTCTGACAAACCTGTCCTGCCAGATTGACATCCACAGTCCAATCTTGAAGCCACCAGCCCTTCACAGAAGCTCAGGTAGTCTGAAATCCACAGTCAAGGTTCTCTGAAGAACCTGACCTGCCAGACTGACATCAACAGTCCAGGTGTGAAGCCACCAGCCCTTCAAAGAGGCTCAGTCATGCTGAAAGCCAGAGAAGGGTTTTTCTGATGAATCTGACCTGCTAGACAGCCATCCGCAGTCCAGATCTGAAGCCTCCTAACCCTCATAGAAGTTCTGGAGGTCTGAGATCCACAGCCAGGGTTCTCTGTCAAACCCATCCATCCAGACTGCCAACCACAGTCCAGGTCTGAAGCCATCAACCACTCACAGAAGGTCATGTAGTCAGAGGAGCACAGCCATGGTTCTCTGACTTACCCCACCTGGAAGGCTGCCAACCACAGTTCAGGTCTGAAGCCACAAGACCCTCGCAGAAATTCAGGTAGTCTGAGAAATACAGACGTGGTTCTTTGATGATCCCCTCTCAGCCAGATTTCTATCCGCAGTCCAGGTTTGAAGCCATTGGCCACTCACAGAAACTCAGACAGTCTGAGAGCCACAGAGGTGGTTCTCTGATGAACCCAACCTGCCAGACTGCTATCCACAGTCCAGTCCTGAAGCCACCAGCCCCTCAAAGAAGCTCAGATAGTCTGAGAACCACAGCCATGGTTCTCTGATGAACCCGACCTGCCAGACTGCCATCAGCAGTCCACGTCTGATGCCGTGAGCCCATCACAGAAGTTCAGGTAGTCTGAAAGTCTCAGCCGTGGTTCTCTAATGAACCCAATCTGCCAGATTGCCATCCGCAGTTCTAGTCTGAAGCCATCAGCCACTCACAGGTCAGGTAGTCTGAGGGCCACAGACAAGGTTCTCTGACTTACCCAACCTGGAAGGTTGCCAACCACAGTCCAAGTCTGAAGCCACCAGACTCTCACAGAAGCTCAGGTAGTCTGAGAACTACAGCCATGGTTTTCTGATGAACCTGACCTGCCAGACTGCCATTCGCAGTCCAGGTCTGAACCAGCCTGCCCTCACAGAAGCTCAGGTATTCTGAGAGCCACGGCCATGGTTCTCTGATGAACCCGACCTGTCATTCTGACATCCACAGTCCATGTCTGAAGCCACCAGCCCCTCCCAGAAGCTCAGGTAGCCTGAGAGCCACAGCCATAGTTCTCTGACAAACCCGAATTGCCAGACTGCCATTTGCAGTGTAGGTCTGAAGCCACCAGCCCCTCACAGAAACTCAGTTAGTGTCAGAGCCACAGCTGTGGATCTCTGTTGAATGCAACCTGCCAGTCTGCCATGCGCAGTTGATTTCTGAAGTTATCAGACCCTCTCAGAAGCTCAGATAGTCAGAGAGTCACAGCCCTGGTTCTGTGATGAACCCAACCTGCAAGACTGCCATCCACTGTCCAGTTCTGAAACCACCAGCCCCTCACAGAAGTTCAGTTAGTCTGAGAGCCACAGCAGCAGTTGTCTGACAAACCTGACCTGCCAGAATGCCATCGGCAGTCCAGGTCTGAAGCCACTAGATCCTCACAGAATCTTAGGTGGTCTGAGAGCCACAGCTGGTATTCTCTGAAAAACCCATCCTGCTAGCAGCCATCTGCATTCCAGGACTGAAGCAACCAGAATCTTACAGAAGCTCAGGTAGTCTGAGAGCCACAGCCATGGTTCCCTGATTAACCCAACCTGCCAAACTGCCATCTGCAGTCCAGGTCTGAAGCCACAAGCCCATCAGAGAAGCTCAGGTATTCTAAGAGTTTCAGAAGTGGTTCTCTGACGAACCTGACCTGTAAGTCAGCCATCCACAGTCCAGGTCTGAAGCCACCAGCCCCTGACAGAAGCTGAGGTAGTTTCTGAGCCACGGACGTGTTTCTCTGACAAACCCAAATTGCCAGACTGCCATCCACAGTCTAGGTCTGAAGCCACCAGCACCTCACAGAAGCTCAGTTAGTGTCAGAGCCACAGCCGTGGATCTCTGTTGAATGCAACCTGCCAGTCTGCCATGCGCAGTCCAGGATTGAAGTTACCAGCCCCTCACAGAAGCTCCTGTAGTTTGAGAGCCACAGCCTTAGTTCTGTGATGAACCAAACCTGCAAGACTGCCATCCGCAGTCCAATTCTGAAAACAGCAGTTCCTCACAGAATCTCAGGTAGTCTGAGAGCCACAGCCATGATTCTCTGACAAACCCGACCTGCAAGACTGCCATCGGCATTCCAGGTCTGAACCCTCCAGACCCTCACAGAAGCTCAGGTAGTGTGAGAGCCACAGCTGTGGTTCTCTGATGAACCTGACCTGACAGATTGCCATCCTCAGTCCTGGTCAGAAGCCACCAGCCCCTCACAGAAGCTCAGGTAGTCTGAGAAACACAGTAGTGTTTCTCTGATGAACACGACTTGCCAGACTGCTATACACAGTCCTCACAGAAGCTCGGGTAGTCTGAGAGCCACAACCATTGTTTTCTGAGAAAGCCATCCTGCCTAACTGCCATCTGCACTCCAGGTCTGAAGCCACCAGCCGCTGACAGAACCACAGGTAGTCTGAGAGCCACAGAAGTGGTTCTCTGATGAACCCGACCTGCCCAACTGTCATCCACAGTCTAGGACTGAATCTGCCAGACCCTCACAGTAGCTGAGGTAGTATCCGAGCCACAGCCATGGTTCTCTGACAACCCGACATCCCAGACTGCCATCTGCAGTCCAGGTGTGAAGTCACCAGACCATAATAGAAGCTCAGGTAGTCAGAGAGCCACAGCTGTGGTTCTCTGATGAACCTGACCTGCCAGATGCCCATCCACAGTCTATATCTGAAGCCTCCAGACCCTCACAGAAGCTCAAGTAGTGTGAGAAGCACAGTCGTAGTTCTCTGATGAACCTGACATGCCAGACTGTGATAAACAGTCCAGGTCTGAAGCCACCAGCCCCTCACAGAAGCTCAGGCACTGTGAAAGCCACAGCCGTGGTTCTCTGATGACCCTGACTTGCCAGACTGCCATCCGCAGTCCAGATCTGAAGCCACCAGCCCTTCCCAGACCCTCAGGTAGTCTGAGAGGCACAGCTGTGGTTCTCTGACAAACCTGATCTGCCAGATAGCCATCCGCAGTCCAGGCCTGAAGCCACCAGCCCCTCACAGAAGATCTGACACTGTGAAAGCCACAGCCGTGGTTCTCTGATGAACCCAACCTGCCAGAATGCCATCCGCAGTCCAGGTCTGAAGCAACCAGCCCCTCACAGACCCTCAGGTAGTCTGAGAGGCACATCCATGGTTCTCTGACAAATCTGACCTGCCAGATTGCCATCCACAGTCCAGGCCTGAAGCCAAAAGCCCCAGTCACATCCAGGATTCTCTGACGAACCCATCCTGCTAGACAGCCATCTGAAGTCCAGGCCTGAAGCAACCAAAACCTTACAGAAGCTCAGGTAGTCAGAAAGCCACAGCTGTGGTTCTCTGATGAACCTGAACTGCCAGACTGAAATCAGCAGTCAAAGTCTGATGCCATCAGCCCCTCAAGGAAGCTCAGGTAGTCTGACAGCCTCAGCCGTGGTTCGCTAACAAACCCAATCTGCCAGATTGATATCCACAGTCCTGGTCTGAAGTCATCAGCCACTCACAGAAGGTCAGGTAGTCTGAGGGCCACAGCCAAGGTTCTCTGACTTACCCGACCTGGAAGGCTGCCAACCACAGTCCAAGTCTGAAGCCACCAGACCCTCACAGAAGCTCAGGTAGTCTGAGAGCCACAGTTGTTGTTTTCTGATGAACCCATAATGCCAGACTGCCATCCGCAGTCCAGGTGTGAAGTCACCAGACCATCACAGAAGCTGAGGTAGTCAGAGAGCCACAGACCTTTTTTTCTGATGAACCCGACCTGCCAGACTGCCCTTCATAGTGCAGTTCTGAACAAACCTGCCCTCACAGAAGCTCAGGTAGTCTGGGAGCCACAGCCATGGTTCTCTCATGAACCCGACCTGCCATTCTGACATCCGCAGTCCATGTCTGAAGCCACCAGCCCCTCACAGAAGCTCAGGTAGCCTGAGAGCCACAGCCGTGGTTCTCAGACAAACCAGATTTGCCAGACTGCCATCTGCAGTGTAGGTATGAAGCCACCAGCCCCTCACAGAAACTCAGTTAGTGTCAGAGCCACAGCTGTGGATCTCTGTTGAAAGCAACCTGCCTGTCTGCAATGCGCAGTCGCGGTCTGAAGTTACCAGCCCCTCTCAGAAGCTCAGGTAGTCAGAGAGCCACAGTCCTGGTTCTGTGATGAACCCAACCTGCAAGAGTGCCATCCACAGTTCAGTTCTGAAACCACCAGCCCCTTACAGAAGTTCAATTAGTCTGAGAGCCACAGCAGCAATTGTCTGAAAAACCCGACCTGCCAGACTGACATCGGGAGTCCAGGACTGAAGCCACCAGCCTCTCACAGAAGCTCATGTAGTCTGAGAGGTACAGCTGCAGTTCTCTGACAAACCTGACCTGCCAGATTGCCATCCACAGTGCAGACTTGAATCCACCAGATCCTCACAGAATCTCAGATGGTCCAAGAGCCACAGCCAGTATTGTCTGACAAACCCATCCTGCTAGCAGCCATCTGCATTCCCAGGACTGAAGCAACCAGAACCTTACAGAAGCTCAGGTAGTCTGAGAGCCACAGCCGTGGTTCCCTGATGAACCCAACCTGCCAGAATGCCATCAGCAGTCCAGGATTGAAACCACCAGCCCCTCACAGACCCTAAGGTAGTCTGAGAGGCACAGCCGTGGTTCTCTGACAAACCCAACCTGCCAGATTGCCATCCGCAGTCCATGCCTGAAGCCACCAGCCCCCCACAGAAGCTGAGGTAGTGTCCAAGCCACAGCCATGGTTCTCTGACAACCCAACTTGCCGACTGCCATCGGGCAGTCCACGTGTGAAGTCACCAGACCATCACAGAAGCTCAGGTAGTCGGAGAACCACAGCCGTGGTTCTCTGATGAACCCGACCTGCCAGAGTGCCAGTCACAGTGCAGGTCTGAATCCACCTGCCCTCACAGATGCTCAGGTAGTCTGAGGGCCACAGCTGAGTTCTCTGATGAACCCGACCTGCCATACTGATATCAGTATTCCATGTCTGAAGCCACCAGCCCCTCACAGAATCTCAGGTAGCCGGAGTGCCACAGATGTGTTTCTCTGACAAACTCGAATTACCAGAATGCCATCCGCAGTCTAGGTATGAAGCCACCAGCCCCTCACAGAAGCTCAGTTAGTGTCAGAGCCACAGCCGTGGATCTCTGTTGAATGCAACCTGCCAGTCTGCCATACGCAGTCCAGGATTGAAATTACCAGCCCCTCACAGAAGCTCATGTAGTTTGAGAGCCACAGCCCTAGTTCTGTAATGAACCAAACCTGCAAGACTGCCATCCGCAGTCCAGTTCTGAACCCAGCAGCTCCGCACAGAATCTCAGGTAGTCTGAGAGCCACAGCCATGGTTCTCTGACAAATTCGACCTGCCAGACTGCCATCGGCAGTCCAGGTCTGAACCCTCCAGACCCTCACAGAAGCTCAGGTAGTGTGAGAACCACAGCCGTAGTTCTCTGATGAACCTGACATGCCAGACTTTGATAAACAGTCCAGGTCTGAAGCTACCAGCCCCTCACAGAAGCTCAGGTAGTCTGAGAAACAAAGTAGTGTTTCTCTGATGAACACAATTTGCCAGACTGCTATACGCAGTCCAGTTCTGAAACCACCAGACCCTCACATAAGCTCAGGTAGTCTGAAAGCCACAGTCATTGTTTTCTGAGAAAGCCATCCTGCCTAACTTCCATCTGCAGTCCATGTCTGAAGCCACCAGCCTCTAACAGAACCACAGGTTGTCTTAGAGCCACAGATGTGGTTCTATGATGAACCCAACCTGCCAGACTGCCATCTGCAGTCTAGGTCTGAATCCGCCAGACCCTCACAGTAGCTGAGGTAGTATCCGAGCCACAGCCATGGTTTTCTGACAACCCGACATGCCAGACTGCCATCTGCAGTCCAGGTGTGAAGTCACCAGACCATCACAGAAGCTCAGGTAGTCAGAGAGCCACAGCCGTGGTTCTCTGAAGAACCTGATCTGCCAGACGCCCATCCACAGTCTAGGTCTGAAGCCTCCAGACCCTCACAGAAGCTCAGGTAGTGTGAGAGGCACAGCCGTAGTTCTCTGATGAACCTGACATGCCAGACTGTGATGAACAGTCCAGGTCTGAAGCCACCAGCCCCTCACAGAAGCTCAGGCACTGTGAAAGCCACAGCCGTGGTTCTCTGATGACCCCAACTTGCCAGACTGCCATCTGCAGTCCATGTCTGAAGCCACCAGCCCTTCACAGACCCTCAGATAGTTTGAGAGGCACAGCTGCGGTTTTCTGACAAACCTGACCTGCCAGATTGCCATCCGCAGTCCAGGCCTGAAGCCACCAGCCCCTCACAGAAGCTCTGACACTGTGAAATCCACAGCCGTGGTTCTCTGACAAACCCAACCTGCCAGACTGCTATCCGCAGTCCAGGTCTGAAGCCACCAGCCCCTCACAGACCCTCAGGTAGTCTGAGAGGCACAGCCATGGTTCTCTGACATATCTGACCTGCCAGATTGCCATCCACAGTCCAGGCCTGAAGCCACCAGCCCCTCACAGAAACTCATGTGGTCTAAGAGCCACAGACAGGATTCTCTGATGAACCCATCCTGCTAGACAGCCATATGAAGTCCAGGCCTGAAGCAACCAAAACCTTACAGAAGCTCAGGTAGTCGGAAAGTCACAGCTGTGGTTCTCTGATGAACCCGACCTGCCAGGCTGAAATCAGTAGTCAAAGTCTGATGCCATCAGTCCCTCGAGGAAGCTCAGGTAGTCTGACAGCCTCAGCCATGGTTTGCTAACAAACCCAATCTGTCAGAATGCCATCAGCCACTCACAGAAGGTCAGGTAGTCTGAGGGCCACAGCCAAGGTTCTCTGATGTACCCGACCTGGAAGGCTGCCAACCACAGTCCAAGTCTGAAGCCACCAGAACCTCACAGAAGCTCAGGTAGTCTGAGAGCCACAGTCGTTGTTTTCTGACGAACCCATAATACCAGACTGCCATTCGCAGTGCAGGTCTGAACAAACCTGCCCTCACAGAAGCTCAGGTAGTCTGAGAGCCACAGCCATGGTTCTCTGATGAACCTGACCTGCAATTTTAACATCTGCAGTCCATGTCTGAAGCCACCAGTCCCTCACAGAAGCTCAGGTAGCCTGAGAGCCACAGCCGTGGTTCTCAGACAAACCCGATTTGCCAGACTGCCATCTGCAGTGTAGGTCTGAAGCCACCAGCCCCTCACAGAAACTCAGTTAGTGTCAGAACCACATCTGTGGATCTCTGTTGAATGCAACCTGCCAGTCTGCAATGCGCAGTCATGGTCTGAAGTTACCAGCCCCTCTCAGAAGCTAAGGTAGTCAGAGAGCCGCAGCCCTGGTTCTGTGATGAACCCAACCTGCAAGAGTGCCATCCACAGTTCTGTTCTGAAACCACCAGCCCCTTACAGAAGTTCAATTAGTCTTAGAGCCACAGCAGCAGTTGTCTGAAAAACCTCGACCTGCCAGACTGCGATTGGGAGTCCAAGACTGAAGCCACCAGCCTCTCACAGAAGCTCATGTAGTCTGAGAGGTACAGCCGTGGTTCTCTGACAAACCTGACCTACCAGATTGCCATCCACAGTGCAGACTTGAATCCACCAGATCCTCACAGAATCTCAGGTGGTCTGACAGCCACAGCAAGTATTGTCTGACAAACCCATCCTGCTAGCAGCCAGCTGCATTCCAGGATTGAAGCAACCAGAACCTTACAGAAGCTCAGGTAGTCTGAGAGCCACAGCCATGGTTCCCTGATGAACCCAACCTGCCAGAATGCCATTGGCAGTCCAGATCTGAAGCCACAAGTCCTTCAGAGAAGCTCAGGTATTCTAAGAGTTTCAGAAGTGGTTCTCTGATGAACCCGACCTGCCAGACTGCCATCCGCAGTCCAGGATTGAAACCACCAGCCCCTCACAGACTCTAAGGTAGTCTGAGAGGCACAGCCATGGTTCTCTGACAAACCCAACCTGCCAGATTGCCATCTGCAGTCCAGATCTGAAGCCACCAGCCCCCCACAGAAACTCAGGTGGTCTAAGACCCATAGCCATGGTACTCTGATGAACCCGACCTGCCAGACTGCCATCCACAGTCTAAGTCTGAAGCCACCAGACCCTCACAGAAGCTGAGGTAGTGTCCAAGCCACAGCCGTGGTTCTCTGACAACCCAACTTGCTGAATGCCATCGGGCAGTCCACGTGTGAAGTCACCAGACCATCACAAAAGCTCAGTGAGTGTCAGAGCCACAGTCATGGATCTCTGTTGAATGCAGCCTGCCAGTCTACCAACACAGTCCAGGTCTGAAGATACCAGCCCCTGACAGAAGCTCAGGTAGTCTGAGAACCACAGCTGTGGTTCTCTGATGAACCTGAACTGCCAGACTGCCATCCGCAGTCCAGATCTGAAGCCACCAGCCCCTCACAGATGCTCAGGTAGTCTGAGAGCCATAGTAATGGTTCTCTGTTGAACAAGACTGGCCAGACTGCTATACACAGTCAAGGTCTGAAGCCACCAGACCCTCACAGAAGCTCAGGTAGTCTGAGAGCCACAGTCATTGTTTCTGATGAACCCATAATGCCAAACTGCCATCTGCAGTCCAGGGCTGAATACACCAGCCCCACACCAAAGCACAGGTAGTCTGATAGTCTGAGACCACAGCCATGGATCTCTGATGAACCTGAAATGCCAGACTGCCATCCACAGTCCAGGTCTGAAGCCACCAGCCACGCCTAGAGGCTTAGGTACTCTGAGAGCCACAGCCACGGTTCTCAGATGAACCCAACCTGCCGGACTGCCATCTGCAGTCCAGGTCTCCAGACGCTCACAGAAGTTCAGGTAGTGTGAGAGCCACAGCCATGGTTCTCTGATGAACATGACCTGCCAGACTGTGATCCTCAGTCCAGGTATGAAGACACCAGACCCTCACAGAAGCTCAGGCAGTGTGAAAGCACCAGCCTTGGTTCTGTGATGAACCCGACCTGCCAGACTGCCATCTGCAGTCCAGGTCTAAAGCCACCGGCCCGTCACAAAAGCTCAAGTAGCCTGAGAGGCACAGCTGTGGTTCTCTGACAGACCCAACCAGCCATAGTGCCTTCCACAGTCCAGGCCTGAAGCCACCAGCCCCTCACAGAAACTCAGGTAGTCTGAGAGCTACAGCCAGGATTCTCTGATGAACCCATCCTGCTAGACAGTTATCTGCGGTTCAGGCCTGAAGCAACCATAACCTTACAGAAGCTCAGATAGTCTGAAAGCCACAGCTTCGGTTCTCTGATGAACCCAACCAGCCAGATTGCCATCCGCAGTCCATATCTGAAGCCACCAGCCCTTCACAGAAGCTCAGGTAGTCTGAGAACCACAGTAGTGCTTCTCTGATGAACACGACTTACCAAACTGCTATACACAGTCCAGGTCTGAGCCAACAGACCCTCACAGAAGCTCAGGTAGTCAGAGAGCCCCAGCAGTTGGTTTCTGAGGAACCCATCCTGTCAAACTGCCATCTACTCTCCAGGTCTGAAGCCACCAGCCCCTGAAAGAAACACAGGTAGTCTGAGAGCCCCAGCCATGGTTCTCTGATGAACCCAACCAGCCAGACTGCCATTCGTAGTCTAGGTCTGAAGCCACCAGACCCTCACAGATGCTGAGGTAGTATCCAAGCCCCAGCCATGGTTCTCTGACAACCCAACATGCCAGACTGTCATCGGGCACCCCAAGAGTGAAATCACCAGACCATCACAGAAGCTCAGGTAGTCTGAGAGCCACAGCCAAGTTCTCTGATGAACCTGACCTGCCATACTGACATCCGAAGTCCATGTCTGAAGCCACCAGCCCCTCACAGAATCTCAGGTAGCCAGAGAGCCACAGCCATGTTTCTCCGGCAAACTCGAATTGCCAAGCTGCCATCTGCAGTCTAGGTCTGAAGCCACCAGCTCATCACAGAAACTCAGTTAGTGTCAGAGCCACAGCCATGGATCTCTGATGAATGCAATCTGCCAGTCTGCCATGTGCAGTCCAGGTTTGAAGTTACCAGCCCCTCACAGAAGCTCAGGTAGTTTGAAAGCCACAGATCTAGTTCTGTGATGAACCAAACCTGCAAGTCTGCCATCCGCAGTCCAGTTCTAAAACCAGCAGCTCCTCACAGAATCTCAGGTAGTCTGAGAGCCACAGCCGTGGTTCTCTGACAAACATGACCTGCCAGACTGTGATCCATAGTCCAGATCTGAAGCCACCAGCCCCTAACAGAAGCACAGACAGTGTGAAAGCCACAGCTGTGGTTCTCAGACAAACCCGACATGCCAGATTGCCATCCACAGTGCATGCCTGAATCCACCAGTCCTTCAAAGAAACTCAGGTGGTCTGAGAGCCACAGCCAGCATTCTCTGATGAACCCATCCTGCTAGACATCCATCTGCAGTCCAGGCCTGAAGCAACCAGAACCTTAGAGAAGCTCAGGTAGTCTGAGAGCCACAGCCGTAGTTCTCTGATGAACCTGCCCTGCAAGACTGCCACCCACATTCATGGTCTGAAGCCATCAGCCCTTCAGAGAAGCTCAGCTAGTCTAAGAGCTTCAGAAGAGATTAGAAACATAGAAGTTGATGGGTGATAAGGACCTCAAGGCCCATCCAGTCTGCCCATTTCTTTTTCTACCTTATAAATGTGCCATCTGCCTTTGTTCTGTCAGTGGCCTACCTATTCATATTCATTTTTATTGCTCCCTTATGCCTATCCCATGCCTGTTTGAAGCCCTGCACTGTATTCATAGCCACCACTTCTTGAGGTAGGCCATTCCATGCATCCACCACCCTTTCTGTGAAAAAGAATTTCCTCACATTCCCCTTAATGGCCCCCTCTAATCTCATGCTGTGTCCTCTTGTCCTGCTATTTTTCTTATATTTAAACATGTTAGACTCTTTCTTATTAATGCCCTTAAGGTGTTTGAATACCTCAATCATATCACCTCTCTCCCTCTTTTGATCAATGGTATACATATTGAGCTCTGTTAATCTGTCCTCATATGTCTTCTGATGCAGTCCCTGCACCATTTTGGTTGCCCTTCTCTGGACTGCCTCAATTTGGTTAATGTCCTTGTGAAGTGTGGCCTCCAATACACGCAGTACTCCAGATGGGGCCTAACCAGTGTCTTGTAAGAGGGATTATTACCTCCCTCTTATGACTTGTGATACCCCTACTAATACACCCTAACACCCCCCCCAGCCTTACCTACTGCTTTAGAGGTCTGCTTGGATGATTTCAGGTCATCAGTGATGATGATGCCCAAGTCTCATTCTTCCTTTGTGACTGCTAGCAACTCCCATCCCAGCCAATAGGTGGCTTCAGGGTTTCTCTTCCAATGAGTACCAATGCCCATAGTATGGGTAACAAGCTTCCTGAATTAGTGGCCTTGATGGAGGAGGAAGATCTGGATATTGTGGCAGTCACAGAAACATGGTACACACAGAACCATGACTGGGACGTAACCATACCAGGATACACTATCTACAGGAGGGACAGGGAGGGTAAAAGAGGAGGAGGAGGAGTAGCTCTCTACATAAGAGAAGAAATCAAAGCAACAGAACAAAAGGGTAAACAGGGAGAAAGAAGAAGCACTGTGGGTCAATTTGGAGGCAGGCAATGGCACCACAATCCGCACAAGGTTGTATACAGACCCCTCCTCAGGGGAGGAAATGACAAGGAAATGATAGAAAGTATACTTAGAATGGCAGATAAAGGGAGATATTGCTGATGGGTGATCTGAATATGCCAGATGTTAACTGGGTGCAGTTGCAGCAGCCACTTCTAAGAGTAGGGTTATTCTAGATGCCTTACAGGGCATGCCTTGACAACTAGTATTGGAGCCCACTCGAGAGGGCAATCTTAGACCTGGTTCTCTCAAATGGAGATGAAGAGAGGATCACAGATGTAGAAGTGGGTAGCCATCTGGGAACTAGCGACCATCGAACAGTATGGTTCACAATAAACACAGCAATAGAGTCAAGCCATACAAAGACAAAGGTACTGGATTTTAGGAGGCTGACTTTTCCAAAATAGGTGAGTGTCTAAGGAATGCACTAGCAAATGGGCAGGAAGGAGGGTGGAAGAACAATGGGAATAATAAAACTGCCATCACAGAGGTAACAAGCCTTTGTGTAAAGCAAATAACAAAATGAAACGAGGTAAGAAACCACTATGGTTCTCAAAGGAAGTGGCAGTGAAGGTTCAAGAGAAAAAGAAGCATTCAGGAAGTATAAGGAATCACAGAAGGAACAGGACAGAGAACTGTATCAGTTAAGGCAAAGGAAGCTGGAAAGGCAGTCAGAACAGCAAAGGCCCAAACCGAGGAAAAGATAGCCAACTCAGTTAAGAAGAGGATAAAACCTTTTATAGGTACATCAGGAGCAAAGGAAGACCAAGGGAGGGATGAGTGAGGCTTAATAAAGGGAGGGGGTGGGCAGAGGTGACTGTGAAAGGCAGAGATACTAAACAAATATTTTTGCTCAGTATTTACAAAGAAAGAGGGAGGTACCTAAAACAAACAGTAAAACACTCTGGATACAGAAGTTGATACCAGCCCATTTACAGAAGAAAGAGTTCTGAAAGAGCTCTTAAAACTGAAGGTGGACAAAGCAATGGGGCCTGATGGGATTCATCCCAGAATTCTGAAAGAACTAAGGATAGAACTAGTGACACCACTGACTACCCTCTTTAACAAATCATGGGAGGATGGGGTGGTACCTGAGGACTGGAGGAGGGCAGATGTGATTCCCCTTCACAAAAGTGGGAGCAAGGCAGAAGCAGGAAACTACAGACCTGTTAGTTTAACCTCAGTGGTAGGGAAAATGATGGAATCACTTCTGAAGGAAATAATCGTTGCGTATCTAGAGGCCAGAGGGGCACAGGACCCAAGGCAGCATGGATTCACAGCGGGAAGGTCATGCCAGACAAATCTGATAGATTTCTTTGACTGGGTGACCAAAGTGGTTGATCAGGGAGGGGCTGTGGACATGGTCTACCTAGACTTTAGCAAGGCATTTGACACAGTCCCACACAAAAGATTACAAGTTAGCCAGCCTGGGAGTGGGTCCCAAGATGACAGCCTGGGTCAAGCCTGGATAAAGAATTGGCTGGAGAATAGGGCACAAAGAGTAATAGTAAATGGAGTCCACTCTGAAAAAAAGGGGTTAGCAGTGGGTGCCACAGGGTTCAGTATTAGATCGGTCCTCTTCAATGTCTTTATAAGCGACATTGCAGAGGGACTGGAAGGAAAGTATGTCTCTTTGCAGATGACACAAAGATCTGCAACAGAGTTGATGCACAGGGTGGGGTGGAAAGGATGAGAAGGGACTTGGCAAGGTTAGAGGAATGGTAAAATGTATGGCAGCTTAGATTCAATACTAAGAAGTGCAAAGTAATGCACCTGGAAACAAAAACCCAGGGGAAGAGTACACAATGGGGGTGAGATACTAACAACAACAAAATGGAAAGGGACCTGGGGGAGTAGTCATATCAGATGACATAAAGGTGGGCAAGCAATGTGAGAGGACAGCAAGGAGGGCTGGGGGGATACTGGGATGCATAGGGAGAGGCATCACCAGTAGAAAACAAGAAGTTATTATCCCTCTGTACAGACAGCTGGTGAGACCCCATCTGGAGTACTGCGTGCAGTTCTGGAGACCCAATCTCCGCAAAGACATAGACAGGATGGAAGCTGTCCAGAGGAAGGCAACTAAAATGGTGCAGGGTCTGCTCCGGAAGACATATGAAGAGAGACTTAAGGAGCTTAATATGTATAGCCCCGAGGAAAGGAGGGGGGACATGATAGAAACTTTCAAGTACCTCAAGGAATCAACAAAGTCCAAGAGGATAGCATCTTTCAAAAAGAGGTGTGCAAGCAAGAATAGAAGTACAATTTGAAGATAGAAGGGTGGCGGCTCAGAGGTAATTTGGAAGTATTTTTCACAGAGAGGGTTGTGGATGTATGGAACAGCCTTCCAGAGGGGGTTGTGGAGTCAAAAACAGTGGTGGAATTCAATCATGCATGGAACAGTCATAAGGCAATTCTAGGGGGTTGGGGTAGGAAGAAGTAGGCTGCTGCTTAACTAGGATCTGCAGCTTATCCATCAGGTAGGGAAATGGGCAGACTGGGTGGGCCAAGCGGTCCTTATCTGCCGTCAAATTCTATGTTCTATGTTTATGTTTCTATGTGCATGATCTTGCACTTCTTTGCATTAAATCCCAGTTGCCACTCTTCTGACCATTTTGCTAGTTTATCCAGATCTCTTCTCATTCTGCCCACCCCATCTGGATCATCTACTCTGTTGCAGATTTTGGTGTCATCTGCAAACAGACAAGCCTTACCCTCTAGTCCATCTGCAAGGTCACTAATGAAGATGTTAAAGAGGACTGGCCCCAGGACTGATCCTAGAGTACCCACTTGTGACTTGCATCTCTTCTGACTGTATACCATTTACCATCACTCTCTGTTTTTTGCCTGTCACAACCAGTTTGCTACCCAGTTGACCAACTTCACCACCCGAGCCTGCCCAGCTTATTTTCTATCAATCTTCTATGTGGAACAGTGTCAAAAGCTTTGCTGAAGTCAAGGTAGGCGACATCAACTGCTCCCCTTGGTCCACCACTCTGGCTACCAGTCAAAGAAATCTAGAGATTAGTTTGACAGGACCTTCCTTTGTAAACACCATTGCTGTCTTTTGATCTTGTGCCCCATATTCCAGGTGTTGCACTATCCTTTCCTTAAGGAGTGCCTCCATAATCTTGCCCACTCACTGAGGTGAAGACTGACTGGTCTGTAGTTCCCTGCCTCCTCCTGCTACCACTCTGGTGGAGTGGGATCACATGAGCCCTTCTCCAGTCTTCTGGGACCTCTCCTGTGCTCAGAGACTCACTAAACAGTTCTGCTAATGGCTCTGCTAGTTCCACCTTTAGCTCCTTAAGTACCCTGGGATGTATGTCATCAGGTCCCATTGCCTTATCCACCCTGAGCTCTTGTAAGCTCTTGTAGGACCCTTTCTTTTGTGAAGGGAGTAGTGCTCACCTCCCTCCCCCCTGTGTCCATGGTGCTGAGCTGTGGGCCCTGCCCTACCTTCTCTCCAGTAAATACTGAGCAAAAGTATCTATTTAGGATAGATGCTTTTACATGGTCCTCCTCCTCACATGCTCCTTTTCTCCATTAGCTTAGTACACCTTCTGGACTTTCTCCTTCCACTAATGTATCTATAGAAAGTCTTGTCACCTTCTTTACTGTGCGTGCTAGTGTTTCCTCAGTTTGGGACTTTGCCTGCCTTACTGCCTTCCCTGCTTCCCTTAGGGCAGTTTGGTATGCCTCCCTATCTTCATCCGCTGTGTTCCTTATATTTCCTGAAGGACAGCCTTTTGGCTCTGACCTTTTTCTACTGTATTTGAGAACCAAAGTGGTTTCCTTCTTCTTTTGCACTTCCTTTTCTGTCTAACACAATGGGAGTGTTGCTTCAAGTATTGCATCACTAATGCTTGCCCTTTGCCTGTACCCCTCACCTGTGTTTCTTTTTGCCAGGGCTAGCTTAACTCTGTTGGCCATCTTATCAAAGTCAGCTCCTCTGAAGTCCCATATTTTTCCTTGGAATGGGATGATTTAGATGTAGTAGCAAATTGAACTATACCATGTGATGGTCACTGGCCCTCAGGTGACCTTCTACCTGGAGATCCGTGATCCCTTCCCTGTTAGTCAGTACTAGATCTAGGATAGCCCTGTCTCTTGTGGGTTGTTGTACCAGTTATTTGAGGCCCTCCCCCTGCAGGGAATGCACTATGTGTCTAGTTCTGGCAGATGTTCCTGCTGGTATTGACCAATCTGTATCCGGCATGTTGAAGTCTCCCATTATCAGAACCTCCCCTTTAGTTGTCATATTTTGTATATCTTCTAACAGTAATGTGTCTATGTCCTCCCCCTGGTCTGGGGGCCTGTAGACAATCCCAGTTCTTATGGCTGTCCCATTTCCTGTTTCCAGGGTGACCCACAGTTCTTCTGGCTCCTTATGTGTATTCTGAATTTCTGTAGCTTTGATATTTTCATTGACATACAGGGCCACTCCTCCCCCCAATTTTGTACCTCGGTCTCTTCTGAACAATACATAGCCAGGTACTGAAGTCTCCCAAGTGTGGTTACTGGTAAACCACATCTCACTAAATGCTACTATGTCCAGTTTAGCTGACATTATTGTCTGCAAGTCTTGGATCTTATTTCCCAGGCTGTGAGCATTTGTGTACATGATTTTCCTAGCCAGACTTTGTGTGTGTTAGTTGTTGGGTGAGGTTTGGCATTACCCTAAAGCGTCATGGGGAGACAAACCTTTTTTCTTACCTGGTGATGCAAATGAACTGCAAACATGCTGAATCCTGTTTGACCACTAGCTGAGGGGAGGGTGTTCTTCCATTCGAGATGGGTGCTGCACCCTCTCCCCATTGCTAGTTTAAATATTCTGCAAAGACGTCAAACTTCTGCCCCAATGACTGACTCCTCCTTAGTCAGATGCAGTCCATCAAATTAAAGAACTTTCACTCCCAGAACTGTTGCCAGTTCCTACAAATCTGTGTCCTTTTTCCTGGCACCAGCCCTTGAGCCACGGTTTAGCTCCTATCTCCTTTCTCTGACTTCTGTCCATCTGCCCCCTCTCCCAGACTGGCAGGATCTCAGAGAAGGAGATGCTGGATGAAATGGATGATAGTTTGTCACCCAGCCTGGTCAGGTGTTCCTTGGTCTCCACGACTGACCGTCTGGCGAGATCATTAGTCCCTATGTGTACTAGGACATCAATGTTTTCTCCTGTTTTGTGAACAATTTTAGCTAATCGGTCAGTGTCTCTCTCCATGCTGATGTACCTGGAGACATCTGACCATTACCCTAACTTGATATGGTATCAACTCCCCAATCATTGAGTCTCCTATGATCAGAAGTTTTAGGATTTCCTTTTTGCTTTTTTTTTGGTTCCTGATTTGGGTGAGTTTTGTTGTGCTAGCTCCTGTGCCACAGTGTCCTGCTCTCGGTGTCTTCTGCCTCTTTGTTTGATTTCAGAGATAGAGGCAGATACCTGTTGTAGTGTTTATATGGTTTTTGGAGGTAATATGTTGGAGAGCAGAGAGTGATGGGGTACCCGATTTGCCCCTTCTAACCACCTGCCAACCTCCTGGTCCAACTACCCTCTGCAGTCAAGGTTTTTCTGTTGGATGCTGGGGATATGGTATGTGGTTCTTATAATGTATTTCCTCTTGAATATGAAATTTGAGGCGTGCAGTCTCTGCCCATGCTGCCCAGAGCTGAGCCCTAAGATCTCCAATGGCCCAGCATATAGGACAGTGTCCTAAATCCTATAAGACTGTCCTTCTGAAAATTGTTCCACAGTACCTGCAGTTAATGATATCCATTCCAGATAAGTTGCTGGGTTTATAACCTAGTTAGAGTAATTAGAAGGAAAAATGCAAGTAATGGTTTGATTGTGTTTTGTTTTGTTTAACTTATTTAACAAGTTAAATTGCTAGATGCCCTAAATGAGCTCACCTTGTGGATGCCCCACTGATCCGCCCTTCCTGCTCTGCCACAGGAAATGTCACAACTGTGGTACCCTATAAAAGGAGTGTAGGTGTGGGGTGGTTGGGGATGGGGTGGGTGGCTGGCCCTTCCCTGCCGAAAAGAAGAACCACAGGACGAAAGAACAAGGAGGTAAGAGCAGAAACAATCAGTCAACAACAAATGCAGTAACCCTGGAAAGCTTATCCTAATGTTAGATAAAACTGTAAAACCTGTAAAGCACCACCTGTAATAATTTCAGAGAAGATATACACTGTAAGAAACACTTTGCTACAGAGAAAAATAAAGCAATGAAATGTTAGCAACAAACAGTAGCAATCCCTGTGAGTAAAAAATAAAAACAACACCACACAGTAAATCTGCTTAGCCAAAAGAAGTCTTAATCCTTTTCCCTTGCTCTGGTAAGGTTCTCTACTCTGCCTTTCAAGCAGTCTTGGAAGGAGAGCACTCAGGTGAAGCTAGGTGCCCTGCCAGTCTGCGATTTGCAGTTCAGGCCTGAAGCCACCATACCCTCACAGAAGCTCAGGTTGTCCGAGAACCACAGCCATTGTTTTCTGAGAAAGCCATCCTGCCTAACTGCCATCTGCAGTCCAGGTCTGAATCCACCAGCCCCTCACAGAAGCACAGGTAGTCTGATAGCCACAGTTGTTTTTTTCTGAGGAACCCATCCTGCCAAACTGCCATCTGCAGTCCAAGTCTGAAGCCACCAGCCCCTCAAAGAAACACAGGTAGTCTGACAGCCACAGCCGTGGTTCTCTGATGAACCCAACCTGCCAGACTGCCATCCACAGTCTAGGTCTGAAGCCACCAGACCCTCTCAGAAGCTGAGGTAGTGTCCAAGCCACAGCCATGGTTCTCTGACAACCCAACATGCTGACTGCCATCGGGCAGTCCATGTGTGAAGTCACCAGACCATCACAGAAGCTCAGGTAGTCAGAGAACCATAGCCGTGGTTCTCTGATGAACCTGACATGCCAGACTGCCATTCACACTGCAGGTCTGAATCCACCTGCCCCTCACAGTTGCTCAGGCAGTCTGAGAGCCACAGCTGAGTTCTCTGATAAACCCGACATGCCAGACTGCCATCTGCAGTCCAGGTCAGAAGCCACCAGCCTCTCACAGATGCTTAGGTAGTCTGAGAGCAGAAGCCATGGTTCCCTGAGGAACCCAACATGCCAGATTGCCATCCACAGTACAGATCTGAAGCCACCAGCCTCTCAGAGAAGTGCAGGTGGTCTGAGAGCCACAGCCATGTTTCCCTGAGGAACCTGACCTGCCAGACAGCCATCCGCCATCCAGGTCTGAAGCCTTCAGCCCCTCATAGAAGCTCTGATAGTCTGAGAGGTGCAGCCACAGTTTTCTGATGAACTCCACCTGAAAGACTGCCATCCACAGTCCAGTTGTGCAGCCACCAGTCCCTCACAAAATCTCAGGTAGTCTTAGAGCCACTGCCATGGTTTTCTGATGAACCGTCCAGCCAGACCACCCTCCACCATCCAGGTATGAAGCCACCAGCCTCTCACAGAAGCTCAGGTAGTCTGAGAGCCACAGCTGTGGTTCTCTGATGATCCCAACCTGTCAAACTGCCATCAACAGTCCAGGACTTAAGAAACCAGTCTCTCATAGAAGCTCAGATAGTCTGTGAGCCACAGCCATGGCTCCCTGAGGAACCCAACTTGCCAGACTGCCATCCATGGTACAGATCTGAAGCTACCAGCCCCTCACAGAAGCTCAGGTAGTCTGAGAGCCACAGCCATGGTTCTCTTTCAAAATCAATTTGCCAGACTGCCATCTGCATTCCAGGTCTGAAGCCACAAGCCCCTCACAGAAGCTCAGGTAGTCTGAGAGCTGCAGCCACAGTTCTCTGATGAATCTGACCTGCCAGACTGCCATCCACAGTCCAGGTCTGAAGCCACGAGCCCCTCACAGAAGCTTAAGTAGTTTGAAAGCCACAGTCATGGTTCTCTGATGAACCCATCCTGCCAGTCTGCCATCCACCATCCAAGTCTGAAGCCACCAGCCCATCTGAAGCTCAGTTAGTCTGAGAGAAACAGCAGTGGTTCTCTAATGAACCTGACCTGTCAAACTTCCATCTGCAGTCTAGGTCTGAAGCCACCAGCCCCTCTTAGAAGCTCAGGTAGTCTTGAGAGCTGCAGCCACTGATCTCTGATGAACCCGAACTGCCAGACAGCCATCTGCAGTCCAGGTTTAAAACCACCAGCCAATCACAGAAGTTCAGGAAATCTAAGATCAGCAGTCGCGGCTCTCTGATGGACCCGACCCACCAGACTGCCATCCTCAGTCCAGCTTTAAACCCACCAGCCCCTCACAGAAGATCAGGTAATCTAAGATAAGCCATGGTTCTATGATGAATCTGACCTGCCAGACTGCCATCCTCATTCCAGGTTTGAACCCACCAACCCCTCACAGAAGCTCAGTTAGCCTAAGAGCTGCAGCCGTGGTTCTCTGATGAACCCAACCTGCCAGACTGCCATCCACTGTCAAGGTCTGAAGACACCAGCCCCTATCAGAAGCTCAGGTATTCTGAGAGACACAGCTGTGGTTCTCTGAGAAACCCACACTGCCATGCAGCCATCCGCAGAAAAGGTCTGAAGCCACCAGCCCCTCACAGAAGCACAGGTAGTCTGAAAGCCACAGTTGTTGTTTTCTGAGGAACCCATCCTGCCAAACTGCCATCTGCAGTCCAAGTCTGAAGTCACCAGCCCCTCAAAGAAACACAGGTAGTCTGACAGCCACAGCCATGGTTCTCTGATGAACCCAACCTGCCAGACTGCCATCCACAGTCTAGGTCTGAAGCCACCAGACCCTCTCAGAAGCTGAGGTACTGTCCGAGCCACAGCCATGGTTCTCTGACAACCCAACATGCTGACTGCCATTGGGCAGTCCATGTGCGAAGTCACCAGACCATCACAGAAGCTCAGGTAGTCAGAGAACCATAGCCGTGGTTCTCTGATGAACCAGACCTGCCAGACTGCCATTCACACTGCAGGTCTGAATCCACCTGCCCCTCACAGTTGCTCAGGCAGTCTGAGAGCCACAGCTGAGTTCTCTGATGAACCCGACATGCCAGACTGCCATCTGCAGTCCAGGTCAGAAGCCACCAACCTCTCACAGATGCTTAGGTAGTCTGAGAGCAGAAGCCATGGTTCCCTGAGGAACCCAACATGCCAGATTGCCATCCGCAGTACAGATCTGAAGCCACCAGCCTCTCAGAGAAGTGCAGGTGGTCTGAGAGCCACAGCCATGTTTCCCTGAGGAACCTGACCTGCCAGACAGCCATCCGCCATCCAGGTCTGAAGCCTTCAGCCCCTCATAGAAGCTCTGATAGTCTGAGAGTTGCAGCCACAGTTTTCTGATGAACTCCACCTGAAGACTGCCATCCACAGTCCAGTTGTGCAGCCACCAGTCCCTCACAAAATCTCAGGTAGTCTTAGAGCCACTGCCATGGTTTCTGATGAACCTGTCCAGCCAGACCACCCTCCACCATCCAGGTGAAGCCACCAGCCCCTCACAGAAGCTCAGGTAGTCTGAGAGCCACAGCTGCGGTTCTCTGATGATCCCAACCTGTCAAACTGCCATCAACAGTCCAGGACTTAAGAAACCAGTCTCTCATAGAAGCTCAGATAGTCTGTGAGCCACAGCCATGGCTCCCTGAGGAACCCAACTTGCCAGACTGCCATCCATGGTACAGATCTGAAGCTACCAGCCCCTCACAGAAGCTCAGGTAGTCTGAGAGCCACAGCCATGGTTCTCTTTCAAAATCAATTTGCCAGACTGCCATCTGCATTCCAGGTCTGAAGCCACAAGCCCCTCACAGAAGCTCAGGTAGTCTGAGAGCTGCAGCCACAGTTCTCTGATGAATCTGACCTGCAAGACTGCCATCCACAGTCCAGGTCTGAAGCCACGAGCCCCTCACAGAAGCTCAAGTAGTTTGAAAGCCACAGTCATGGTTCTCTGGTGAACCCATCCTGCTAGTCTGCCATCCACCATCCAGGTCTGAAGCCACCAGCCCATCTGAAGCACAGTTAGTCTGAGAGAAACAGCAGTGGTTCTCTAATGAACCTGACCTGTCAAACTTCCATCTGCAGTCTAGGTCTGAAGCCACCAGCCCTCTTAGAAGCTCAGGTAGTCTTGAGAGCTGCAGCCACTGATCTCTGATGAACCCGAACTGCCAGACAGCCATCTGCAGTCCAGGTTTAAAACCACCAGCCAATCACAGAGTTCAGGAAATCTAAGATCAGCAGTCGCTGCTCTCTGATGGACCCGACCCACCAGACTGCCATCCTCAGTCCAGCTTTAAACCCACCAGCCCCTCACAGAAGATCAGGTAATCTAAGATAAGCCATGGTTCTATGATGAATCTGACCTGCCAGACTGCCATCCTCATTCCAGGTTTGAACCCACCAACCCCTCACAGAAGCTCAGTTAGCCTAAGAGCTGCAGCCATGGTTCTCTGATGAACCCAACCTGCCAGACTGCCATCCACTGTCAAGGTCTGAAGACACTAGCCCCTATCAGAAGCTCAGGTATTCTGAGAGCCACAGCTGTGGTTCTCTGAGAAACCCACACTGCCATGCAGCCATCCGCAGAAAAGGTCTGAAGCCACCAGCCCCTCACAGAAGCTTTGGTAGTCTGAGAGCCAAAACCATGGTTCTCTGATGAACCTGACCTGCCAGACTACAATCCATGAGCCAGGTCAGAAGCCACCAGCCTCTCACAGATTCTCAGGTAGTATGAGAGCAGCTGTCATGGTTCTCAAAGGAACCCGACCTCCCAGACTGCATCCACAGTCCAGGTCTGAGGCTACCAGCCCTTCACAGCAATACGGGTAGTCTGAGTGCCACAGCCGTGGTTCTCTGAGGAACTTGACCTGCCAGACTGCCATCTGCAGTCCAGATCAGAAGCCACCAGCCTCCTACAGTTGCTCAGGTAGTCTGGGAGCAGCAGCCATGGTTCCCTGAGGAGCCCAACCTGCCAGATTGCCTTCTGCTGTCTAGGTCTGAAGCCACCAGCCTCTCACAGAAGTGCAGGTGGTCTGAGAGCCACAGCCGTGTTTCCCTGAGGAAGCCGACATGCCAGACAGCCACCTGCAGTCCAGGCCTGAAGCCTCCAGCCCCTCATAGAAGCTCTGATAGTCTGAGAGGTGCAGCCACGGTATTTTGATGAACCCAACCAGAAAGACTGCCATCCATAGTTCAGTTCTGAAGCCACCAGCCCCTCACAAAAGCTCAGGTAATCTTAGAGCCACTGAAATGTTTTTTTGAAGAACCCATCCTGCCAGGCTGCCCTCCACCATCCCGGTACAAAGCCACCAGCATCTCACATAAGCTCAAGTAGTCTGAGAGTGACAGCTGCAGTTCTCTGATGATCCTGAATTGTCAAACTGCCATCAACAGTCCAGGTCTTTAGCCACCAGTCTCTCACAGAAGCTCAGGTAGTCTGTGAGCCACAGCCATGGCTCCCTGAGGAACCCGACCTGCCAAACTGCCATCCATAGTACTGGTCTGAAACTACTTGCACCTCACAGAAGCTCAGATAGTCTGACAGCCACAGCCATGATTCTCTGAGGAATCCAATTTCCCAGACTGCCATCCACAGTCCAGGTCTGAAACCATGAGCCTCTCACAGAAGCTGAAATAAACTGAAAGGTGCAACCACGGTTCTCTGACAAACACAACCTGCTAGACTGCAATCCATACTCCAGGTCTGAAGCCACGAGACCCTCACAGAAGCTCAAATAGTCTGAGAGCTGCAGCCATGGTTCTCTGATGAACCCAACCTGCCAGACTGCCATCAGAAGTCTAGGTCTGAATCCACCAGCCCTCATAGAAGCTCAGGTAGTCTGAGAGTCACAGCCATGGTTCTCTAAGGAACCTGACCTTCCAGACAGCCATCCACAGTCAAAGTCTGAAGCTAACAGCCACTCAGATGCTTAGGTAGTCTGAGAGCCACAGCCATGGTTCTCTGATGAACCCAACCTGAAAGGCAGCCATCTGCAGTTCAGTTGTGAAGCAACCAGCCCCTCACAAAAGCTCAGGTAGTTTGAAAGCCACAGCCATGGTTCTCTGATGAACCCATCTTGCCAGACTGACATCCACCATCCAGGTCTGAAGCCACCAACCCATCAGAAGCTCAGTAAGTCTGAGAAAAACAGCTGATGTTCTCTAATGAACCCGACCTGTCAAACTGCCATCCACAGTATAGGTCTGAAGCCACCAGACCCTCACAGATGCTCAGGTAGTCTGAGAGCCACAGCCACGGTCCTCTGATGAACCCATCCTGCCAGACTGCCATCCACCATCCAGGTCTGAAGCCACCAGCACATCTGAAGCTCAGTTAGTCTGAGAGAAACAGCCAAGGTTCTCTGATGAACCTGACCTGTCAAACTGCCATCTGCAGTCTAGTTCTGAACCCACCAGCCCCTCTCAGGAGCTCAGGTAGTTTGAGAGCTGCAGGAATGGTTCTCTGATGAACCCAAACTGCTGGACTGCCATCCTCAGTCCAGGTTTAAAGCCACTAGCCTCTCACAGAATATCAGGTAGTCTGAGAGCCACAGCCATGGTTCTCTGATGAACTCAAACTGCCAGACTGCTTTCCACAGTCCAGGTCTGAAGCAACCAGCTGCTGACAGAAGCTCAGGTAATCTGAGATCCACAGCCACAGTTCTCTGAGGAACCTGAACTGACAGACTGCCATGCGCAGTCCAGGTCTGAAGCCATGAGCACCTCACAGAAGCTCAAGTAGTCAGGGAGCTGCAGCAATGGTTCTCTGATGAACCCGACCTGCCAGACTTCCATTAACAGTCGATGTCTGAAGCCACCAGCCCCTCACAGAAGCTCAGGTAGTCTGACTGCCACAGCTGTGGTTCTCTGAGGAACCCGACCTGCCAGACTGCCATCTGCAGTCCAGGTCTGAAGCTGCCAGCCCCTCACAGAAGCTCAGGTAGTCTGACTGCCACAGCTGTGGTTCTCTGAGGAACCCACCCTGCCAGACAGCCATCCGCAGTCCAAGTCTGAAGACACCAGCCTTTCACAGAAGCTCAGGTAGTCTGAGAGCCACAGCCATGGTTCTCTAATGAAGCCAACCTGTCAAACTGCTAAATGCTCTCCAGGTCTGAAACCATCTGCCCCTCCCAGAAGCTCCAGATGTCTGAAAGCCACAGCCACGGTTCTCTGATGAACCCGACCTGCCAGACTGCCAACCGCAATCCTGGTCAAAAGCAACCAGCCTCTCACAGAAGCTCAGGTAGTCTGAGAGGCACAGCCATGGTTCTCTAAGGAACATGACCTGTCAAACTGCCATCCACAGTCAAGGTCTGAAGCCACCAGCCCCTCAAAGAAGCTCAAATAGTGTGACAGCTGCAACCACGGTTTTCTGATGAACCGAACCTGACAGACTGCGATCCACAGTCCAGATCTGAAGGCACCAGCCCCTCATAGACACAATCCAGGTCTGAAGCTACAAGCCCGTCCCACAAGCTGAGTTTGTCTGAGAGCCCCAGCCATGGTTCTCTGATGAGCTCGACATGGCAGACTACAATCTGCAATCCAAGTCTACAGCAAGCAGCCTCTGACAGAAGCTCAGGTAGTCTGAGAGCCGCACCCTTGGTTCTCAGACGAATTCGACTTGCCAGACTGCCATCAGCAGTCCAGGTCTGAAGCCAATAGCCTCTCACAGTACCTGAGGTAGTCTGAGAGCCGTAGCCACAGTTCTCTGAGGAACCCAACAAGCAAGGCTGCCATCTGCAGTCCAGGTCTGATGCCACAATCCCCTCAAAGAAGCTCAAATAGTCTGAGAGCTGCAACCACGGTTCTCTGATGAACCGAACCTGACAGACTATGATCCGCAGTCCAGATCTGAAGGCACCAGCCCCTCATAGACACTCGGATAGTCTGACAGCCATAGCCACAGCCACAGTTCTCTAGGGAGTCTGACCTGCCAGACTACTGTTCACAATCCATGTCTGAAGCTACCAGTCCCTCACAGAAGCTCAGGTAGTCTGAGAGCCACAGCTGTGGTTCTCTGAGGATCCCGACCAGTCATACTGCCATCTGGAGTCGAGGTCTAAAGCCACCAGACCTCATAGAAGCTCAGGTAGACTGACAGCCACAGCCATGGTTCTCTGAGGATCTCGATCTGCCATACTGCCATCTGTAATCGTGGTCTGAAGCCACCAGCCTCTCACAGAAGCTCAGGTGGTCTGAGAGCCACAGCCATGATTTTCAGATGAACCTGACCTGCCTGACTGCCATCGACAGTCCAGGACTGAACACACCAGCCCTCACAGTGATCAGTGAGACTGACAGCAGCAGCCTTGGTTCTCTGAGGAACCCTACCTGCCATACTGCCATCATCAGTCCATGTCCGAAGCCACCAGCTACTCTGAGAAGCTCAGGTTGTCTGAGAGCCACAGCCACAGTTCTCTGAGGAACCCGACATGCAAGACTGCCATCCTCAGTCCAGGTCTGAAGCCACCAGCCCCTCCCACAAGCTCAGTTTGTCTGAGAGCTACAGCCGTGGTTCTCTGATGAGCTCGACCTGGCAGACTACAATCTGCAATCCAAGTCTAAAGCGACTAGCCTGTCACAGAAGCTCAGGTAGTCTGAGAGCTGCACCCGTGGTTCTCAGATGAATCTGACTTGCTAGACTGCCATCGGCAGTCCAGGTCTGAAGCCAATAGCCTCTCACAGAAGCTCAGGTAGTCTGAGAGCTGTAGCCACAGTTCTCGGAGGAACCCAACTAGCAAGGCTGCTATCTGCAGTCCAGGTCTGAAGCCACAATCCCCTCAAAGAAGCTCAAATAGTCTGACAGCTGCAACCATGGTTTTCTGATGAACCGAACCTGACAGACTGCAATCCGCAGTCCAGATCTGAAGGCACCAGCCCCTCATAGAAGCTCAGGTAGTCTGAGAGCCATAGCCGTTGTTCTCCGAGGAACCTGACCTGCCTGACTGCCATCCGCAGTCCAGGTCTGAAACCACCAGCCTCTCACAGGTAGTCTGAGAGCCATGGCCACAGCTCTCTCAGGAAACCAACTTGCCAGGCTGCCATCTGCAGTCCAGGGCTGATGCCACAATTCCCTCAAAGAAGCTCAAGTAGGTTGAGAACTGCAACAATGGTTCTCTGACAAACCCGACCTGCCAGATTGCCATCTGCAGTACAGGTCTGAAACCACGATCCCCTCACAGAAGCTCAAGTTGTTTGAGAGCTGCAGCCATGGTTCTTTGAAGAACCTGACCTGCCAGACTGCCAATAGAAGTCCAGGCCTGAAGCTACCAGCCCCTCACAGATACTCAGGTAGTCTGAGAGCCACAGCAATGGTTCTCTGATGAACCCAACCATACAGAATGCGATCCCCAGTCAAGGTCTGAAGCCAATAGCCTCTCACAGAAGCTCAGGTCATCTGAGAGCCGCAGCCACAGTTTTCTGAGGAACCCAACTTGCCAGGCTGCCATCTGCAGTCCAGGTCTGATGCCATAATAGCCTCAAACATGCTCAAGTAGTCTGAGAACTGCAACCATGGTTCTCTGACAAACCAGACCTGCCAGACTGCCATCCGCAGTCCAGGTCTGAAACAACGAGCCCCTCACAGAAGCTCAAGTAGTCAGAGAGCTGCAGCCGTGGTTCTCTGACAAAGCTGACCTGACAGACTACCATCCGCAGTCCAGATCTAAATACAGGAGCACCTCACAGAAGTTCAAGTAGTCTGAGAACTACAGCCATGGTTCTCTGATGATCCCGACCTGCCAGACTTCCATTCACAGTCCAGGTCTGAAGCCAACAGTCCTTCATAGAAGCTCAGGTAGTCTGACAGCCACAGCCACAGATCTCAAAGGAACACAACCTGCCAGACTGCCATCTGCAGTCCAGGTGTGAAGCCACCGGCCGATAACAGAAGCTCAGGTAATCTGAGATCTGTAGTATTGGTTTTTCTGATGAATCCAACCTGCCAGACTGCCATCCGTAGTCCAGGTCTGAAGACACCAGCTCCTCAGAGAAGCACAGGTTGTCTGAGAGCCACAGCCATGGTTCTCAGATGAACCCAACCTGCCAGACTGCCATCGGCAGTCCAGGTCTGAAGCCAACAGCCTCTCACAGAAGCTCAGGTAGTCTGAGAGCCGCAGCCACAGTTCTCTGAGGAACCCAACTTGCCAGGCTGCCATCTGCAGTCCGAGTCTGATGCCATAATCCCCTCAAACATGCTCAAGTAGTCTGAGGTCTGCAACCATGGTTCTCTGACAAACTGGACCTGCCAGACTGCCATCCGCAGTACAGGTCTGAATCCACGATCCCCTCACAGAAGCTGAAGTTGTCTGAGAGCTGCAGCCATGGTTCTTTGATGAACCTGACCTGCCAGACTGCCATCAGAAGTCCAGGTCTGAATCCACCAGCCCCTCACAGAAGATCAGGTAGTCTGAGAGCCACAGCCGTGGTTCTCTAAGGAACCCAACCTGCCAGACTGCTATCCACAGTGAAGGTCTGTAGCTACCAGCCCCTCACAGATACTCAGGTAGTCTGAGAGCCACAGCCATGGTTCGCTGATGAATCCAACCATACAGAATGCGATCCACAGTCATGTTCTGAAGCCACCAGTCCCTCACAAAAGCTCAGGTAGTTTGATTGCAACAGCCACGGTTCTCTGATGAACCCATCCTGCCAGACTACCATCCACCATCGAGGTCTGAAGCCACCAGCCCATATGAAGCACAGTTAGTCTGAGAGAAACAGCCACGGTTCTCTAATGAACACGACCTGTCAAACTGCAATCCCCAATCTAGGTCTGAAGCCAGCAGCCCATCACAGAAGCACAGGTAGTCTGAGAGCCACAGGTCTGAAACCACCTGCCCCCTCCCAGAAGATCTGGATATCTGAAAGCCACAGCCACGGTTCTCTGATGAACCTGACCTGCCAGACTGTCATCCACAATCCAGGTCTAAAGCCAGCAGGCCCACACAGAAGCTCAGGTAGTCTGAGATCCACAGCTATGATTCTCAGAGGATCCCAACCTGTCATACTGCCATCTGTAGTCCAGGTCTGAAGCCACCAGCCTCTCGCAGAAGCTCAGGTGGTCTGAGAGCCACAGCCATGGTTCTCAGATGAACCCGACCTGCCAGATTGCAATCCGCGCAGCCCAGTTCTGAAATCACCAGCCCTTCACGGAAGCTCATTTATTCTGACAGCTGCAGAAGCAGTCCTCTGGGGAACCTGATCTGCTATGATGATGAACTCAACCTGATAGCTTGCCATCTGCAGTCCAGGTCTGAAACCATGAGCCCCTCCCAGAATATCAAGTAGTCTGAGAACCACAGCCATGGTTCTCTGACGAACCCGAACTACCAGACTGCAATACAGAGTCCAGGACAGAAGCCACCATCCTCTCAGAGATGCTCAGGTAATCTGAGAGTCACAGCTCTGGTTCCCTGAGGAACCCAGCCAGTCAGATTGCCATCCACAGTCCAGGTCTGAAGCCAATAGCCTCTCACAGAAGATCAGGTGGTCTGAGAGCTGCAGCCATGGTTCCCAGAGGAACCCAACCTCTCAAACTGCAATCCACAGTCCAGATCTGAAGCCAACAGCCCCTCCCAGAAGCTCCTGATGTCTGAGAGCCACAGCCTTGGTTCTCTGATCAACCTGACCTGCCAAACTGCAATCCGCAATCCAGGTCTAAAGCCACAAGCCTCTCAAAGAATCTCAGATAGTCGGAGGGCCACAACTGCAGTTCTCATAGGAACCCGACCTGCCAGACTGCCATCCACAATCCAGGCCTAAAGCCACCAGCCCCTCACAGAAGCTCAGATAGTCTGAGAGCCACAGCCATGGTTCTCTGAGGATCCCAACCTGTCATACTGCCATCAGTAGTCCAGCTCTGAAGCCACCATCCTCTCAGAGAAGAACAGGTTGTAAGAGAGCCACAGCCATGGTTCTGAGATGAATCTGACCTGCCAGACTGCCATCTACAGTCCAGGTCTGAAGACACCAGCCCTCACAGTGATTAGGATGTCTGAGAGCCACAGCCTTGGTTCTCTGAGTAACCCTACCTGCCATACTGACATCGACACTCCAGGTCCGAGGCCACCTGCCACTCCCACAAGCTCAGTTTGTCTGAGAGCCACAGCAGTGGTTCTCTAATGAACATGACCTGCAAGACTGCCATCTGCAGTCCAGATCTGAAGCTACCAGCTGATAACAGAAGCTCAGGTTGTCTGATAGCCACAGCCATGGTTCTCTGAGGAACCCAACCTGCCAGACTGCCATCAATAATCCAGATATGAAGCCACCAGCCCTTAAAAAGAAGCTCATGTAGTCTGAGAGCCGCAGCCATGCTTCTCTGAGTTACCCGACCTGCCAGATTACAATCCGCAGCCCAGCTCTGAAATCAGAAGCCCTTCACAGAAGCTCATTTATTCTGACAGCTGCAGAAGCAGTCCTCTGAGGATCTGCTAGACTGCCATCTGCAGTCCAGGTCTGAAGCTACCAGTCCCTCACAGAAGCTAAGGTAGTCTGAGAGCCAGAGCCAGGGTTATCTGAGGAACCCGACCTGCAAGACAGCCATCCGCAGTCCAGGTCTAAAGACACCAGCCCCTCACAAAAGCTCAGATAGTCTGAGAGCAACAGCCACTTTTCCCTGATGAACCCATCCTACCAGACTACCATCCACCATCTAGGTCTAAAGCCACCAGCCCCTCACAGAAGCTCAGCAAGTCTGAGAGCCACAGCCGTGGTTTTCTGATGAACCTGACCTGCCAGACTGCCATCCGCAGTTGAGGTCTTAAGACACCAGCCCTCACAGAAGCTCAAGAAGTCTCAGAGCCACAGCTGTGGATCTCTGACCAGGCCAACCTGCCAGACTGCCATTGGCAGTCCACGTCTGAAGCCAACAGACCCTCACAGAAGCTCAGTTCATCTGAGAGTCGCAGCCTCGGTTCTCTGAGGAACAATACCTGCCATACTGAAATTGGCAGCCCATGTCTGAAGCCACCAGCCACTCTCAGAAGCTCAGGAAGCTGAGAGATACAGCCACAGTTTTCTGAGGAACCTGACTGCAAGACTGCCATCCCAGTCCAAGTCTGAAGCCACTAGTCCTCGCAGAAGCTCAGGTAGTCTGAGAACTGCAGCCATGGCTCTCTGATGAACCCGACCTGCCAGACTTCAATCCGTAGTCCAGATTTGAAGCCTCCAGTCCCTCTCAGAAGCTCAGCTAGTCTGAGAGCCACACCCTTGGTTTTCTGAGGAACACGACCTGCCAGACTGCCATCCTCAGCCCAGGCCTGAAGCCACCAGCCCCTCACAGAAGCTCAGATCATCTGAGAGCCACAGCCACAGTTCTCTGCTTAACCCAACCTACCAGACTGCCTCCACAGTCCAGGTCTGAAGCCACCAGCCACTGACAGAAGCTCAGGTAGTCTGAGAGCCAAATACACGGTTCTCTGTGCAACCCGACCAACCAGTGTGCCATCAGCAGTCTGGTCCTAAAGCCTCCAGCACCTCACAGAAGTTCAATTAGTCTGAGAGCCACAGCAGTGGTTCTCTAAGGAACACGACCTGCCAGATAGCCATACACAGTCCAGGTCTGAAGCTACCAGCATCTCACAGAAGCTCAATTAGTCTGAGAGCCACAGCCGTGGTTCTCGGAGGAATCTGACCTGCCAGACTGCCATCCGCAGTCCAGGTCTGAAACCACCAGCCCCTCACAGAAGCTCAAGAAATCTGAGAGCCGCTACCACAGTTTTCTGAGGAACCCAACTTGCCAGACTGCCATCTGCAGTCCAGGTCTAAAATAACAAGCTCTTCACAGAAGCTCAAGTAGTCAGAGAGATGCAGCCGTAGTTCTTTGACAAAGCTGACCTGACAGACTACCATCCGCAGTCCAGGTCTAAAACAGGAGCACCTCACAGAAGTTGAAGTAGTCTGAGAACTGCAGCCTCAGTTCTCTGATGAACCCGACCTGCCAGACTTCCATTCACAGTCCAGGTCAGAAGCCAAAAATCCCTCACAGAAAGTAAGGTAGTCTGACAGCCACAGCCGCAGATCTCAGAGGAACTCGATCTGCCAGACTGCCATCTGCAGTCCAGGTCTGAAGCTGAAAGCCCCTCACAGAAGCTCAGGTGGCTGAGAGCCACATCTGTGGTTCTTTAATGAACCCACCCTGCCAGACTGCCATCTGCAGTCCAGGTCTGAAGCTGAAAGCCCCTCACAGAAGCTCAGGTAGTCTGAGTCCCACAGCTGTGGTTCTCAGAGGAACCTGACCTGCCAGACTGCCATCCGCTGTCCAGATCTGAAGACACCAGCATTTCACAGAAGCTCAGGTAGTCTGAGAGCCACAGTGGTGGTTCTCAAAGGAACCCGACCTGCCAGATTGCCATCCACAGACCAGGTCTGAAGCTACCAGCCCCCCACAGAAGCTCAGGTTCTCTGAGTGCCACAGCCATGGTTCTCTGAGGAACCTGACCTGCCAGACTGCCATCCGTAGTCCAGGTCTGAAGACACCATAATTTCACAGAAGCTCAAGTAGTCTGAGACCCACAGCCGTAGTTCTCAAATGAAGCCGACCAGTCCAACTGCTATCGCAGTCCAGGTCTTAAACCACCTGACCTTCCCAGAAGTTCCAGATGTCTGAGAGCCACACCAGTGATTCTCTGATGAACCTGACCTGCCAGACTACCACCCGCAATCCAGGTCTAAAGCCATCAGGCCCTCACGGAAGCTCAGGTAATCTGGCAGCCACAGCCATGGCTCTCTGAGGATTCCAACCTGTCATATGGCCATCTGTAGTCCAGGTCTGAAGCCACCAGCCTCTCACAGAAGCTCAGGTAGTCTGAGAGCCACAGGCAAGGTTTTCAGATGAACCCGACCTGCCACTCTGCCATCTACATTCCAGGTCTGAAGACACCAGCCCTCACACTGATCAGGAAGTCTGAGATCCACAGCCTCAGTTCTCTAAAGACTCTAAGGAACTCTACCTGTCATACTGCCATTGGCACTTCAGGTCCGAAGCCACCAGCTTCTCACAGAAGATCAGGCAGCCTGAGTCCTGCAAGAATGGGTCCCTGAGGATCCCAACTTGCCAGACTGCCATCTACAGTCCAGGTCTGAAGTCACCAGCCCCTCACAAAAGCTCAGACAGTTTGAGAGCCACAGCCACTTTTCTCTGATGATCCCATCCTGCCAGACTGCCATCCACCATCCAGATCTAAAGCCACCAGCCCCTCACAGAAGCTCAGCTAGTCTGAGAGCCAGAGCCATGGTTCTCTGATGAACCTCACCTGTCAAACTGCCATCCACAGTAAAGGTCTGCAGCAACCAGCCCCTCTCAGAAGCTCAGGTGGTCGGAGAGCCACAGCCGCAGTTCTCTGATGAACCAGACCTGCCAGAATGCCATCTGCAGTCTAGGTCTGAAGCCAACAGCCTCTCACAGAACCTCAGATAGTATGAGAGCAGCAGCCACGGTTCCCTGAGGATCCCGACATGCCATACTGCCATCCATAGTCCAGCTCTGAAGCCACCAGCCTCTCACAGAAGCTCAAGTAGTCTGAGAGACACAGCTGTGGTTCTCAGATGAACCCGACCTGCCAGACCACCATCCGCAGTTGAAGTCTTAAGACACCAGCTCTCACAGAAGCTCAGGAAGTCTGACAGCCACAGCCATGGATCTCCGACCTGCCCAACCTGCCAGACTGCCATCAGCAGTCCATGTCTGAAGCCAACCAGCCCCTCACAGAAGCTCAGGACATCTGAGAGCCACAGCCTCGGTTCTCTGAGGAACAATACCTGCCATACTGAAATTGGCGGTCCAGGTCTGAAACTTCCAGCCCCTCCCACAAGCTCAGGTGGCTGAGAGCCACATATGTGGTTCTCTAATGAACCCAACCTGCCAGACTGCCATCTGCAGTCCAGGTCTGAAGCCACCAGCCAATCACTGAAGCTCAGGTAATCTGACATCCGCAGCCTTGGTTTTCTGAGGAAACCGACCTGCCGGACTGCCATCTGTAGTCCAGATCTGAAGCCACCAGCCCCTCACAGAAGCTCAGGTTATCTGAGAGCCATAGCGATGGTTGTCCAATGAACCTGACCTGCCAGACTGCCATCGGCAGTCCAGGTCTGAAGCCATCAGCCTCTCACAGAAGCTTGGGTAGTTTGACAGCTGCAGCCACAGTTCTCTGAGGAACCCAACTTGCCAGACTGCCATCTGCAGTCCAGGTCTGATGCCACAATTCCCTCAAAGAAGATAAAGTAGTCTGAGAACTGCAACCATGGTTCTCTGACAGACCCGACCTCCCAGACTGCCATCCGCAGTACAGTTCTGAAGCCACGATCCCCTCAGAGAAGCTCAAGTTGTCTGAGAGCTGCTGCCATGGTTCTTTGATGAACCCGACCTGCCAGACTGCCATCAGAAGTCCAGATCTGACTCCACCAGCCCCTCACAGAAGATCAGGTAGTCTGATAGCCACAGCTGTGGTTCTCTGTGGAACCTGACCTGCCAGACTGCCATCCACAGTCACGGTCTGAAGCTACCAGTCCTTCACAAATGCTCAGGTAGTCTGAGAGCCAGAGCCATGGTTCTCTGATGAAACCAACCTGAAAGAATGCAATCCACAGTCCAGTTCTGAAGTCACCAGCCCCTCACAAAAGCTCAGGTAGTTTGATAGCCACAGTCACAGTTCTCTGATGAACCCATCCTACCAGACTACAATGCACCTTCCAGGGTCTGAAGCCACCAGCCAATCAGAAGCACAGTTAGTCTGAAAGAAACAGCCATGGTTCTCAGATGAACCCAACCTGTCAAACTGCCACCCGCAGTCTAGGTCAGAATCCAGCAGTGCATCACAGAAGCTCAGGTAGTCTGACAGCCACAGGTCTGAAACCACATGCCCCTCCTAGAAGCTCCAGATGTCTGAAAGCCACAGCCATGGTTCTCTGAGGAACCCGACCTACCAGACTGCCATCCACAATTCAGGTCTAAAGCCATCAAGACCTCACAGAAGCTCAGGTAGTCTGAGATCCACTGCCACGGTTCTCTGAGGATCCTAACCTGTCATACTGCCATCTGTAGTCCAGATCTGAAGCCACCAGCCTCTCACAGAAGCTCAGGTAGTCTGAGAGCCACAGCCATGGTTCTCAGATGAACCTGACCTGCCCAAAATGCTATTGACATTCCAGGACTGCAGACACCAGCCCTCACAGCGATCAGGAAGTCTGAGAGACGCAGCCTCCATTCCCAAAGGAACACTACCAGCCATACTGCCATCGGCACTCCGGGTCCGAGGCCACCAGCTTCTCACAGAAGATCAGGTAGCCTGAGAGCTACAATAATAGATCCCTGAGGAACCCAACTTGCCAGACTGTCATCCGCAGTCCAGGTCTGAAGCCACCAGTCCCTCAGAGAAGCTCTGGTAGTCTGAGAATCACAGCCACAATTCTCTGAGGATCCTAACCTGTCATACTGCCATCTGTAGTCCAGGTCTGAAGCCACCAGCCTCTCACAGAAGCTCTGGTAGTCTGAGAGCCGCAGGCAAGGTTCTCAGATGAACCTGACCTGCCAGACTGCCATCTACATTCCAGGTCTGAAGACACAAGCCCTCACACTGATCAGGAAGTCTGGGAACCACAGCCTCGGTTCTCTAAAGAACCCTACCTGCAATACTGCCATTGGGACTCCAGGTCTGAAGCCACCAGCATCTCACAGAAGATCAGGTAGCCTGAGAGCTGCAACAATGGGTCCCTGAGGAACCCAACCTGTCAGACTGCCATCCGCAGTCCAGATCTGAAGCCACCAGCCCCTCAGAAAAGCTCAGGTAGTTTGAGAGCCACAGCCACTTTTCTCTGAGGATCCCGACTTGCCATACTGCCATCCATAGTCCAGCTCTGAAGCCACCAGCCTCTAACAGAAGTTCAAGTAGTCTGAGAGCCACAGCCATGGTTCTCAGACAAACCCAACCTGCCAGACTGCCATCCACAGTCGAGGTCTTAAGACACCAGCCCTCACTGAGGCTCAGAAAGTCTGAGAGCCACAGCCTTGGATCTCTGATCAGTCCAACCTGCCAGACTGCCACCAGCAGACCACGTCTGAAGCCAACAACCCCTCACAGAAGCTCAGGTCATCTGAAAGCTGCAGCCTTGGTTCTCTGAGGAACAATACCTGCCATAATGATATTGGCAGTCCAGGTCAGAAGTCACCAGCTCCTCACAAAAGCTCAACTAGTTTGAGAGCCACAGCCACTTTTCTCTGATTATCCTGTCCTGCCTGACTGCCATCCACCATCCAGGTCTAAAGCCCTGAGCCCCTCATAGAAGCTCAGCTAGTCTGAGAGCTATAGCCATGGTTCTCTGATGTACCTCACCTGTCAAACTGCCATCTGCAGTGTAGGTCTGCAGCCACCAGCCCCTCTCAGAAGCTTAGGTAGTCTGAGAGCCACAGCCGCTGTTGTCTTAAGAACCTAACCTGCCTGACTGCCTTCCACAGTCCAGGTCTGAAGCCACCTGTCCTCACAGATGCTCAGGCAGTCTGAGAACCACAACCGTGGTTCTCTCATGAACCCAACCTGCCAGATTGCCATCCACAGTCCAGGTCTGAAGCCTAAAGCATTTCACAGAAGCTCAGGTAGTCTGCAAGCCACAGTCATGGTTCTCTGACAAACCCGACCTGCCAGACTGCCATCCGCAGTCCAGATCTGAAGCCACCTGCCCCTCTCAAAAGCTCAGGTAGTCTGAGAGCCGCACCCTTGGATCTCTGAGGAACCTGACCTGCCAGACTGCCATCCGCAGTCCAAGTCTGGAGCCACCACCCGATCACAGAAGCTCAGGAAATCTGAGATCCACAGCCATGGTTCTCTGATGAACCCAAGATGCCAGAATGCCATCCTCAGTCCAGGCCTGAAGCCACCAGCCCCTCAAAGCTCAGGTCATCTGAAAGCCACAGCCGCAGTTCTCTGATTAACCCAACCTGCCAGAGTGCCTTCCACAGTCCAGGTCTGAAGCCACCAACCACTGACGGAAGCTCAGGTTGCCTGAGAGCAAAAGTCACGGTTCTCTGTGCAACCCGACCTATCAGAGTGCCATCCGCAGTCTAGTCCTAAAGCCACCAGCCCCTCATAGAAGCTCAATTAGTCTGAGAGCCACAGCCACAGTACTCTGAGGACTCTGACATGCCAGAATGCCATCTGCAGTCCAGATCTGAAGCCAAAAGCGCCTCACAGAAGCTCAGGTAGTCTGAGAGACATAGCCATGTTTCTCTGAGGATCCTGACCTGCCAGATTGCCTACCGCAGTCCAGGTCTAAAGCCACCAGCTTCTCACAGAAGCTCAGGTAGTCTGTGAACCACAGCCAAGGTTAACTGAGGAACCTGACCTGCTAGACTGCCATCTGCAGTCCAGGTCTGAAACCACCTGCCATTCACAGAAGCTCAAGTACTCTGAGAGCCACAGCCACAGTTCTCTGAGGAACCCAACTTGCCATACTGCCATCTGCATTCCAGGTCTGAAACAACAAGCCTCTTACAGAAGTGAAAGTAGTCAGAGAGCAGCAGCCATGGTTCTCAGACAAACCTGACCTGCCAGACTGCCATCCACAGTCCAGGTCTGAAGCCATGAGCTCCTGACAGAAGTTCAGGTAGTCTGAGAGTTGCAGCCATGGTTCTCAAATGAACCCGACATGCCAGACTTCCATTCGCAGTCCAGGTCTGAAGTCACCAGCCCTTCTTAGAAGCTCCGGTAGTCTGAGAGCCATAGCCATGGATCTCTGAGGATCCCGACCTGTCATACTGCCATCTGTATTCCAGATCTGAAGCCACCAGCCTCTCACAGTAGCTGAGGTAGTCTGAGAGCCATAGCAAGGTTCTCAGATGAACTCGACCTGCCAGACTGCCATCTACAGTCCATGTATGAAGACACCAGCCCTCAAATTAATCAGGAAGTCTGAGAGCCACAGCCAAGGTTCTCTGACAAACCCAACTTGCCAGACTGCCATCCGCAGTCGAGGTCTTAAGACACCAGCCCTCACAGAAACTCAGGAAGTCTGAGAGCCACAGCCATGGATAACTGAGCCCAATCTGCTAGACTGCCATCGGCAGTCCACGTTTTAAGGTAACAGCCCCTCACAGAAGCTCAGGTCATCTGAGAGCCACAGCCTCAGTTCTCTGAGGAACAATACCTGCCATACTGAAATTGGCAGTCCAGGTCTGAAGCAACCAGCCCCTCCAACAAGCTTAGGTGGTTGAGAGCCACACCCGTGGTTCTCTAATGAACCCGACCTGCCAGACTGCCATCTGCAGTCCAAGTCTGAAGTCACCAGCTGATCACAGAAACTCAGGTAATCTGAAATCCACAGCCATGGTTTTCTGATGAACCCGACCTGTTAGACTGCCATCCGTAGTCAGGACTGAAGCCACGAGCAAATTACAGAAGCTCAGGTTGTCTAAGAGCCACATCCATGGTTCTCAGATGAATCTGATCTGCTAGACTGCCATTGGCAGTCCAGGTCTGAAGCCAACAGCCTCTCTCACAGAAGCTCAGGTAGTCTGAGAGCCGCAGCCACAGTTCTCTGAGGAACCCAACTTGCCAGGCTGCCATCTGCAGTCCAGGTCTGATGCCATAATCCCCTCAAACATGCTCAAGTAGTCTGAGGTCTGCAATCATGGTTCACTGACAAGCCGGACCTGCCAGACTGCCATCCACAGTACAGGTCTGAATCCACGATCCCCCTCACAGTAGCTCAAGTTGTCTGAGAGCTGCAGCCATGGTTCTTTGATGAACCCGACCTGCCAGACTGCCATCAGAAGTCCAGGTCTGAATCCACCAGCCCCTCACAGAAGATCAGGTAGTCTGAAAGCCACAGCCATGGTTCTCTAATTAACCCAACGTGCCAGACTTCCATCCACAGTCAAGGTCTGAAGCTACCATCCCCTCACAGAAGCTAAGGTAGTCTGAGAGCCAGAGCCAGGGTTATCTGAGGAATCCGACCTGCCAGACAGCCATCCGCAGTCCAGGACTAAAGACACCAGACCCTCGCAAAAGCTCAGATAGTCTGAGAGCAACAGCCACTTTTCCCTGATGAACCCATCCTACCAGACTACCATCCACCATCTAGGTCTAAAGCCACCAGCCCCTCACAGAAGCTCAGCAAGTCTGAGAGCCACAGCCGTGGTTTTCTGATGAACCTCACCTGTCAAACTGCCATCCACAGTCTAGGTCTGCACCCACCAGCTCCTCACAGAATCTCAGGTAGTCTGAGAGCCACAGCCATGGTTCTCTGAGGAATCTGATCTGCCTGACTGCCATCGCCAGTCCAGGTCTGAAGCCAACAGCCCCTCACAGAAGCTCAGAATTTCTGAGAGCTGCATCCACAGTTCTCTGAGGATCCTGACCTGCCATACTGGTATCTGTAGTCCAGCTATGAAGCCACCAGCCACTCTCAGAAGCTCAGGAAGCTGAGAGATACAGCCACAGTTTTCTGAGGAACCTGACTGCAAGACTGCCATCCCAGTCCAGGTCTGAAGCCACTAGTCCTTGCAGAAGCTCAGGTAGTCTGAGAACCGCAGCCATGGCTCTCTGATGAACCCGACCTGCCAGACTTCAATCCGTAGTCCAGATTTGAAGCCTCCAGTCCCTCTCAGAAGCTCAGCTAGTCTGAGAGCCGCACCCTTGGTTCTCTGAGGAACACGACCTGCCAGACTGCCATCCTCAGCCCAGGCCTGAAGCCACCAGCCCCTCACAGAAGCTCAGGTCATCTGAGAGCCACAGCCACAGTTCTCTGCTTAACCAAACCTACCAGACTGCTCTCCACAGTCCAGGTCTGAAGCCACCAGCCACTGACAGAAGCTCAGTAGTCTGAGGCCAAAGACGGTTCCTCTGTGCAACCCCGACCAACCAGAGTGCCATCAGCAGTCTGGTCCTAAAGCCTCCAGCCCCTCACAGAAGTTCAATTAGTCTGAGAGCCACAGCAGTGGTTCTCTAAAGAACACGACCTGCCAGATAGCCATACACAGTCCAGGTCTGAAGCTACCAGCATCTCACAGAAGCTCAATTAGTCTGAGAGCCACAGCCGTGGTTCTCGGAGGAATCTGACCATCCAGACTGCCATCCGCAGTCCAGGTCTGAAGCCAACAGTGCCTCACAGAAGCTCAGGTAGTCTGAGAGCCACAGCCATGGTTCCCTGAGGATCCTGACCTGCCAGATTGCCATCCGCAGTCTAGGTATGAAGCCACCAGCTTCTCTCAGAAGCTCAGGTAGTCAGTGAACTGCAGCATTGGTTAACTGAGGATGTCGACCTGCTAGTCTGCCATCAGCAGTCCAGATCTGAAACCATCTGCCCCTCACAGAAGCTCAAGTAGTCAGAGAGCTGCAGCCATGGTTCTGTACCAAAAATGACCTGCCAGACTGCCATCTGCAGTCCAGGTCTGAAGCCATGAGCGCCTCACAGAAGATCAAGTAGTCTGAGAGCTGCAGCCATGGTTCTCTAAGGAACATAAACTGCCAGACTTCCATTTGCAGTCAAGGTCTGATGCCACCAGACCCTCTTAGGAGCTCAGGTAGTCTGAGAGCTGCAGCATCGGTTCTCAAAGGAACTCGACCTGTCAGACTGCCATCCACAGACCAGTTCTGAAGCTACCAGCCCCTCACAGGCACTCAGGTAGTCTGAGTGCCAAAACCATGGTTCTCAGATGAACCTGACCTGCCAGACTGCCACCCATAGTCCAGGTCTGAAGACATCATAATTTCACAGAAGCTCAGGTAGTCTGAGAGCCACAGCCATGGTTCTCAAATGAAGCCGACCTGTCAAACTGCTATGTGCAATCCAGGTCTTAAACCACCTGCCCTTCCATGAAGTTCTGGATGTCTGAGAGCCACACCCACGGTTCTCTGATGAACCTGACCTGCCAGACTGCCATCCTCAGTCCAGGCCTGAAGCCACCAGCCCCACACAGAAGCTCAGGTCATCTGAGAGCCACAGCCGCAGTTCTCTGATTAACCCAACCTGCCAGGTTGCATTCTGCAGTCCAGGTCTAAAGCCACCAGCCACTGACAGAAGCCCAGGTAGTCTGAGAGCCAATGCCATGGCTCTCCATGCAACCTGACCACAGTCCAGGTCTGCAGCCAACAGCCCCTCACAGAAGCTGAGGTAGTCTGACAGCCACAGCCATGGTTCCCTGGGGATCCTGACCTGCCAGATTGCCTTCCGCAGTCCAGGTCTGAAGCCACCAGCTTCTCACAGAAGCTCAGGTAGTCTGTGAATCACAGCCATGGTTAACTGAAGTACCCGACCTGCTAGACTGCCATCCGTAGTCCAGGTCTGAAACCACCAGCCCCTCACAGAAGCTCAAGAAATCTGAGAGCCGCTACCACAGTTCTCTGAGGAACCCAACTTGCCAGACTGCCATCTGCAGTCCAGGTCTAAAATAACAAGCTCTTCACAGAAGCTCAAGTAGTCAGAGAGATGCAGCCATAGTTCTTTGACAAAGCTGACCTGACAGACTACCATCCGCAGTCCAGGTCTGAAAACAGGAGCACCTCACAGAAGTTGAAGTAGTCTGAGAACTGCAGCCTCAGTTCTCTGATGAACCCGACCTGCCAGACTTCCATTCACAGTCCAGGTCTGAAGCCAAAAATTCCTCACAGAAAGTAAGGTAGTCTGACAGCCACAGCCGCAGATCTCAAAGGAACTCAATCTTCCAGACTGCCATCTGCAGTCCAGGTCTGAAGCTGAAAGCCCCTCACAGAAGCTCAGGTGGCTGAGAGCCACATCTGTGGTTCTTTAATGAACCCGCCCTGCCAGACTGCCATCTGCAGTCCAGGTCTGAAGCTGAAAGCCCCTCACAGAAGCTCAGGTAGTCTGAGTCCCACAGCTGTGGTTCTCTGAGGAACCTGACCTGCCAGACTGCCATCCGCAGTCCAGATCTGAAGACACCAGCATTTCACAGAAGCTCAGGTAGTCTGAGAGCCACAGCGGTGGTTCTCAAAGGAACCCGACCTGCCAGATTGCCATCCACAGACCAGGTCTGAAGCTACCAGCCCCCCAAAGAAGCTCAGATTGTCTGAGTGCCACAGCCATGGTTCTCTGAGGAACCTGACCTGCCAGACTGCCATCCGTAGTCCAGGTCTGAAGACACCATAATTTCACAGAAGCTCAAGTAGTCTGAGACCCACTGCTGTGGTTCTCAAATGAAGCCGACCAGTCAAACTGCTATCCGCAGTCCAGGTCTTAAACCACCTGCCCTTCCCAGAAGTTCCATATGTCTGAGAGCCACACCAGTGATTCTCTGATGAACCTGACCTGCCAGACTGCCACCCGCAATCCAGGTCTAAAGCCACCAGGCCCTCACGGAAGCTCAGGTAATCTGACAGCCACAGCCATGGTTCTCTGAGGATTCCAACCTGTCATATGGCCATCTGTAGTCCAGGTCTGATGCCAGCAGCCTCTCACACAAGCTCAGGTAGTCTGAGATCCACAGGCAAGGTTTTCAGATGAACCCGACCTGCTAGACTGCCATCTACATTCCAGGTCTGAAGACACCAGCCCTCACACTGATCAGGAAGCCTGAGAGCCACAGCCTCAGTTCTCTAAAGAACTCTACCTGTCATACTGCCATCGGCACTCCAGGTCCAAAGCCACCAGCTTCTCACAGAAGATCAGGCAGCCTGAGTCCTACAAGAATGGGTCCCTGAGGATCCCAACCTGCCAAACTGCCATCTACAGTCCAGGTCTGAAGTCACCAGCCCCTCACAAAAGCTCAGACAGTTTGAGAGCCACAGCCACTTTTCTCTGATGATCCCATCCTGCCAGACTGCCATCCACCATCCAGATCTAAAGCCACCAGCCCCTCACAGAAGCTCAGCTAGTCTGAGAGCCAGAGCCGTGGTTCTCTGATGAACCTCACCTGTCAAACTGCCATCCACAGTAAAGGTCTGCAGCAACCAGCCACTCTTAGAAGCTCAGGTGGTCAGAGAGCCACAGCCGCAGTTCTCTGATAAACCAGACCTGCCAGAATGCCATCTGCAGTCTAGGTCTGAAGCCAACAGCCTCTCACAGAACCTCAGGTAGTATGAGAGCAGCAGCCACGTTTCCCTGAGGATCCCGACATGCCATACTGCCATCCGTAGTCCAGCTCTGAAGCCACCAGCCTCTCACAGAAGCTCAAGTAGTCTGAGAGACACAGCTGTGGTTCTCAGATGAACCCAACCTGCCAGACCACCATCCGCAGTCGAGGTCTTAAGACACCAGCTCTCACAGAAGCTCAGGAAGTCTGACAGCCACAGCCATGGATCTCCGACCTGCCCAACCTGCTAGACTGCCATCAGCAGTCCATGTCTGAAGCCAACCAGCCCCTCACAGAAGCTCAGGACATCTGAGAGCCACAGCCTCGGTTCTCTGAGGAACAATACCTGCCATACTGAAATTGGTAGTCCAGGTCTGAAGCTTCCAGCCCCTCCCACAAGCTCAGGTGGCTGAGAGCCACATATGTGGTTCTCTAATGAACCCGACCTGCCAGACTGCCATCTGCAGTCCAGGTCTGAAGCCACCAGCCAATCACAGAAGCTCAGGTAATCTGACATTCGCAGCCTTGGTTTTCTGAGGAACCCGACCTGCCGGACTGCCATCTGTAGTCCAGGTCTGAAGTCACCAGCCCCTCACAGAAGCTCAGGTTATCTGAGAGCCATAGCGATGGTTGTCCGATGAACCTGACCTGCCAGACTGCCATCGGCAGTCCAGGTCTGAAGCCATCAGCCTCTCACAGAAGCTCGGGTAGTCTGACAGCCGCTGCCACAGTTCTCTGAGGAACCCAACTTACCAGACTGCCATCTGCAGTCCAGGTCTGATGCCACAATTCCCTCAAAGAAGATAAAGTAGTCTGAGAACTGCAACCATGGTTCACTGACAGACCCGACCTCCCAGACTGCCATCCGCAGTACTGTTCTGAAGCCACGATCCCCTCAGAGAAGCTCAAGTTGACTGAGAGCTGCTGCCATGGTTCTTTGATGAACCCGACCTGCCAGACTACCATCAGAAGTCCAGATCTGACTCCACCAGCCCCTCACAGAAGATCAGGTAGTCTGATAGCCACAGCTGTGGTTCTCTGTGGAACCTGACCTACCAGACTGCCATTCACAGTCACGGTCTGAAGCTACCAGCCCTTCACAAATGCTCAGGTAGTCTGAGAGCCAGAGCCATGGTTCTCTGATGAAACCAACCTGAAAGAATGCAATCCGCAGTCCAGTTCTGAAGTCACCAGCCCCTCACAAAAGCTCAGGTAGTTTGATAGCCACAGTCACAGTTCTCTGATGAACCCATCCTACCAGACTACAATGCACCTTCCAGGTCTGAAGCCACCAGCCAATCAGAAGCACAGTTAGTCTGAAAGAAAGAGCCACGGTTCTCAGATGAACCCAACCTGTCAAACTGCCACCCGCAGTCTAGGTCTGAATCCAGAAGCGCATCACAGAAGCTCAGGTAGTCTGACAGCCGCAGGTCTGAAACCACATGCCCCTCCTAGAAGCTCAAGATGTCTGAAAGCCACAGCCACGGTTCTCTGAGGAACCCGACCTACCAGACTGCCATCCACAATTCAGGTCTAAAGCCATCAAGACCTCACAGAAGCTCAGGTAGTCTGAGAGCCACTGCCACGGTTCTCTGAGGATCCTAACCTGTCATACTGCCATCTGTAGTCCAGATCTGAAGCCACCAGCCTCTCACAGAACCTCAGGTAGTCTAAGAGCCACAGCCATGGTTCTCAGATGAACCCGACCTGCCAGAATGCTATTGACATTCCAGGACTGCAGACACCAGCCCTCACAGCGATCAGGAAGTCTGAGAGACGCAGCCTCCATTCCCTAAGGAACACTACCAGCCATATTGCCATCGGCACTCCGGGTCCGGGCCACCAGCCTTCACAGAAGATCAGGTAGCCTGAGAGCTACAATAATGGATCCCTGAGGAACCCAACTTGCCAGACTGTCATCCGCAGTCCAGGTCTGAAGCCACCAGTCCCTCAGAGAAGCTCTGGTAGTCTGAGAATCACAGCCACAATTCTCTGAGGATCCCAACCTGTCATACTGCCATCTGTAGTCCAGGTCTGAAGCCACCAGCCTCTCACAGAAGCTCTGGTAGTCTGAGAGCCACAGGCAAGGTTCTCAGTTGAACCCAACCTGCCAGACTGCCATCTACATTCCTGGTCTGAAGACACAAGCCCTCACACTGATCAGGAAGTCTGGGAACCACAGCCTCGGTTCTCTAAAGAACCCTACCTGCAATACTGCCATTGGGACTCCAGGTCCGAAGCCACCAGCATCTCACAGAAGATCAGGTAGCCTGAGAGCTGCAACAATGGGTCCCTGAGGAACCCAACCTGCCAGACTGCCATCCGCAGTCCAGATCTGAAGCCACCAGCTCCTCAGAAAAGCTCAGGTAATTTGAGAGCCACAGCCACTTTTCTCTGAGGATCCCGACTTGCCATACTGCCATCCATAGTCCAGCTCTGAAGCCACCAGCCTCTAACAGAAGCTCAAGTAGTCTAAGAGCCACAGCCATGGTTCTCAGACAAACCCAACCTGCCAGACTGCCATCCGCTGTCGAGGTCTTAAGACACCAGCCCTCACTGAGGCTCAGAAAGTCTGAGAGCCACAGCCTTGGATCTCTGATCAGTTCAACCTGCCAGACTGCCATCAGCAGACCACGTCTGAAGCCAACAACCCCTCACAGAAGCTCAGGTCATCTGAAAGCTGCAGCCTTGGTTCTCTGAGGAACAATACCTGCCATAATGAAATTGGCAGTCCAGGTCAGAAGCCACCAGCTCCTCACAAAAGCTCAACTAGTTTGAGAGCCACAGCCACTTTTCTCTGATTATCCTGTCCTGCCTGTCTGCCATCCACCATCCAGGTCTAAAGCCCTGAGCCCCTCATAGAAGCTCAGCTAGTCTGAGAGCTATAGCCATGGTTCTCTGATGTACCTCACCTGTCAAACTGCCATCTGCAGTGTAGGTCTGCAGCCTCCACCCCCTCTCAGAAGGTTAGGTAGTCTGAGAGCCACAGCCGCAGTTGTCTTAAGAACCCAACCTGCCTGACTGCCTTCCACAGTCCAGGTCTGAAGCCACCTGTCCTCATAGTTGCTCAGGCAGTCTGAGAACCACAACCGTGGTTCTCTCATGAACCCAACATGCTAGACTGCCATCCGCAGTCCAGGTCTGAAGCCAAAAGCATTTCACAGAAGCTCAGGTAGTCTGAAAGCCACAGCCATGGTTCTCTGACAAACCCGACCTGCCAGACTGCCATCCGCAGTCCAGATCTGAAGCCACCTGCCCCTCACAAAAGCTCAGGTAGTCTGAGAGCCGCACCCTTGGATCTCTGAGGAACCTGACCTGCCAGACTGCCATCCGCAGTCCAAGTCTGGAGCCACCACCCGATCACAGAAGCTCAGGAAATCTGTGTTCCACAGCCATGGTTCTCTGATGAACCCAAGATGCCAGAATACCATCCTCAGTCCATGCCTGAAGCCACCAGCCTCTCACAAAGCTCAGATCATCTGAGAGCCACAGCCGCAGTTCTCTGATTAACCCAACCTGCCAGAGTGCCTTCCGCAGTCCAGGTCTGAAGCCACCAACCACTGACAGAAGCTCAGGTTGTCTGAGAGCAAAAGTCACGGTTCTCTGTGCAACCCGACCTATCAGAGTGCCATCCGCAGTCTAGTCCTAAAGCCACCAGCCCCTCATAGAAGCTCATTTAGTCTGAGAGCCACAGCCATAGTACTCTGAGGAATCTGACATGCCAGACTGCCATCCGCAGTCCAGATCTGAAGCCAAAAGCGCCTCACAGAAGCTCAGGTAGTCTGAGAGACATAGCCATGTTTCTCTGAGGATTCTGACCTGCCAGATTGCCTACCGCAGTCCAGGTCTGAAGCCACCAGCTTCTCACAGAAGCTCAGGTAGTCTGTGAACCACAGCCATGGTTAACTGAGGAACTTGACCTGCTAGACTGCCATCCGCAGTCCAGGTCTGAAACCACCTGCCCTTCACAGAAGCTCAAGTACTCTGAGAGCCGCAGCCACAGTTCTCTGAGGAACCCAACTTGCCATACTGCCATCCGCAGTCCAGATCTGAAACAACCAGCCTCTTACAGAAGCGAAAGTAGTCAGAGAGCAGCAGTCATGGTTCTCAGACAAACCTGACCTGCCAGACTGCCATCCGCAGTCCAGGTATGAAGCCATGAGCTCCTGACAGAAACTCAAGTAGTCTGAGAGTTGCAGCCATGGTTCTCAAATGAACCCGACATGCCAGACTTCCATTCGCAGTCCAGGTCTGAAGTCACCAGCCCATCTTAGAAGCTCCGGTAGTCTGAGAACCACAGCCATGGATCTCTGAGGATCCCGACCTGTCATACTGCCATCTGTATTCCAGGTCTGAAGCCACCAGCCTCTCACAGCAGCTCAGGTAGTCTGAGAGCCATAGTCAAGGTTCTCAGATGAACCCGACCTGCCAGACTGCCATCTACAGTACAGGTATGAAGACACCAGCCCTCAAATTGATCAGGAAGTCTGAGAGCCACAGCCAAGGTTCTCTGACAAACCCGACCTGCCAGACTGCCATCCGCAGTCGAGGTCTTAAGACACCAGCCCTCACAGAAACTCAGGAAGTCTGAGAGCCACAGCCGTGGATCACTGAGCCCAATCTGCTAGACTGCCAACGGCAGTCCACGTCTTAAGGTAACAGCCCCTCACAGAAGCTCAGGTCATCTGAGAGCCACAGCCTCAGTTCTCTGAGGAACAATACCTGCCATACTGAAATTGGCAGTCCAGGTCTGAAGCAACCAGCCCCTCCAACAAGCTTAGGTGGCTGAGAGCCATCGCCGTGGTTCTCTAATGAACCCGACCTGCCAGACTGCCATCTGCAGTCCAAGTCTGAAGTCACCAGCTGATCACAGAAACTCAGGTAATCTGAAATCCACAGCCATGGTTTTCTGATGAACCCGACCTGTTAGACTGCCATCCGTAGTCCAGGACTGAAGCCACGAGCAAATTACAGAAGCTCAGGTTGTCTAAGAGCCACATCCATGGTTCTCAGATGAATCTGATCTGCTAGACTGCCATTGGCAGTCCAGGTCTGAAGCCAACAGCCTCTCACAGAAGCTCAGGTAGTCTGAGAGCCACAGCCACAGTTCTCTGAGGAACCCAACTTGCCAGGCTGCCATCTGCAGTCCAGGTCTGATGCCATAATCCCCTCAAACATGCTCAAGTAGTCTGAGGTCTGCAATCATGGTTCACTGACAAACCGGACCTGCCAGACTGCCATCCACAGTACAGGTCTGAATCCACAATCCCCCTCACAGAAGCTCAAGTTGTCTGAGAGCTGCAGCCATGGTTCTTTGATGAACCAGACCTGCCAGACTGCCATCAGAAGTCCAGGTCTGAATCAACCAGCCCCTCACAGAAGATCAGGTAGTCTGAAAGCCACAGCCATGGTTCTCTAATTAACCCGACCTGCCAGACTTCCATCCACAGTCAAGGTCTGAAGCTACCAGCCCCTCACAGATACTCAGGTAGTCTGAGAGCCACAGCCATGGTTCTCTGACGAATCCAGCCTTGCAGAATGCAATCCACAGTCACGTTCTGAAGCCACCAGCCCCTCACAAAAGCTCAGGTAGTTTGATAGCCACAGCCACGGTTCTCTGATGAATCCATTCCTGCCAGACTACCATCCACCATCGAGGTCTGAAGCCACCAGCCCATATGAAGCACAGTTAGTCTGAGAGAAACAGCCACAGTTCTCTAATGAACCCAACCTGTCAAACAGCAATCTGCAATCTAGGTCTGAAGCCAGCATCCCATCACAGAAACTCAGGCAGTCTGAGAGCCACAGGTCTGAAACCACCTGCCTCTCCCAGAAGATCTGGATGTCTGAAAGCCACAGCCACAGTTCTCTGATAAACCCGACCTGCCAGACTGCCATCTGCAATCCAGGTCTAAAGCCACCAGGCCCACACAGAAGCTCAGGTATTCTGAGATCCACAGCCATGATTCTCAGAGGATCCCAACCTGTCATGCTGCCATCTGTAGTCCAGGTCTGAAGCCACCAGCCTCTCACAGAAGCTCAGATGGTCTGAGAGCCACAGCCATGGTTCTCAGACAAACCCGACCTGCCAGACTGCCATCGACAGTCCTGGACTGAAGACACCAGCACTCACAGTGATCAGGAACACTGATAGCAGCAGCCTCTGTTCTCTGAGGAGCCCTACCTGCCATACTGCCATCAGTAGTCCAGGTTCAAAGCCACCAGCTACTCCGAGAAGCTCAGGTTGTCTGAGAGCCACAGCCACAGTTCTATGAGGAACTCAACATGCAAGACTGCCATCCGCAGTCCAGGTCTGAAGCCACCAGCCCTCACTGAGGCTCAGGTAGTCTGAGAACTGCAGCCATGGTTCTTTGACAAACCCGACCTGCCAGACTGACATCCGCAGTCCAGTTCTGAAGCCACCAGCCCCTCCCACAAGCTCACTTTGTCTGAGAGCCGCAGCCATGGTTCTCAGATGAACCTGACCTGCCAGACTGCCATCCGCAGTCAAGGTCTTAAGACACCAGCCCTCACAGAAGCTCAGGTCATCTGAAAGCTGCAGCCTTGGTTCTCTGAGGAACAATACCTGCCATAGTTAAATTGGCAGTCCAGTTCTGAAGCCACCAGCCCCTCACAAAAGCTCAACTAGTTTGAGAGCCACAGCCACTTTTCTCTGATTATCCTGTCCTGCCAGACTGCCATCCACCATCCAGGTCTAAAGCCACAAGCCCCTCATAGAAGCTCAGCTAGTCTGAGAGCTATAGCCGTGGTTCTCTGATGTACCTCACCTGTCAAACTGCCATCTGCAGTATAGGTCTGCAGCCACCACCCCCTCTCAGAACCTTAGGTAGTCTGAGAGCCACAGCCGCGGTTGTCTGAAGAACCCAACCTGCCTGACTGCCTTCCACAGTCCAGGTCTGAAGCCACCTGTCCTCACAGATGCTCAGGTAGTCTGAGAACCACAACCGTGGTTCTCTCATGAACCTGACCTGCCACACTGCTATCCACAGTCCAGATCTGAAGCCACCAGCCCTTCTCAGAAGCTCAGATAGTCTGAGAGCCACACCCTTGGATCTCTGAGGAACCCGACCTGCCAGACTGCCATCCGCAGTCCAAGTCTGAAGTTACCACCCGATCACAGAAGCTCAGGAAATTTGAGATCCACAGCCATGGTTCTCTGATGAACCCAAGATGCCAGAATGCCATCCTCAGTCCAGGCCTGAAGCCACCAGCCCCTCACAAAGCTCAGGTCATCTGAGAGCCACAGCCACAGTTCTCTGATTAACCCAACTTGCCAGAGTGCCTTCCGCAGTCCAGGTCTGAAGCCACCAACCACTGACAGAATCTCAGGTAGTCTGAGAGCCAAAGTCATGGTTCTCTGTGCAACCCAACCTATCAGAGTGCCATCCGCAGTCTAGTCCTAAAGCCTCCAGCCCCCTCATAGAAGCTCAGTTAGTCTGAGAGCCACAGTCACAGTTCTCTGAGGAATCTGACATGCCAGGCTGCCATCCACAGTCCAGATCTGAAGCCAAAAGCACCTCACAGAAGCTCAGGTAGTCTGAGAGACACAGCCATGGTTCTCTGCGGATCCTGACCTGCCAGATTGCCATCTGCAGTCCAGGTCTGAAACCACCTGCCCCTCACAGAAGCTCAAGTACTCTGAGAGCTGCAGCCACAGTTCTCTGAGGTACCCAACTTGCCAGACTGCCATCCGCAGTCCAGGTCTGAAGTCACCAGCCTCTCACAGAAGCACCGGTGGTCTGAGAGCTGTAGCCGTCTTTCCCTGAAGGACCCGACCTGCCAGACAGCCATCTGCAGTCCAGGTCTGAAGCCTCCAGCCCCTCATAGAAGCTCAGACTGTCTGGGAGATGCAGCAGTGGTTTTCTGATGAACCTGACCTGAAGAACTGCCATCCGCAGTCCAGCTCTGAAGCCACCAGCCCCCTCACTAAAGCTCAGGTAGTCTGAGAGCCACTAAAGTGGTTTTCTGAAGAACCGGTCCTGCCAGACTGCCATCCACCATCCAGATCTGAAGCTACCAGCCCCTCACAGAACCTCAGTTAGTCTGAGAGCCACAGATGCAGTTCTCTGATGATCCTGACCTGTCAAACTGGCAGTTTGAGTTCCTCAGGAACCACGGCTGTGGCTCTCAGACTACCTGAGCTTCTGTAAGAGGCTGGCGGCTTCAGACCTGGACTGCAGATGGCAATCAGGCAGGTCGGATTCCTCATGGAACTACGGTCCATGGTCAGAGCCACAGCCGCAGTTCTCAAAGGATCCCAACCTGCCAGACTGCCATCCACAGTTCAGGTCTGAAGCTATCATCCCCTCACAGAAGCTCAGGTAGTATGAGTGCCACAGCCGTGGTTCTCTGAGGAGCCCGGCCTGCCAGACTGCCATCCACAGTCCAGGTCTAAATCCACCAGCCCCTCATAGAAGTTCAGGTAGTCTGAGAGCCACAGCAGTTGTTCTCTTAGGAACCTGACCAGCCAGACTAGCATCCACAGTCCAGGTATAAATCTACGAGCCCCTCATAGTAGCTCAGGAAGTCTGACAGACACAGCTGTGGCTCTCTGACAAACCCGACCTGAAAGACTGCCATCTGCAGTCCAGTTCAGAAGCCACCAGTGCCTCGTAGTAGCTCAGCTATTTTGGGAGCCACAGCCACGGTTCTCTGATTAACCCATCCTGCTAGACTGCCATCCACCATTCAGGTCTAAATCCACTAGTCCCTCACAGAAACTCAGGTAGTCTGAGAGCCACAGCTGCGGTTCTCTGATGAACCCAACCTGGCAGACTGCAATCCGCAATCCTGGTCTAAAGCGACCAGCCCCTCTCAGAAACTCAGGTAGTCTGAGAGCCACAGCCGCGGTTCTCTGATGAACCTGACATGCCAGACTGCCATCCATAGTCCAGGTCTGAAGCCAATAGCCTCTCACAGGAGGTCAGGAACTCTCTGAGCTGCAGCCACGGTTCTCAGACAAATCCAGTCTGTCAGACTGCCATTGGCAGTTCAGGTCTGAAGCCACCAGCCTCTCTCAGAAGCTCAGGTAGTCTGAGAGCCACATCCATGGATCTCAGATGAACCTGACCTGCCAGACTGCCATCTACAGTCCAGGTCTGAAGACACCAGCCCTCACAGAGATCAGGAAGTCTGAAAGCTGCAGCCTCGGTTCTCTGAGGAAGCCTACCTGCCATACTGCCATCGGCACTCCAGTTCCAAACCCACTAGCCTCTCACAGAACCTCAGGTAGCCTGAGAGCTGCAGCAACGGGTCCCTGAGGAACCCAACCTGCCAGACTGCAATCCGCAGTCCAGGTCTAAAGCCACCAGACCCTCACAGAAGCACAGCTAGTCTGAGAGCAACAGCCATGGTTCTCTGATGAACCTCACCTGTCAAACTGCGATCCGCAGTAAAGGTCTGCAGCTGCAAGCCCCTCACAGAAGGTCCGGTAGTCTAAGAGCCACAGCCATGGTTCTCTGAGGAACCCAACTTGCCAGACTGCAATTCTCAGTCCAGGTCTGAAGCCATGAGTTCCTCACAGAAGCTCAAGTAGTCTGAGAGCTGTAGCCATGGTTCTGTGATGAACCCAAACTGCCAGACTTCCTTTCGCAGTCCAGGTCTGAAGCCACCATCCCCTCATAGAAGCTCAGGTAGTCTGACAGCCACAGCAGACTAGGTGGGCCAAGCGGTCCTTATCTGCCGTCAAATTCTGTTTCTATGTTTCTAGCCGTGGTTCTCAAAGGAACCCAACCTGATAGACTGTCATCCACATTCCAGGTCTGAAGCAACCAGCCCCTCACAGAAGCTCAAGTAGTCTGTGAGACACAGCCACAGTTTCCTGAGGAATCCGACCCACCAGACTGCCACCCACAGCCCAGGTTGAAGCCACCAGCCCCTCACAGTAGCTCAGGTACTCTGAGATCCACAGCAACGGTTCTCTGAGGAACCCAACTTGCCAGGCTGCCATCTGAAGTCCAGGTCTGAAACCTAAATCCCCTCAGAGAAGCTCAGGTAGTCTGAGAGCTGCAACCACAGTTCTCTGAGGAACCCAACTTGCCAGGCTGCCGTCTGCAGTCCAGGTCTGAAGCCTCCAGCCCCTCACAGAAGCTAAATTAGTCTGAGAGCCACAACCACAGTTCTCTGAGGAATCTGTCCTGCCAGACTGCCATCTGCAGTCCAGATCCGAAGCCAAAGGCCCCTCACTGAAGCTCAGGTAGTCTGAGAGCCACAGCCATGGTTCCCTGAGGATCCTGACCTGCCAGAACACCATCTGCAGTCCAGGTCTGAAGCCACCAGCTTCTCAAAGAAGGACTGGTAGTCTGTGAACCACAGCCATGGTTAAGTGAGGAACTCAACCTGCTAGACTGCCATCCACAGTTCAGGTCTGAAACCACCTGCCCCTCACAGAAGCTCAAGTAGTCTGAGAGCCACAGCCATGGTTCTCTGAGGAACCCAACTTGCCAGGCTGCCATCTGCAGTCCAGGTCTGAAGCCACAATCCCCTCTAAGAAGCTCAAGTAGTCTGAGATCCACAGCAACAGTTCTCTGAGGAACCCAACTTGCCAGGCTGCCATCTGCAGTCCAGGTCTGAAGCCTAAATCCCCTCAGAGAAGCTCAGGAAGTCTGAGAGCTGCAACCACAGTTCTCTGATGAACCCAATCTGCCAGACCTCTGTCTCCAGTCCAGGTCTGAAGCCACCAGCCCCTCACAGAAGCTCAATTAGTCTGAGAGCCACAGCCATGGTTCTCTGAGGAATCTGACCTGCCAGACTGCCATCCACAGTCCAGGTCTGAAGCCAAAGGATCCTCACAGAAGCTCAGGTCATCTGAGATCCACAGCCAAGGTTCCCTGAGGATCCTGACCTGCCAGACTGCCATCCGCAGTCCAGGTCTGAATCCACCAGCTTCTCACAGAAGCTCAGGTAGTCTGTGAACCACAGCCATGGTTAACTGAGGAACCTGACCTGCTAGACTGCCATCCACAGTCCAGGTCTGAAACCACCTGCCCCTCACGGAAGCTCAAGTAGTCTGAGAGCTGCAGCCATGGTTCTCTGAGGAACCCAACTTGCCAGACTGCCATCCACAGTCTAGGTGTGAAACAACAAGCCCCTCACAGAAGCTGAAGTAGTCAGAGAGCTGCAGCCATGGCTCTCTGACAAAACGGATCTGCCAGACTGCCATCTGCAGTCCAGGTCTGAAGCCATGAGTTCGTCACAGAAGCTCAAGTAGTCTGAGAGCTGCTGCCATGGTTCTCTGATGAACCCGACCTGCCAGACTTTCATTCACAGTCCAGGTCTGAAGTCACCAGCCCCTCATAGAAGCTCAGGAAGTCTGATAGCCACTGCCACAGTTCTCAAAGGAACCCGACCTGCCAGACTGCCATCAACAGTCCAGGTCTGAAGCTACAAGCTCCTCACAGAAGCTCAGAAAGTCTGAGTGTCACAGCCGTAGTTCTCTGAGGAACCTGACCTGCCAGACTGCCATCCACCCTCCAGGTCTGAAGACACCAGCATTTCACAGAAGCTTATGTAGTCTGAAAGGCACAGCCATGGTTCTCTGATGAAGCTGACCTGTCAAACTGCTATACGCAGTCCAGGTCTGAAACCACATGCCCCTCCCAGAACCTCTGGATGCCTGAAAGCCACAACTGTGGTTCTCTGATGAACCCAACCTGCCAGACAGCCATCCGCAATCCAGGTCTGAAGACACCAGCCCTCACAGTGATCAGAAAGTCTGAGAGCTGCAGCCACGGTTCTCTGAGGAACCCTACCTACCATACTGCCATTGGCCCTACATGTCCATAGCCACCAGCTACTATGAGAAACTCAGATTGTCTGAGAGCCACAGCACTAGTTCTCTGAGGAGCCCGACCTGCAAGACTGCCATCCGCAGTCCAGATCTGAAGCCACCAGAGCTCATAGAAGCTCAGGTAGATTGAGAACCACAGTCATGGTTCTCTCACTGACCTGAACAGCCAGACTGCCTTCCGCAGTCCAAGTCTTAAGCCAACAGCCACTGACAGAAGCTCAGGCAGTATGAGAGCCAAAGTCCTGGTTCTCTGTGGAACACAACCTGCCAGAGTGCCATCCGCATTCTAGTTCTAAAGCCACCAGCCCCTCACAGAAGCTCATTTAGTCTGAGAGCCACAGCCACGATTCTCTGAGGAACCCAACTTGCCAGACTGCCATCCGCAGTCCAGGTCTGAAGACATGAGCTCCACACAGAAGCTCAAGTAGTCTGAGAGCTGTAGCCATGGTTCTCTGATGAACCCAACCTGCCAGGCTTTCTTTCGCAGTCCAGGTCTGAAGCCACCAGCCCCTCTTAGAAGCTCAGGTAGTCTGACAGCCACAGCTATGGTTCTCAAAGGAACCCAACCTGATAGACTGCCATCCATAGTCCAGGTCTGAAGCAACCAGCCCCTCACAGAAGCTCAGGTAGTCTGTGAGGCACAGCTACAGTTTCCTGAGGAATCCGACCCGCCACACAGCCACCCACAGTCCAGGTCTGAAGCCACCAGACCCTCACAGAAGCTCAGGTAGTCTGAGATCCACAGCCACGGTTCTCTGAAGAACAAAATTGCCAGGCTGCCATCTGTAGTCTAGGTCTGAAGCCACAATGCCCCCTGAGAAGCTCAAGTAGTGTGAGAGCTGCAACCACAGTTCTCTGATGAACCCAACCTGACAGACTGCCATCCTCAGTCCAGGTCTGAAGCCATGAGCTCCTCACAGAAGCTCAAGTAGTCAGAGAGCTGTAGCCATGGTTCTGTGATGAACCCAACCTGCCAGACTTCCATTCACAGTCCAGGTCTGAAGCCACCATCCCCTAATAGAAGCTCAGGTAGTCTGATAGCCACAGCTGTGGTTCTCAAAGGAACCCGACCTGATAGACTGCCATCCACAGTCCAGGTCTGAAGCAACCAGCCCCTCACAGAAGCTCAGGTAGTCTGTGAGACACAGCCACAGTTTTCTGAGGAATCCAACCCTCCACACTGCCACCCACAGTCCAGGTTGAAGCCACCAGCCCCTCACAGAAGCTCAGGTACTCTGAGATCCACAGCAACAGTTCTCTGAGGAACCCAACTTGCCAGGCTGCCATCTGCAGTCCAGGTCTGAAGCCTAAATCCCCTCAGAGAAGCTCAGGTAGTCTGAGAGCTGCAACCACAGTTCTCGGATGACCCCAACCTGCCAGACTGTCGTCTGCAGTCCAGGTCTGAAGCCTCCAGCCCCTCACAGAAGTTAAATTAGTCTAAGAGCCACAGCCATGGTTCTCTGAGTAACCCAACTTGCCAGACTGCCATCTGCAGTCTAGGTCTGAAACAAGGAGCCCCTCACAGAAGCTCAAGTAGTCTGAGAGCTGCAGCCACAGATCTCTGATGAACCCGACCTGCCAGACTTCCATTCGCAGTCCAGGTCTGAAGCCACCATCCTCTCATAGAAGCTCAGGTAGTCTGACAGTCACAGCCGTGGTTCTCAAAGGAACCTGACCTGCCAGACTGCCACCCACTGTCCACGTCTGAAGCCACCAGACCCTCACAGAAGATCAGGTAGTCTGAGAGCCGCAGCCACGGTTCTCTGAGGAACCCAACTTGCCAGGCTGCCATCTGCAGTCCAGGTCTGAAGCCACAATCCCCTCTAAGAAGCTCAAGTAGTCTGAGAGCTGCAACCACAGTTCTCTGATGAATCCAACCTGCCAGACTGCCTTCCACAGTCCAGGTCTGAAGCCACCAGCTCCATATAGAAGTTTAGGTAGTCTGAGAGCCAAAGCAGTTGTTCTCTTAGGAACCTGACTTGCCAGACTAGCATCCACAGTCCAGGTATAAAGCTACCAGCCCCTCATAGAAGCTCAGGTAGTCTGACAGCCACAGCTGTGGTTCTCAAAGGAACCTGACCTGCCATACTGCCATCCACAGTCCAGGTCTGAAGCTACCAGCTCCTCACAGAAGCTCAGGAAGTCTGAGTGTCACAACCGTAGTTCTCTGAGGAACCTGACCTGCCAGACTGCCATCCACACTCCAGGTCTGAAGACACCAGCATTTCACAGAAGCTCAGGTAGTCTGAGAGGCACAGCCATGGTTCTCTGATGAAGCCGACCTGTCAAACTGCTATACGCAGTCCAGGTCTGAAAGCACCTGCCCCTCCCAGAAGCTCAGGATGTCTGAAAGCCACAACCATGGTTCTCTGATGAACCCGACCTGCCAGACTGCCATACGCAATCCAGGTCTGAAGACACCAGCCCTCACAGTGATCAGGAACTCTGAGAGCTGCAGCCTCGGTTCTCTGAGGAACCCTACCTGCCATACTGCCATTGGCACTACAAGTCTGAAGCCACCAGCTACTCCTAGAAACTCAGATTGTCTGAGAGCCATAGCCACAGTTCTCTAAGGAACCAGACCTGCAAGACTGCCATCCACAGTCCAAATCAGAAGCCACCAGAGCTCATAGAAGCTCAGGTAGTCTGAGAACCACAGCCATGGTTCTCTGATGGACCTGAACTGCCAGACTGCCTTCTGCAGTCCAGTTCTGATGCCACCAGCCCCTCCCACAATCTCAGGATGTCTGAGAGCCACAGCCATAGTTCTCTATTAAACCCAACCTGCCAGACTGCCATCTGCAGTCCAGGTCTGAAGCCACCAGCTGAACTCAGAAGCTCAGGTGATCTGAGATCCGGAGCCATGGTTTTCTGATGAACCCGACCTGCCAGACTGCCATTCATATACCAGGTCTGAATCCACCAGCCCCTCAGAGAAGATCAGGTTGTCTGAGAGCCACAGCCATGGTTCTCAGATGAACCCGACCTGCCAGGCTGCCATCTGCAGTCCACGTCTGATGCCACAACCTCTAAAAGATGCTCAAGAAGTCTGAGAACTGCAACCACGGTTCTCTGGCAAACCCGACCTGCCAGACTGCCATGTCTGTGAGCTGCAGCCATGATTCTTTGATGAACCTGACTTGCCAGACTGCCATCAGAAGTCGAAGTTTGAATCCACCTGCCCCTCACAGAAGATCAGGTAGTCTGAGAGTCACAACCATGATTCTCTAAGGAACCCATCCTGAAAGAATGCGATCTGCCATCCAGTTCTGAAGCCACCAGCCCATCACAAAAGCTCATGTAGTTTGATAGCAACAGCCACGGTTCTCTGATGAACCCATCCTGCCAGACTGAAATCCACCATCCAGGTCTGAAGCCACTAGTCCATCAGAAGGTCAGTTAGTCTGAGAGAAACAGCCACGGTTCTCTAATGAACCCGACCTTTCAAACTGCCATCCGTAGTCTAGGTCTGAAGCCAGCAGCCCATCATAGAAGCTCAGGTACTCTGAGAGCCACAGGTCCGAAACCAGCTGCCCCTCCCAGAAGCTCCGGATGTCTGAAAGCCACAGCCCCGGTTCTCTGATGAACCTGACCTGCCAGACTGCCATCCGCAATCCAGGTCTAAAGTCACCAGCCCCTCACAAAAGCTCAGGTAGTCTGAGGTCCGCAGCCATGGTTCTCTAAGGAGCCTGACCTGTCATACTGCCATCTGTAGTCCAGATCAGAAGCCAATAGCCCCTCAGAAATGCTCAGGTAGTCTGAGAGCCACAGCAATGGTTCTCTGAGGATCCTAACCTGCTGTACTGCCATCTGTAGTCCTGGTCTAAAGCCACCAGCCTCTCACAGAAGCTCAGGTGGTCTGAGAGCCATAGCCATGGTTCTCAGACAAACCCGACTGGCCAGACTGCCAGCCACTGTCCAGGACTGAAGACACCAGCATTCACAGTGATCAGGAAGTCTGATAGCAGCAGCCTTGGTTCTCTGAGGAACCCTACCTGCCATACTGCCATCTGTAGTCCAGGTCTAAAGCCACCAGCACCTCACAGAAGCTCAGGTAGTCTGAGAGCCACAGCCCTGGTTCTCTGAGGAACCTGACCTGACAGACTGCCATCCACAGTCCAGTTCTGAAGCCACCAGCCCCTCACAAAAGCTCAGGTAGTGTGAGAGCCACAGCTACGGTTTTTTGATGAACCCAACCTCTCAAACTGCTATCTGCAGTGCAGGTCTTAAGCCACCAGCCCCTCACAGAAGTTCAGGTAGTCTGAGAGCCACAGCCCTGGTTCTCTGATGAACCTGACCTGCCAAACTGCTATCCGCAATCCAGGTCTAAAGCCACCAGCCCCTCACAGAAGCTCAGGTAGTCTGAGAGCCACAGCCACGGCTCTCTGAGGATCCCAAACTGCCATACTGCCATCTGTAGTCCAGGTCTGAAGACACCAGGTACTCCCTGAAGCTCAGGTTGTCTGAGAGTCACAGCCACAGTTCTTTGAGGAGCCCAACCTGCAAGACTGCCATACGCAGTCCAGGTCTGAAGCCACCACCTCTCACAGAAGCTCAGGTAGTCAGAGAACTGCTGCCATGGTTCTCTGATGATCCAGACCTGCCAGAGTGCCACCCATAGTCCAGTTCTGAAGCCACCAGCCATTCCCACAAGCTTAGTTTGTCTGAGAGCCACAGCTGTGATTGTCTAATGAACCCGACCTGCCAGACTGCCATCTGCATTCCAGGTCTGATGCCATCAGCCCATCACAGAAGCTCAGGTATTCTGAGATCCTCAGGCATGGTTTTCTGATGAACCCAACCTGCCAGACTGCCATCCTCAGTTTACGTCTGAAGCCACCAGCCCCTCTCTTGAAGATCAGGTCATCTGAGAGCCACAGCTACAGTTCTCCGAGTTACCTGACCTGCCAGATTTCCATCCACAGCACAAGTCTGAAACCACCAGGCCTTCACAGAAGCTCAGGTAGTCTGAGAGCAGCAGCCACAGTTCTCTGAGAAACCCGACCTGCCAGACTGCCATCCACAGTCCAGGTCTGAACCACCAGTCCCTCACAGAACCTCAGGTAGTCTGAGAGCCAAAGCCATGGTTCCCTGAGGATCCCGACCTGCCAGACTGCCATCCGCAGTCCACGTCTGAAGCCCTAGACCATGAAAGAAGCACAGGTAGTCTGAGAGCCACAGCTGCAGTTCTCTGTTGAATCCAACCAGCTAGACTGCGCTTTGCAATCCAGGGCCCAGATATTCAAAAGGGTTGCACCATGTGCAACAGGAATGCACCAGTGAAAGTCCGAAAATGTACCATTATGTGATATTCAGTGGGAGGCAGCTGTGCCCCCCAAATCGCAATGCGCAAGAGCGCAATGGTAATGAATGCATGCACAACTGAAGGGGGAGGAACCATGACTAAATGGTGCAGTGCGATATTCAGCATGCGCTATGCGCAATACGGAAGCAAATGGAAGTTGCGCGATAGCAAAAATGATCCAAAATAAAAAAGAACAAGAGAGAGAGCAAGAACGCTACATGAAAGCCAGATTTGGGTGCAAGCTGACAGCAACCAGGCACACAGTAGCAGTGAGCAGGACAGGGCAGAAGCAGGACAGAGCACCTGGAAATCACCAGGAACAGGGAAGGAGTGGGGAGCCTGTGCCACTGTGCAGAAGGAAAGGGGAAGTGCCACATTGGACTGAGGGCACTGACAGTGGGCAGGGTGTCCAATTCTGGGAGGTGTTCCTGGTGCAGGGGGAATAGCAGAAAGGACAGCTGGGGGAACAGGAATACAGCTGCCAGGGGGGTAACACAAGTCAGGGACGTGGCCAGTGCCACCATTCAGATGGAGGCAGTAATGAAGGGTGTGAGAAGGCAGGCAATGGGGGGGCATGGCGGTGGAAGGGCCCATCGGCGGTGTGCCCCCAACAGGCAGTACTGAGCCCGCACCTGCTTCGAGCTGTACAGTGACACCGAGATAGTGGGCCGGTACCGCCTGAACTGGGCAATCCTGAGGTGGCTCTGTGAGCTGTGCAATGATGTGATGCAGGCACCCACACGACGGAGCCATGCTCTGTCAGTGAAGACAAAAGTGACAGCTGTCATGTGCCTGTTCACCACGGGTACCTTCCAGAGACCAACAGGGGACACATGGTGCAATCCTTTTGAATATCTGGGCCCAGTCGGCCGCGTCACACCTTCTCACACAACTCCTCAGTGCACTGCTGCCACATGCTGCAGAGTACACCCATTTCCCCAGCACGCTGGCGGAGCGCACAGCACACATACAAGAGTTCCACAGGGTAGCACATATGCCTGGCATGCTTGGGGCCATTGACTGCACCCATGTGGCCATCTGCACACCACCTGGCCCCGAAGGTGCTGCATATATAAATCGGAAGGGCTATGCAAGCAGCAACTGCCAGGTGGTGTGCGGATGGGGGCGCATAACCAATGTCTGTGCCACGCATCCTGGGGGAGCACATGATGCCTTCATCTGGCACCAGTCTGCACTGTGTCACAGGTTCAAGAGTGGGGACATCCCCACTGGCCACCTAGTGGGTGAGTATGCAAATCACAAAGAAAGACATGGATCTTGGGAGGGACATAGTCAGAAGTGACATGGGTACTGGCCTAGATGGCCCATGGCAGGGCAACGCTGATCACCAAACTAATGTCCACCTCTACACACAGGTAACAGTGGATACCCACTCCATCCCTGGTTGCTCACACCATACCAGCGGCCCCTGACCCCATCGCAGCAATGCTACAATGAGGCACATGCCACCACAGGCATTGTCATAGAGCAGGTGTTCGGGATGCTGAAGGCACGTTTCCATTGCCTGGACAAGTCTGGTGGTGCCCTACAGTACAGCCCCTCAAAGGCCTGTGGGCTGTTCCTGGCCTGTTGCATCCTTCACAACATGGCCAATAACTGTGGGATAGCTGTACAGGTCAAAGAGGGGGACAGCAATGGGGACGATGAGGACGCTGGTGCAGATGGTGATGGACAGCCTCCCCTTGGTCAAAGAGACCCTCCGACTGATCCGGATGGTGCAGCTGCACCGGGACACCATCACAGAGGAGCACTTCAACCAACCCAGGTAAGTCATGGGGCCATGTGCAACCACCAATGGCAAGGGCACAACCCACAAACATGCATGGACAAACCCCAGGGGTGCATGTCGTAAAGGGAATTAGCTGAGCATGGAACTGCACATGCTGTCAAGGATGGGCAAGGTCCAACACGGCACACGGTCACACACACACACACACACACTCCTCGCAAGACATGCACAAAGGGTAGGAGGCACACCGACCCCAACTGCCACCCCTAGCCACACACACGTCCACAGACCACCACGCCCAGTGCCTGTCATTGTGTGTGTGTCAGATGCTGGGCACCATTGCACAGTGGTGGACAGCACAATGCAGGCATCATCATGGACACACCACAGTGGCCAGCAGCTGGGAGGGTGTGCAGATGGAATGTGTGTGTGTGTGTGTGTGCAGGGCCGGGTACCCCACCAGTGCATTGCACGTTGAACAACACACTGCACACAGGGCAGCATCAGACAGTAGCCATGGTGGGAGACAGATCAGTCACGCAGCACAGTGCCACGGCCACCATGAATGCGTGGATGGCCCCGCCGAGACCTGCCAGCAGTGACATGCTGACCAGTGGCCTCATGGGGTGGCACCAACGGTCCCCCAGGGGTTCCGCTGCGTGAACATGACCGTTCTCGAGCAGGGGTCTGCAGCTCACCAAACATGCCTGTGCCAGGCGTGCTCAGGATGCCCACAGCTGAACCCCGTGTCGACAAGGAGGGTGTTGAATGACACCGGGAATGGGGGTTGACATTGCATCATGCTGGTGTCTGGTGGATGGCTGGGCAACAACTGTGTGCCCATTGTGGCCATGACAGCTGTGATTTCCTGTGTCTGCCTGTCAATGGTGACGGTCACATCCTCCCGCAGCTGGTCCATCCCTGCCAGGAGCAGGACCACACTGAGTGCATCCACCGCCGTCACAAGCTGCAACTGCTGATCCACTGAATCATGGAGTATGAGGGTGTGCTCATCTAAGAGGTCATCCACCTGATCAGCATGCTGTCCCTCACGGTGTTCGCGGCTGTGATGGGCAGTACCCCTTGAGGTTGGGCGCTGCACATCAGGGCCATGCCTGGGCATGTCCACAGGCAGTGCACTGATGCCACCCCGACACTTCCTTCCATGGCCATTGGTCGACTGCTGACACTGCCCCTCTGGCTGCCACTCTCCAGGGCTCAACGGTGCCGCCACAGCAGCCACAACAGCCCCACTGTCCTGGACACACACCAGTACTGCCCCACTGGTGCAGACAGGCACAGGCTGGGACTGTGATGTCACGCAGGCCTTCACGGCGGCATGACCCACAGCTATGCCCATGCTGTAACCTGCTGTGCGGCCATCCTGTGGCCCACACATATCACTGTCCATGATGTGAGCTCCATCATCATCAGTGACAGATCCGGCACCAGTCTGAGTCTCGGCATGCTGGCATCCATGGATGCCGGCATGCTGAGACACGGGCAGGGCCTCCTCCGCACCTGCTCCAACATCAGTCCAGACAGCCAGGTGGGCCCACTGTCGTTCTGACCCTCGGACACCTGTGGAGGTGGATGGGCCCTCCTCTGTGTCCAGGGTATTGCCCTCAGTGGATGAGTCCACCGCCGCTGACCCATGTAGATGCTCAGGAGCTGTAAGGGAATGCAGTAGCATTAATGTATCTGCCCTATCCTGTGGCATTCCTCCCCCACAGTGACAGATCAGGACCTACCATGCAGTGATGGGCTACCACCCATCTGGAATCCACCACCTGGAACACCCTCGATGGCACAACGATGCATGCTGCCAGCAACCCACTCTTCCTGTGAGGTCAGGTGTTGCACGGCCAGCTGTCCCCCACCGGTCACAGCCCATGCTGCCCTGAAAGCAGCCACCTTATCCTTAATCCTCCTCCTGTCCATGCCCACCTTCTTCTTGCACTCCTGCACGGACCGCTGGAGGCTGCCATGCTGGTTGATGGCACAGGCCACCTCTCCCCATGCAGCAGAATGGGCCTGTGGTGTTCCCCGCTGTCCACTGAGCAGCGGCTCCTGGTCGAGGTAGGCCTCAAACAGGGCATTTGTTTCTGCCTTGGTGAAGTTTGGCCTCCTCTTCCTCCCATGTCTCTGTTCCTCCTCCTCTACCTCACGATCACTCATCATTGATCCTGTGGGAATGACAGGTGTTACCTCTGACTGTGCAGTCCCATGAATCTCCCACACACCACAGTCCACACTCCCAAACAGCATGCAACTCACCGCAATAGACTGCAATACCAGACTATGGCCTCTGCAGCCCAATGTTGCATTTATATAGTGCAATGCATGCAAATGAGGTGAGGCACAATTTTAAGTGGATGCTAATGCAGTATCTGCACATTGAAACGCTGATGAGCTGATCTGCATATGCCAGCTGAACATCGTGCTGCTGCACCTTGCACAATTGTGTTGATCATGCTCAGGCAAGGGCACAGTTCTGTGACGTGCGCAGTGGACACCGAACGGCGCATGCCTGGGGTGCTGACGCCTGCTGCGCTTTTGATGTACTGTACATGGGAGGCAGTGCAGGGAACAGCCACTATTGTGCCAGTGGTGCTACTGCACTGTTCACATGTATGGAGCTTTTGCACTGCAGTGCCATAGGTGCCATGGAGCCACAGCGTGGTAGGCCACTACAGGGTGTCTCACACAGGCACCTAATTGTGCTACACACAGTGAGTACCAATCGCGCTGTGGTGGTCTGTGCGCGAGAGACCCTTGACCCTGTGCCAGACCTTTGCCCCCTAGGCACCATGCGTCCGCATGGGTGCACCACTATCGAGCTGTTCGGTGACAGCACGATAAGGAATGGCAGCGCTGTACCGCGCAGCATCTGCAAGTGGTGGACCGCTCTACAGAGTGCCATTTTTACTCCAACCAGCTTCAGAGGTGGCAAGAAGGAGGGCTGCTGTTTGGAGCCAGGTAGTGGCCATAGTAGAGCCCCATGCTTGGGCACTTTTTGGAGATGCACCCCCTGGACAGGACCAGGTGTGCAGTATGGGAGGAGGTGGCAGTGGTGCTGGAGGAGGCCACAGGAATCGGGCGCACGGCTGAGCAGTGTCACCACTGATACGGGGACCTCCAGCGCAGGGACCCGGACAGGCTTGCCCACCTGCGGGCACATGCCAGGAGAGGCACAGTGCCACAACCAGGTAGGTGCCCCATCCATACACTGGTTGCATCAGTACGGGTATCACGGTGGGCATGTGTCCACCACACGGGGGGGCCATCCAGTGTGGGCAGTGGTGTTGGTGGTGTTGGTGGTGGAGGTGGTGTTGGGGGGGTTGCAGCATGGCTGGGCTGAGCGGGATTGCACTCACCCGGGTTGGGGGGTCTTTGATACTGGATTGTACTGATAATCCCCTCTCCATTTATGCACCCTAGGCCCTGATGAGTGGCGCCGAGCCAGACTGGACTGACACCGAGGTGTGGGTGATGGAGATGTTCAACAGCCACAGGAAGATGGTGGAAGAGGACTACAGTGCCAGGATCAGGCCAATGATGGTGAGTGCCTTTCTTCCAGGATATTCTGTGCATGCTGTGTTGCAGGGCAGGTGGCAGGGCACGGCCACCATCCATTGACACCAGTGACATGAACGCCACACAGTACAGTCAGCACTGTCCAGTGGCACTTCATGTGTAGGTGTGCATCGCTGGTGGTCCATGCGTGCACTGGGTACATGGCTGTGATACTGCCTTCACACCACATAGCCATGTCACTGTACAGCCACGGTGGTGCTGTGTGGGACTTGGGTGGTGGGTGTGTGCAGCGGTCCGCATGGCTGTGTGCACCTGGTAGGCAGGTCATGTGGACACGATCACTGTGGGTGGTTGCACACCATCACAGGGGCATGTTCCATGGCTGTATGCCATGCACAATGGGTGGGCTGCAGGGGGATGGACATTCACACTTATTGACTCTGCTCCATTGTCCTAGGTGGATGGTTGATGATGCGGCTGGAGAGGGCCGTGCAGGAGCTACTCCAGCTTGCGAGGGCATCACTGGCGGTACTGCAAAGGTTGGACCAGCATGGTGTCTGGAGGCAGAGAAGCAGGAGGCACCACAGGAGTGTTGAGCAGGGTGGCCGCTAAGACCTCCATGCCCCACGATACACCCTACCCCATGGACCCACCCTCACACCCCTTCTTCCCTCTCCCCTTTGTTCACTCCTGCCCTTTACCCACCCCCACCTGGTTTGTGGCCCTCACCCCCTCATATGTATATAGCTGTAAATAGCTGTTTTGTAACTTTGAGAAATATACATTTGTTTTGTTATGCCTACTGTGGTGGTCTCTGATTTGCAGTGGGCTACAGGTGCTCAGCTGCAGTGGTGTGCATGGCGTCAGGGGTGGTGCAGGCATGGGCGTGTGGGTGTGTCCATAGGGGAAGCACCTAAGGTGCAGGCGTAGCTATCAGTCACTGTCTGTGGTTTGTGTGTTGTTCCCTGTACACTGGATGACTGTGTGCAGTAGTCCACAGTGCATGCACTGTGTGCATGGCACCCCTGTCAGACCGTCCATGGCCTGTGCAGCTGACACCCTTACATGTCTGTGAACTGCACGGTTTGCTGTCATGTCAGTGGTGGTGGTCAATGCTGGACAGCCACTGTACCCAGCACAATGCCGGGTTGCCTCCTGTCACTGGTATGGTGCACATCTGCTCAGGTGGCACTGTGGCCTCCGCTGTTGTTGTCCCACCTCCATGCTGTCGTTTGTGTCTATTGCAGGGGATGTGCTCCACTGTCTGTCACTTGTGCTCTGGCCTCATGCTGGTGGCATACAGCTTCATGGTGCCTGCACAGGGTCTCTGGCACACCTGTGTCATAGAGGGGTGCTGGCCATGTGTACATGGCTACCGTGGCCACATGCCAGTGGCTTGGTTGACCCATTACTGTGTCCCTGTGTAGGTGTGTCCTTGGGTATGGGTTGGTGTTTGTCCATGCACTGTGTTGCATCCTGTGTGGTGCATGCTTCCATGCACCACTGTGGGTGTCTGCACTGGCTGTTGTGGCCAGTGCTGGGTCGAGGTGTGCCCTTGGGAGGGTGTGCTGGGTGCTGTGCCACTGGTGGTGGGGTCCGGGGCATGCCCTGTCACATGTGGGGTACCTCGTGTGCCGACACATGGTCAGTCTCTCAGCTGTACCTCAGAGGGGATGTGTGTGGCGGCACTGTGTATGCAGTCATTGCATCGCTGTCTGCTGCCACCTGCTGAAGGGTGCTCATGGTGGGGCTGCCTTGCATGGTTCTGTGGTGCACAGAGTTGCATTGCCATGGTGGGGGCATACATGGGGTGTCCTGCACTGGTGGGCACTGCTCCTGGGCAGGGTGTCTGGGGATCGTGGTGCAGGGTGTGCTCTGCATTGGTGGGATGGTGTGGCATGGGGTGGCCTGACCTCCTTGTGTGCTGGTCACAGCTTGCCAGGGGGTGTGCTGGCACACCATGCCCCAGCTGTGGGTTTGTTGCTGGTATCCATGGGCTGGTGGTTATTCCAGCTCTCCCCTGGTTGTGCAGTGCATGGGGCATGGGGGCCGATGTCTGTTCTGCTGTGTGCTCCTCTGTCCATCTCTAGCATGGGTGGTCCACCTGTGCATCCTGTCCCTGCACATCCCTGGTTGTGCTGTTGCGCTGCTGCCCTGCTCCACTGAGCATCACTGGTGGTGCTATTGCACATCTGAACTGTGCCACTGCACATCCCTGGTTGTGCTATGGCACAGTTGGCACGATATTCAGTCGTGTGCTGCAGGCGCATCTTGACCTGTGCAGTGTTTGAATATCGTGCTTATTGTGCATGGGCAGAGTGGACTTGTGCTTGCTCCTGCTGTTGTGCACTTTTATGGCACAGTTTGAATATCTGGGCCAAGGTCTGAAGCCACCAGCCCCTCACAAAAGCTCAAGCAGTTTGACAGCCACAGACACTTTTCTCTGATGAATCCGTCCTGCCAGACTGCCATCCACCATCCATATCTAAAGCCACCAGCCCCTCACAAAAGCTCAGCTAGTCTGAAAGCCACAGCCATGGTTCTCTGATGAACCTGACCTGTTAAACTGCCATCAGCAGTGTAGCTCTGCAGCCACCAGCCCCTCACAAAAGCTCAGGTAGTCTGAGAGCCACAGATGCGGTTCTCTGAAGAACCACACCTGCCACACTGCCATTCGCAATCCAGGTCTAAAGCCACCAGCCCCTCACTGAAGCTCAGATAGTCTGAGAGCCACAGCAATGGTTCTCTGATGATCCAGACCTGCCAGACTGCCATCCGCAGTCCAGGTCTGAAGACAACAGCCTCTCACAGAACCTCAGGTGGTATGAGAGCAGCAGCCATGGTTCTCCAATGAGCCTGGCCTACCAGACTACCATCGGTAGTCCAGATCTGAAGCCAATAGCCCCTCAAAGAAGCAAAGGAATTCTGAGAGCCACAGCCATGGTTCTCTGAGGATCTCGACCTGCCATACTGCCATCTGTAGTCCAGCTCTGAAGACACCAGCCTCACACAGAAACTCAAGTAGTCTGAGAGCCGCAGCCATGGTTCTCAGACGAACCTAACCTGCCAGACTGCGATCCTCAGTCCAAGTTTTAAGACACCAGCCCTCACAGAAGCTCAGGAAGTCTGAGAGCCACAGCCGCAGATCTCTGACTAGCCCGACCTGCCAGACTGCAATCTGCAGTCCACGTCTGAAGCCAACAGCCACTCACAGAAGCTCAGATCATCTGATAGCTGCATTCTCGGTTCTCTGAGGAACCCTAATTGCCATACTGAAATCAGCAGTCCAGGTCTGAAGCCACCAGCCCCTCTAAGAAGCTCAGGTGTATGAGAGACACAGCCACAGTTTTCTGAGGAACCCAACCACAAGACTGCCATCCACAGTCCAGGTCTGAAGCCACCAGTCCTCACAGAAGCTCAGGTAGTCTGAGAACCACAACCGCGGTTCTGAAATGAACCTGACCTGTCAAACTGCCATCCGCAGTCTAGGTCTGAAGCCTGCAGCCCATCACAGAAGCTCAGGTAGTCTGAGAGCCACAGAACTGAAACCACCTGCCCCTCCCAGAAGCTCTAGGTGTCTGAAAGCCACAGCCCCGGTTCTCTGAAGAATCTGACCTGCCAGACTGCCATCCGCAGTCCAAGTCTGAAGCCACCAGCCCCTCACTAAAGCTCAGGTAGTCTGAGAGCCACAGCCGTGGCTCCTTAAGGAACCTGACCTGCCAGACTGCCATCCACAGTCAAGGTCTGAAGCTAACAGCCCCTCACACATGCTCAGATAGCCTGAGAGCCACAGAGGTGATTCTCTAATGAACCCAACCTGAAAGACTACCATCCGTAGTCCAGTTCTGAAACTACCAGCCCCTCACAAAAGCTCAAGTGGTTTGAAAGCCACATCCACGGTTCTCTGATGAACCCATCCTGCCAGACTGCCTTCCATCATACAGGTCTGAAGCCACCAGCCCTTCAGAAGCTCAGTTAGTCTGAGGGAAACAGCCACGGTTCTCTAATGAACCCGACCTAACTGCCATCTGCAGTCTAGGTCTGAAGCCACCAGCCCCTCACAGAAGCTCCAGTAGTCTGAGAGCCACAGCTGTGGTTCTCTGACGAACCCGACCTGCCAGACTGCCATCTGCAATCCAGGTCTGAAGCCACCAGCCCCTCTCAGAAGCTCAGGTAGTCTGAGAACTGCAGCCACAGTTCCCTGAGGAACCTGACATGACAGACTGCCATCCGCAGTCCAGTTCTAAAGCCACCAGCCCCTCTCAGAAGCTCAGGTAGTCTCAGAGCTGCAGCCATGGTTCACTGATGAACCAGACCTGTCAGACTGCTATCCGCAGCCCAGATCTGAAGCCAAAAACTGATCACAGAAGATTAGGTAATCTGAGATATGCAGCGGTGGTTCTGTGATGAACCCGACCTGCGAGACTGCCATCCTCAGTCCAGGTCTGAAGCCACCAGCCCCACACAGAAGCTCAGGTAGTCTAAGAGCTGCAGCCGTGGTTCTCTGATGAACCCAACCTGCCAGACTGCCATCCGCTGTCAAGGTCTGAAGACACCAGCCCTTCTCAGAAGCTCAGGTATTCTGAGAGCCACAGCCGTTGTTCTCCGAAGAACCCGCCCTACCACACAGCCATCCGCAGGAATGGTCTGAAGCCGCCAGCCTCTCACAGATGCTCAGGCAGTCTGAGAGCAGCAGCCATAGTTCCCTGAGGAATCTGACCTGCCTGATTGCCATCCGCAGCCCAGGTTTGAAGCCACCAGCCTCTCAAAGAAGCTCAGGTAGTCTGAGAGCCACAGCCGTGGTTCCTGAGGAACTCAAACTGCCAGACTGCCATCCACTGTCCAGGTCTGAAGCCACCAGAACCTCACAGATGGACAGGTATTCTGAGAGTCACAGCTGTGGTTCTCTGTTGAATCTGACCTGCCAGACAGCAATCCGCAGTCCAGGTCTGAAACCATGAGCCCCTCACAGAAGCTCAAGCAGTCTGAGAGCTGCAGCAGTGGTTCTCTGATGAACCCAACCTGCCACACTGCCATCCGCAGTCAAGGTCTGAAGCCACCAGCCCCTCATAGAAGTTCAGGTAGTCTCAGAGCCACAGCCACAGCCACAGTTCTCTGAGGAACCTGACCTGCCAGACTGTCATCCGCAGTCCAGGTCTGAAGCCACCCGCCCCTCACAAAAAATCAGGTAGTCTGAGATCCACAGCCATGGTTCCGTGAGGATCCCAACCTGCCAGATTTCCATCCGCAGTCCAGGTCTGAAGCCACCAGCGTCTCACAGAATCTCAGGTAGGCTGTGAGACACAGCCACAGTTTCCTGAGGAACCCAATCTGCCTGACTGTCATCCACAGTCCAGGTCTGAAGCCACCAGCCCCTCACAGAAACTCAGGTACTCTGAGAGTCACAGCCACAGTTCTCTGAGGAACCCAACTTGCCAGGCTGCCATCTGCAGCCCAGGTCTGAAGCCGCAATCCCCTCAAAGAAGCTCAAGTAGTCTGAGAGCTGCAACCACGGTTCTCTGATTAACCCAACCAGCCAGACTGCCATCCGTAGTCCAGGTCTGAAGCCAACAGCTCCTAACAGAAGCTCAGGTAGTCTGAGAGCTGCAGCCATGGTTCTCAGAAAAGTCTGACCTCCCAGACTGCCATCAGCAGTCTAAGTCTGAAGCCAACAGCCTCTCACAGAAGTTCAGGTAGTCTGAGAGCCGTAGCCACAGTTCTCTGAGGAATCCAACTAGCCAAGCTGCCATCTGCAGTCCAGATCTGATACCACAATCCCCTCAAAGAAGCCCAAGTAGTCTGAGAGCTGCAACCATGGTTCTCTGAAGCACCCAACCTGCCAGACTGCGATCCGCAGTCCAGGTCTGAAGCCACCAGCCCCTCAAAGAAGCTCATGTAGTCTGACAGCCACAGCCACGGTTCTCAAAGGAACCTGACCTGCTAGACTGCCATCCACAGTCATGGTCTGAAGCTACCAGCCCCTCACAGAAGCTCAGGTTGTCTGAGAGCCACAGCCATGGTTCTCTGAGGAACCCGACCAGCCAGACTGCCATCCACAGTCCAGATCTGAAGCCACCAGCCTCTCACACGAGCTCAGCTGGTCTGAGAGCAACAGCCATGGTTCCCTGAAGAACCTGACCTGCAAGACTGTCATTAGCCATCCAGATCTGAAGCCATCAGCCACTCACAGATGCTCAGGTAGTTTGAGAGCCACAGCCACAGTTCTCTGATGGACGCAACATGCCACATTGCCATCCAAAGTCCAGGTCTGAAGCCATCAGCCTCTCACAGAAGCTCAGGTGGTCTGAAGGATCAAGCCATGGTTCTCAGAGGAACCCAACCTGCCAGACAGCCATCTGCAGTCCAGTTCTAAAGCCACCAGACCCTCACAGAATCTCAGGTAGTCTGACAGCCAGAGCCGTGGTTCCCTGATGAACCCAACCTGCCAGACTGCCATCCGCAGTCCAGGTGTGAAGCCACCAGCCCCTCACAGAAGCTCAAATAGTCTTAGAGCCACAGCCACTGTTCTGTGACTAACTCAACCTGCCAGGTTGCCATCCACAGTCCAGATTTGAAACCATGAGACCCTAACAGAATATCAAGCAGTCTAAGAGTGAACCTGAGCTCCCAGACTGCTATCCAGAGCCCAGGTCAGAAGCCTACCATCCTCTCACAGATGCTCAGGTAATCTGATAGTCGCAGTTGCAGTTCCCTGAGAATACCAACCCACCAGATTGCCAACCGCAGTCCAGGTCTGAAGCCAATAGCCTCTCATAGAAGCTCAGGTGGTCAAAGAACCACAGCCATGGTTCCCAGAGGAACCCGACCAGAAAGAATGCCATCCACAGTCCAGTTCTGAAGTACCAGCCCCTCACAAAAGCTCAGGTAGTGTGAGAGCCACAGCCACAGTATTTTGATGAACTCAACCTCTCAAACTGCCATCCGCAGTCCAGGTCTGAAGCCACCAGCCCCTCACAGAAGTTCAGGTAGTCTGAGAGCCACAGCCATGGTTCTCTGATGAACCTGACCTGTTAAACTGCCATCAGCAGTGTAGCTCTGCAGCCACCAGCCCCTCACAAAAGCTCAGGTAGTCTGAGAGCCACAGATGTGGTTCTATGAAGAATCACACCTGCCACACTGCCATTCGCAATCCAGGTCTAAAGTCACCAGCCCCTCACAGAAGCTCAGATAGTCTGAGAGCCACAGTCATGGTTCTCTGATGAACCAGACCTGCCAGACTGCCATCCGTAGTCCAGGTCTGAAGACAACAGCCTCTCACAGAACCTCAGGTAGTATGAGAGCAGCAGCCATGGTTCTCCGAGGAGCCCGGCATGCCAGACTACCATCGGCAGTTCAGATCTGAAGCCAATAGCCCCTAACAGAAGCAAAGGAATTCTGAGAGACACAGCCATGGTTCTCTGAGGATCTCTACCTGCCATACTGCCATCCGTAGTCCAGCTCTGAAGACACCAGCCTCTCACAGAAACTCAAGTAGTCTGAGAGCTGCAGCCATGGTTCTCAGATGAACCCAACCTGCCAGACTGCAATGCACAGTCCAGGTCTGAAACCACCAGACTCTCATAGAAGTTCAAGTAGTCTGAGAGCCACAGCTGTGGCTCTCTGACAAACCCGACCTGAAAGGCTGCCATCCGCAGTCCAGCTTAGAAGCTACCAGACCTCCACAGAAGCTCAGGTAGTTTGGAAGCCACAGACATGGTTCTCTGATGAACCTGACCTGTCAAACCAACATCCACAGTCGAGGTCTGAAGCCACCAGCCCCTCACAGAGCTCAGGTAGTCTGAGAGCCACAGCCGTGGTTCTCTGATGAACCCGAACTGGCAGACTGCAATCCACAATGCAGGACTAAAGCGACCAGCCCCTCACAGAATCTCAGGTAGTCTGAGAGCCACAGCCATGGTTCTCTGATGAACCTGACCTCCCAGACTGCCATCTGCAGTCCAGGTCTGAAGCCACCAGCCTCTCACAGGTAGTCTGAGAGCCACAACCACGGTTTCCTGAGGAACCCAACCTGAACGATAGCCATCCGCACTCCAGTTCTTAAGCCGCCAGCCTCTCACAGTAGCTCAACTGGTCTGAGAGTAACAGCCATGGTTCCCTGAAGAACCTGACCTGCAAGACTGTCATCAGCAGTCCAGGTATGAAGCCATCAGCCTCTCACAGATGCTCAGGTAGTTTGAGAGAAACAGCCACAGTTCTCTGATGGACCCAACCTGTCACATTGCCATCCAAAGTCCAGGTCAGAAGCCACCAGCCTCACACAGAAGCTCAGATGGTCTGAACGATCAAGCCATGGTTCTCTGAGGAACTCAACCTGCCAGACAGCCATCTGCAGTCCAGTTCTAAAGCCACCAGACCCTCACAGAATCTCAGGTAGTCTGACAGCCAGATCCATGGTTCCCTGATTAACCCAACCTGCCAGACTGCCATCCGCAGTTCAGGTGTGAAGCCACCAGCCCCTCACAGAAGTCAGGTAGTCTTAGAGCCACAGCCACTGTTCTGTGACTAACTCAACTTGCCAGGTTGCCATCCACAGTCCAGGTCTGAAACCATGAGACCCTAACAGAACATCAAGCAGTCTAAAAGTCAGAGCCACAGTTCTCTGATGAACCTGAGCTCTCAGACTGCCATCCGGAGCCCAGGTCAGAAGCCTACCATCCTCTCACAGATGCTCAGGTAATCTGATTGTCACAGCTGCGGCTCCCTGAGAAACCCAACCTGCCAGATTGCCAACCACAGTCCAGGTCTGAAGCCAATAGCCTCTCACAGAAGCTCAGGTGGTCTGAGAACCACAGCCATGGTTCCCAGAGGAACCTGACCTGAAAGACTGCCATCCATAGTCCAGTTCTGAAGTACCAGCCCCACACAAAAGCTCAGGTAGTGTGAGAGCCACAGCCACAGTTTTTTGATGAACTCAAATTCTCAAACTTCCATCCGCAGTCCAGGTCTGAAGCCACCAGCCCCTCACAGAAGCTCAGGTAGTCTGATAGCAGCAGCCGTGGTTCTCTGTTGAAGCCGACCTGTCAAACTGCTATCCATAGTCCAGGTCTGAAGCACCAGCACCTCAAAGAAGCTCTGGATGTTAGAGCCACAGCTGCAGTTCTCTGATGAACCCGACCTGCCAGACTGCCATCCGCAATCCAGGTCTAAAGCCACCAGCCCCTCACAGAAGCTCAGGTAGTCTGAGAGCCAGAGCCATGGTTCTCTGAGGATCCCAGCCTGCCATACTGCCATCTGTAGTCCAGGTCTGAAACCAGAAGCCTCTCACAGAAGCTCACATGGTCTGAGAGCCACAGCCATGGTTCTCAGAGGAACCCAACCTGCCAGACTGCCATCCACAGTCCAGGACTGAAGACACCAGCCCTCACAGTGATCAAGAAGTCGGATAGCCACAGCCTCGGTTCTCTGAGGAACCCCACCTGCCATACTGCCATCAGCAGTCCAGGTCCGAAGTCACTAGCTACTCCCAGAAACTCAGGTTGTCTGAGTGCCACAGCCACAATTATCTGAGGAACTCGACCTTCATGAATGCCATTCACAGTCCACATGTGAAGCCACCAGCCCTCACAGAAGCTCAGGTAGTCTGATAGCAGCAGCTGTGGTTCTCTGATGAACCCGACCTGCCAGACTGCCATCCGCAGTCCAGTTCTGAAGCCACCAGCCCTTCCCACAAGCTCAGTTTGTCTGAGAGCCACAGCTGCTGTTCACTGATGATCCCGACCTGGCAGACTGCAATCCGCAATCCAGGTCTAAAGTGACCAGCCGCTCACAGAAGCTCAGGTACTCCGAGATCCACAGCGATGGTTCTCAGATGAATCCGAACTGCCAGACTGCTATCAGCAGTCCAGGTCTGAAGCCACCAGCTCTCACAGAAGCTCAGGTAGTCTGAGAACCACAGCCATGGTTCTCTGCTGAACCCGACCTGCCAGACTGCCACCTGCACTCCAGTTCTGAAGCCACCAGCCCTCACACAAGCTCAGGTAGTCTGACAGCCACAGCCACGGTTCTCTAAGGAACCTGGCCTGCCAGACTGCCATCTGCGTTCCAGGTCTGAAGCCACCAGCCCATCACAGAATCTCAGGAATTCTGAGAACCACAGCCATGGTTTTCTGATGAACCCTACCTGCCAGACAGCCATCCTCAGTCCAGGTCTGAAACCACCAGAACCTCTCAGAAGCTCAGGTCATCTGAGAGCCACAGCCACGGTTGTGTGAGTTACCTGACCTGCCCGATTTCCATCCACAGCCCAGGTCTGAAACCACCAGCCGTTCAATGAAGCTCACATAGTCTGAGAGCAGCAGTCACAGTCCTCTGAGAAACCCGACCTGTCAGACTGCCATCTGCAGTCCAGATCTGAGAAACCAGTCCCTCACAGAAGCTCAGGTAGTCTGAGAGCAAAAGGCATGGTTCTCTGATCAACCCGACCTGACAGACTGCCTTCTACAATACAGGTCTGAAGCCACCAGACCGTCAAAGAAGCACATGTTGTCTGAAAGCCACAGCTGCAGTTATCTGTTGAACCCAACCACCCAGACTGCCATCCGTAGTCCAGGTCAGAAGCCACCAGCCCCTCACAAAAGCTCAGCTATTCTGAGAGCCACAGCCATGGTTCTCTGATGAATTTGATCTGTTACACTGCCATACGCAGTCTAGGTGTGCAGTCACCAGCCCCTCACAGATGCTCATGTAGTCTGAGAGCCACAGCCACAGTTCTCTGAAGAACTTGACCTGCCACACTGCCATTCGTAATCCAGGTCTAAAGCCACCAGCCCCTCACAGAAGCTCAGGTAGTCTGAGAGCCACAGCCAAGGTTCTCTGATGAACCAGACCTGCCAGACTGCCATCCGTATTCCATGTATGAATCCAACAGCCTTTCACAGAAATGCAGGTAGTATGAGTGCCACAGCCATGGTTCACAGAAGAACCTAACATGACAGACTGCCATCAGCAGTCCACATCTGAAACCAAAAGCCTCTCACAGAAGCTCAGGTGGTCTGAGAGCCACAGCCTCGGTTCTCTGAAGAAATCGACTGCCAGACTGCCAATGGCAGTCTAGTTCTAAAGCCTCCAGCCCCTCACAAAAGCTTAGGTAGTCTGAGAGCCACAGCTGTGATTCTCTAAGGAACCCGACCTGCCAGACTGCCATCTGCAGTCCAAGTCTAAAGCCAACAACCCTTCACAGAATTTCAAGTGGTCTGAGAGCCACAGTCATGGTTCCCTGATGATCCTGACATGTCAGATTGCCATCCGAAGTCCAGGTCTGAAGCCAACAGCTTCTCACAGAAGCTCATGTAGAGTGTGAACTACAGCCATGGTTCCCTGAGGAACCCAACCTGCTCAACTGCCATCCGCAGGCTAGGTCTGAAACCACCTGATCCTCACAGAAACTCAAGTAGTCTGAAAGGTGCATCCACGGATCTCCAATGAACATGACCTGCCAGACTTCCATTCACAGTCCAGGTCTGAAGACAACAGCCCCTCTGAGAAGCTCAGGTAGTCTGACAGCCACGGCAGTGGTTCTCAAAGGAACCTGACCTGCCAAACTGCCATCCACAGTACAGGTCTGAAGCTACCGGCCATTCATAGAAGCTCAGGTAGCCTGAGTGCCACAGCCATGAGTCTCTGAGGAACCCAACCTGACAGACTGCCAACTGCAGTCCAGGTCAGAAGTTAACAGCCTCTCACAGACACTGAAGTAGTCTGAGAGCAGCATGCATGGTTCCCTGAGGACCCCAATTTGCCAGATTACCATTTGCAGTCCAGGCCTGAAGCCACCAGCCTCTCACAGAAGCACAGGTGGTCTGAGAGCAACAGCTGTGTTTCCCTGAGGAACCCAACCTACCAGACAGCTATCTGCAGTCCAGTTCTAAAGCCACCAGCCCCTTGAACAAGCTCAGTTTGTCTGAGAGCCACAGCTGTGGTTTCCTGTTGAGCCTGAACTGCCAGACTGCCATCTGCAGTAAAGGTGTGCAGCCACCAGCTCCTCACAGAAGCTCAGGTAGTCTGAGAGCCACAGCCACAGTTCTGTGATAAACCTAACCTGCCAGATTGCGATCCACAGTCCAGGTCTGAATCCACGTGCCCCACACAGAATATTAAGTAGTCTGAGAGCCACAGCCGTGTTTCTCTGATGAACCCGAACAGCCAGACTGCCATCCTGAGTCCAGGTTGGAAGCCCACCATCCTTTCACAGATGCTCTGGTAATCTGAGACACACAGCCACAGTTCTGTGACAAACTCAGCCTGCTAGATTGCCATCCGCAGTCCAGGTCTGAAACCATGAGCCCCTCATAGAATATTAAGTAGTGTGAAAGCCACAGCCGTGGTTCTCTGATGAATCTGAACAGCCAGATTGCCATCCTGAGTCCAGGTCAGAAGCCCACCATCCTCTCACAGATGCTCAGGTAATCTGATAGTCACAGCTGCGGTTCCCTGAGGAACCCAACCTGCCAGATTGCCATCGGCAGTCCAGGTCTGAAGCCAATAGCCTCTCACAGAAGCTCAGTTGGTCTGAGAGCCACAGCCATGGTTCCCAGAGGATCCCAACCTGAAAGGCTGCCATCTGCAGTCCAGTTCTGAAGCACCAGCCCCTCACAAAACCTCAGATAGTGTGAGAGACACAGCCATGTTTTTTTGATGAACCCAACCTCTCAAACTGCCATCTGCAGTCCAGATATGTAGCCACTAGCCCCTCACAGATGCTCCTGATGTCTGAGAGCCACAGCCATGGTTATCTGATGAACCTGACCTTCAAGACTGCCATCCGCAATCCAGGTCTAAAGCCACCAGCCCCTCACAGAAGCTCAGGTGGTGTGAGAGCCACAGCCATGGTTCTCAGATGAACACAACCTGCCTGACTGCCTTCCACAGTCCAGCACTGAAGACACCAGCCCTCTCAGTGATCAAGAAGTTTAATAGCCACAGCCTTAGTTCTCTGAGGAACCCTACCTGCTATACTGTCATTAGCAGTCCAGGTCCAAAGCCACCAGCTTCTCCCAGAAGCTCAGGTTGTCTGAGAGCCACAGCCACAGTTCTCTGAGAAATCTGACCTGCATGACTGCCATCTACAGTCCAGTTCTGAAGCCACCAGCCCCTCACTAAAGCTCAGGTAGGCTGAGAGCCACTGCCATGGTTTTCTGATGAACCTGTCCTGCCAGACTGCCATCCACCATCCGGGTCTGAAGCCACCAGCCCCTCAGAGACACTCAGGTAGTGTGAAAGTGACAGCCATGGTTCTCTGATGATACCAACCTGTCAAACTGTCATCAACAGTCCAAGTCTTAAGCCACCAGCCTCTCACAGAAGCTCAAAGCAGTCTGTGAGCCACAGTCATGATTCCCTGAGGAACCCGACCTGCCAGACTGCCATCCATTCTCAGACTCAATTTGACAGACTGCCATCTGCAGGTCAGATCGGGCTCATGAGCCACACAGCTCAAGTAGTCTGAGCTGCAGCCATGGTTCTCTGACAAACCTGACCTGCCAGACTGCCATCTGCAGTCCAGATCTGAAGCCACGAGCTTCTCACAGAAGCTCAAGTAGTCTGAGAGCTGCAGCCATGGTTCTCTGATGAACTCTACCTGCCAGACTGCCATCAGAAGTCCAGTTCAGAATCCACCAGCCCCTCATAGAAGCTCAGGTAGTCTGAGAGCCACAGCCGTGGTTCTCTAAGGAACCCGACCTGCCAGACTGCCATCCACAGTCAAGGTCTGAAGCTAACAGCCTCTCACAGATGCTCAGGGAGTCTGAGAGCCACACCCATGGTTCTCTGATGAACCCAACCTGAAAGACTACCATCCGCAATCCAGTTCTGAAACCACCTGCCCCTCACAAAAGCTCAGGTGGTTTGAAAGCCACAGCCACGGTTCTCTGACGAACCCAACCTGAAAAATTACCATCCGCAATCCAGTTCTAAAACCACCAGCCCCTCACAAAAACTCTGGTGGTTTGAAAGCCACAGCCACGGTTTTCTGATGAACCTGTCCTGCCAGACTGCCGTCCACCATCCAGGTCAGAAGCCACCAGCCCATCAGAAGCTCAGTTAGTCTGAGAGAAACAGCCACAGTTCCCTAATGAACCCGACCTGTCAGACTGCCATCTACAGTCTAGGTCTGAAGCCACCAGCCCCTCAGATAAGCTCAGGTAGTCTGAGAGCCACAGATGCAGTTCTCTGATGAACCCAACCTGCCAGACTGCCATCCTCAGTCCAGGTCTAAAGCCACCAACCCCTCACAGAAGATCAGGTAGTCTGAGAGCTGCAGCCATTCTTCTCTGATGAACTCAACCTGCCAGACTAGCTTCCGCAGTCCAGGTCTGAAGCAACTCACCGCTGGCAGAAGCTCAGGTAATCTGAGACCCACAGCCCCTCACAAAAGCTCAGGTGATTTGAAAGCCACAGCCATGGTTCTCTGATGAACCCAACCTGAAAAATTACCATCCACAACCCAGTTCTAAAACCACCAGACCCTCACAAAAGCTCTGGTGGTTTGAAAACCACAGTCATGGTTCTCTGATGAACCTGTCCCACCATCCAGGTCAGAAGCCACCAGCCAATCAGAAGCTCAATTAGCCTGAGAGAAACAGCCACAGTTCCCTAATGAACCCAACCTGTCAAACTGCCATCTACAGTCTAGGTCTGAAGCCACTAGCCCCTCAGAGAAGCTCAGGTAGTCTGAGAGCCACACATGCAGTTCTAAGATCAACCCAACCTAACAGACTGCCATCCGCAGTCCAGTTCTAAAGCCACCATCCCCTCACAGAAGCTCAGGTAGTCTCAGAGCCGCAGCTATGGTTCACTGATGAACCCGACCTGTTAGACTGCCATCCGCAGTCCAGGTCTGAAGCGACCATCTGATCACAGAAGATTAGGAAATCTGAGCTATGCAGCTGTGGTTCTATGATGAACCCGACCTGCTAGACTGCCATCCTCAGTCAAAGCCTGAAGCCACCAGCCCCTCACAGAAACTCCAGTAGTCTAAGAGCTGCAGCCATGGATCTCTGATGTACCCAACCTGCCAGACTACCATCCAAAGTCCAGGTCTGAAGCCACCTGCCCCTCACAGATGCTCAAGTAGACTAAGAGCTGCAAACATGGTTCTCTGATGAACCCGACCTGCCAGACTGCTATCAGAAGTTCAGGTCTGAATTCACCAGCCCCTCATAGAAGCTCAGGTAGTCTGAGAGCCACAGCCATGGTTCTCTAAGGAACCTGACCTGCCAAACTGCAATCCACAGTCAAGGTCTGAAGCTAACAGCCCCTCACAGATGCTCAGGTCATCTGAGAGCCACAGCCGTGGTTCTCTGATGAACCCAACCTGAAAGAATACTATCTGCAATCCAGTTCTGAAACCACGAGCCCCTCACAAAAGCTTAGGTGGTTTGAAAGCCACAGCCACGGTTCTCTGATGAACCTGTCCTGCCAGACCACCATCCACCATCCAGGTCTGAAGCCACCAGCAGATCAGAAGCTCAGTTAGTCTGAGAGAAACAGCCACAGTTCTCTAACGAACCTGACCTGTCAAACTGCCATCTGCAGTCTAGGTCTGAAGCCACCAGCCCCTCAGAGAAGCTCAGGTAGTCTGAGAGCCACAGTCGTGGTTCAATGATGAACTCAACCTGCCAGACTGCCATCCGCAATCCAGGTCTGAAGCCATCAGCTCCTCTAAGAAACTCAGGTAGTTTGAGAGCTGCAACCATGGTTCTCTGACGAACCCAACCTGCCAAACTACCATATGCAGTATAGGTCTGAAGCCACCAGCCAATAACAGAAGCCCAGGAAATCTAAGATCCGCAACCACAGTTCTCTGATGAACCCAACCTGCCAGACTGCCATCCACAGTCCAGGTTTGAAGCTGCCAACCCCTCACAGATGATCAGGTAGTCTGGGAGCCACAGCCATGGTTCTCTGATGAACTCAACCTGCCAGACTGCATTGCGCAATCCAGATCTGAAGCCACCAGCCGCTGAAAGAAGCTCAGGTAATCTGAGACCCACTGCCGAGCTTTATGCGGAGCCCGACCTGACAGACTGCCATCCATAGTCCAGGTCTGAAACCACGAGCCCCTCAAAGAATATCAAGTAGTCTGACAGCCACAGCTGTGGTTCTCTGATGAATCCAACTTGCCAGATTGCCATCCGCAGTCCAGGTCTGAAGCCAACTGCATCTCAGAGAAGCTCAGGTGGTCTGAGAGCCGCAGCCATGATTCTCGGAGGAACCTGAACTGAAAGACTGACATCCACATTCCAGTTATGAAGCCACCAGCCCTCACACAAGCTCAGGTAGTGTGAGAGCCACAGCCACAGTTTTTGATGAACCCAGAATCTCAAACTGCTATCTACAGTACTGGCCAGAAGCCACCAGCCCCTCACGGAAGATCAGGTAGTCCAAGATCCACAGCGATGGTTCTCAGAAGAATCCAACCTGCCAGACTACTATCAGCAGTCCAGGTCTGAAGCCAACAGCCTCTCCCAGAAGCTCAGGTAGCCTGAGAGCCACAGCCACAGTTCTCTGAGGAACCCAACTTGCTAGGCTGGCATCTGCAGTCCAGGTCTGATGCCACAATCCCCTCAAAAAAGCCCAAGTAGCCTGAGAGCTGCAACCACGGTTCTCTGATGAACCCACCCTGCAAGACTGCGATCCGCAGTCCAGGTCTGAAGCCACCAGCTCTCACAGAAGCTCAGGTAGTCTGAGAACCACAGCCATGGTTCTCTGCTGAACACGACCTGCCAGACTGCTACCTGCACTCCAGTTCTGAAGCCACCAGCCCCTCCAACAAGCTCAGTTTGTCTGAGAGCCACAACTGTGGTTCTCTAATGAACCTGACCTTCCAGACTGCCATCTGCATTCCAGGTCTAAGCCACCGGCCCCTCACAGAAGCTCAGGTAGTCTCAGAGCCGCAGCTATAGTTCACTGATGAACCCGACCTGTTGGACTGCCATCCGCAGTCCAGGTCTGAAGCGACAAGCTGATCACAGAAGATTAGGAAATCTGAGCTATGCAGCTGTGGTTCTATGATGAACCCGACCTGCTAGACTGCCATCCTCAGTCAAAGTCTGAAGCCACCAGCCCCTCACAGAAACTCTGGTAGTCTAAGAGCTGCAGCCATGGATCTCTGATGTACCCAACCTGCCAGACTACCATCCAAAGTCCAGATCTGAAGCCACCTGCCCCTCACAGATGCTCAAGTAGTCTAAGAGCTGCAAACATGGTTCTCTGATGAACCCGACCTGCTAGACTGCTATCAGAAGTCCAGGTCTGAATCCACCAGCCCCTCATAGAAGCTCAGGTAGTCTGAGAGCCACAGCCATGGTTCTCTAAGGAACCTGGCCTGCCAAACTGCAATCCACAGTCAAGGTCTGAAGCTAACAGCCCCTCACAGATGCTCAGGTCATCTGAGAGCCACAGACGTGTTCTCTGATGAACCGAACCTGAAAGAATACTATCTGCAATCCAGATCTGAAACCACGAGCCCCTCACAAAAACTTAGGTGGTTTGAAAGCCACAGCCACGGTTCTCTGATGAACCTGTCCTGCCAGACCACCATCCACCATCCAGGTCTGAAGCCACCAGCAGATCAGAAGCTCAGTTAGTCTGAGAGAAACAGCCACGGTTCTCTAATGAACCTGACCTGTCAAACTGCCATCTGCAGTCTAGGTCTGAAGCCACCAGCACCTCAGAGAAGCTCAGGTAGTCTGAGAGCCTCAGTCGTGGTTCAATGATGAACCCAACCTGCCAGACTGCCATCCGCAATCCAGGTCTGAAGCCACCAGCTCCTCTAAGAAACTCAGGCAGGTTGAGAGCTGCAGCCATGGTTCTCTGATGAACCCAACCTGCCAAACTACCATATGCAGTATAGGTCTGAAGCCACCAGCCAATAACAGAAGCCCAGGAAATCTAAGATCCGCAACCACAGTTCTCTGATGAACCCAAACTGCCAGACTGCCATCCACAGTCCAGGTTTGAAGCTGCCAAGTCCTCACAGATGATCAGGTAGTCTGGGAGCCACAGCCATGCTTCTCTGATGAACTCAACCTGCCAGACTGCATTGCGCAATCCAGATCTGAAGCCACCAGCCACTGAAAGAAGCTCAGGTAATCTGCGACCCACTGCCGAGCTTCTCTGCGGAACCCGACCTGACAGACTGCCATCCATAGTCCAGGTCTGAAACCACGAGCCCCTCAAAGAATATCAAGTAGTCTAACAGCCACAGCTGCGGTTCTCTGATGAATCCAACTTGCCAGATTGCAATCCGCAGTCCAGGTCTGAAGCCAACTGCCTCTCAGAGAAGCTCAGGTGGTCTGAGAGCCACAGCCATGATTCTCAGAGGAACCTGAACTGAAAGACTGACATCCACAGTCCAGTTCTTAAGCCACCAGCCCCTTACACAAGCTCAGGTAGTGTGAGAGCCACAGCCACAGTTTTTTGATGAAGCCAAAATCTCAAACTGCTATCTACAGTACTGGCCAGAAGCCACCAGCCCCTCACAGAAGCTCAGGTAGTCCGAGATCCACAGTGATGGTTCTCAGAAGAATCCAACCTGCCAGACTGCTATCAGCAGTCCAGGTCTGAAGCCAACAGCCTCTCACAGAAGCTCAGGTAGCCTGAGAGCCACAGCCACAGTTCTCTGAGGAACCCAACTTGCTAGGCTGGCATCTGCAGTCCAGGTCTGATGCCACAATCCCCTCAAAAAAGCCCAAGTAGCCTGAGAGCTGCAACCACGGTTCTCTGATGAACCCACCCTGCCAGACTGCGATCCGCAGTCCAGGTCTGAAGCCACCAGCTCTCACAGGAGCTCAGGTAGTCTGAGAACCACAGCCATGGTTCTCTGCTGAACATGACCTGCAAGACTGCTATCTGTACTCCAGTTCTGAAGCCACCAGCCCCTCCAACAAGCTCAGTTTGTCTGAGAGCCACAGCTGTGGTTCTCTAATGAACCTGACCTTCCAGACTGCCATCTGCATTCATTCCAGGTCTAAGCCACCTGCCCATCACAGAAGCTCAGGAATTCTGAGAACCACAGCCAGGATTTTCTGATGAACCCTACCTGCCAGACAGTCATCCTCAGTCTAGGTCTGAAGCCACCATAATCTCTCAGAAGCTCAGGTCATTTGAGAGACACAGCCACGGTTCTGTGAGTTACCTGACCTGCCAGATTTCCATCCGCAGCCCAGGTCTGAAACCACCAGCCCATCACAGAAGCTCAGATAGTCTGAGAGAAGCAGCCACAGTCCACTGAGAAACCCGACCTGTCAGAGTGCCATCTGCATTCCAGATCTGAGAAACCAGTCCCTCACAGAAGCTCAGGTAGTCTTAGAGCAAAACCCATGGTTCTCTGATCAACCCGACCTGACATACTGCCTTCAACAATACAGATCTGAACCCACCAGACCCACAAAGAAGCACAGGTAGTCTGAGAGCCGCAGGCGCAGTTATCTGTTGAACCCAAACACCCAGACTGCCATCTGTAGTCCAGGTCTGAAGCCAACAGCCCCTCACAAAAGCTCAAGTAGTTTGACAGCCACAGACACTTTTCTCTGATGAACCCTTCCTGCCAGACTGCCATCCACGATCCAGGTCTAAAGTCACCAGCCCCTCACAGAAGCTCAGCTATTCTGAGAGCCACAGCCATGGCACTCTAATGAATCTGATCTGTTACACTGCCATCCGCAGTCTAGGTGTGCAGTCACCAGCCCCTCACAGATGCTCATGTAGTCTGAGAGCCACAGCCACAGTTCTCTGAAGAGCTCGACCTGCCACACTGCCATTCACAATCCAGGTCTAAAGCCACCAGCCCCTCACAGAAGCTCAAGTCATCTGAGAGCAGCAGCCATGGATCTCTGATGAACCCGACCTGCCAGACTGCTATCCATAGTCTAGGTCTGAAGACTCCAGCCCCTCATAGAAGCTCATGTAGTCTGACAGCCACAGCCGCGGTTCTCTAAGGAACCTGGCCTGCCAGACTGCCATCTGCATTCCAGGTCTGAAGCCACCAGCCCATCACAGAATCTCAGGAATTCTGAGAACCTCAGCCATGGTTTTCTGATGAACCCTACCTGCCAGACAGCCATCCTCAGTCCAGGTCTGAAGCCACCAGAACCTCTCAGTAGCTCAGGTCATCTGAGAGCCACAGCCACGGTTGTGTGAGTTACCTGACCTGCCCGATTTCCATCCGCAGCCCAGGTCTGAAACCACCAGCCCTTCACAGAAGCTCACATAGTCTGAGAGCAGCAGCCACAGTCCTCTGAGAAACCCGACCTGTCAGACTGCCATCCGCAGTCCAGATCTGAGAAACCAGTCCCTCACAGAAGCTCAGGTAATCTGAGAGCAAAAGCCATGGTTCTCTGATCAACCCGACCTGACAGACTGCCTTCCACAATACAGGTCTGAATCCACCAGACCGCCAAAGAAGCACAGGTAGTCTGAGAGCCACAGCCGCAGTTATCTGTTGAACCCAACCACCCAGACTGCCATCCGTAGTCCAGGACTGAAGCCACCAGCCCCTCACAAAACCTCAAGTAGTTTGACAGCCACAGACACTTTTCTCTGATGAACCCATCCTGCCAGACTGCCATCCACCATTCAGGTCTCAAGCCACCAGCCCCTCACAGAAGCTCAGCTATTCTGAGAGCCCCAGCCATGGTTCTCTGATGGATCTGATCTGTTACACTGCCATCCGCAGTGTAGGTGTGCAGTCATGTGCCCCTCACAGATGCTCATGTAGTCTGAGAGCCACAGCCACAGTTCTCTGAAGAACTCAACCTGCCACACTGCCATTCGCAATCCAGGTCTAAAGCCACCAGCCCCTCACAGAAGCTCAAGTAGTCTGAGAGCAGCAGCCATGGTTCTCAAAAAAATCTGACCTCTCAGACTGCCATCAGCAGTCCAAGTCTGAAGCCAACAGCCTCTCATAGAAGTTCAGGTAGTCTGAGAGCCACAGCCACAGTTCTCTGAGGAATCCAACTTCCCAGGCTGCCATCTGCAGTCCAGATCTGATGCCACAATCCCCTCAAAGAAGCCCAAGTAGCCTGGGAGCTGCAACCACGGTTCTCTGATGAAGCCAACCTGCCAGACTGCGATCCGCAGTCCAGGTCTGAAGCCACCAGCTCTCACAGATGCTCAGGTAGTCTGAGAACCACAGAAATGGTTCTCTGCTGAACACGACCTGCCAGACTGCTACCTGCACTCCTGTTCTGAAGCCACCAGCCCCTCCAACAAGCTCAGTTTGTCTGAGAGCCACAGCTGTGGTTCTCTAATGAACCTGACCTTCCAGACTGCCATCCTCAGTCCAGGTCTGAAGCCACCAGCCCATCACAGAAGCTCAGGAATTCTGAGAACCACAGCCATGGTTTTCTGATGATCCCTACCTGCCAGACAGCCATCCTCAGTCCAGGTCTGAAGCCACCAGAACCTCTCAGAAGCTCAGGTCATCTGAGAGCCACAGCCATGGTTCTGTGAGTTACCTGACCTGCCAGATTTCCATCCTCAGCCCAGGTCTGAAACCACCAGCCATTCACAGAAGCTCAGATAGTCTGAGAGAAGCAGCCACAGTCCTCTGAGAAACCCGACCTGTCAGACAGCTGTCCGCAGTCCAGATCTGAGAAACCAGTCCCCCACAGAAGCTCAGGTAGTCTGAGAGCAAAAGCCATGGTTCTCTGATCAACACAACCTGACAGACTGCCTTCCACAATACAGGTCTGAAGCCACCAGACCCACAAAGCTGCACAGGTAGTCTGAGAGCCACAGCCGCAGTTATCTGTAGAACCCAACCACCCAGACTGCCATCTGTAGTCCAGGTCTGAAGCCACCTGCCCCTCACAAAAGCTCAAGTAGTTTGACAGCCACAGACACTTTTCTCTGATGAACCTATCCTGCCAGACTGCCATCCACCATCCAGGTCTAGAGCCACCAGCCCCTCACAGAAGCTCAGCTATTCTGAGAGCCACAGCCATGGTTCTCTGATGAATCTGATTTGTTACACTGCCATCCGCAGTCAAGGTGTGCAGTCACCAGTCCCTCACAGATGCTCATGTAGTCTGAGAGCCACAGCTACAGTTCTCTGAAGAACTCGACCTGCCACACTGCCATTCACAATCCAGGTCTAAAGCCACCAGCCACTCACAGAAGCTCAGGTAGCCTGAGAGCAGCAGCCATGGTTCTCAAAAAAATCTGACCTCTCAGACTGGCATCAGCAGTCCAAGTCTGAAGCCAACAGCCTCTCATAGAACTTCAGGTAGTCTAAGAGCCACAGCCACAGTTCTCTGAGGAATAAAAACTTGCCAGGCTTCCATCTGCAGTCCGTATCTGATGCCACAATCCCCTCAAAGAAGCTCAAGTAGTCTGAGAGCTGCAAGCACGTTTCTTTGATGAACCCAACCTGCCAGACTGCGATCCATAGTATAGGTCTGAAGCCACCAGCCACTCATAGAACCTCATGTAGTCTGACAGCAACAGCCGTGGTTCTCTAAGGAACCTGGCCTGCCAGACTGCCATCTGCTTTCCAGGTCTGAAGCCACCAGCCCATCACAGAAGCTCAGGAATTCTGAGAACCATAGCCTTGGTTTTCTGATGAACCCTACCTGCCAGACAGCCATCCTCAGTACAGGTCAAAAGCCACCATAACCTATCAGAAGCTCAGGTCATCTGACAGCCTCAGCCACGGTTCCATGAGTTACCTGACTGGCCGGATTTCCATCCGCAGCCCAGGTCTGAAACCACCAGCCATTCACAGAAGTTCAAATAGTCTGAGAGAAGCAGCCACAGTCCTCTGAGAAACCCGACCTGTCAGACTGCCATCCGCAGTCCAGATCTGAGAAACCAGTCCCTCACAGAAGCTCAGGTAGTCTGAGAGCAAAAGCCATGGTTCTCTGATCAACCCGACCTGACAGACTGCCTTCCACAATACAGATCTGAAGCCACCAGACCCACAAAGAAGCACAGGTAGTCTGAGAGCCACAGCCACAGTTATCTGTTGAACCCAACCACCCAGACTGCCATGTGCAGTCCAGATCTGATGCCACAATCCCCTCAAAGAAGCTAAAGTAGTCTGAGAGCTGCAAGCACGGTTCTCTGATGAACCGAACATGCCAGACTGTGATCCATAGTCTAGGTATGAAGCCACCAGCCCCTCATAGAAGCTCATGTAGTCTGACAGCCACAGCCGTGGTTCTCTAAGGAACCTGGCCTGCCAGACTGGCATCTGCATTCCAGGTCTGATGCCACCTGCCCATCACAGAAGCTCAGGAATCCTGGAAACCACAGCCATGGTTTTCTGATGAACCCTAATTGCCAGACAGACATCCTCAGTACAGGTCTGAAGCCACCAGAACCTCTCAGAAGCTCAGGTCATCTGAGAGCCACAGCCACGGTTCTGTGAGTTACCTGACCTGCCAGATTTCCATCCGCAGCCCAGGTCTGAAACCACCAGCCCTTCACAGAACCTCAGATAGTCTGAGAGCCACAGCCACAGTTCTCTGAGGAATCCAACTTGCCAGGTTGACATCTGCAGTCCAGATCTGAGAAACCAGTCCCTCACAGAAGCTCATTTAGTCTGAGAGCAAAAGCCATGGTTCTCTGATCAACCCGACCTGACAGACTGCCTTCCACAATACAGGTCTGAAGCCACCAGACCCACAAAGAAGCACAGGTAGTCTGAGAGCCACAGCTGCAGCTATCTCTTGAACCCAAGCACCCAGACTGCCATCTGTAGTCCAGATCTGAAGCCACCAGTCCCTCACAAAAGCTCAAGTAGTTTAACAGCCACAGACACTTTTCTCTGATGAACCCATCCTGCCAGACTGCCATCCACCATTCAGGTCTAAAGCCACCAGCCCCTCACAGAAGCTCAGCTATTCTGAGAGCCACAGCCATGGTTCTCTGATGACTCTGATCTGTTACACTGCCATCCGCAGTCTAGGTGTGCAGTCACCAGCCCCTCACAGATGCTCATGTAGTCTGAGAGCCACAGCCACAGTTCTCTGAAGAACTCGACCTGCCACACTGCCATTTGTAATCCAGGTCTAAAGCCACCAGCCACTCACAGAATCTCAGGTAGTCTGAGAGCAGCAGCCATGGTTCTCAAAAAAAACTCTGACCTCCCAGACTGCCATCAGCAGTCCAAGTCTGAAGCCAACACCCTCTCATAGAAGTTCAGGTAGTCTGAGAGCCACAGCCAAAGTTCTATGAGGAATCCAACTTGCCAGGTTGCCATCTGCAGTCCAGATCTGATGCCACAATCCCCTCAAAGAAGCTCAAGTAGTGTGAGAGCTGCAAGCACGGTTCTCTGATGAACCCGACCTGCCATACTGCGATCCATAGTCTAGGTCTGAAGCCACCAGCCCCTCATAGAAGCTCATGTAGTCTGACAGCCACAGCCGTGGTTCTCTAAGGATCCTGGCCTGCCAGACTGCCATCTGCATTCCAGGTCTGAAACCACCAGCCCATCACAGAAGCTCAGAAATTCTGAGAACCATAACCATGGTTTTCAGATGAACCCTACCTGCCAGACAGCCATCCTCAGTCCAGGTCTGAAGCCACCAGAACCTCTCAGAAGCTCAGGTCATCTGAGAGCCACAGCCACGATTCTGTGAGTTACCTGACCTGCCAGATTTACATCAGCAGTCCAGGTCTGAAACCACCAGCCCTTCACAGAAGCTCAGATAGTCTGAGAGCAGCAGCCATGGTTCTCTGATCAACCTGACCTGACAGACTGCCTTCCACAATACAGGTCTGAAGCCACCAGACCCACAAAGAAGCACAGGGAGTCTGAGAGCCACAGCCGCAGTTATCTGTTTAACCCAACCACCCAGACTGCCATCTGCAGTCCAGATCTGAAGCCATAAGTCCCTCACAAAAGCTCAAGTAGTTTGACAGCCACAGACACTTTTCTCTGATGAACCCATCCTGCCAGACTGCCATCCACCATCCAGGTCTAAAGCCACCAGCCCCTCACAGAAGCTCAGCTATTCTGAGAGCCCCAGCCATGGTTCTCTGATGAATCTGATCTGTTACACTGCCATCCTCAGTCTAGGTGTGCAGTCACCAGCCCCTCACAGATGCTCATGTAGTCTGAGAGCCACAGCCACAGTTCTATGAAGAACTCGACCTGCCACACTGCCATTCGCAATCCAGGTCTAAAACCATGAGCCCCTCACAGATGCTCAGGTAGTCTGAGAGCATCAGCCATGGTTCTCAAAAAGATCTGACCTCTCAGACTGCCATCAGCAGTCCAAGTCTGAAGCCAACAGCCTCTCATAGAAGTTCAGGTAGTCTAAGAGCCACAGCCACAGTTCTCTGAGGAATCCAACTTGCCAGGTTGCCATCTGCAGTCCAGATCTGATGTCACAATCCCCTCAAAGAAGATCAAGTAGTCTGAGAGCTGCAAGCACAGTTCTCAGATGAACCCAACCTGCCAGACTGCGATCCATAGTCTAGGTCTGAAGCCACCAGCCCTTCATAGGAGCTCATGTAGTCTGACAGCCACCGCCGTGGTTCTCTAAGGAACCTGGCCTGCCAGACTTCCATCTGCATTCCAGGTCTGAAGCCACCAGCCTATCACAGAAGCTCAGAAATTCTGAGAACCATAACCATGGTTTTCTGATGAACCCTACCTGCCAAACAGCCATCCTCAGTCCAGGTCTGAAGCCACCAGAACCTCTCAGAAGCTCAGGTCATCTGAGAGCCAGAGCCACAGTTCTGTGAGTTACCTGACCTGCCAGATTTCCATCCACAGCCCAAGTCTGAAACCTCCAGCCCTTCACAGAAGCTCAAATAGTCTCAGAGGAGCAGCGACAGTCCTCTGAGAAATCCAACCTGTCAGACTGCCATCCACAGTCCAGATCTGAGAAACCAGTCCCTCACAGAAGCTCAGGTAGTCTGAGAGCAAAAGCCATGGTTCTCTGATCAACCCGACTTGACAGACTGCCTTCCACAATACAGGTCTGAAGCCACCAGCCCCTCAGAAAAGCTCAAGTAGTTTGACAGCCACAGACACTTTTCTCTGATGAACCCGTCCTGCCAGACTGCCATCCACCATCCAGGTCTAAAGCCACCAGCCCCTCACAGAATCTCAGCTATTCCGAGAGCCACAGCAATGGTTAGCTGATGAATCTGATCTGTTACACTGCCATCCGCAGTCTAGGTGTGCAGTCACCAGCCCCTCACAGATGCTCATGTAGTCTGAGAGCCACAGCCACAGTTCTCTGAAGAACTCGACCTGCCACACTGCCTTTTGCAATCCAGATCTAAAGCCACCAGCCCGTCAGAGAAGCTCAGGTAGTCTGAGAGCAGCAGACATGGTTCTCAAAAAAATCCAACCTCCCAGACTGCTATCAGCAGTCCAAGTCGGAAGCCAACAGCCTTTCATAGACATTCAGGTTATCTGAGAGCCACAGCCACAGACCTCTGAGAAACCCGACCTGTCAGACTGCCATCCGCAGTCCAGATCTGAGAAACCAGTCCCTCACAGAAGCTCAGGTAATCTGAGAGCAAAAGCCATGGTTCTCTGATCAACCCGACCTGACAGACTGCCTTCCACAATACAGGTCTGAATCCACCAGACCCTCAAAGAAGCACAGGTAGTCTGAGAGCCACAGCCGCAGTTATCTGTTGAACCCAACCACCCAGACTGTGATTCGCAGTCCAGGTCTGAAGCCACCAGCTCTCACAGATGCTCAGGTAGTCTGAGAACCACAGCCACAGTTCTCTGAGGAATCCAACTTCCCAGGCTGCCATCTGTAGACTAGATCTGATGCCACAATCCCCTCAAAGAAGCCCAAGTAGCCTGAGAGCTGCAACCACGGTTCTCTGATGAACCCAACCTGCCAGACTGCGATCCGCAGTCCAGGTCTGAAGCCACCAGCTCTCACAGATGTTCACGTAGTCTGAGAACCACAGAAATGGTTCTCTGCTGAACACGACCTGCCAGACTGCTACCTGCACTCCTGTTCTGATGCCACCAGCCCCTCCAACAAGCTCAGTTTGTCTGAGAGCCACAGCTGTGGTTCTCTAATGAACCTGACCTTCCAAACTGCCATCTGCATTCCAGGTCTGAAGCCACCAGCCCATCACAGAAGCTCAGGAATTCTGAGAACCACAGCCATGGTTTTCTGATGAACCCTACCTGCCAGACAGTCATCCTCAGTCCAGGTCTGAAGCCACCAGAACCTCTCAGAAGCTCAGGTCATCTGAGAGCCACAGCCATGGTTCTGTGAGTTACCTGACCTGCCAGATTTCCATCCGCAGCCCAGGTCTGAAACCACCAGCCCTTCACAGAAGCTCAGATAGTCTGAGAGAAGCAGCCACAGTCCTCTGAGAAACCCGACCTGTCAGACAGCCGTCCGCAGTCCAGATCTGAGAAACCAGTCCCTCACAGAAGCTCAGGTAGTCTGAGAGCCAAAGCTATGGTTCTCTGATCAACCCAACCTGACAGACTGCCTTCCACAATACAGGTCTGAAGCCACCAGACCCACAAAGAAGCACCGGTAGTCTGAGAGCCACAGCCGAAGTTATCTGTAGAACCCAACCACCCAGACTACCATCTGTAGTCCAGGTCTGAAGCCACCTGCCCCTCACATAAGCTCAAGTAGTTTGACAGCCACAGACACTTTTCTCTGATGAACCTATCCTGCCAGACTGCCATCCACCATCCAGGTCTAGAGCCACCAGCCCCTCACAGAAGCTCAGCTATTCTGAGAGCCACAGCCATGGTTCTCTGATGAATCTGATCTGTTACACTGCCATCCGCAGTCAAGGTGTGCAGTCACCAGTCCCTCACAGATGCTCATGTAGTCTGAGAGCCACAGCTACAGTTCTCTGAAGAACTCGACCTGCCACACTGCCATTCACAATCCAGGTCTAAAGCCACCAGCCACTCACAGAAGCTCAGGTAGTCTGAGAGCAGCAGCCATGGTTCTCAAAAAAATCTGACCTCTCAGACTGGCATCAGCAGTCCAAGTCTGAAGCCAACAGCCTCTCATAGAAGTTCAGGTAGTCTAAGAGCCACAGCCACAGTTCTCTGAGGAATCCAACTTGCCAGGCTGCCATCTGCAGTCCGGATCTGATGCCACAATCCCCTCAAAGAAGCTCAAGTAGTCTGAGAGCTGCAAGCACGTTTCTTTGATGAACCCAACCTGCCAGACTGCGATCCATAGTATAGGTCTGAAGCCACCAGCCCCTCATAGAAGCTCATGTAGTCTGACAGCAACAGCCGTGGTTCTCTAAGGAACCTGGCCTGCCAGACTGCCATCTGCTTTCCAGGTCTGAAGCCACCAGCCCATCACAGAAGCTCAGGAATTCTGAGAACCATAGCCATGGTTTTCTGATGAACCCTACCTGCCAGACAGCCATCCTCAGTCCAGGTCTAAAGCCACCATAACCTATCAGAAGCTCAGGTCATCTGAGAGCCACAGCCACGGTTCTGTGAGTTACCTGACTGGCCGGATTTCCATCCGCAGCCCAGGTCTGAAACCACCAGCCCTTCACAGACGTTCAAATAGTCTGAGAGAAGCAGCCACAGTCCTCTGAGAAACCCGACCTGTCAGACTGCCATCCGCAGTCCAGATCTGAGAAACCAGTCCCTCACAGAAGCTCAGGTAGTCTGAGAGCAAAAGCCATGGTTCTCTGATCAACCCGACCTGACAGACAGCCTTCCACAATACAGGTCTTGCCACCAGACCCACAAAGAAGCACAGGTAGTCTGAGAGCCACAGCCACAGTTATCTGTTGAACCCAACCACCCAGACTGCCATGTGCAGTCCAGATCTGATGCCACAATCCCCTCAAAGAAGCTAAAGTAGTCTGAGAGCTGCAAGCACGGTTCTCTGATGAACCGAACATGCCAGACTGTGATCCTTAGTCTAGGTATGAAGCCACCAGCCCCTCATAGAAGCTCATGTAGTCTGACAGCCACAGCCGTGGTTCTCTAAGGAACCTGGCCTGCCAGACTGCCATCTGCATTCCAGGTCTGATGCCACCTGCCCATCACAGAAGCTCAGGAATCCTGGAAACCACAGCCATGGTTTTCTGATGAACCCTAACTGCCAGACAGACATCCTCAGTACAGGTCTGAAGCCACCAGAACCTCTCAGAAGCTCAGGTCATCTGAGAGCCACAGCCACGGTTCTGTGAGTTACCTGACCTGCCAGATTTCCATCCGCAGCCCAGGTCTGAAACCACCAGCCCTTCACAGAACCTCAGAAAGTCAGAGAGCCACAGCCACAGTTCTCTGAGGAATCCAACTTGCCAGGTTGACATCTGCAGTCCAGATCTGAGAAACCAGTCCTTCACAGAAGCTCAGGTAGTCTGAGAGCAAAAGCCATGGTTCTCTGATCAACCCAACCTGACAGACTGCCTTCCACAATACAGGTCTGAAGCCACCAGACCCACAAAGAAGCACAGGTAGTCTGAGAGCCACAGCCGCAGCTATCTCTTGAACCCAAGCACCCAGACTGCCATCTGTAGTCCAGATCTGAAGCCACCAGTCCCTCACAAAAGCTCAAGTAGTTTGACAGCCACAGACACTTTTCTCTGATGAACCCATCCTGCCAGACTGCCATCCACCAGTCAGGTCTAAAGCCACCAGCCCCTCACAGAAGCTCAGCTATTCTGAGAGCCACAGCCATGGTTCTCTGATGACTCTGATCTGTTACACTGCCATCCGCAGTCTAGGTGTGCAGTCACCAGCCCCTCACAGATGCTCATGTAGTCTGAGAGCCACAGCCACAGTTCTCTGAAGAACTCGACCTGCCACACTGCCATTGTAATCCAGGTCTAAAGCCACCAGCCACTCACAGAAGCTCAGGTAGTCTGAGAGCAGCAGCCATGGTTCTCAAAAAAAACTCTGACCTCCCAGACTGCTATCAGCAGTCCAAGTCTGAAGCCAACACCCTCTCATAGAAGTTCAGGTAGTCTGAGAGCCACAGCCACAGTTCTATGAGGAATCCAACTTGTCAGGTTGCCATCTGCACTCCAGATCTGATGCCACAATCCCCTCAAAGAAGCTCAAGTAGTCTGAGAGCTGCAAGAACAGTTCTCTGATGAACCCAACCTGCCAGACTGTGATCCATAGTCTAGGTCTGAAGCCACCAGCCCCTCATAGAAGCTCATGTAGTCTGACAGGCACCACCATGGTTCTCTAAGGAACCTGGCCTGCCAGACAGCCATCTGCATTTCAGGTCTGAAGCCTATCAGGTCTGAAGCCTATCACAGAAGCTCAGAAATTCTGAGAACCATAGCCATGGTTTTCTGATGACCCCTACCTGCCAGACAGCCATCCTCAGTCCAGGTCTGAAGCCACCAGAAGCTCTCAGAAGCTCAGGTCATCTGAGAGCCAGAGCCACGGTTCTGTGAGTTACCTGACCTGCCAGATTTCCATCCGCAGCCCAGGTCTGAAACCTCCAGCCCTTCACAGAAGCTCAAATAGTCTGAGAGCAGCAGCCACAGTCCTCTGAGAAATCCAACTTGTCAGACTGCCATCCGCAGCCCAGATCTGAGAAACCAGTCCCTCACAGAAGCTCAGGTAGTCTGAGAGCAAAAGCCATGGTTCTCTGATCAACCAGACCTGACAGACTGCCTTCCACAATACAGGTCTGAAGCCACCAGACCCACAAAGAAGCACAGGTAGTCTGAGAGCCACAGCCGCAGCTATCTTTTGAACCCAAACACCCAGACTGCCATCTGTAGTCCAGGTCTGAATCCACCAGTCCCTCACAAAAGCTCAAGTAGTTTGACAGCCACAGACACTTTTCTCTGATGAACCCATCCTGTCAGACTGCCATCCACCATCCAGGTCTAGAGCCACCAGCCCCTCACAGAAGCTCAGCAATTCGGAGAGCCACAACCATGGTTCTCTGATGAATCTGATCTGTTACACTGCCATCCGCAGTCTAGGTGTGCAGTCACCAGCCCCTCACAGATGCTCATGTAGTCTGAGAGCCACAGCCACAGTTCTCTGAAGAACTCGACCTGCCACACTGCCATTCGCAATCCAGGTCTAAAGCCACCAGCCCCTCACAGAAGCTCAAGTAGTCTGAGAGCAGCAGCCATGGTTCTCAAAAAAATGTGACTTCTCAGACTGCCATCAGCAGTCCAAGACTGAAGCCAACAGCCTCTCATAGAAGTTCAGGTAGTCTGAGAGCCACAGCCACAGTTCTCTGAGGAATCCAACTTGCCAGGTTGCCATCTGCAGTCCAGATCTGATGCCACAATCCCCTCAAAGAAGCTCAAGTAGTGTGAGAGCTGCAAGCACGGTTCTCTGATGAACCCGGCCTGCCAGACTGTGATCCATAGTCTAGGTCTGAAGCCACCAGCCCCTCATAGAAGCTCATGTAGTCTGACAGCCACAGCTGTGGTTCTCTAAGGAACCTGGCCTGCCAGACTGCCATCTGCATTCCAGGTCTGAAACCACCAGCCCATCACAGAAGCTCAGAAATTCTGAGAACCATAACCATGGTTTTCAGATGAACCCTACCTGCCAGACAGCCATCCTCAGTCCAGGTCTGAAGCCACCAGAACCTCTCAGAAGCTCAGGTCATCTGAGAGCCACAGCCACGGTTCTGTGAGTTACCTGACCTGCCAGATTTCCATCAGCAGCCCAGGTCTGAAACCACCAGCCCTTCACAGAAGCTCAGATAGTCTGAGAGCAGCAACCACAGTCCTCTGAGAAACCAGACCTGTCAGACTGCCATCCACAGTCCAGATCTGAGAAACCAGTCCCTCACAGAAGCTCAGGTAGTCTGAGAGCAAAAGCCATGGTTCTCTGATCAACCCGACCTGACAGACTGCCTTCCACAATACAGGTCTGAAGCCACCTGACCCACAAAGAAGCACAGGTAGTCTGAGAGCCACAGCCGCAGTTATCTGTTTAACCCAACCACCCAGACTGCCATCTGCAGTCCAGATCTGATGCCACAATCCCCTCACAAAAGCTCAAGTAGTATGACAGCGACAGACACTTTTCTCTGATGAACCCATCCTGCCAGACTGCCATCCACCATCCAGGTCTTAAGCCACCAGCCCCTCACAGAAGCTCAGATATTCTGAGAGCCACAGCCATGGTTCTCTGATGAATCTGATCTGTTACACTGCCATCCGCAGTCTAGGTGTGCAGTTACCAGCCCCTCACAGATGCTCATGTAGTCTGAGAGCCACAGCCACAGTTCTCTGAAGAACTCGACCTGCCACACTGCCATTCGCAATCCAAGTCTGAAGCCAACAGCCTCTCATAGAAGTTCAGGTAGTCTGTGAGCCACAGCCACAGTTCTCTTAGGAATCCAACTTGCCAGGCTGCCATCTGCAGTCCAGATCTGATGCCACAATCCCCTCAAAGAAGCCCAAGTAGTCTGAGAGCTGCAACCACGGTTCTCTGATGAACCCAACCTGCTAGACAGCGATCCACAGTCCAGGTCTGAAGCCACCAGCCCCTCATACAAGCACATGTAGTTTGACAGCCACAGCCGCGGTTCTCTAAGGAACCTAACCTACCAGACAGCCATACACAGTCCAGGTCTGAAGCTACCAGCTCTTCACAGAAGCTCAGATTGTCTGAGAGCCACAGCCATGGTTCTCTGCGGAACCTGACCAGCCAGAATGCCATCCTCAGTCCAGGTCTGAAGCCACCAGCCTCTCACAGGTAGTCTGAGAGCCACAGCCATGGTTTCCTGAGGAACCCAACCTGAACAATAGCCATCCGCAGTCCAGTTCTTCAGCCACCAGCCTCTCACAGTAGCTCAGCTGGTCTGAGAGCAACAGCCGTGGTTCCTTGAAGAACCTGACCTGCAAGGCTGTCATCAGCAGTCCAGGTCTGAAGCCATCAGCCTCTCACAGATGCTCAGGTAGTTTGAGAGCCACAGCCACAGTTCTCTGATGGACCCAACCTGCCACATTGCCATCCAAAGTCCAGGTCTGAAGCCACCAGCCTCTCACAGAAGCTCAGATGGTCTGAACAATCAAGCCATGGTTCTCTGAGGAACTCAACCTGCCAGACAGCCATCTGCAGTTCAGTTCTAAAGCCACTAGACCCTCACAGAATCTCAGGTAGTCTGACAGCCAGAGCCACGGTTCCCTGATTAACCCAACCTGCCAGACTGCCATCCGCAGTTCAAGTGTGAAGCCACCAGCCCCTCATAGAAGTCAGGTAGTCTTAGAGCCACAGCCACTGTTCTGTGACTAACTCAACTTGCCAGGTTGCCATCCACAGTCCAGGTCTGAAACCATGAGACCCTAACAGAACATCAAGCAGTCTAAAAGTCAGAGCCACAGTTCTCTGATGAACCTGAGCTCCCAGACTGCCATCCGGAGCCCAGGTCAGAAGCCTACCATCCTCTCACAGATGCTCAGGTAATCTGATAGTCACAGCTGCGGTTCCCTGAGAAACCCAACCTGCCAGATTGCCAACCACAGTCCAGGTCTGAAGCCAATAGCCTCTCACAGAAGCTCAGGTGGTCTGAGAACCACAGCCATGGTTCCCTGAGGAACCCAACCTGAAAGACTGCCATCCACAGTCCAGTTCTGAAGAGCCAGCCTCACACAAAAGCTCAGGTAGTGTGAGAGCCACAGTCACAGTCTTTTGATGATCTCAACCTCTCAAACTTCCATCCGCAGTCCAGGTCTGAAGCCACCAGCCCCTCACAGAAGCTCAGGTAGTCTGATAGCAGCAGCTGTGGTTCTCTGTTGAAGCCAACCTGTCAAACTGCTATCCATAGTCCAGGTCTGAAACACCAGCCCCTTAAAGAAGCTCCGGATGTCAGAGCCACAGCTGCGGTTCTCTGATGAACCCGACCTGCCAGACTGACATCCTCAATCCAGGTCTAAAGCCACCAGCCCCTCACAGAAGCTCAGGTAGTTGAGAGCCAGAGCCATGGTTCTCTGAAGATCCCAACCTGCCATACTGCCATCTGTAGTCCAGGTCTAAAACCACCAGCCTCTCACAGAAGCTCACGTGGTCTGAGAGCCACAGCCATGGTTCTCAGAGGAACCCGACCTGCCAGACTGCCATCCACAGTCCAGGACTGAAGACACCTGCCCTCACAATGATCAAGAAGTCTGATAGCCACAGCCACAGTTCTCTGAGGAACCCCACTTGCCATACTGCCATCAACAGTCCAGGTCCGAAGTAACCAGCTACTCCCAGAAACTCAGGTTGTCTGAGTGCCAGCCACAATTATCTGAGGAACCCGACCTTCATGAATGCCATCCACAGTCCACATGTGAAGCCACCAGCCCTCACAGAAGCTCAGGTAGTCTGATAGCAGTAGCCGTGGTTCTTTGATGACCCCGACCTGCCAGACTGCCATCCGCAGTCCAGTTCTGAAGCCATCATCCCCTCCCACAAGCTCAGTTTTTTCTGTGAGCTACAGCTGCGGTTCTCTGATGATCCCAACCTGGCAGACTGCAATCCACAAACCAGGTCTAAAGTGACCAGCCGCTCACAGAAGCTCAGGAAGTCCGAGATCCACAGCGATGGTTCTCTGATGAATCCGACCTGCCGGAATGCTATCAGCAGTCCAGGTCTGAAGCCAACAACCTCTCACAGAAGCTCAGGTAGTCTGAGTGCCGCAGCCACAGTTCTCTGAGGAACCCAACTTGCTAGGCTGACATCTGTCATCCAGGTCTGAAACCACGAGCCCCTCACAGAATATCAAGTAGTCTGAGAGCCACAGCCATGGTTCACAGATGAACCCAACATGACAGACTGCCATCAGCAGTCCACATCTGAAGCCAACAGCCTCTCACAGAAGCTCTGATGGTCTGAGAGCCACAGCCTCAGTTGTCTGAAGAACCCGACTGCCAGACTGCCAATGGCAGTCCAGTTCTAAAGCCTCCAGCCCCTCACAAAAGCTCAGGTAGTCTGAGAGCCACAGCTGTGATTCTCTAAGGAACCCGATCTGTCAAACTGCCATCTGCAGTCCAGGTCTAAAGCCAACAGCCCGTCACAGAATTTCAAGTGGTCTGAGAGCCACAGTCATGGTTCTCTGAGAATCCTGACCTGTCAGATTGCCATCCGAAGTCTAGGACTGATGCCAACAGCTTCTCACAGAAGCTCATGTAGAGTGTGAACTGTAGCCATGGTTCCCTGAGGAACCCAACCTGCTCAACTGCCATCCTCAGGCTGGGTCTGAAATGACCTGTCCCTCACAGAAGCTCAAGTAGTCTGAAAGGTGCAGCCATGGATCTCCAATGAACATGACCTGCCAGACTTCCATTCGCAGTCCAGGTCTGAAGACAACTGCTCCTCTGAGAAGCTCAGGTAGTCTGACAGCCACAGCCGTGGTTCTCAAAGGAACCTGACCTGCCAAACTGCCATCCACAGTACAGGTCTGAAGCTACCGGCCATTCACAGAAGCTCAGGTAGCCTGAGTGCCACAGCCATGGGTCTCTGAGGAACCCAACCTGCCAGACTGCCTTCCGCAGTCCAGGTCAGAAGCTAACAGCCTCTCACAGACACTCAAGTAGTCTGAGAGCAGCAGCCATGGTTCCCTGAGGAACCCAATCTGCCAGATTACCATCCGCTGTCCAGGCATGAAGTCACCAGCCTCTCACAGAAGCACAGGTGGTCTGAGAGCCACAGCCGTGTTTCCCTAAGGAACCCAATCTGCCAGACAGCCATCTGCAGTCCAGTTCTAAAGCCACCAGCCCCTTGAACAAGCTCAGTTTGTCTGAGATCCACTGCTGTGGTTCCCTGTTGAACCTGACCTGCCAGACTGCCATCCACAGCAAAGGTGTGAAGCCACCAGCTCCTCACAGAAGCTCAGGTAGTCTGAGAGCCACAGCCGCAGTTCTGTGACAAACTCAACCTGCCAGATTGCCATCCACAGTCCAGATCTAAATCCACGAGCCCCTCACAGAATATTAAGTAGTCTGAGAGCCACAGCCGCATTTCTCTGATGATCCCGAACAGCCAGACTGTCATCCTGAGTCCAGGTCGGAAGCCCACCATCCATTCACAGATGCTCAGGTAATCTGATAGTCGCAGCTGCGGTTCCCTGAGGAACTCAACCTGCTAGATTGCCATCAGCAGTCCAGGCCTGAAGCCAATAGCCTCTCATAGAAGCTCAGTTGGTCTGAGAGCCACAGCCATGGTTCCCAGAGGGTCCCAACCTGAAAGGCTGCCATCCACAGTCCAGTTCTGAAGCACCAGCCCCTCAGAAAACCTCAGGTAGTGTGAGAGACACAGCCATGGTTTTTTGATGAACCCAACCTCTCTAACTGCCATCTGCAGTCCAGATATGTAACCACTAGCCCCTCACAGATGCTCCTGATGTCTGAGAGCCACAGCCATGGTTATCTGATGAACCTGACCTTCAAGACTGCCATCCGCAATCCAGGTCTAAAGCCACCAGCCCCTCACCGAAGCTCAGGTGGTCTGAGAGCCACAGCTATGGTTCTCAGATGAACACTACCTGCCTGACTGCCTTCCACAGTCCAGCACTGAAGACACCAGCCCTCACAGTGATCAAGAAGTCTAATAGCCACAGCCTTAGTTCTCTGAGGAACCCTACCTGCTATACTGTCATCAGCAGTCCAGGTCCGAAGCCACCAGCTTCTACCAGAAGCTCAGGTTGTTTGAGAGCCACAGCCACAGTTCTCTGAGAAACCCGACCTGCATGACTGCTGTCTACAGACCAGTTCTGAAGCCACCAGCCCTCACAAAAGCTCAGGTAGGCTGAGAGCGACTGCCATGGTTTTCTGATGAACCCATCCTGCCAGACTGCCATCCACCATCCAGGTCTGAAGCCACCAGTCCCTCAGAGAAACTCAGGTAGTGTGAGAGTGACAGCCATGGTTCTCTGATGATCCCATCCTGTCAAACTGCATCAACAGTCCAGGTCTTAAGCCACCAGCCTCTCACAGAAGCTCAAGTAGTCTGTGAGCCACAGTCATGATTCCCTGAGGAACCCGACCTGCCAGACTGCCATCCACATTCCAGGTCTGAAGACACCAGCCCTCACAGAAGCTCAGGCAGTCTGAGAGCCACAGCCACGGTTCTCTGAGGAACCCAATTTGCCAGACTGCCATCTGCAGTCCAGATCTGAAACCATGAGCCTCTCACAGAAGCTCAAGTAGTCTGAGAGCTGCAGCCATGGTTCTCTGATGAACCCGACCTGCCAGACTGCCATCTGCAGTCCATTTCTGAAGCCACGAGCCTCTCATAGAAGCTCAGGTAGTCTGAGAGCCACAGCTGTGGATCACTAAGGAACCTGACCTGCCAGACTGCCATCCACAGTCAAGGTCTGAAGCTAACAGCCTCTCACAGATGCTCAGGTAGTCTGAGAGCCACACCCATGGTTCTCTGATGAACCCAACCTGAAAGACTACCATCCGCAATCCATTTCTGAAACCACCTGCCCCTCACAAAAGCTCACGTGGTTTGAAAGCCACAGCCACAGTTCTCTGACAAACCCAACCTGAAAAATTACCATCCGCAATCCAGTTCTAAAACCACCAGCCCCTCACAAAAGCTCTGGTGGTTTGAAAGCCACAGCCACGGTTCTCTGATGAACCTGTTCTGCCAGACTGCCATCCACCATCCAGGTCAGAAGCCACCAGCCCATCAGAAGCTCAGTTAGTCTGAGAGAAACAGCCACAGTTCCCTAATGAACCCGACCTGTCAAACTGCCATCTGCAGTCTAGGTCTGAAGCCACCAGCCCCTCAGAGAAGCTCAGGTAGTCTGAGAGCCACAGATGCAGTTCTCTGATGAACCCAACCTGCCAGACTGCCATCCTCAGTCCAGGTCTAAAGCCACCAACCCCTCACAGAAGATCAGGTAGTCTGAGAGCTGCAGCTATTCTTCTCTGATGAACTCAACCTGCCAGACTAGCTTCCACAGTCCAGGTCTGAAGCAACTCACCGCTGGCAGAAGCTCAGAAAATCTGAGACCCACGGCCCCTAACAAAAGCTCAGGTGGTCTGAAAGCCGCAGCCATGGTTCTCTGATGAACCCAACCTGAAAAATGACCATCCACAATCCAGTTCTAAAATCACCAGCCCCTCACAAAAGCTCTGGTGGTTTGAAAGCCACAGCCACGGTTCTCTGATGAACCTGTCCTGCCAGACTGCCATCCACCATCCAGGTCAGAAGCCACCAGCCCATCAAAAGCTCAATTAGTCTGAGAGAAACAGCCACAGTTCCCTAATGAACACGACCTGTCAAACTGCCATCTACAGTCTAGGTCTGAAGCCACCAGCCCCTCAGAGAAGCTCAGGTAGTCTGAGAGCCACAGATGCAGTTCTCTGAGGAACCCGACCTAACAGACTGCCATCCGCAGTCCAGTTCTAAAGCTACCAGCCCCTCACAGACGCTCAGGTAGTCTCAGAGCCACAGCCATGGTTCATTGATGAATCCAACCTGTTAGACTGCCATCCACAGTCCAGGTCTGCAGCGACAAGCTGATCACAGAACATCAGGAAATCTGAGCTATGCAGCAGTGGTTCAACGATGAACCTGACCTGCTAGACTGCCATCCTCAGTCAAAGTCTGAAGCCCCAGCTCCTCACAGAAACTCCACTAGTCTAAGAGCTGCAGCCATGGATCTCTGATGTACCCAACCTGCCAGACTACCATCCACAGCCCAGGACTGAAGCCACCAGCCCCTCACAGATGCTCAAGTTGTCTAAGAGCTGCAAACATGGTTCTCTGATGAACCCGACCTGCCAGACTGCTTTCAGAAGTCCAGGTCTGAATCCACCAGCCACTCATAGAAGCTCAGGTAGTCTGAGAGCCACAGCCATGGTTCTCTAAGGAACCTGACCTGCCAGACTGCAATCCACAGTCAAGGTCTGAAGCTAACAGCCCCTCACAGATGCTCAGGTCATCTGAGAGCCACAGCCATGGTTCTCTGATGAACTCAACCTGAAAGACTACTATCTGCAATCCAGTTCTGAAACCACCTGCCCCTCACAAAAGCTTAGGTGGTTTGAAAGCCACAGCCACAGTTCTCTGATGAACCTGTCCTGCCAGACCGCCATCCACCATTCAGGTCTGAAGCCACCAGCCCATCAGAAGCTCAGTTAGTCTGAGAGAAACAGCCACAGTTCTCTAATGAACCCGACCTGTCAAACTGCCATCTGCAGACTAGGTCTGAAGCCACCAGCCACTCAGAGAAGCTCAGGTGGTCTGAGAGCCACAGCTGTGGTTCAATGATGAACCCAACCTGCCAGACTGCCATCCACAATCCAGGTCTGAAGCCATCAGCTCCTCTCAGAAACTCAGGTAGTTTGAGAGCTGCAGCCATGGTTCTCTGACGAACCCAACCTGCCAAACTTCTATATGTAGTCCAGGTCTGAAGCCACCAGCCAATAACAGAGGCCCAGGAAATCTAAGATCCACAACCACAGTTCTCTTATGAACCCAACCTGCCAGACTGCCATCCACAGTCCAGGTTTGAAGCCGCCAACCCCTCACAGAAGATCAGGTAGTCTGGGAGCCACAGTCATGGTTCTCTGATGAACTCAACCTGCCAGACTGCATTGCGCAGTCCAGATCTGAAGCCACCAGCTGCTGAAAGAAGCTCAGGTAATCTGAGACCCACTGCCAAGCTTCTCTGTGGAACCCGACCAGACAGACTGCCATCCATAGTCCAGGTCTGAAACCACGAGCCCCTCACAGAATATCAAGTAGTCTGAGAGACACAGCTGTGGTTCTCTAATGAATCCAACTTGCCAGGTAGCCATCCGCAGTCCAGGTCTGAAGCCAACAGCTTCTCAGAGAAGCTCAGGTGGTCTGAGAGCCACAGCCATGGTTCTCAGAGGAACCCGAACTGAAAGACTGACATCCGCAGTACAGTTCTGAAGCCACCAGCCCCTCACACAAGCTCAGGTTGTGTGAGAACCACAGCCACGATTTTTTGATGAAGCCAAAATCTCAAACTGCTATCTACAGTACTGGCCAGAAGCCACCAGTCCCTCATGGAAGCTCAGGTAGTCTGAGATCCAAAGCGATGGTTCTCAGAAGAATCCAACCTGCCAGACTGCTATCAGCAGTCCAGGTCTGAAGCCAACAGCCTCTCACAGAAGCTCCGGTAGTCTGAGAGCCGCAGCCACAGTTCTCTGAGGAACCCAACTTGCTAGGCTGGCATCTGCAGTCCAGGTCTGATGCCACAATCCCCTCAAAAAAGCCAATGTAGCCTAAGAGCTGCAACCACAGTTCTCTGATGAATCCAACCTGCCAGACTACAATCCACAGTCCAGGTCTGAAGCCACCAGCTCTCACAGAAGCTCAGGTAGTCTGAGAACCACAGCCATGGTTCTCTGCTGAACCCGACCTGCCAGACTGCCACCTGCACTCCAGTTCTGAAGCCACCGGCCCCTCCAACAAGCTCAGTTTGTCTGAGAGCCACAGCTGTGGTTCTCTAATGAACCTGACCTTCCAGACTGCCATCTGCATTCCAGGTCTGAAGCCACCAGCCCATCACAGAAGCTCAGGAATTCTGAGAACCACAGCCATGGTTTTCTGATGAACCCTACCTGCCAGACAGCCATGCTCAGTCCAGGTCTGAAGCCTCCAGAACCTCTCAGAACCTCAGGTCATCTGAGAGCCACAGCCACTGTTCTGTGAGTTACCTGACCTGCCAGATTTCCATCTGCAGCCCAGGTCTGAAACCACCAGCCCGTCACAGAAGCTCAGATAGTCTGACAGCAGCAGCCACGGTCCTCTGAGAAACTCGACCTGTCAGACTGCCATCCGCAGTCCAGATCTGAGAAACCAGTCCCTCACAGAAGCTCAGGTAGTCTGAGAGCAAAAGCCATGGTTCTCTGATGAACCTGACCTGATAGACTCCCTTCCACAGTACAAGTCTGAAGCCACCAGACCCTCAAAGAAGCACAGGTAGTCTGAGAGCCACAGCCGCAGTTATCTGTTAAACCCAACCACCCAGACTGTCATCTGTAGTCCAGGTCTGAAGCCACCAGCCTCTCACAAAAGCTCAAGTAGTTTGACAGCCACAGACACTTTTCTCTGATGAACCCGTCCTGCCAGACTGCCATCCACCATCCATGTCTAAAGCCACCAGCCCCTCACAGAAGCTCAGCTATTCTGAGAGCCACAGCCATGGTTCTCTGATGACTCTGATCTGTTACACTGCCATCCGCAGTCTAGGTGTGCAGTCACCAGCCCCTCACAGATGCTTATGTAGTCTGAGAGCCACAGCCACAGTTCTCTGAAGAACTCGACCTGCCACACTGCCATTCGCAATCCAGGTCTAAAGCCACCAGCCCCTCACAGAAGCTCAGGTAGTCTGAGAGCCACAGCCATGGTTCTCTGATGAACCAGACCTGCCAGACTGCCATCCACAGTCCAGTTCTGAAGCCACCAGCCCCTCACAGAAGCTCAGGTCATCTGAGAGCCACAGCCTCGGTTCTTTAAGGAAACTGACCATCAGACTGACATTCGCAGTCTAGTTCTAAAGCCACCAGCCCCTCACAGAAGCTCAGGTAGTCTGTAAACCGCTGCCATGGTTCCCTGAGAAACCCAACCTGCTTGACTGCCATCCGCAGTCCAGGTTTGAAACCACCTGCCCCTCAAAGAAGCTAAAGTAGTCTGAGAGCTGCAGCTGTGCTTCACTGACACACCTGACCTGCCAGACTGCCATCCACAGTACAGGTCTGAAGCCAAGAACTCCTCACAGAACCTCAAGTAGTCTGAGAGCTGCAGCCATGGTTCTCTGATGAACATGACATGCCAGAATTCCATTTGCAGTCCAGATCTGAAGCCAACAGCCCCTTGGATAAGCTCAGGTAGCCTGAGAGCCACAGTCACGGTTCTCAAAGGAACCCAACCTGCCAGACTGCCATCCTCAGACCAGGTCTGAAGCTACCAGCCCCTCACAGAAGCTCAGGTAATCTGAGTGCCACAGCCGTGGTTCTCTGAGGAACCCAACCTGCCAGATTGCCATCCACAGTCCAGGTCAGAAGTCGCCAGCCTCTCACAGATGCTCAGGTAGTTTGACAGCAGCAGCCACGGTTCCATGAGGAACCCAATCGGCCAGATTGCCATCTGCAGTCCAGATCTGAAGCCACCAGCCTCTGACAGAAGCAGAGGTGGTCTGAGAGCCACAGTCACATTTCCCTGAGGAACCAGACCTGTCAGACAGCCATCCGCAGTCCAAGTCTGAAGCCTCCTGTACCTCATAGAAGCTCAGATAGTCTGAGAGGCGCATCCATGGTTTTCCAATAAACCCAATCTGAAAGACTGCCACCCGCAGTCCTGTTCTGAAGCCACCAGCCCCTCACTAAAGCTCAGGTAGGCTGAGAGACACTGCCGCAGTTTTCTGACTAACCCATCCTGCCAGACTGCCATCCACCATCCAGGTCTAAAGCCACCAGCCTCTCACAGAAGCTCAGGTAGTCTGAGAGCCACAGCCATGACTCTCTGATATTCCCAACCTATCAAACTGCCATCAACAGTCCAGGTCTTAAGCCACCAGCCTCTCACAAAAGCTCAGGTAGTCTGTGAGCCACAGTCATGGTTCCCTAAGGAACCCAACATGCCAGACTGCCATCACAGTCCAGGTCAGAAGCCACCAGCCCCTCACAGAAGCTCAGGTAGTCTGAGAGCTGCAGCCATGGTTCTCTGAGGAACCCAATTTGCCAGACTGCTATCTGCAGTCCAAGTCTGAAGCCAACAGCCTCTCACAGAAGCTCAGGTGGTCTGACAGCCAATGCCATGGTTCTCAGAGGAACCTGAACTGAAAGACTGCCATCCACAGTCCAGTTCTGAAGCAACCAGCCCCTCACACAAGCTCAGGTAGTGTGAGAGTCACAGCCATGGTTTTTTGATGAACCCCAGATCTAAACTGCTATCTACAGTCCTGGCCAGAAACCACTAGCCACTCACAGAAGCTCAGGTAGCCTGAGAACCACAGCCGTGGTTCTCTGATAAAGCCGACCTGTCAAACTGCTATCTGTAGTCCTGGACTGAACACATCAGCCCCTCTCAGAAGCTCCAGATGTCTGAGAGCCACAGCCGTCGTTCTCTGATGAAACCGACCTGCAAGACTGCCATCTGCAATCCAGGTCTAAATCCACTAGCCCCTCACAGAAGCACAGGTAGTCTGAGAGCTGCAGCCACAGTTCTCTGAGTTTCTTGACCTGCTGTACTGCCATCTGTAGTCCAGGTCCGAAGCCACCAGATACTCCCAGAAGCTCAGGTTGTCTGAGAGCCACAGACATTGTTCTCTGAGTTACCCGACCTGCCAGATTTCAATCCGCAGCCAAGGTCTGAAACCACCAGCCCTCACAGATGCTCAGGTAGTCTGAGAACCACAGCCATGGTACTCAGATGAACCTGACCTGCCAGACTGCCATCAGCAGCCCAGTTCTGAAGCCACCAGCACCTCCCACAAGCTCAGTTTGTGTGAGAGCCGCAGCCATGATTCTCAGATGAACACGACCTGACAGACTGTCATCAGCAGTAGATGTCTGAAGCCAACAGCTCCTCACACAAGCTCAGGAAGTCTGACAGCCACAGCAATGGATCTCTGATGAGCCCGACCAGCCAGATTGCCATTGGCAGTCCAGGTCTGAAGCCAACAGCCCCTCACAGAAGCTTAGGTCATCTGAGAGCCACAGCCTCGGTTCTTTGATTAGCCCGACCACCAGACTGCAATTCACAGTCTAGTTCTAAAGCCACCAGCCCCTCACAGAAGCTCAGGTAGTCTGTGAATCACAGCCACAGTCCCTTGAGGAGCCCAACCTGCTTGAATGCCATCCGTAGTCCAGGTTTGAAACCACCTGCCCCTCACAGAATCTCAAGTAGTCTGAGAGCCACAGCTGCACTTCTCTGACACACCTGAACTGCCAGACTACCATCTGCAGTCCAGGTCTGAATCCAAGAACTCCTCACAGAACCTCAAGTAGTCTGAGAACTGCAGCCATGGTTCTCTGATGAACACGACATGCCCGAATTCCATTTGCAGTCCAGGTCTGAAGCCACCAGACCCTCACAGAAGCTCAGGTAGTCTGAAAGCCACAGCCATGGTTCTCAAAGGAACCCGACCTGCCAGACTGCCATCCACAGTCCAGGTCAAAATTCGCCAGCCTCTCACAGACGCTCAGGTAGTCTGACAGCAGCAGCCACGGTTCCATGAGGAGCCCAATCTGCCAGATTGCCATCCGCAGTCCAGATCTGAAGCCACCTGCCTCTGACAGAAGCAGAGGTGGTCTGAGAGCCACAGCCGCAATTCCCTGAGGAACCGGACCTGTCAGACAGCCATCCGCAGTCCAGGTCTGAAGCCTCTGCACCTCATAGAAGCACAGATAGTCTGAGAGGCACAGCCATGGTTTTCCGATGAACCCGACCTGAAAGACTGCCACCCGCAGTCCAGTTCTGAAGCCACCAGCTCCTCACTAAAGCTCAGGTAGGCTGAGAGCCACTGCCGTGGTTTTCTGACTAACCCGACCTGCCAGACTGCCATCCCCCATCCAGATCTGAAGCCACCAGCCCCTCACAGAAGCTCAGGTAGTCTGAGAGCCACAGCCATGATTCTCTGATATTCCCAACCTATCAAACTGCCATCAACAGTCCAGTTCTTAAGCCACCAGCCTCTCACAAAAGCTCAGGTAGTCTGTGAGCCACAGCTGTGGTTCCCTGAGGAACCTGACATGCCAGACTGCCATCCACAGTCCAGGTCAGAAGCCACCAGCCCCTCACAGAAGCTCAGGTAGTCTGAGAGCTGCAGCCGTGGTTCTCTGAGGAACCCAATTTGCTAGACTGCTATCCGCAGTCCAGGTCTGAAGCCAACAGCCTCCCATAGAAGCTCAGGTGGTCTGACAGCCAAAGCCATGGTTCTCAGAAGAACCTGAACTGAAAGACTGCCATCCACAGTCCAGTTCTGAAGCCACCATCCCCTCACAAAAGCTCAGGTAGTGTGAGAGCCACAGCCATGGTTTTTTGATGAACCCAAAATCTCAAACTGCTATCTACAGTCCTGGTCTGAACACACCAGCCCCCTTCAGAAGCTCCAGATATCTGAGAGCCACAGCCGCGGTTCTCTGATGAAACCGACCTGCAAGACTGCCATCTGTAATCCAGGTCTAAATCCACTAGCACCTAACAGAAGCCCAGGTAGTCTGAGAGCTGCAGCCATGGTTCTCAGAGAATCTTGACCTGCCGTACTGCCATCTGTAGTCCAGGTACGAAGCCACCAGGTACTCCCAGAAGCTCAGGTTGTCTGAGAGCCACAGACATGGTTCTCTGAGTTACCAACCCGCCAGATTTCAATCCGCAGCCAAGGTCTGAAACCACCAGCCTTCACAGATGCTCAGGTAGTCTGAGAACCACAGCCATGGTACTCTGATGAACCTGACCTGCCAGACTGCCATCCGCAGCCCAGTTCTGAAGCCACCAGCCCCTCCCACAAGCTCAATTTGTGTGAGAGCCATGGCCGTGGTTCTCTAATGAACCCAACCTGCCAGACTGCCATCTGCAGTCCAGGTCTGAGCCACCAGTCCCTCACAGAAGCTCAGGTAGTCTGAGAGCCGGAGCCATGGTTCTCTGAGGAACCCAACCAGTCAGACTGCCATCTGCAGTCCAGGTCTGAAGCCAACAGCCCTTCACAAAAGCTCCAGCAGTTTAAAAGCCACAGACACTTTTCTCTGATGAACCTGTCCTGTCAGACTGTTATCCACCATCCAGGTCTAAAGCCACCAGCCCCTCACAGAAGCTCAGGTAGTCTAAGAGCCGCAGCCATGGTTCTCAGATGAACACGACTTGAAAGACTGCCATCGGCAGTACATGTCTGAAGCCAGCAGCCCCTCACACAAGCTCAGGAAGTCTGACAGCCACAGCCATGGATCTCTGTTGAGCCCAAGCAGCCAGACTGCCATTGGCAGTCCAGGTCTGAAGTCAACAGCCCCTCACAGAAGCTCAGGTCATCTGAGAGCCACAGCCTCAGTTCTTTGAGGAACCCGGCCACCAGACTGCCATTCGCAGTCTAGTTCTCAAGTCACCAGCCCCTCATAGAAGCCCAGGTAGTCTGTGAACCACAGCCACAGTTCCCTGAGGAACTCAACCTGCTCGACTGCCATCCGCAGTCCAGGTCTGAAACCACCTGCTCCTCACAGAACCTCAAGTAATCTGAGGGCCACAGCTGCGCTTCTCTGACACACCTGACCTGCCAGACTGCCATCCGCAGTCCAGGTCTGAAGCCAAGAACTCCTTATAGAACCTCAAGTAGTCTGAGAGCTGCAGCCATGGTTCTCTAATGAACACAACATGCCAGATTTCCATTTGCAGTCCAGATCTGAAGCCAAGAGCCCCTCTGAGAAGCTCAGGTAGCCTGAGAGCCACAGTCATGGTTCTCTAAGGAACCTGACCTGCCAAACTGCCATCCTCAGACCAGGTCTGAAGCTACCAGCCCCTCACAGAAGCTCAGGTAGTCTTAGTGCCACAGCCATGGCTCTCTGAGGAACCCGACCTGCCAGACTGCCATCCACAGTCCATGTCAGAAGTCGCCAGCCTCTCATATAAGCAGAAGTGGTCTGAGAGCTGCAGCTGCATTTCCCTGAGTAACTGGACCTGTTAGACAGCCATCCGCAGTCCAAGTCTGAAGCCTCCTGCACCTCATAGAAGCTCAGATAGTCTGAGAGGTGTAGCCATGGTTTTCTAATGAACCCGACCTGAAAGATTGCCACCCGCAGTCCAGTTCTGAAGCCACCAGCCCCTTACTAAAGCTCAGGTAGGCTGAGAGCCACTGCCGCAGTTTTCAGACTAACCCATCCTGCCAGACTGCCATCCACCATCCAGATCTGAAGCCACCAGCTCCTCACAGAAGCTCAGGTAGTCTGAGAGCCACAGTCATGATTCTCTGATATTCCCAACCAGTCAAACTGCCATCAACATAGAAACATAGAAACATAGAATTTGACGGCAGATAAGGACAGCTTGGCCCACCCAGTCTGCCCATTTCCCAGCCTACTGGATAAGCTGCAGATCCTAGTTAACCAGCAGCTTACTTCTTCCTACCCCCACCCCCTAGAATTGCCTTATGACTGTCCCATGCATGCTTGAATTCCACCACTGTTTTTGACTCCACGTTCTCCTCCGGAAGGCCGTTCCATGCATCCACAACCCTCTCTGTGAAAAAATACTTCCTTAAATTACCTCTGAGCCACCCCCCCTCTATCTTCAAATTGTGCCCCCTTGTTCTTGCACACCTCTTTTTTTGAAAGATACTACCCTCTTGGACTTTGTCGATTCCTTGAGGTACTTGAAAGTTTCTACCATGTCCCCCTCCCTCCTTTCCTCAGTAATATACATATTAAGCTCTTAAGTCTCTCTTCATATGTCTTCTGGTGCAGACCCTGCACCATTTTAGTTACCCTCCTCTGGACAGCTTCAATCCTGTCTATGTCTTTGTGAAGACTGGGTCTCCAGAACTACACGCAGTACTCCAGATAGGGTCTGACCAGCTGTCTGTACAAAGGGGTAATAACTTCCTGTTTTCTACTGGTGATGCCTCTCCCTATGCATCCCAGTATCCCCCCAGCCCTCCTTGCTGCCCTCTCACATTGCTTGCCCACCTTTAGGTCATCTGATATGACTACCCCAGGTCCCTTTCCATTTTTGTTGTTGTTAGTATCTCACCCCATTGTGTACTCTTCCCCTGGGTTTTTGTTTCCCAGGTGCATTACCTTGCACTTGTTAGCATTGAATCTAAGCTGCCATACATTTGACCATTCCTCTAACCTTGCCAAGTCCCTTTTCATCCTTTCCACCCCACCTTGTGCATCAACTCTGTTGCAGATATTTGTGTCATCTGCAAGAGACATTTTTTCTTCCAGTCCTCTGCAATGTCGCTATAAAGACATTGAAGAGGACCGGTCCTGATACTGAACCCCTGCAGCCCCACTAGTAACCCCCTTTCTTCAGAGTGGACTCCATTTACTATTACTCTCTGTGTCCTATTGTCCAGCCAGTTTTTTACCCAGGCTGTCATCTTGGGACCCACTCCCAGGCTAGCTAACTTGTATATTAATCTTTTGTGTGGGACTGTGTCAAATACCTTGCTAAAGTCTAGGTAGGCTATGTCCACAGCCCCTCCCTGGTCTACTACTTTGGTCACCCAGTCAAAGAAATCTATCAGATTTGTCTGGCATGACCTTCCTGCTGTGAATCCATACTGCCGTGGGTCCTGTGCCCCTCTGGCCTCTAGTTACTCGACAATTCTTTCCTTCAGAAGTGATTCCATCATTTTCCCTACCACTGAGGTTAAACTAACAGGTCTGTAGTTTCCTGCTTCTGTCTTGCTCCCACTTTTGTGAAGGGGAATCACATCTTCCCTCCTCCAGTCCTTGGGTACCACCCTATCCTCCCATGATTTGTTAAACAAGGTAGTCAGTGGTGTCACTAATTCTACCCTTAGTTCTTTTAGAATTCTGGGTTAAATCCCATCAGGCCCCATTGCTTTGTCCACCTTCAGTTTTAAGAGTTCTTTCAGAACTCTTTCTTCTGTAAATGGGCTGGTATCAACTTCTGTATCCAGAGTGTTTCTACTGTTTGTTTTAGGTACCTCCCTCTTCCTTTGTAAATACTGAGCAAAATATTTGTTTAGTATCTCTGCCTTTCACAGTCACCCTCTGCCCACCCTCCACCCCCTTTATTAAGCCTCACTATCCCTCCTTGGTCTTCCTTCACTCCTGATGTACCTATAAAGGTTTTATCCCTTCTTAGCTGAGTTGGCTATCTTTTCCTCGGTTTGGGTCTTTGCTGTTCTGACTGCCTTCCAGCTTCCTTTTGCTTTAACTGATACAGTTCTCTGTCCTGCTCCTTCTGTGATTCCTTGTACTTCCTGAATGCTTTCTTTCTCTTGAACCTTCACTGCCATTTCCTTTGAGAACCATAGTGGTTTCTTACATCGTTTCGTTTTGTTTATTTGCTTCACACAAAGGCTTGTTACTCTGTGATGGCAGTTTTATTATTCCCATTGTTCTTCCACCCTCCTTCCTGCCCATTTGCTAGTGCATTCCTTAGGCACTCACCCATTTTGGCAAAGTCAGCCCTCCTAAATTCCAGTACCTTTGCCTTTGTATGGCTTGACTCTAGTGCTGTGTTTATTGTGAACCATACTGTTCAATGGTCACTAGTTCCCAGATGGCTACCCACTTCTACATCTGTGATCCTCTCTTCATCTCCATTTGAGAGAACCAGGTCTAAGATTGCTCCCTCTTGAGCGGGCTCCAATACTAGTTGTCTAAGGCATGCCCTGTGTAGGGCATCTAGAATAACCCCACTCTTTGAAGTGGCTGCTGCAACTGCACTCCAGTTAACATCTGGCATATTCAGATCATCCATCAGCAATATCTCCCCTTTTTCTGCCATACTAAGTATACTTTCTATCATTTCCTTGTCCATTTCCTTCCCCTGAGAAGGGGGTCTGTATACAACCCCTGTGCAGATTGTAGTGCCATTGCCTGCCTCCAAATTGACCCACAGTGCTTCTTCTCCTCCTCCCTGTTTTCCATTTTGTTCTGTTGCTTTTATTCCTTCCCTTATGTAAAGAGCTACTCCTCCTCCTCTTTTACCCTCTCTGTCCCTCCTGTAGATAGTGTATCCTAGTATGTTTACATCCCAGTCATGGTTTTGTGTGAACCATGTTTCTGTGACTGCCACGATATCCAGATGTTCCTCCTCCATCAAGGCCACTATTTCAGGAAGCTTGCTACTCAGACTACGGGCATTGGTACTCATTGCTTTCCATTTTTTGATGGCGTTACCTTCTGTTGCAGCATCCCCCACTGACCTTTCTACCTCGGTCTTTTTCTCATTTAGTACCCTGTTTTGTAGGGAGAGGCTGGGATTTTCCTGCTGCTTATCAGTGCCCCCTGTTGACTAGTTTAAAAGCTTGCCAATGAAGCATTTAAACTGATTGCTCAAAAGACTTGTTCCCTTCCTGGACAGATACAGACCATCCTGCCAATATAGGCTGGTGTCCCTCTAGGTGGAACCCCAGTCCCCAATGAAGCCAAACCCCTGTGCTCCACACCATTTTTTCAACCATTCATTAAACTGCATGGTGCAAAGTACCCTTGCCTCACTTATGCCATTGACAGGCAGTACCTCTGAGAAGGATACTGTGTGTGCTACTTGTCTTAGGCCCCTTCCCAGTTCTACAAAGTCCTTCTGCACTGCTCTAATCTCATGTTGAACCAAGTCATTTGTCCCTAGGTGGACAATGACATCCAGCTCAGACTCCCGTGCAGCTGTTCTCGTGATCCTGATGATGCGCTTCCTGTCCCTCCAAGCCATGGCACCAGGCAGGCACCTTACTTCAGTTTTCCCTGCTCCCCCCAGTTCTATCCCCCTAATAATTGAGTTCCCCACCAGGAGCTGCTTCCTTTCCTTGTGATGTCCTCTGCCTCCTTCCTGTGGGTCTCCCTTGTGACAGGTGTCCTCAGCCTCCTTAAACTCCTCTGTGGGTGCATCCATAGGGGAGCTGTGCTCCCCCAGAATGGTGTATGGATTGTGGAGTGGAACAACTGACTTGGTGTACCTCTGTTCCACCATCCTCACCCTCCCTGAGCCCACTGTGGTCCAACTGCTGTGCTTTCTTTGCAACCTCTGAGGTAGTGGTGGTGGCTCTGGTGCTCCCTGGATGGGGGAGGTTCCCTTCCTACCATCCAGTCTGGCCTGGGGGAAGGTTCTCTTTCTGCTGTCCAGTGTGGCCTGAAGACGGGCAAATTCCTCCCTCAGGGCAGAGAGTTGTCTGCAAATAGGGCAGCATCTTAGCCTCCAGAAAGACTCCCGGAAGACTGCTGCCCCATAGCCATTACATTCCACTACTCCCCACATGATTATGTACTTTTTTTGTGTGTGTGTGATTGGTTTGTTATATAGAAATATATATATTATACAATGTGTATGCTTATATTTTCAGTGCTGTGTGCTAGAGAGGATATGACATTGATATGCACCTTGCACTCTTGAGGAAATGATGTCAGAACCCCAGGTATAAAGGAACTATTTCCAGGGGTGGGTGGAGTGAGGGGTGGGAAGGGGTTGGGCCTAAACTGTGCCCTCACAAAACAATCAGCTAAGAGCTCTGACCCACTGCTGCGATGACTGCTGCTTCCTGTCAGCAAGATACAATACACAACAATTTGACAGAGAAAATCCCCTGCTAATCAAAGAGAAAAAAATCCAGACATCCAAGTCAGACACAGGTAAACCTCCCCAGCCCCAAAACAGCCTGGTGTTTGTGCTCTGAAAGCAGTCAGCCCCAAAATAAGTCAGCTGTGCTTTAAAATCTTCCTGCACTGAAAATCTTAAGAATTGTACAAGACTGTCTTTTCCTGATAATTCTAGGTTCCTTATTTCACCTTTCAGTTAGAAGTAGCCTCCACCTGCAGAATATCTGCTACAAACCAAAAACAATTGTAAGGTTCACCTCCTTCTGTTGTGAGCACAACTCGCTTCCTTGCAAATCCTATGTTCAGTATTGCAGCTCCCAGCTAGAGGTAGATTGACTTGAAAAATATTAGCTGTTCTGATGAGTTTGCTATAAAACACTTGCTTATAATACTATTGTTCTTAGGTCTGTTACCAAAGCTATTGGCTGATAAGTAGCTATGATGTAATCACTTCCTGAGAAAGTCTGGAATTTCCTTTTAAGGCACACAAAGATAAACATTAAAAACAGTTTACTGTCTGGGTCAAATACACAACCTGTACCTGCACTTATTTCAGGATTTGTGACAAATTTTTAGCCCGTGGTTTAAACTCTTCCTGCACTGAAAATCTTAAGAATTGTACAAGACTGTCTTTTCCTGATAATTCTAAGTTCATTATTTCACCTTTCAGTTAGAAGTAGCCTCCACCTGCAGAATATCTGCTACAAACCAAAAACAATTGTAAGGTTCACCTCCTTCTGTTGTGAGCACAACTCGCTTCCTTGCAAATCCTATGTTCAGTATTGCAGCTCCCAGCTAGAGGTAGATTGACTTGAAAAATATTAGCTGTTCTGATGAGTTTGCTATAAAACACTTGCTTATAATACTATTGTTCTCAGGTCTGTTACCAAAGCTATTGGCTGATAAGTAGCTATGATGTAATCACTTCCTGAGAAAGTCTGGAATTTCCTTTTAAGGCACACAAAGATAAACACAAAACACAGTTTACTGTCTGGGTCAAATACACAACCAGGTCTTAAGCCACCAGCCTCTCACAGAAGCTCAGGTAGTCTGAGAGCTGCAGCCATGGTTCTCTGACAAACCCAACCTGCCAGACTGCCATCCACAGTCCAGGTCTGAAGCCACAAGCCCCTCACAGAAGCTCAAGTAGTCTGAGAGCTGCAGTCATGGTTCTCTGATGAACCCGACCTGCCAGACTGCTATCAGAAGTACAGGTCTGAATCCACCAGCCGCTCACTAAAGCTCAGGTAGTCTAAAAGCCACAGCCATGGTTCTCTAAGGAACCCAACTTGTCAAACTGCCATCAACAGTCCAGGTCTGAAGCCACCAGTTGATCGCAGAGGTTCATGAAATTTAAGATTCGTAGCCACTGTTCTCTGATGAACCCAACCTGCCAGATTGCCATCTTCAGTCCAGGTCTAAGGCCACCAACCCCTCACAGAACATCAAGTAGTCTGAGAGCCACAGCCATGGTTCTCTGATGAACTCAACCTGTCAGACTGCCTTCTGCAGTCCAGGTCTGAAGCCACCTGCAGCAGACAGAAGCTCAGATAATCTGAGACCCACAGCCATGGTTCTCTGAGAATCCTGACCTGACAGACTGGAATCCACAATCCAGTTCTCAAGCCACCAGCCCTTCACAGAAGCTTTGGTAGTCTGAGAGCCACAGCCATGATTCACTGATGGACCTAACATGTCAGACTGCCATCCACAGTCCAGGTCTGAAGCCACAATCCGATCACAGAAGATCAGGTAATCTGAGATACGCAGCCGTGGTTCTATGATGAAGCCGACCTGCCAGACTGAAATCCTTAGCCCAGGTCTGAAGCCACCAGCCCAGCACAGAAGCTCAGGTATTCTGAGAACCACAGCCATGGTTCTCTAAAGAACCCACCCTGCCACACAGCCATCCGCAGGAAAAGTCTGAAGCCACCAGCCCCTCAAAGATGCTCAAGTAGTCTGAGAGCAGCAGCCATAGTTCCCTGAGGAATCCGACCTGCCTGATTGCCTTCCACAGTGCAGGACTGAAGCCACCAGCCTCTCAAAGAAGCTCAGGTAGTCTGAGAGCCACAACCATGGTTTCTGAGGAACTCAACCTGCCAGACTCCCATAATCAGTCCAGGTCTGAAGCCACCAGCACCTCACAGATCCTCAGGTAGTCTGAGAGCCACAGCCATGGTTCTCTGATGAACCCGCCCTGCCAGACAGCTATCCGCAGTCCAGGTCTGAAACCATGAGCCCCTCACAGAAGCTCAAGTAGTCTGAGAGCCCCAGCAGTGGTTCTCTGATGATTCTGACCTGCCAGATTGTCATCCATAGTCCAGGTGAGAAGCCACCAGCCCCTCACAGAAGATCAGGTAGTCTGAGAGCCATAGCCATGGTTCCCTGAGGATCCCGACCTGACAGATTGCCATCCGCAGTCCAGGTCTTAAGCCACCAGCCTCTGAGAGAAGCTCAGGTAGTCTGTGAGCCACAGCCATGATTCCCTGAGGAGTCTGACCTGCCAGATTGTCATCCGTAGTCCAGGTGAGAAGCCACCAGCCCCTCACAGAAGCTCAGGTAGTCTGAGAGCCATAGCCATGGTTCCCTGAGGATCCCGACCTGACAGATTGCCATCCACAGTTCAGATCTGAAGCCACTAGCCCCTCACAGAAGCTCAGGTAGTCTGAGAGTCACAGCCATAGTTCTCTGAGGAACCCTAATTGCAGGATTGCAATCCACAATCCTGGTCTGAAACCACAAGCCCCTCATAGAATCTCAAGTAGTGTGAGAGCTGCAAACGCGATTCTCTGACAAACCTGACCTGACAGACTGCCATCCGCAATCCAGGTCTGAAGCCACGAGCCCCTCACTGAAGCTCAAGTTGTCTGAGAGCTGCAGCCATGGTTCTCTGATGAACCTGACCTGCCAGACTGCAATCAGAAGTCCAGGTCTGAATCCACCAGCCCCTCATAGAAGCTCAGGTAGTCTGAGAGTCACAGCCATGGTTCTCTGATGAACCCAACCTGAAAGACTGCCATCCACAGTGCAGTTCTGAAAACACCAGCCCCTCACAAAAGCTCAGGTGTTTTGAAAGACACAGCCATGGTTCTTTGATGAACCCATCCTGCCAGACTGCCATCTACCATCCACGTCTGAAGCCACCAGCCCCTCATAGAAGCTCAGGTAGTCAGAGAACCTCAGCCAAGGTTCTCTGATGAATTCGACCTGCCAAACAGCCATCTGCAATCCAGGTCTAAAGCCACCAGCCTCTCATAGAAGCTCAGGTGGTCTGGGAGCCACAGCTGTGGTTCCCTGAGTAACCCAAACTGCCAGACTGCCATCCACTGTCCAGGTCTGAAGCCACCAGCCTCTCACATATGCTCAGGTAGTCTGAGAGCCACAGCCATGGTTCTCTGAGGAACCCAACCTGCCAGCTTGCCATCTGCAGTCCAGGTCAGAAGCCACCAGCCTCTTACAGATGCTCAGGTGGTCTGAGAGCTGCAGCAGTTGTTCCCTGAGGAACCTGACCTACCAGACTGCTATCCATAGTCCAGGTTTGAAACCTCCAGCCCCTCATAGAAGCTCAAGTAGTCTGAGAGCCACAGCCATGGTTCCCTAAGGAATCCAAAATGCCAGACTGCGATCCACAGTCAAGGTCTGAGGCTAACAGCCCCTCCCAGATGCTCAGATAGTCTGAGAGCCACAGCCGAGGTTCTCTGATGAACCCAACCTGAAAGACTGCCATCTGCAGTGCAGTTCTGAAAAAAACAGCCCCTCACAGGTGGTTTGAAAGTCACAGACATGGTTCTCTGATGAACCCATCCTGCCAGACTGCCTTCCACCATCCAGGTCTGAAGCCACCAGCCCATCAGAAGCTTAGTTAGTCTGAGAGAAACAGTCACAGTTCTCTAATGAATCTGACCTGTCAAACTGCCATTTGTAGTTTAGGTCTGTAGCCACCAGCACCTCACAGAAGCTCAGGAAATCTAAGATCCGCAACCATGGTTCTCTGATCAACCTAACCTGCCAGACTGCCATCCGCAATCCAGGTCTAAAGCCATCAATCCCTCATAGAAAATCAGGCAGTCTGAGAGCCACAGCCATGGTTCTCTGATTAACTCAACCTGCCAGACTGCCTTGAGCAGTCCAGGTCTGAAGCCACCAGCCACTGACAGAAGCTCATGTAATCTGAGACCCACAGCCGCGGTTCTCTTAGGAACCCAACCTGACAGGTTGCCATCCTCAGTCCAGTTCTAAAGCCACCAGCCCCTCACAGAAGTTCAGGTAGTCTGAGAGCTGCAGCCATCGTTCACTGATGAACCCAACCTGAAAGATTGCCATCCACAGTCCACTTCTGAAGCCACCAGCCCCTCACAAAAGCTCAGGTAGTTTGAAAGTCACAGCCACGGTTCTCTGATGAACCCATCCTGCCAGACTGCTATCCAGCATCCAGGTCTGAAGCCACCAGCCCATCAGAAGCTCAGTTAGTCTGAGAGAAACACCCGGGGTTCTTTAATGAACCCGACCTGTCAAACTGCCATCCGCAGTCTAGGTCTGAAGCCACCAGCCCCTTACAGAACCTCAGGTAGTCAGAGAGCCACAGCAGAGGTTCTCTGATGAATTCAATCTGCCAAACTGCCATCCGTAATCCAGGTCTAAAGCCACCAGTCTCTCATAGAACCTCAGGTGGTCTGAGAACCACAGCTATGGTTCCCTGAGGAATCCAAACTGCCAGACTGCCATCCACTGTCCAGGTCTGAAGCCATCAGCCTCTCACATATGCTCAGGTAGTCTGAGAGCCACAGCCATGGTTCCCTGAGGAACCCAACCTGCCAGCTAGCCATCTGCAATCCAGTTCAGAAGCCACCAGCCTCTTACAGAAGCTCAGGTGGTCTGAGAGCTGCAGCAGTGGTTCCCTGAGGAACCTGACCTTCCAGACTGCCATCCGTAGTCCAGGTTTGAAGCCTTCAGCGCCTCATAGAAGCTCAAGTAGTCTGAGCACCACAGCCATGGTTCTTTAAGGAACCCAACCAGCCAGACTGCCATCCACAGTCACAGTCTGAGGCTAACAACCCCTCACAGATGGTCAGATAGTCTGAGAGCCACAGCCACTATTCTTTGATGAACCCAACCTGAAAGACTGCCATCCGCAGTGCAGTTCTGAAAAAAACAGCCCCTCACAAAAGCTCAGGTGGTTCGAAAGTCACAGCCATGGTTCTCTGATGAACCCATCCTGCCAGACTGCCATTCACCATCCAGGTCTGAAGCCACCAGCCCATCAGAAGCTCAGTTAGTCTGAGAGAAACAGCCATGGTTCTCTAATGAACCTGACCTGTCAAACTGCCATTTGCAGTCTAGGTCTGAAGCCACCAGCACCTCACAGAAGCTCAGGTAGTCTGATAGCCACAGCCGTGGTTCTCTGATGAAACCAACCTGCGAGACTGCTATCCACAATCCAGGTCTGAAGCCACTAGCCCCTCTCAGAAGCTCAGGTAGTTTGAGAGATGCAGCCACGGTTCTCTGATGAACCTGACCTGCCGCACTGCCATCCGCAGTCCAGGTCTGAAGCCACCAGCCAATAACAGAAGCTCAGGAAATCTAAGATCCACAACCATGGTTCTCTGATGAACCTGACCTGCCAGACTGCCATCTGCAATCCAGGTCTAAAGCCACCAACACCCACAGAAGATAAGGCAGTCTGAGAGCCACAGCCATGGTTCTCTGATGAACTCAACCTGCCAGACTGCCTTGTGCAGTCCAGGTCTGAAGCCACCAGCCACTGACAGAAGCTCAGGTAATCTGAGAACCACAGCAGTGGTTCTCTGAGGAACACAATCTGACAGGCTGCCATCCGCAGTCCAGTTGTAAAGCCTCCAGCCCCTGACAGAAGCTCAGGTAGTCTGAGAGCTGCAGTCATGGTTCACTGATGAGCCCAACCTGTCAGACTGCCATCCGCAGTCCAGGACTGAAGCGACAAGCTGATCACAGAAGATCAGGTAATCTGAGATACGCAGCCGCGGTTCTGTGATGAACATGACCTGCCAGACTGCCATCGTCAGTCCAGGTCTGAAGCCACCAGCCAATAACAGAAGCTCAGGAAATCTAAGATCCACAACCGTGGTTCTCTGATGAACCTGACCTGCCAGACTGCCATTTGCTGTCAAGAATCTGAAGACATCAGCAATTCTCAGAAGCTCAGGTATTCTGACAGCCACAGCTGTGGTTCTCTGAAGAACCCACCCTGCCACACAGCCATCCACAGGAAAGGTCTGAAGCCACCAGCCCCTCACAGATGCGCAGGTATTTTGAGACTAGCATCCATCATTCCCTGAGGAATCCGACCTGCCTGATTGCCATCCGCTGTCCAGTTCTAAAGCCACCAGCCCCTCACAGAAGCTCAGGTAGTCTGAGAGATGTGGCCATGGTTCACTGATGAGCCCGACCTGTCAGACTGCCATCTGCAGTCCAGGTCTTAAGCCACCAACCTCTGAGAGAAGCTCAGGTAGTCTGTGAGCTGCAGTCATGGTTCCCTGAGAAGCCTGACCTGCCAGACTGCCATCCACAGTCCAGGTCTGAAGCCACTAGCCCCTCACAGAAGCTCAGTTAGTCTGAGAGTCACAGCCATAGTTCTCAGAGGAACCCTTCTTGCAGGACTGCAATCCGCAATCCTGGTCTGAAACCATGAGCCCCTCACAGAAGCTAAAGTAGTGTGAGAGCTGCAAACGTGGTTCTGTGAAAAACCCTACCTGCCAGACTGCAATCCGCAAACCAGGTCTGAAGCCACGAGCCCCTCACAGAAGCTCAAGTTGTCTGAGAGCTGCAGCCATGGTTCTATGATGAACCCGACCTGCCAGACTGCGATCCGCAAACCAGGTCTGAAGCCATGAGCCCCTCACAGAAGCTCAAGTTGTCTGAGAGCTGCAGCCATGGTTCTATGATGAACCCGACCTGCCAGACTGCAATCAGAAGTCCAGGTCTGAATCCACCAGCCCCTCATAGAAGCTCAGGTAGTCTGACAGCCACAGCAGTGGTTCTCTAAGGAACCTGACCTGCCAGACTGCCATCCAAAGTCAAGATCTGAAGCTTTCAGCACCTCACAGAAGCTCAGGTAGTCTGAGAGTCACAGCCGTGGTTCTCTGACGAACCCAACCTGAAAGACTGCCATCCACAGTCCAGTTCTGAAGACACCAGCCCCTCACAAAAGCTCAGGTAGTTTGAAAGCCACAGCCAGGGTTCTTTAATGAACCTGACCTGTCAAACTGCCACCCGCAGTCTAGGTCTGAAGCCACCAGCCCCTTATAGAACCTCAGGTAGTCAGAGAGCCACAGCCGAGGTTCTCTGATGAATTCAACCTGCCAAACTGCCATCCGTAATCCAGGTCTAAAGCAACCAGCCTCTCATAGAAGCTCAGGTGGTCTGAGAGCCACAGCTATGGTTCCCTGAGGAATCCAAGCTGCCAGACTGCCATCCACTGTCCAGGTCTGAAGCCACCAGCCTCTCACATATGCTCAGGTAGACTGAGAGCCGCAGCCATGGTTCCCTGAGGAACCCAACCTGCCAGCTAGCCATCTGCAATCCAGTTCAGAAGCCACCAGCCTCTTACAGAAGCTCAGGTGGTCTGAGAGCTGTAGCAGTTATTCCCTGAGGAACCTGACCTACCAGACTGCCATCCGTAGTCCAGGTTTGAAGCCTTCAGCCCCTCATAGAAGCTCAAGAAGTCTGAGAGCCACAGCCATGGTTCTCTAAGGAACCTGACCAGCCAGACAGCCATCCATCCACAGTCAAGGTCTGAGCCTAACAACCCCTCACAGATGCTCAGATAGTCTGAGAGCCGCAGCCATGGTTCTCTGATGAACCCAACCTGAAAGACTGCCATCTGCAGTGCAGTTCTGAAAATAACAGCCCCTTCACAAAAGCTTGGGTGGTTCGAAAGTCACAGCCACAGTTCTCTGATGAACCCATCCTGCCAGACTGCCATCCACCATCCAGGTCTGAAGCCACCAGCCCATCAGAAGCTCAGTTAGTCTTAGAGAAACAGCCATGGTTCTCTAATGAACCTGACCTGTCAAACTGCCATTTGCAGTCTAGGTCTGAAGCCACTAGCACCTCACAGAAGCTGAGGTAGTCTGATAGCCACAGCCGTGGTTCTCTGATGAACCCGACCTCCCAGACTGCCATCCACAATCCAGATCTGAAGCCACCAGCCCCTCTCAGAAGCTCAGGTAGTTTGAGAGCTGCAGCCATGGTTCTCTGATGAACCTGACCAGCCAGACTGCCATCCACAGTCCAGGTCTAAAGCCACCAGCCAACAACAGAAGCTCTGAAATTCTAAGATCCGCAACCGTGGTTCTCTGATGAACCTGACCTGCCAGACTGCCATCCGCAATCCAGGTCTAAAGCCACCAACACCCACAGAAGATCAGGCAGTCTGAGAGCCACAGCCATTGTTCTCTGGTGAACTCAACCTGCCCGACTGCCTTGTGCAGTCCAGGTCTGAAGCCACCAGCCACTGACAGAAGCTCAGGTAATCTGAGACCCACAGCAGCAGTTCTCTGAGGAACCCAACCTGACAGGCTGCCATCCGCAGTCCAGTTGTAAAGCCACCAGCCCCTGACAGAAGCTCAGGTAGTCTGAGAGCTGCAGCCATGGTTCACTGATGAGCCCGACCTGTCAGACTGCCATCCACAGTCCAGGACTGAAGCGACAAACCGATCACAGAAGATCAGGTAATCTGAAATACGCAGCCGTGGTTCTATGATGAACACGACCTGCCAGACTGCCATCGTCAGTCCAGGTCTGAAGCCAGGTAGTCTAAGAGCTGCAGCCGTGGATCTCTGATGAACTCAACCTGCCAGACTGCCATCCACTGTCAAGGTCTGAAGACATCAGCCCATCTCAGAAGCTCAGGTATTCTGACAGCCACAGCTGTGGTTCTCTGAAGAACCCACCCTGCCACACAGCCATCCACAGGAAAGGTCTGAAGCCACCAGCCCCTCACAGATGCTCAGGTATTCTGAGACCAGCATCCATCATTTCCTGAGGAATCTGACCTGCCTGATTGCCATCTGCTGTCCAGGTCTGAAGCCACCAGCCTCTCACAGAAGCTCAGGTAGTCTGAGAGCCATAGCCATGGTTCCTGGGGTACTCAAACTGCCAGACTGCCATCCACATTCAAGGTCTGAAGCCACCTGCCCCTCATAGAATCTCAGGTAGTCTAAGAGCCACAGCCAAGGTGCTCTAAGGATCCCGACCTGCCAGACTACCATCCACAGTCCAGGTTTGAAGCTACCAGCCCCTCACAGAAGCTCAGGCAGTCTGAGAGCCACAGCCACAGTTCTCTGAGGAACCTGACCTGCCAGACTGCCATCCGTAGTCCAGGTCTGAAGCCACCAGCCCCTCACAAAAGATCAGGTAGTCTGAGATCCACAGCCATGGTTTCCTGAGGAACCCAATCTACCAGACTGCCATCCGCAGTCCAGGTCTGAAGCCATCAGCCCCTCCCAGAAGCTCCGGTGGTCTGAGAGCCGCAGCCACAGTTCTCTGAGGAAAGCAACTTGCCTGGCTGCCATCTGCAGTCCAGGTATGAAGCCACAATCCCCTCAAAGAAGCTCAAGTAGTCTGAGAGCTGCAGACATGGTCAAGGCCCATAGAATTCTGTGGCCAACGAATTTTGCACAGAACTTGCAATCTACTGCAGAACTTCTGAGGCGCCACAGAATTCACTCTTCTTGTTGATTTTTTATTAATATTTCTGTTTTTCTATAGAATCTGGTTCCCTTCCCCTCTTTTTATATCCTAAACCCCCATATTCTCAGAATGTGATGTTATTATTGCTATAACATCATACATTAGCCAATGAAATGGCTACAATCTGCAACAGAAATGAATAGTCACTTGTCTACCACAGCTCCCACTGCCAGAGATGGTGGCACAGCACATAAGGCATGGTGATATTTGCTCAACCTGCACTACAGCCTGATACAATTTTTAGCCTTACATTACATGGCCTTACACTAGGGCCAACTTAAACAAAACCTTGTCAATAGCACAGACTGTTAAGTCAATACCTCACTTTGTACAAACCTATTAGTGCCTTTAAGGTATAGAGATGCCATCTGAAATGAATAACTGGTAAAATGAATTTAACTGTCATTTTTAAGAAAAATAAAGTAATTATGCCCAGAAAAGTGGAATATAATAATGTGTAGACCTGTTTAAAGAATAGACCCGTTAAATAAATAATTGCACTGTACGCATTTTTGCTAGGGCTATTGATTACATATTGGCATTGGTTGATAGAATCAACTAAAAGTTATGGAGAAATGTTGTGTGCAGGGACAGCTGTTGGGCCAGAGGGTAGCATGCTGTGTTTCCGTGCCAGCAACTCAGGTTCAGAGATTAGCTCTTGGAGCTGGCTGTGCAGCACAAGGACTGGTGGAACACATCATTGCTCGGAGCCTGGGAAAGTGTCAAAAATGAGTTTTGCAATAACTCCTCTATTCCATTTCTAATGGGACCTGTATGAATGAAGATGCAAGTACATGGAAATTAAAAAAATATATTTATATTTATATTTATTCACACACACACACACACACACACACATACAGTATCTCTGTCTCTCTCACCACACACACACACACATTTGTATGTATGTTATAGATTGCATATAAATATATAAGTGATACACAGTGGGAACCTCATGAGTGGTGTAGAAAGCACATACAAATATATAGGTGATAGACAGTGGAAACCTCATTAGTGGGATAGATAGCACGCATATAGAAATACCTTATTTATCACATAAGATCCCCTATGCACATGTCATTTATTTAACAGGCTAGGACCTTAAGGGAGAGACATTTGTTTTGCATTTTTAGGCATAAAATTATTTTTATAATTCTGTTATTTTTTGAACTAGTGTTACTGTGCTTTCCACCATCCTGATTGCTATAACCACTGCCATGAAAGTGAAGTCAGGATGACAAGCTGTCACTGTGATGTGGTAGTTTGTTAGTGCTGCAGAACTTCTGCAGAAATTACAAACTACCGCAGCAGAAGTTCAGCGGCAAATGGTAGTCTTGCTGCAGAACTTGGTCCCACTGTGCCGCAGAAAAATAGGGGCCCTGACCATGGTTCTCTGATGAATCCAACATGCCAGACTGCCATCCGCAGTCCAGATCTGAAGCCACCAGCCCCTCATAGAAGTTCAGGTAGTCTGAGAGCCACAGCAGTGGTTCTCTACGGAATCAGACCTGCCAGACTAGCATCCACAATCCAGGTCTGAAGCAACAAGCCACTTATAGAAGCTCAGGTAGTCTGACAGCCACAGCTGTGGCTCTCTCACAAACCCAACCTGAAAGACTGCCATCCACAGTCCAGTTCAGAAGCCATAAGCCCCTCAAAGAAGCTCAGGTGGTTTGGGAGCCACAGCCATGGTTCTCTGATGAACCCATGTTGACAGACTGCCATCCACCATCCAGATATAAAGCCACTAGCCCCTCATAGAAGCTCAGGTAGTCTGAGAGCCACAGCCATGGATATCTGATGAACCTGACCTGTCAAACTGCCTCTGGCAGTTTAGGCCTGAAGCCACCAGCCCCTCACAGAAGCTCAGGTAGTCTGAGATCCACAGCCGTGGTTCTCTGATGAACCCGACCTGCCAGATTGCCATCTGCAGTCCAGGTCTGAAGCCACCAGCCTCTCACAGAATCTCAGGTAGTCTGTGAGACACAGCCACAGTTTTCTGAGGAACCCGATATGCCAGACTGCCATCCGCAGTCCAGGTCTGAAGCCATCAACCCCTCCCAGAAGCTTAGGTGGTCTGAGAGCCGCAGCCTCGGTTCTCTGAGGAAAGCAACTTGCCAGGCTGCCATGTGCAGTCCAGGTCTGAAGCCACATTCCCCTCAAAGAAGCTCAAGTAGCATGAGAGCTGCAACCATGGTCAAGGCCCCTAGAATTCTGCAGCCAAAGAATTTTGCGAAGAACTTGCAATCTACTGCAGAACTTCTGCGGTGCCACAGAATTCACTCTTCTTGTTGATTTTTTATTAATATTTCTGTTTTTCCATAGAATCTGGTTCCCTTCCCCTCTTTTTATATCCTAACCCCCCTATATGCTCAGAATGTGATGTTATTATTGCTATAACATCATACATTAGCCAATGAAATGGCTGCAATCTGCAACAGAAATGAATAGTCACTTGTCTACCACAGCTCCCACTGCCAGAGATGGTGGCACAGCACATCAGGCATGGTGATATTTGCTCAACTTGCACTACAGCCTGATACAATTTTCAGCCTTACATTATTGCACTAGGGCCAACTTAAACAAAACCTTGTCAATAGCACAGACCTGTTAAGTCAATACCTCACTTTATACAAACCTATTAGTACCTTTAAGGTATAGAGATGCCATCTGAAATGAATAACTGGTAAAATGAATTTAACTGTCATTTTTAAGAAAAATAAAGTAATTATGCCCAGAATAGTGGAATATAATAATGTGTAGACCTGTTTAAAGAATAGACCCGTTAAATAAATTGCACTGTACGCATTTTTGCTAGGGCTATTGATTACATATTGGCATTGGTTGATAGAATCAACTAAAAGTTATAGAGAAATGCTGTGTGCAGGGACAGCTGTTGGGCCAGAGGGTAGCATGCTGTGTTTCTGTGCCGGCAACTCAGGTTCCGAGATTAGCTCTTGGAGCTGGCTGTGCAGCACAAGGATTGGTGGAACACATCATTGCTTGGAGCCTGGGAAAGTATGGTGCAGTGTTCTGTCACATGGTGGACACATTTTGCTGGTCTGGAGAGCTCTATCTCACAATTGGTTCACATGCATGTCATGGCCTGATGGTGTTACACAGTGTGTCAGGGAAAGCAGGTTGACATCAAAAATGAGTTTTGCAATGACTCCTCTATTCCATTTCTAATGGGACCTGTATGAATGAAGATGCAAGTTCATGGAAATTAAAAATATATATATATATTTATACACACACACACACAGTATCTCTGTCTCTCTCACCACAAACACACACACACACACATATTTGTATGTATGTTACAGATTGCATATAAATATATAAGTGATACACAGTGGGAACCTCATGAGTGGTGTAGAAAGCACATACAAATATATAAGTGATAGACAGTGGAAACTTCATTAGTGGGATAGATAGCATGCATATAGGAATATCTTATTTATCACACAAGATCTCCTCTACACATGTCATTTATTTAACAGGCTAGGACCTTAAGGGAGAGCCATTTGTTTTGCATTTTTAGGCATAAATTTATTTTTATAATTCTGTTATTTTTCGAACTAGTGTTACTGTGCTTTCCACCATCCTGATTACTGTAACCACTGCCATGAAAGTGAAGTCAGGATGACAAGCTGTCACTGTGATGTGGTAGTTTGTTAGTGCTGCAGAACTTCCACAGAAATTACAAACCACCGCAGCAGAAGTTCAGCGGCAAATGGTAGTCTTGCTGCAGAACTTGGTCCCACTGTGCCACAGAAAAGCAGGGGCCCTGACCATGGTTCTCTGATGAATCCAACATGCCAGACTGCCATCCGCAGTCCAGGTCTGAAGCCACCAGCTCCTCATAGAAGTTCAGGTAGTCTGACAGCCACAGCTGTGGCTCTCTCACAAACCCGACCTGAAAGACTGCCATCCACAGTCCAGTTCGGAAGCCATAAGCCCCTCAAAGAAGCTCAGGTAGTTTGGGAGCCACAGCCATGGTTCTCTGATGAACCTATCCTGACAGACTGCCATCAACCATCCAGGTCTAAAGCCACCAGCCTCTCATAGAAGCTCAGGTAGTCCGAGAGCCACAGCCTAGGATATCTGATGAACCTGACCTGTCAAACTGCCTCTCGCAGTTTAGGTCTGAAGCTACCAGCCCCTCACAGAAGCTCAGGTAGTCTGAAAGCAACAGCCATGGTTCTCAGACAAATCCAACCTGCCAGACTGCCATCGGCAGTCCAGGTCTGAAGCCAACAGCCTCTCACAGAAGCTCAGGTAGTCTGAGAGCCGCAGCCACAGTTCTCTGAAGAATTCAACTTGCAAGGCTGACATCTGCAGTCCAAGTCTGATGCCACAATCCAATCAAAAAAGCCAAAGTAGTCTGAGGGCTGCCACCATGGTTCTCTGATGAACCCAACCTGCCAGACTGCGATCTGCAGTCCAGGTCTGAAGCCACCAGCCCCTCATAGAAGCTCTGGTAGTCTGACAGCCACAGCCATGGTTCTCTAAGTAACCTGATCTGCCAGACTGCCATCCACAGTCCAGATCTGAAGCTACAAACCCCTCACAGAAGCTCAGGTATTCTGACAGCCACAGCCGTGGTTCTCTAAGGAACCCGACCTGTAAGACTGCCATCCGCTGTCCAGGTCTGAAGCCACCAGCCTCTCACAGAAGCTCAGGCTGTCTGAGAGCCACAGACATGGTTCTCTGAGGAAACCAACCTGCCAGACAGCAATCCACAGTCCAGTTCTAAAGATACCAGACCCTCACAGAATCTCAGGTAGTCTGATAGCCAGAGCCATGGTTCCCTGATGAACCCGAATTGTCAGACTGCCATCCACAGTAAAGGTGTGAAGCCACCAGCACCTCACAGAAGCTCAGGTAGTCTGAGGGCCACAGCCATGGTTCTGTGACAAACTCAACCTGCCAGATTGCCATCTGCAGTCCAGGTCTGAATCCATGAGCCCCTCACAAAATATTAAGTAGTCTGAGAGCCACAGCTGCAGTTCTCTGATGAATCCAGACAGCCAGACTGCCATCCTGAGTCCATGCCAGAAGCCTACCATTCTCTCACAGATGCTCAGGTAATCTGATAGTCGCAGCTGTGGTTCCCTGAGGAACCCAACCTGCCAGATTGCCATCCGCAGTCCATTTCGGAAGCCAATAGCCTCTCACAAACACTCAGGTGGTCTGAGAGCCACAGCCATGGCTCCCAGAGGAACCCGACCTGAAAGGCTGCCATCCGCAGTCCAGTTCTGAAGCACCAGCCTCTCACATAAGCTCAGGTAGTGTGAGAGCCACAGCCATGGTTTTTTGATGAACCCAACCTCTCAAACTGCCATACACAGTCCAGGTCTGAAGCCACTAGCCCCTCATAGAAGCTCAGGTAGTCTGATAGACACAGCCATGGTTCTCTGATGAAGCCAACCTGTCAAACTGCTATCTGCAGTCCAGGTATGAAGCCACCAGCCCCTTCCAGAAGCTCTGGATGTCTAAGAGCCACAGCCCGGTTCACTGATGAACCTCACCTGCCAGACTGCCATCCATATTCCAGGTCTAAAGCCACCAGCCCCTCACAGAAGCTCAGGTGGTCTGAGAGCCACAGCCATGGTTCTCATAAGAACCTGACCTGTGTGACAGCAATCCACAGTCCAGCACTGATGACACCAGCCCTCACAGAGATCAAGAAGTCTATGAGAAACAGCCTTGGTTCTCTGAGGAACCCTACATACAGTATGGCTACTGTCATCAGCAGTCCAGGTCTGAAGCTACCAGCCCCTCACTAAAGCCCAGGTAGTCTGAGAACCACTGCCACAGTTTTCTGACAAACCTGTCCTGCCAGACTGCCATCCACCATCCAGGTCTGAAGCCACCAGCCCCTCACAGAAGCTCAGGTAGTGTGAGAGCCACAGCTGTGGTTCCCTGAGGAACCTGACCTACCAGACTGCCATCCACAGTCCAGCCCTGAAGCCACCAGCCTCTCACAGAAGCTCTGGTGGTCAGAGAGCTGCAGCAGTGGTTCTCTGAGGAACCTGACCTACCAGACTGCCATCTACAGTCCAGGTCTGATGCCTTCAGCCCCTCACAGAAGCTCAGGTCATGTGAGAGCCACAGCTGAGATTCTCTGACAAACCTGACCTGAAAGACTGCCATCCGCAGTCCAGTTCAGATGCCTCCAGACCCTCACAAAAGCTCAGGTAGCTTGGGAGCCACAGCCATGGTTCTCTGATGAACCCATCCTGCCAGACAGCCATCCACCAGCCAGGTCTAAAAACACCAGCCCCTCACAGAAGCTCAAGTAGTCTGAGAGCTACAGCCATGGCTCTCTAAAGAACTCGACCTGCCAGACTGCCATCCGATGTCCAGTTCTGAAGCCACCAGCCCCTCACTAAAGCCCAGGTAGTCTGAGAACCACTGCCACAGTTTTCTGACAAACCTGTCCTGCCAGACTGCCATCCACCATCCAGGTCTGAAGCCACCAGCCCCTCACAGAAGCTCAGGTAGTGTGAGAGCCACAACTGTGGTTCCCTGAGGAACCTGACCTACCAGACTGCCATCGACAGTCCAGCCCTGAAGCCACCAGCCTCTCACAGAAGCTCTGGTGGTCAGAGAGCTGCAGCAGTGGTTCTCTGAGGAACCTGACCTACCAGACTGCCATCTACAGTCCAGGTCTGATGCCTTCAGCCCCTCACAGAAGCTCAGGTCATGTGAGAGCCACAGCCGAGATTCTCTGACAAACCTGACCTGAAAGACTGCCATCCGCAGTCCAGTTCAGATGCCTCCAGACCCTCACAAAAGCTCAGGTAGCTTGGGAGCCACAGCCATGGTTCTCTGATGAACCCATCCTGCCAGACAGCCATCCACCAGCCAGGTCTAAAAACACCAGCCCCTCACAGAAGCTCAAGTAGTCTGAGAGCTACAGCCATGGCTCTCTAAAGAACTCGACCTGCCAGACTGCCATCCGAAGTCCAGGTAAGAAGCCTGCAGCCTCTCACAGAAGTTCAGGTAATCTGAGAACTGCAGACATGGTTCTCAGACCATTCTGACCTACCAGACTGCCATCCACAGTCCGCGTCTGAAGACACCAGCCCTCTCAGAAGCTCAGGAAGTCTGAAAGCCATAGCCATGGTTCTCTGACAAACCTGACCTGCCAAACAGCCATCCACAGTCCAGGTCTGAAGCCACCAGCCCCTCATATAAGCTCAGGTAGTCTGAGAGGCACAGCCATGGTTCTCTAAGGAATCTGACCTGCCAGACTGCCATCCACAGTTCAGGTTAGAAGTTACCAACCGCTCACTGAAGCTCAGGTAGTTTGAGAGCCACAGCCGCAGTTCTCTGAGGAACCCTACCTGCCAGACTGCAATACACAGTCCAGGTCAGAAGCCACCAGCCTCTCACAGACACTTAGGTAGTCTGAGAGCTGCAGCCATGGTTATATGAGGAACCCAACCTGCCAGACTGCAATCCACAGTCAGGTCTGTAACCACCAGCCTCTCACGCATGCTCAGGTAGTCTGAGAGCTGCTGCCATGGATCCTGGAGGAACCCAACCTGCCAGATTGCCATCTGCCATCCAGCCCTGAAGCCACCAGCCTCTCACAGAAGCTCAGGTGGTCTGAGAGCCACAGCAGTGGTTCTCTGAGGAACCTGACCTACCAGACTGCCATCTGCAGTCCAGGTCTGAAGCATCCAACCCCTCATAAAAGCTCAGGTCATCTGAGATCCACAGCCATGGTTCTCTGACAAACCCGACCTAAAAGACTGACATCTGCAGTCCAGTTCAGATGCCTCCAGACCCTCAAAAAAGCTCAGGAAGATTGGGAGCCACAGCCATGGTTCTCTGATGAACCATTCCTGCTAGACTGCCATCCACCAGCAAGGTCTAAAGTCAAAAGCCCCTCAGAGAAGCTCAGGTAGTCTGAGAGCCACAGCCATGGTTCTCTCAGGAACTTGACCTGCCAGACTGCCATCCACAGTCCAGATCTGAAGCTACCAACCCCTCACAGAAGCTCAGATAGTCTGACAGCCACAGCCGTGGTTCTCTGAGGAATATGACCTGCCAGAATGCCATCCACAGTCCAGGTCAGAAGCCACCAGCCTCTCACAGACACTCAGGCAGTCTGAGAGACGCAGCTGTGGTTCTATGAGTAACCCAACCTGCCAGATTGCCATCCGCAGTCCAGGTGTGAAGTCACCAGCCTCTCACAGAAGCTCAGGTGGTCTGAGAGCCTCAGCTGTGGTTACCTGAGGAACTCGACCTGCCAGACAGCCATCCACAGTACAGGTCTGAAGCCAACAGCCTCTCAGAAGCCCAGGTTGTCTGAGAGCCTCAGCCACGGTTCTCTGCGGAACCCAACTTGCCAGGCTGCCATCTGCAGTCCAGATCTGAAGCCACCAGGCCCTCAGAGAAGCTTAGGTATTCTGAGAGCCACAGCTGTGGTTCTGTAAGGATCCTGACCTGTCAGACTGCCATTCACAGTCCAGGTCTGAAGCTACCAGCCCCTCACAGTAGCTCAGGTAGTCTGACAGCCACAGCCATGGTTCTCAGAGGAACCCATCCTGCCAGTCTGCCATCCGCAATCCAGGTCTGAAGCCACCAGCCTCTCACAGGTAATCTGAGAGCCACAGCTGCGGTTCCCTGAGGATCCCAACATGAAAGATAGCCATCTGCAATCCAGATATGAAGCCACCAGACTCTCACAGAAGTTCAGGTGGTCTGAGAGCCACAGCCTCGGTTACCTGAGGAACCTGACCTGCAACACTGTCATCAGCAGTCCAGGTCTGAAGCCACCGACCTCTCACAGATGCTCAGGTAGCTTGAGAGCCAAAACCACAGTTCTCTGATAAACCCAACCTGCCAGATTCCCATCCACAGTCCAGGTCTGAAGCCACCAGCCTCTCTGACAAGCTCAGGTGGTCCGAAAGCCACAGCCATGGTTCTCTGAGGAACCTGAGCTGCCAGACTGCCATCTGCAGTCCAGTTCTAAAGCCACCAGACCCTCACAGAATCTCAGGTAGCCTGAGAGCCTCAGCCATGGTTCCCTGATGAACCCGACCAGCCAGACTGCCATTCACAGTCCAGGTCTGAAGCCACCAGCCAATCACAAAATCTCAGGTAATCTCAGATCCGCAGCCGCAGTTCTCTGATGAAGCCAACCTGCCAGACTGCCATCCTCAATCCAGGTCTGAAGTCACCAGCCCCTCACAGATGCTCAGGTAGTCTGAGAGCCTTAGCTGCAGTTCTCTGATGAACCCAACCTGACAGAATGCAATCCACAGTAAAAATCTGAAGCCACCAGCCTCTCAGAGATGCTTAGGTAGTCTGAGAGCCACAGATGCGGTTCCCTGAGGAACCTCAACTGCGTCATTGATATTCGCAGTCTAAGTCTGAAGCCACCAGTCCCTCACAGAAGCTCAGGTAGTCTGAGAGCCACAGCCACAGTTCTCAGATGAACCTGAACTGCCATACTGCCAGCTGGGGACCAGGTCTGAAGGCACCAGCCTCTCACAGGGTAGTCTGAGAGCCGCAGCAGCAGTTCAGAGAGGAATCTGACCTACCAGACTGCCATCCACAGTCCAGGTTAGAAGCCTCCAGACCCTCATAAAAGCTCAAGCAGTCTGACAACTACAGCCATGGTTCTCTAATGAAACTGACCTGCCAGACTGCCATCCGTAGTCCAGGTCTGAAGCCTGCAGCCTCTCACAGAAGTTCAAGTAATTTGAGAGCTGTAGCCATGGCTGTCAGGCCATCCCGACCTGCCAGACTGCCATCCACAGTCCAGGTCTGAAGACACCAGCCCTCACAGAAGCTCAGGAAGTCTGAAAGCCACAGCCATGGTTCTCTGACAAATCTGACCTGCCAGACAGCCAACCACAGTCCAGATCTGAAGTTACCAACCCCTCACAGACACTCAGGTAGTCTGAGAGCCACAGCCATGGTTCTCTGAGGAACCTGACCTGCCAGACTGCCATCCACAGTCCAGATTAGAAGCTACCAGCCTCTCACAGACACTCAGGTAGTCTGAGAGCCACAGCCATGGTTCTATGAGGGACCCAACCTGCCAGATTGCCATCTGCAGCCTAGGTCTGAAGCCACCAGCCTCTCATAGAAGCTCAGGTCATCTCAGAGACACAGCTGTGGTTCCCTGAGGAATCCAACCTGCCAGACTGGCATCTACAGTCCACGTCTGAAGACACCAGCCTCTCACACACACTCAGGTAGTCTGAGAGCTACTGCCATGGTTCCCTGAGGATCCCAACCTGCCACATTGCCATCCGCCATTCAGGCCTGAAGCCACCAGTCACTCACAGAAGCTCAGGTGGTCTGAGAACCACAGCAGCAGTGCTCTGAGGACTCTGACCTAAGAGACTGCCATCCGCATTCCAGGTCTGAAGCCTCCCACCACTCATAGAAGGTCCAGTGGTCTGAGAGCCACAGCCACGGTTCTCTGACAAACCCGACCTGAAAGACTGACATCCACAGTCCTGTCCGGAAGCCTCCAGACCCTCACAAAAGCTCAGGTGGTTTAGCAGCAACAGCCATGGTTCTCTGATGAATCCGTCCTGCCAGACTGCCATCCACCATCCAGGTTTGAAGCCTCCAGACCCTCATAGAAGCTCAAGTAGTCTGACAGCTGCATCCATGGTTCTCTAAAGAACCTGACCTGCCAGACTGCCATTCACAGTCCACGTCTGAAGACACCAGGCCTCACAGAAGCTCAGGAAGTCTGAAAGCCACAGCCATGGTTCTCTGACAAACCTGACCTGCCAGGCAGCCATCCACAGTCCAGGTCTGAAGCCACCAGTCCCTCATAGAAGCTCAGCTCTTCTGAGAGCCACAGCCATGGTTCTCTGACAAACCCGACCTGGAAGACTGCCATCCGCAGTCCCATTCACATGCCTCCAGACCCTCACAAAAGCTCAGGTAGCTTGGGAGCCACAGCCATGGTTTTGTGATGAACCCGTCCTGCAAGACTGCCATCCACCAGCCAGGTCTAAAGTCACCAGCCCCTCAGAGAAGCTCTGGTAGTCTGAGAGCCACAGCCATTGTTCTCTGATGAACTTGACCTGTCAAACTTCCATCCGCAGTCTAGGTCTGTAGGCACCAGCCCCTCACAGAAGCTCAGGTTTTCTGACAGCCACAGCTGCAGTTCTCTGATGAACCCGACCTGGCAGCCTGCAATCCACAATCCAGGTCTAAAGCCACCAGCCCCTTACAGAAGATCAGGTAGTCTAAGAGAAACAGCCATGGTTCTCTGATTAACCCATCCTGCCAGACTGCCATCCGTAATCCAGGTCAGAAGCCAACAGCCTCCCACCGAAGCTCAGGTAGTCTGAGAGCTGCAACCATGCAGCCATGGCTCTCAGATGAATCCAACCTGCCAGACTGCCAAGGGTGATCCAGGTCTCAAGCCAACAGCCTCTCACAGAAGCTCAAGTAGTCTAAGAGCCGCAGCCACAGTTCTCTGAAGAACCCAACTTGAAAGGCTGCAATCTGAAGTCGAGGTCTGAAGCCACAATCCCCTCAAAGAAGCTCAAGTAGTCGAGAGCTGCAGCAACGGTTCTATGATGAACCCAACCTGCCAGACTGCCATCCGCAGTCCATGTCTGAAGCCACCAGCCCCTCAGAGAAGCTCAGGTAGTCTGAGAGCCACAGCTGTGGTTCTCTAAGCATCCTGACCTGTCAGACTGCTATTCACAGTCCTGGTCTAGGTAGGTAGGTAAAATTTATTTTTATACAGGTAATACATGTCATTTGTACTTAATCCAGTTTACCAGACAGACCTGTGTAAATTCCTAACTAGTTACATACCAATAAGTTCCATGTTAATACATATAAATACAGACACCACAGTATACAAACAACACTGTATACCTAAAGACTTACAATAGCTGGATTATAAAATCTCAAAATCCCAAGGAACCTTAGAGAAAAACATTTAACACTCACAAATGTGAACATATAGCTCCTTTATAGTGTGAGTAAACAATGAATAATTTGGAATTTCTCTTACCTCATCAGGAAGAGAATTCCAAAAACTAGCAGCCTGATATAGTAAAGACCTGTCCCAATATTTATGGGACAGGTCTTGAAGCTACCAGCCCCACACAGAAGCTCAGATATGTCTGAGAACCACAGCCATGGTTCTCTGAGGAACCCATCCTGCCAGACTGCCATCCGCAATCCAGGTCTGAAGCCACCAGCCTCTCACAGGTAATCTGAGAGCCACAGCTGTGGCTCCCTGAGGATCCCAACCTGGAAGATAGTCATCTGAAATCCAGATATGAAGCCACCAGCCTCTCACAGAAGCTCAGGTAGTCTGAGAGCCACAGCCGTGGTTCCCTGAGGAACCCGACCTGCAACACAGTCATCAGCAGTCCAGGTCTGAAGCCACCAACCTCTCACAGATGCTCAGGTAGTTTGAGAGCCAAAGCCAGAGTTCTCTGATAAGCCCAACCTGCCATATTCCCATCCGCAGTCCAGGTCTGAAGCCATCAGCCTCTCTGACAAGCTCAGGTGGTCTGAAAGCCACGGCCACAGTTCTCTGAGGAACCCGACCTGCCAGACTGCCATCTGCAGTCCAGTTCTAAAGCCACCAGACCCTCACAGAATCTCAGGTAGCCTGAGAGCCACAGCCATGGTTCCCTGATGAACCCAACCTGCTAGACACCCATTCACAGTCCAGGTCTGAAGCCACCAGCCGATCACAAAAGCTCAGGTAATCTGAGATCCGCAGCCGCAGTTCTCTGATGAAGCCAACCTGCCAGACTGCCATCCTCAGTCCAGGTCTGAAGTCACCAGCCCCTCACAGATGCTCAGGTAGTCTGAGAGCCGTAGCCGCGGTTCACTGATGAACCCAACCTGCCAGACTGCAATCCGCAATAAAGATCTAAAGCCACCAGCCTCTCAGAGATGCTTAGGTAGTCTGACAGCCACAGATGGGGTTTCCCATAGGAACCTGAACTGCCTCATTGATATTCGCAGTCCAGATCTGAAGCCACCAGTCCCTCACAGAAGTTCAGGTAGTCTGAGAGCCACAGCCACAGTTCTCTGACAAACCTGAACTGCCATACTGCCATCCGGGGACAAGGTCTGAAATCACCAGCCTCTCACAGAAGCTCAGGTAGTCTGAGAGCTGCAACCATGCAGCCATGGCTCTCAGATGAATCCGACCTGCCAGACTGCCAAGGGTGATCCAGGTCTCAAGCCAACAGCCTCTCACAGAAGCTCAAGTAGTCTAAGGGCCGCAGCCACAGTTCTCTGAAGAACCCAACTTGAAAGGCTGCAATCTGAAGTCGAGGTCTGAAGCCACAATCCCCTCAAAGAAGCTCAAGTAGTCGAGAGCTGCAGCAACGGTTCTATGATGAACCCAACCTGCCAGACTGCCATCTGCAGTCCATGTCTGAAGCCACCAGCCCCTCAGAGAAGCTCAGGTAGTCTGAGAGCCACAGCTGTGGTTCTCTAAGCATCCTGACCTGTCAGACTGCTATTCACAGTCCAGGTCTAGGTAGGTAGGTAAAATTTATTTTTATACAGGTAATACATGTCATTTGTACTTAATCCAGTTTACCAGACAGACCTGTGTAAATTCCTAACTAGTTACATACCAATAAGTTCCATGTTAATACATATAAATACAGACACCACAGTATACAAACAACACGGTATACCTAAAAGACTTACAATAGCTGGATTATAAAATCTCAAAATCCCAAGGAACCTTAGAGAAAAAAAACATTTAACACTCACAAATGTGAGCATATAGCTCCTTTATAGTGTGAGTAAACAATGAATAATTTGGAATTTCTCTTACCTCATCAGGAAGAGAATTCCAAAAACTAGCAGCCTGATATAGCAAAGACCTGTCCCAATATTTATGGGACAGGTCTTGAAGCTACCAGCCCCACACAGAAGCTCAGATATGTCTGAGAACCACAGCCATGGTTCTCTGAGGAACCCATCCTGCCAGACTGCCATCCGCAATCCAGGTCTGAAGCCACCAGCCTCTCACAGGTAATCTGAGAGCCACAGCTGTGGCTCCCTGAGGATCCCAACCTGGAAGATAGTCATCTGAAATCCAGATATGAAGCCACCAGCCTCTCACAGAAGCTCAGGTAGTCTGAGAGCCACAGCCACAGTTCTCTGACAAACCTGAACTGCCATACTGCCATCCGGGGACAAGGTCTGAAGTCACCAGCCTCTCACAGAAGCTCAGGTAGTCTGAGAGACACAGCAGTGATTCAGAGAGGAACCTGACCTACCAGACTGCCATCCACAGTCCAGGTTAGAAGCCTCCAGACCCTCATAAAAGCTCAAGTAGTCTGACAGCTACAGCCATGGTTCTCTAATGAAATCGACCTGCCAGACTGCCTTCCGTAGTCCAGGTCTGATGCCTGCAGCCTCTCACAGAAGTTCAAGTAATCTGAGAGCTGTAGCCATGACTCTCAGACCATCCCGACCTCCCAGCCTGCCATCCACAGTCCAAGTCTGAAAACACCAGCCCTCAAAGAAGCTCAGGAAGTCTGAAAGCCACAGCTACGGTTCTCTGACAAACTTGACTTGCCCGTCAGCCAACCACAGTCCGGGTCTGAAGCCACCAGCCCCTCATAGAAGATCAGGTAGTCTGAGAGCCACAGCCATGGTCCTCTAAGGAACCGGACCTGCCAGACTGCCATCCACAGTCCAGGTCTGAAGTTACAAACCCCTCACAGAAACTCAGGTAGTCTGAGAGCCACAGCAACGGTTCTCTGAGGAACAAGACCTGCCAGACTGCCATCCACAGTCCAGGTCAGAAGCCCCAGCTCCTCACAGACACTCAGGTAGTCTGAAAGCCACAGCCATGGTTCTGTGAGGGACCCAACCTGCCAGATTGCCATCCGCAGTCCAGGTCTGAAACCACCAGCCTCTCACAGAAGGTCAAGTCATCTGAGAGCCACAGCTGTGGTTCCCTGAGGAACCCGACCTGCCACACTGGCATCCACAGTCCAGGTCTGAAGACACCAGCCTCTCACACACACTAAGGTAGTCTGAGAGCCACAGCCATGGTTCCCTGAGGGATCCAACCAGCCAGATTGCCATCCACCATCCAGGCCTGAAGCCACCAGTCACTCACAGACACTCAGGTAGTCTGAGAGCCACAGCCATGGCTCTATGAGGAACACAACCTGCCAGACTGCCATCCACAGTCCCGGTCTGAAGCCACCAGCCTCTCACACATGCTCAGGTAGTCTGAGAGCCGCAGCCATGGTTCCCGGAGGAACCCAACCTGCCAGATTGCCATATGCCATCCAGCCCTGAAGCCACCAGCCTCTCACAGAAGCTCAGGTGCTCTGAGAGCCACAGCAGTGGTTCTCTGAGGAACCTGACCTACCAGACTGCAATCCGCAGTACAGGTCTGAAGCATCCAGCCTCTCATTGAAGCTCAGGTTGACTGGGAGCTGCCGCCGTGGTTCTCTAACAAACCCAACCCAAAATACTGAAATCTGCAGTCCAGTTCAGATGCCTCCAGACCCTCACAAAAGCTCAGGAAGATTGGGGCCACAGCGATGGTTCCCTGATGAACCCATCCTGCCAGACTGCCATCCACCAGCCAGGTCTAAAATCAAGAGCCCCTCACAGAAGCTCAGATAGTCCGAGAGCCACAACCACCATTCTCTGAGGAACCCAACCTGCCAGACTGCCATCCACAGTCCAGGTCAGAAGCCACCAGCCTCTCACAGATGCTCAGGTAGTTTGAGAACCAAAGCCAGAGTTCTCTGATAAACCCAACCTGCCAGATTCCCATCCGCAGTACAGATCTGAAGCCATCAGCCTCTCTGACAAGCTCAGGTGGTCTGAAAGCCAGAGCCACAGTTCTCTAAGGAACCCGACCTGCCAGACTGCCATCTGCAGTCCAGTTCTAAAGCCACCAGACCCTCACAGAATCTCAGGTAGCCTGAGAGCTACAGCCATGGTTCCCTGATGAACCCAACCTGCTAGACTGCCATTCACAGTCCAGGTCTGAAGCCACCAGCCGATCACAAAAGCTCAGGTAATCTGAGATCCGCAGCCCCAGTTCTCTGATGAAGCCAACCTGCCAGACTGCCATCCTCAGTCCAGGTCTGAAGTCACCAGCCCCTCACAGATGCTCAGGTTGTCTGAGAGCCATAGCCGTGGTTCACTAATGAACCCAACCTGCCAGACTGCAATCCACAATAAAGATCTGAAGCCACCAGCCTCTCAGAGATGCTTAGGTAGTCTGAGAGCCACAGATGGCATTTCCCATAGGAACCTGAACTGCCTCATTGATATTCGCAGTTCAGGTCTGAAGCCGCCAGCCTCTCACAGAAGCTCAGGTAGTCTGAGAGCCACAGCAGTGGTTCAGAGAGGAACCTGACCTCCCAGACTGCCATCCACAGTCCAAGTCTGAAGACACCAGGCCTCAAAGAAGCTCAGGAAGTCTGAAAGCCACAGCTACAGTTCTCTGACAAACCTGACCTGCCAGACAGCCAACCACAGTCCAGGTCTGAAGCCACCAGCCCCTCATAGAAGCTCAGGTAGTCTGTGAGCCACAGCCATTGTCCTCTAAGGAACCGGACCTGCCAGACTGCCATCCACAGTCCAGGTCTGAAGTTACCAACCCCTCACAGAAACTCAGGTAGTCTGAGAGCCACAGCTGTGGTTCTGTGAGGGACCCAACCTGCCAGATTGTCATCCGCAGTCCAGGTATGAAACCACCAGCCTCTCATAGAAGGTCAGGTCATCTGAGAGCCACAGCTGTGGTTCCCTGAGGAATCCGACCTGCCACACTGGCATCCACAGTCCAGGTCTGAAGACACCAGCCTCTCACACACACTCAGGTAGTCTGAGAGCCACAGCCATAGTTCCCTGAGGGACCCAACCAGCCAGATTGCCATCCACCATCCAGACCTGAAGCCACCAGTCACTCACGGAAGCTCAGGTAGTCAGAAAGCCACAGCCGTGGTTCTATGATGAACCCGACCTGCCAGACTGCCATACACAGTCCAGGTCAGAAGCCACCAGCCTCTCACAGACACTCAGGTAGTCTGAGAGCCACAGCCATGGCTCTATGAGGAACACAACCTGCCAGCCTGCCATCCACAGTCCCGGTCTGTAGCCACCAGCCTCTCACACATGCTCAGGTAGTCTGAGAGCCGCCGCTACGGTTCCCGGAGGAACCCAACTTGCCAGATTGCCATATGCCATACAGCCCTGAAGCCACCAGCCTCTCACAGAAGCTCAGGTGGGCTGAGAGCCACAGCAGTGGTTCTCTGAGGAACCTGACCTACCAGACTGCCATCCGCAGTCCAGGTCTGAAGTGTCCAGTCTCTCATTGAAGCTCAGGTCATCTGGGAACTTCCGCCATGGTTCTCTGACAAACCCGACCTAAAAGACTGAAATCTGCAGTTCAGATGCCTCCAGACCCTCATAAAAGCTCAGGAAGATTGGGGCCACAGCGATGGTTCCCTGATGAACCCGTCCTGCCAGACTGCCATCCACCAGTCAGGTCTAAAGTCAAAAGGCCCTCACAGAAGCTCAGATAGTCTGAGAGCCACAACCATGGTTCTCTGAGGAACCCAACCTGCCAGACTGCCATCCACAGTCCAGGTCAGAAGCCACCAGCCTCTCACAGACACTCAGGCAGTCTGAGAGCTACAGTCGAGGTTCTATGAGGAACCCAACCTGCCAGATTGCCATCTGCAGTCCAGGTGTAAAGCCACCAACCTCTCACAGAAGCTCTGGTGGTCTGAGAGCCTCAGCTGTGGTTACCTGAGGAACCCAACCTGCCAGACAGCAATTCACAGTCCAGGTCTGAAGACAACAGCCTCTCAGAAGCTCAGGTAGTCTGAGACCCGCAGCCATGGTTCTCTGCGGGACCCAACTTGCCAGGCTGCCATCTGCAGTCCAGATCTGAAGCCACAGTCCCCTCAAAGAAGCTGAAGTAGTCTGAGAGCCACAGCCATTGTCCTCTAAGGAACCGGACCTGCCAGACTGCCATCCACAGTCCAGGTCTGAAGTTACCAACCCCTCACAGAAACTCAGGAAGTCTTAGAGCCACAGCTGTGGTTCTGTGAGGGACCCAACTTGCCAGATTGCCATCCGCAGTCCAGGTCTGAAACCACCAGCCTCTCATAGAAGGTCAGGTCATCTGAGAGCCACAGCTGTGGCTCCCTGAGGAATCCAACCCGCCACACTGGCATCCACAGTCCATATCTGAAGACACCAGCCTCTCACACACACTCAGGTAGTCTGAGAGCCACAGCCATAGTTCACTGAGGGACCCAACCAGCCAGATTGCCATCCACCATCCAGCCCTGAAGCCACCAGTCACTCACAGAAGCTCAGGTAGTCAGAAAGCCACAGCCATGGTTCTATGATGAACCCGACCTGCCAGACTGCCGTACACAGTCCAGGTCAGAAGCCACCAGTCTCTCACAGACACTCAGGTAGTCTGAGAGCCACAGCCATGGCTCTATGAGGAACACAACCTGCCAGCCTGCCATCCACAGTCCCGGTCTGTAGCCACCAGCCTCTCACACATGCTCAGGTAGTCTGAGAGCCGGCGCTACGGTTCCCGGAGGAACCCAACTTGCCAGATTGCCATATGCCATCCAGCCCTGAAGCCACCAGCCTCTCACAGAAGCTCAGGTGGGCTGAGAGCCACAGCAGTGGTTCTCTGAGGAACCTGACCTACCAGACTGCCATCCGCAGTCCAGGTCTGAAGCTTCCAGTCTCTCATTGAAGCTCAGGTCATCTGGGAACTGCCGCTGTGGTTCTCTGACAAACCCGACCTAAAAGACTGAAATCTGCAGTTCAGATGCCTCCAGACCCTCACAAAAGCTCAGAAAGATTGGGGCCACAGCGATGGTTCCCTGATGAACCCATCCTGCCAGACTGCCATCCACCAGTCAGGTCTAAAGTCAAAAGCCCCTCACAGAAGCTCAGATAGTCCGAGAGCCACAACCGCGGTTCTCTGAGGAACCCGACCTGCCAGACTGCCATCCACAGTCCAGGTCAGAAGCCACCAGCCTCTCACAGACACTCAGGCAGTCTGAGAGCCACAGTCAAGGTTCTATGAGGAACCCAACCTGCCAGATTGCCATCCGCAGTCCAGGTGTAAAGCCACCAACCTCTCACAGAAGCTCTGGTGGTCTGAGAGCCTCAGCTGTGGTTACCTGAGGAACCCAACCTGCCAGAAAGCAATTCACAGTCCAGGTCTGAAGGCAACAGCCTCTCAGAAGCTCAGGTAGTCTGAGACCCACAGCCACGGTTCTCTGCGGGACCCAACTTGCCAGGCTGCCATCTGCAGTCCAGATCTGAAGCCACAGTCCCCTCAAAGAAGCTGAAGTAGTCTGAGAGCTGCAACCATGGTTCTATGATGAACACGACCTGCCACACTGTCATCCACAGTCCAGGTCTGAAGACTCCAGCCTCTCACAGATGCTCATATAGTCTGAGAGTCACAGCTGTCTTTCCCTGAGGATTCCAACCTGAGAGATAGCCATCTGGAGTCCAGGTCTGAAGCCATCAGCCTCTCACAGAAACTCATGTGGTCTGAGAGCCGCAGCAGTGGTTCCGTGAGGAACCTGAACTACCAGAATGCCATCCGCAGTCAAGGTTTGAAGCCTCCAGCCCCTCATAGGAGCTCAAGTAGACTGAGAGCCACAGTCATTGTTCTCTAATGAACCAGACCTGCAAGACTGCCATCTGTAGTCCAGGTTTGAAGCCTACAGCACCTCACAGAAGTTCAAGTAATCTGAGAGCTGCAGCCATGGTTCTCAGACAATCCTGACCTGCCAGACTGCCATCCACAGTCCAGGTCTGAAGACACCAGCCCTCACAGAAGCTCAGGAAGTCTGAAAGCCACAGTCATGTTTCTCTGACAAACTCGACCTGCCAGACAGCCATCCACAGTCCAGGTGTGAAGCCACCAGACCCTCATAGAAGCTCAGGTAGTCTGAGAGCCACAGCCATTGGTGTCTAATTAACCTGACCTGCCAGTCTGCCATCCACAGTCCAGGTCCGAAGCTATCAACCCCTCACAGAAGCACAGGTAGTCTGACAACCACAGACGAGGTTCTCTGAGGAACCCCACCTGCCAGACTGCCATCCATAGTCCAGGTCAGAAGCCACCAGCCTCTCACAGACACTCAGGTAGTCTGAGAGCCCCAGCTGTGGTTCTATGAAGAACCCAACTTGCCAGACTGCCATCCGCAGTCCAGGTCTGAAGCCACCAGCCTCTCACAGAAGCTCAGGTGATCTGAGAGCCACAGCGGTGGTTCCCTGAGAACCGAACATGCCTGACTGCCACCCACAGTCCAGATCTGAAGCCACCAGCCTCTTACACATGCTCAGGTAGTCTGAGAGCCGCAGCCATGGTTCCCTGAGCAACCCAACATGCCAGATTGCCATCCGCCATCCAAACTTGAAGCCACCAGCCTCTCACAGAAGCTCATATAGTCTGAGAGCTGCAGCCATGCAGCCATGGTTCTCAGATGAACCCGACCTGCCAGACTGCCATCAGCAGACCAGGTCTGAAGCCACAATCCCCTCAAAGAAGCTCAAGTAGTCAGACAGCTGCAACCATGGTTCTATGATGAAAATGACCTGCCAGACTGCTATCCACAGCCCTGTTCTGAATACACCAAACTCACACAGATGATGAGGTAGTCTGAGAGCCACAGCTTAGTTTCCCTGAGAATCCCAACCTGCCAAATAGCCATCTGAAGTCCAGATCTGAAGCCACCAGCCTCTCACAGAAACTCAGGAGCTCTGAGAACCACAGCAGTGGTTGTCTGAGGAACCTGACCTACCAGACTGTCATCTGCAGTCCAGGTTTGAATTTCCAGCCCCTCATACAAGCTCAAGTAGTCTGAGAGCTGCAGCCATGGTTCTCTAATTAACCTGACCTGCCAGACTGCCATCCGTAGTCCATATCTGAAACCTGAAGACTCTCACAGAAGTTCAATTCAACTGAGATTGCAGCCATGGTTCTCAAAGAATCCCGACCTCCCAGACTGCCATCCGCAGTCCAGGTCTGAAGACACCAGCCCTCACAGAAGCTCTGGAAGTCTGAAAGCCACAGCCGTAGTTCTCTGACAATCCCGACCTGCCAGACAACCATCCACAGTCCAGGTCTGAAGCCAACAGCCCCTCATAGAAGCTCAGGTAGTCTGAGAGCCACAGCTGCGGTTCTCCGAGGAACCCGACCTGCCAGACTGATATCCAAAGTCCAGGTCAGAAGCCACTAGATTCTCACAGATACTCAGGTAGTCTGAGAGCTGCAGCCATGGTTCTATGAGGAACCCAACCTACCAGACTGCCATCCACAGTCCAGGTCTGTAGTCACCAGCCTCTCACACATGCTCAGGAAGTCTGAAGAGCTGCAGCCATGGTTCCCAGAGGAACCTAACCTCCCAGATTGCCACCTGCCATCCAGGCCTGATGCCACCAGCCTCTCACAGAAGCTCAGGTAGTCTGAGAGCCACAGCTGCAGTTCTCTGGTGAACCTGAACCACCAGACTGCCATCCGGGGTCCAGGTCTGAAGCCATCAGCCTCGCACATAAGCTCAAGTAGTCTGAGAGCCACAGCAGCGGCTTCCCAGAGGAACTTCACCTACCAGACTACCATCCACAGTCCAGGTTTGAAGCCTCCAGCCCCTCAAAGAAGCTCAAGTAGTCTGAGAGCTACAGCCATGGTTCTGTAAAGAACCCGACCTGCCAGACTGCCATCTGCAGTCCATGTCTGAAGGCACCAGGCCTCACAGAAGGTCAGAAAGTCTGAAAGCCACAGCGACCATTCCCTGACAAACCTGACCTGAAAGACAGCCATCCACAGTCCAGGTCTGAAGCCACCAGCCCCTCATATAAGCTCAGGTAGTCTGAGAGGCACAGCCATGGTTCTCTAAGGAATCTGACCTGCCAGACTGTCATCCACAGCTCAGGTTTGAAGTTACCAACCCCTCACTGAAGCTCAGGTAGTCTGACAGCCACAGCCACAGTTCTCTGTGGAACTCAACCTGCCAGACTGCCTTACACAGTCCAGGTCTGTAGCCACAAGCCTCTCACAGACACTCAGGTAGTCTGAGAGCCACAGCCATGGTTCTATGAGGAACCCAACCTGCCAGACTGCTATCCATAGTCCTGGTCTGTAACCACCAGCCTCTCACACACTCTCAGGTAGTCTGAGAGATGCAGCCATGGTTCCAGGAGAAACCCAACCTGCCAGATTGCCATATGCCATCCAGCCCTGAAGCCACCAGCCTCTCGCAGAAGCTCAGGTAGTCTGAGATCCACAGCAGTGGTTCTCTGAGGAACCTGGCCTACCAGACTGCCATCCACAGTCCAGGTCTGAAGCATCCCCTCATAGAAGCTCAGGTCATCAGGGAGCCACAGCTGTGGTTCTCTGACAAATCCGACCTGAAAGGCTGCCATCCTCAGTCCAGTCCGGAATCCTAAAGACCCTCACAAAAGGTCAGGAAGATTGGGAGTCATAGCCATGGTTCTCTGATGAACCCATCCTGCCAGACTGCCTTCCACCAGCCAGGTCTAAAGTCAAAAGCCCCTCACAGAAGCTCAAGTAGTCTGAGAGCTACAGCCATGGTTCTCTAAAGAACCCGACCTGTCAAACTGCCATCCACAGTCCAGGTCTGTTGCCATCAGCCCCTTACAGAAGCTCAGGAAGTATGAGAACCACAGCCATGGTTTTCTGATGAACCCGACCTGCCAGACTGCCATCTGTAGTACAGGTCTGAAGCCAACAGCCTCTCACAGAAGCTCAGGTGGTCTGAGAGCCAGAGCCATGCAGCCATGGTTATCAGATGAACTTGATCTGCCAGACTGCCATCGGCAGTTCAGGTCTGAGGCCAACAGCCTCTCACAAAAGCTCAGCTAGTCTGAGAGCCACATCCACGGTTCTCTGAGGAACCCAACTTGCCAGGCTACCATCTGCAGTCCAGGTCTGAAGCCACAATCCCCTCAAAGAAGCTCAAGTAGTCTGAGAGCTGCAACCATGGTTCTATGATGAACCCAACCTGCCACACTGCCGTCCGCAGTCCAGGTCTGAAGACAGCAGCCTCCCACAGATGCTCAGGTAGTCTGAGAGCCACAGCTGCGGTTCCCTGAGAAACCAAATCTGCCAGATAGCCATCTGGAGTCCAGGTCTGAAGCCACCAGCCTCTCACAGAAACTCAGGTGGTCTGAAAACCACAGCAGCAGTTCCCTGAGGAACCTAACCTACCAGACTGCCATCCGAATTCCAGGTTTGAAGCCTCCAGCCTCTCATAGAAGCTCAAGTAGACTGAAAGACACAGACATGGTTCTCTAATGAACCTGACCTGCCAGGCTGCCATCTGTAGTCCAGGTTTGAAGCCTGCAGCCCCTCAAAGAAGTTCAAGTAATCTGAGAGCTGCAGCCATGATTCTCAGACAATCCCGACCTGCCAGACTGCCATCAGCAGTCCAGATCTAAAGACACCAGCCCTCACAGAAGCTCTGGAAGGCTGAAAGCCACAGACATGGTTCTCTTACAAACCTGACCTGCCAGAAAGCCATCCACAGTCCAGGTCTGAAGCCACCAGCCCCTCGTAGAAGCTCAGCTAGTCTGAGAGCCACAGCCATGGTTCTCTAAGGAACTCAACCTGCAAGACTGCTATCCACAGTCCAGGTATGAAGCTACCAACCCCTCACAGAAGCTCAGGTAGTCTGAGAGCCACAGCCACGGTTCTCTGAGGAACCCGACCTGCCGGACTGGCATCCACAGTCCAGGTCTGAAGACGCCAGCCTCTCACACACACTCAGGTAGTCTGAGAGCCACAGCCATGGTTCTCTGAGGAACCCAACTTACCAGATTGCCATCTGCCATCCAGGCCTGAAGCCACCAGTCTCTCACAGAAGATCTGGTGGTCTGAGAACTGCAGCAGCAGTGCTCTGAGGTACCTGACCTACAAGACTGCCATCCGCATTCCAGGTCTGCAGCCTCAAGCCACTCATAGAAGCTCCAGGAGGCTGAGATCCACAGCCACAGTTCTTTGACAAACCTGACCTGAAAGACTGCCATCCACAGTCCAGCCCGGAAGCCTCCAGAACCTCACAAAAGCTCAGGTGGTTTGGGAGCCACAGCCATGGTTCTCTGATGAACCCGTCCTGCCAGACTGCCATCCACCATCCAGGTCTAAAGCCACCAGACCCTCACAAAAGCTCAGGAAGTCTGAGAGCCACAGCCGAGATTCTCTGACGAACCTGACCTGTCAAGCTGCCATCCACAGTCTAGGTCTGTTGCCGTCAGCCCCTCACTGAAACTCAGGTAGTCTGAGAGTCACAGCCATGGTTTTCTGATGAGCCTGACCTGCAGACTGCAATCCACAATCCAGGCCTAAGCCACCAGCCTCTCAGAGAAGTTCAGGTAGTCTGAGAGCCGCAGCCATTCACCAATGGTTCTCAGATGAACTCAACCTGCCAGACTGCCATTGGCAGTCCAGGTCTGAAGCCAACAGCCTCTCACAGAAGCTCAGGTAGTCTGAGAGCCACATCCACGGTTCTCTGAGGAACACAACTTGCCAGGCTACCATCTGCAGTCCAGGTCTGAAGCCACAATCCCCTCAAAGAATCTCAAGTAGTCAGAGGGCTGCAACCATGGTTCTATGATGAACCCAACCTGCCACACTGCCATCCGCAGTCCAGGTCTGAAGACAGCAGCCTCCCACAGATGCTCAGGAAGTCTGAGAGCCACAGCTGCGGTTCTCTGAGGAACTCATTCTGCCAGATAGCCATCTGGAGTCCAGGTCTGAATCCACCAGCCTCTCACAGAAACTCAGATGCTTTGAAAACCACAGCAAAGGTTCCCTGAGGAACCTGACCTACAAGACTGCCATCCGCAGTCAAGGTTTGAAGTCACCAGCACCTAACAAAAGCTCAGGTAGTCTGAGAGCCACAGCCGCATTTCTCTGATGAACTTGAACTGCCAGACTGCCATCCGGAGACCGGGTCTGAAGTCACGAGCCTCTCACAGAAGCTCTGGTAGTCTGAGAGCCACCGTCAAGGTTCCCTGAGGAACCCAACCTGCTAGATTACAGCAGTGGCTCAGAGAGGAACCTGACATACCAGACTGCCATCCACAATCCAGGTTAGAAGCCTCCAGCCCAACATAAAAGCTCAAATAGTCTGACAGCTACAGCCATGGTTCTCTAATGAAACCGACCTGTCAGACTGCCATCTGTAGTCCAAGTCTGAAGCCTGCATCCTCTCACAGAAGTTCAGGTAATCTGAGAGCTGTAGCCATGGCTCTCAGACCATCCCAACCTGCCAGACTGACATCCACAGTCCAGTTCTGAAGACACCAGCCTTCAAAGAAGCTCAGGAAGTCTGAAAGCCACAGCCATGGTTCTCTGACAAGCCTGACCTGCCAGACAGCCAACCACAGTCCACGTCTGAAGCCACCAGCCCCTCATAGAAGCTCAGGTAGTCTGAGAGCCACAGTCATGGTTCTCTAAGGAACCTGACCTATCAGACTGCCATCCACAGTCCAGGTCTGAAGATACCAACCACTGAAAGAAGCTCAGGTAGTCTGAGAGCCACAGCCATGGTTCCCTGAGGAACCCAACCTGACAGATTGCCATCTGCCATCCAGGTCTGAAGCCACCAGTCACTCACAGAAGATCTGGTGGTCTGAGAACTGCAGCAGCAGTGCTCTGAGGAACCTGACCTTCCAGACTGCCATCCGCATTCCAGGTCTGCAGCCTAAAGCCACTCATAGAAGCTCCAGTAGTCTGAGAGCCTCAGCCACAGTTCTCTGACAAACTCAACCTGAAAGACTGCCATCCACAGTCCAGCCCGGAAGCCTAAAGACCCTCACAAAATCTCAGGTGGTTTGGGAGCCACAGCCATGGTTCTCTGATGAATCTGTTCTGCCAGACTGCCATCCACCATCCAGGTCTAAAGACCCCCACAGAAGCTCATGAAGTCTGAGAGCCACAGCCGAGGTTCTCTGATGAACCTGACCTGTCAAGCTGCCATCTATAGTCTAGGTCTGTTGCCATCAGCCCCTCACTGAAACTAAGGTAGTCTGAGTGCCACAGTCACAGTTTTCTGAAGAACCTGACCTGCAGACTGCAATACGCAATCCAGGCCTAAGCCACCAGCCCCTCAGAGAAGCTCAGGTAGTCTGAGAGCCACAGCCGTGGTTTTCTTATGAACCCGACCTGCCAGACTGCCATCCGTAGTACAGGTCTGAAGTCAACAGCCTCTCACAGAAGCTCAGGTAGTCTGTGAGCCATAGCCATGCAGCCATGTTTCTCAGGTGAACCCGACCTGTCAGACTGCCATTTGCAGTCCAGGTCTGAAGCCAACAGCCTCTCACAGAAGCTCAGGTAGTCTGAGAGCCACATCCACAGTTCTCTGAGGTACCCAACTTGCCAGGCTACCATCTGAAGTCCAGGTCTGAAGCCACAATCCCCTCAAATAATCTCAAGTAGTCTGAGAGCTGCAACCATGGTTCTATGATGAACCCAACCTGCCACACTGCCATCCGCAGTCCAGGTCTGAAGACAGCAACCTCCCACAGATGCTCAGGTAGTCTGAGAGACACAGCTGCGGTTCTTTGAGGAACCCATTCTGCCAGATAGCCATCTGGAGTCCAGGTCTGAAGCCACCAGCCTCTCACAGAAACTCAGGTGGTCTGAAAAACACAGCAGCAGATCCCTGAGGAACCTGACCTACCAGACTGCCATCTGCAGTCAAGGTTTGAAGCCACCAGCACCTCACAGAAGCTCAGGTAGTCTGAGAGCTGCAGCAGCAGTTCAGAGAGGAACCTGACATACCAGACTGCCATCCACAATCCAGGTTAGAAGCCTCCAGCCCAACATAAAAGCTCAAGTAGTCTGACAGCTACAGCCATGGTTCTCTAATGAAACTGACCTGCCAGACTGCCATCCATAGTCCAGGTCTGAAGCCAGCATCCCCTCAAAGAAGTTCAAGTAATCTGAGAGCTGCAGCCATGGATCTCTTACAAACCCAACCTGCCAGAAAGCCATCCGCGGTCCAGGTCTGAAGCCACGAGTCCCTCATAGAAGCTCAGCTAGTCTGAGAGCCACAGCCATGGTTCTCTAATGAACCTGACCTGCAAGACTGCCATCCACAATCCAGGTATGAAGCTACCAACCCCTCACAGAAGCTCAGGTAGACTGAGAGCCACAGCCACGGTTCCCTGAGGAACCCAACTTGCCAGACTGTCATCCACTGTCCAGGTCAGAAGCCACCAGCCTCTCACAGACACTCAGGTAGTCTGAGAGCCACAGCCATGATTCTATGAGGAACCCAACCTGCCAGATTGCCATCCACAGTCCAAGTCTGAAGCCACCAGCCTCTCATAGAAGCTCAGGTCATCTGAGAGCCTCAGCAGTGGTTCCCTGATGAACCTGACCTGCCAGACTGCCATCTACAGTCCAGGTCTTTAGCCACCAGCCTCTCACACACACTCAAGTAGTCTGAGAGACACAGTCATAGTTCCCTAAGGAATCCAACCTGCCAGATTGCCATCCACCAGCCAGACCTGAAGCCACCAGCCTCTCACAGAAGCTATGATTTTCAGAGATCCACAGCAGTTGTTCTCTGAGGAACCTGACCTACCAGACTGCCATCTGCAGTCCAGGTCTGAAGCCTCCAGCTCCTCACAGAAGCTCAGGTCATTTGACAGCCGCAGCCGTGGTTCTCTGACAAACCTGACCTGAAAGACTGCCATTCGCAGGCCACTTCAGAAGCCTCCAGTCCCTCACAAAAGCTCACGTGGTTTGGGAGTCACAGTAATGGTTCTATGATAAACCCATCCTGCCAGACTGCCAACCACCTTCCAGATCTAAAGTTACCAGCCCCTCACAGTAGCTCAGGTGGTCTGAGAGCCACAGCCATGGCTCTCTGATGAACCTGACCTGGCAGACTGCAATCGGAGTCCAGACCTAAAGTCACCAGCCCCTCACAGAACCTCAGGTATTCTGACAGCCATAGCCATGGTTCTCGGATGAACCCGACCTGCCAGACTGCCATCAGCAGGCCAGGTCTGAAACCAACAGCCTCTCACAGAAGCTCAGGTAGTCAGAGAGCCACAGCCATGGTTCTCTGAGGAACCCAAGCTGCCAGCTAGCCATCTGCAGTCCAGGGCTGAAGCCACCAGCCTCTCACAGATGCTCAGGTGGTCTGAGAGCCACAGTAGCAGTTCCCTGAGGAACCTGACCTACCAGACTGCCATCCACTCACCAGATTTAAAGCCTCCAGCCCATCATAGAAGCTCAAGTAGTCTGAGAGTTACAGCCATGGTTCTCTAATGAACCCAACCTGCCAGACTGCCAACCATAGACTAAGTCTAAAGCTACCAGCCTCTCACAGATGCTCAGGTAGTCTGAGAGCCACAGCAGTGGATCCCAGAGGAACCTGACCTACCAGACTGCCATCCACAGTCCAGGTATTAAGCCTACAGGCCCTCATAGAAGCTCAAGAAGTCTGAGAGCTACAGCCATGGTTCTCTAAAGAACCCCTACCTACCAGACTGCCAACCATAGACCAAGTCTGAAGCCTGCACCCTCTCACAGAAGTTCAAGTAATCTGAGAGTTGCAGCCATTGTTCTCAGATAATCCCGACCTGCCAGACTGCCATCCGCAGTCCAGATCTGAAGATACCAGCCCTCACAGAAGCTCAGGAAGTCTGAAAGCCACAGCTGCAGTTCTCTGACAAACCTGACCTGCCAGACGGCCATCCACAGTACAGGTCTGAAGCAATTAGACCCTCATTGAAGCTCAGTTAGTCTGAGAGCCACAGCCATTATTCTCTACGGAACCTGATCTGCCAGACTGTCATCCACAGTCCAGGTCAGAAGCCACCAGCCTGTCACAGACACTCAGGTAGTCTGAGAGCCACAGCTGTGGTTCTATGAGGAACCCAACCTGCCAGATTGCCATCCACAGTCCAGGTATGAAGCCACCAGCCTCTAACAGAAGCTCATGTAGTCTGAGAGCCGCAGCCATGGTTTCCTGTGGAACTCAACATGCCAGATTGCCATCCGCTGTCCAGGCCTGAAGCCTCCAGCCTCTCATAGAAGCTCAGGTTGTCTGAGAGCTGCTGCCGTGGTTCTCTGACAAACCCAACCTGAAAGACTGCCATCGCCTCCTGACCCTCACAAATACTCAGGTAGTTTGGAAGCCACAGCCTGGTTCTCTGATGAACCCATTCTGCCAGAGTGCCATCCGCCACCGAGGTCTAAAGTCACCAGCCCCTCACAGAAGCTCAGGTAGTCTGAGAACCACAGCAGTGGTTCTTGGATGAACCTGACCTGTCAAACTGCCATCAGCACTCTAGGACTGTAGCCACCAGCTCCTCATAGAAGCTCAGATAGTCTGAGAGCCACAGCCGAGGTTCTCTGATGAACCTGACCTGGCAGACTGCAATCCCCAATCCAGGTCTAAATCAACCAGCCCCTCACAGAAGTTCAGGTAGTCTGAGAGCCACAGCCGCAGTTCTCAGAAGAACCCAAACTGCAAGACTGCCATCTGTAGTACAGCTCTGAAGCCAACAGCCTCACACAGAAGCTCAGGTAGTCTGAGAGCCACAGCTACAGTTCTCTGAGGAACCTAACTTGCCAGACTGCCATTCGCAGTCTGGGTCTGAAGCCACAATCCTCTCAAAGAAGCTCAAGTAATCTGAGAGATGCAGCCATGGTTCTGTGATGAACCCAACCTGCCAGACTGCTATCCGCAGTCCAGGTCTGAAGCCACCAGCCTCTCACAGAAGTTCAGGTGGTCTGAGAGCCACAGCAGTGGTTCCCTGAGGAACCCGACCAGCCAGACTGCCATCCGCCATCCAGGCCTGAAGCCACCAGCCTCTCACAGAAGCTCAAGTTTTCAGAGAGCCACAGCAGTGGTTCCCTGAGGAACACGACCTGCCAGACTGCCATCCGCCATCCAGGCCTGAAGCCACCAGCCTCTCTCAGAAGCTCAGATTTTCAGAGAGCCACAGCACTGGTTCTCTGAGGAACCTGACCTACCAGACTGCAATCTGTAGTCCAGGTCTGAAGCCTCCAGCCCATCACAGAAGCTCAGGTCATCTGACAGCCAAAGCTGAGGTTCTCTGACAAACCTGACCTGAAAGACTGCCTTTCACAGTCCACTCTGGAAGCATCCAGATCCTCAAAAAATCTCAGATATTTTGGGAGCCACAGCCATGGTTCTCTGATGAACCCATTCTGTCAGAATGTCATCCACAATCCAGGACTAAAGCCACCAGCCACAAACAGAAGCTCAGGTAGTCTGAGAGCCACAGCCGTGGCCCTCTGATGAACCATACCTGGCAGACTGCAATCTGAAATCCAGATCTAAAGCCAACAGGCCATCACAGAAACTCAGGTAGTCTGAGAGCCACAGCTATGTTTCTCTGATGAACACGACCTGCTATACTGCCTTCCGTAATCTTGGACTAAAGCCTAAAGCCTCTCACAGAAGCTCAGGTAGTCTGAGAGCCACAGCCATGCAGTCAAGGTTCTCAGATGAACCCAACCTGCAAGACTGCCATCAGCAGTTCAGCTCTGAAGCCAACAGCCTGTCACAGAAGCTCAAGTACTCTGAAAGCCACAGCCACGGTTCTCTGAGAATCCCAACCTGCCAGCTAGACATCTGCAGTCCAGGTCTGAAGCCACCACCCTCTCACAGAAGCTCAGGTGGTCTGAGAGCCACCTCAGTGGTTCCCTGAGGAACCTGACCTACCAGACTGCTATCCACACTGTAGGTTTGAAGCCTTCAGCCCCTCTTAGAAGAACAGGTAGTCTGAGAGCCACAGCCATGGTTCCCTGAGAACCCAACCTGCCAGATTACCATCTGCCATTCAGTCCTGAAGCCACCAGTCACTCACAGAAGATCTGGTGGTCTGAGAACTGCAGCAGCAGTGCTCTGAGAAACCTGACCTACCAGAATGTCATCCGCATTCCAGGTCTGCAGCCTCAAGTCACTCATAGAAGCTCCAGTAGTCTGAGAGCCTCAGCCACAGTTCTCTGACAAACTCAACCTGAAAGACTGCCATCCACAGTCCAGCCCAGAAGCCTAAAGACCCTCACAAAATCTCAGGTGGTTTGGGAGCCACAGCCATGGTTCTCTGATGAATCTGTTCTGCCAGACTGCCATCCACCAACCAGGTCTAAAGCCACCAGACCCTCACAGAAGCTCATGAAGACTGAGAGCCACAGCCAAGGTTCTCTGATGAACCTGACCTGTCAAGCTGCCATCCACAGTCTAGGTCTGTTGCCATCAGCCCCACACTGAAACTCAGGTAGTCTGAGTGCCACAGCCACGGTTTTCTGATGAACCTGACCTGCAGACTGCAATCCGCAATCCAGGCCTAAGCCACCAGCCCCTCAGAGAAGCTCAGGTAGTCTGAGAGCCACAACCGTGGTTTTCTTATGATCCCGACCTGCCAGACTACCATCCGTAGTACAGGTCTGAAGCCAACAGCCTCTCACAGAAGCTCAGGTAGTCTGAGAGCCACATCCACGGTTCTCTGAGGTACCCAACTTGCCAGACTACCATCTGAAGTCCAGGTCTGAAGCCACAATCCCCTCAAATAATCTCAAGTAGCCTGAGAGCTGCAACCATGGTTCTATGATGAACCCAAACTGCCGCACTGCCATCTGCAGTCCAGGTCTGAAGACAGCAACCTCCCACAGATGCTCAGGTAGTCTGAGAGACACAGCTGCGGTTCTCTGAGGAACCCATTCTGCCAGATAGCCATCTGGAGTCCAGGTCTGAAGCCACTAGCCTCTCACAGAAACTCATGTGGTCTGAAAAACACAGCAGCAGATCCCTGAGGAACCTGACTTACCAGACTGCCATCTGCAGTCAAGGTTTGAAGCCACCAGCACCTCACAGAAGCTCAGGTAGTCTGAGAGCTGCAGCAGCAGTTCAGAGAGGAACCTGACCTACTAGACTGCCATCCACAATCCAGGTTAGAAGCCTCCAGCCCAACATAAAAGCTCAAGTAGTCTGACAGCTACAGCCATGGTTCTCTAATGAAACCGACCTGCCAGACAGCCATCCGTAGTCCAGATCTGAAGCCTGCATCCCCTCAAAGAAGTTCAAGTAATCTGAGAGCTGCAGCCATGGTGCTCTTACAAACCCGACCTGCCAGAAAGCCATCCGCGGTCCAGGTCTGAAGCCACAAGTCCCTCATAGAAGCTCAGCTAGTCTGAGAGCCACAGCCATGGTTCTCTAATGAACCCGACCTGCAAGACTCCCATCCACAATCCAGGTATGAAGCTACCAACCCCTCACAGAAGCTCAGGTAGTCTGAGAGACACAGCCACGGTTCTCTGAATAACCCGACTTGCCAGACTGTCATCCACTGTCCAGGTCAGAAGCCACCAGCCTCTCAGAGACACTCAGGTAGTCTGAGAGCCACAGCCATGATTCTATGAGGAACCCAACCTGCCAGATTGCCATCCACAGTCCAGATCTGAAGCCACCAGCCTCTCACAGAAGTTCAGGTCATCTGAGAGCCACAGCAGTGGTACCCTGATGAACCTGACCTGCCAGACTGCCATCTACAGTCCAGGTCGTTAGCCACCAGCCTCTCACACACGCTCAAGTAGTCTGAGAGCCACAGCCACAGTTCCCTAAGGAATCCAACCTGCCAGATTGCCATCCACCATCCAGACCTGAAGCCATCAGCCTCTCACAGAAGCTATGATTTTCAGAGATCCACAGCAGTTGTTCTCTGAGTAACCTGACCTACCAGACTGCCATCCGCAGTCCAGGTCTGAAGCCTCCAGCCCCTCACAGAAGCTCAGGTCATTTGACAGCTGCAGCTGTGGTTCTCTGACAAACCTGACCTGAAAGACTGCCATTCGCAGGCCACTTCAGAAGCCTCCAGTCCCTCACAAAAGCTCACGTGGTTTGGGAGTCAAAGCAATGGTTCTATGATAAACCCACCCTGCCAGACTGCCAACCACCATCCAGATCTAAAGCTACCAGCCCCTCACAGAAGCTCAGGTGGTCTGAGAGCCACAGCCGTGGCTCTCTGATGAACCTGTCCTGGCAGATTGCAATCGGAATCCTGACCTAAAGTCACCAGCCCTCACAGAACACTTCAGGTATTCTGACAGCCACAGCCATGGTTCTCGGATGAACCTGACCTGCCAGACTGCCATCAGCAGCCAACAGCCTCTCACAGAAGCTCAGGCAGTCTGAGAGCCACAGCCACGGTTCTCTGAGGAACCCAAGCTGCCAGCTAGCCATCTGCAGTCCAGGTCTGAAGCCACCAGCCTCTCACAGATGCTCAGGTGGTCTGAGAGCCACAGCAGCAGTTCCCTGAGGAACCTGACCTAACAGACTGCCATCCACTCACCAGGTTTGAAGCCTCCAGCCCATCATAGAAGCTCAAGTAGTCTGAGAGGTACAGCCATGGTTCTCTAATGAACTCGACCTGCCAGACTTCCAACCACAGACCAAGTCTGAAGCTACCAGCCTCTCACAGATGCTCAGGTAATCTGAGAGCAACAGCAGTGGTTCCCAGAGGAACCTGACCTACCAGACTGCCATCCACAGTCCAGGTTTTAAGCCTCCAGGCCCTCATAGAAGCTCAAGAAGTCTGAGAGCTACAGCCATGGTTCTCTAATGAACCCGACCTGCCAGACTGCCAATCATAGACCAAGTCTGAAGCCTGCACCCTCTCACAGAAGTTCAAGTAATCTGAGAGTTGCAGCCATTGTTCTCAGATAATCCCGACCTGCCAGACTGCCATCTGCAGTCCAGGTCTGAAGACACCAGCCCTCACAGAAGCTCAGGAAGTCTTAAAGCCACAGGTGCAGTTCTGTGACAAACCAGTCCTGCCAGACAGCCATCCACAGTACAGGTCTGAAGCAATCAGACCCTCATTGAAGCTTAGGTAGTCTGAGAGCCACAGCCATTATTCTCTATGGAACCTGACCTGCCAGACTGCCATCCACAGTCCAGGTCAGAAGCCACCAGCCTCTCACAGAAGCTCATGTAGTCTGAGAGCCACAGCCATGGTTTCCTGTGAAACCCAACATGCCAGATTGCTATCCGCTGTCCAGGCCTGAAGCCTCCAGCCTCTCATAGAAGCTCAGGTTGTCTGAGAGCCACAGCTGTGGTTCTATGAGGAACCCAACCTGCCAGATTGCCATCCGCAGTCCAGGTATGAAGCCACCAGCCTCTCACAGAAGCTCATGTAGTCTGAGAGCCGCAGCCATGGTTTCCTGTGGAACTCAACATGCCAGATTGCTATCCACTGTCCAGGCCTGAAGCCTCCAGCCTCTCATAGAAGCTCAGGTTGTCTGAGAGATGCTGCCGTGGTTCTCTGACAAACCCAACCTGAAAGACTGTCATCGCCTCCTGACCCTCACAAAAACTCAGGTAGTTTGGGAGCCACAGCCTGGTTTTCTGATGAACCCATTCTGCCAGACTGCCATCCGCCACCGAGGTCTAAAGTCTCCAGCCCCTCACAGAAGCTCAGGTAGTCTGAGAACCACATCAGTGGTTCTTGGATGAACCTGACCTGTCAAACTGCCATCAGCACTCTAGGACTGTAACCACCAGCTCCTCATAGAAGCTCAGATAGTCTGAGAGCCACAGCCGTGGTTCTCTGATGAACCTGACCTGGCAGACTGCAATCCCCAAACCAGGTCTAAATCAACCAGCCCCTCACAGAAGTTCAGGTAGTCTGAGAGCCACAGCCGCAGTTCTCAGAAGAACCCAAACTGCAAGACTGCCATCTGTAGTACAGCTCTGAAGCCAACAGCCTCACACAGAAGCTCAGGTAGTCTGAGAGCCATAGCTACAGTTCTCTGAGGAACCTAACTTGCCAGACTGCCATTCGCAGTCTGGGTCTGAAGCCACAATCCTCTCAAAGAAGCTCAAGTAATCTGAGAGATGCAGCCATGGTTCTGTAATGAACCCAACCTGCCAGTCTGCCATCCGCAGTCCAGGTCTGAAGCCACCAGCCTCTCACAGAAGTTCAGGTGGTCTGAGAGCCACAGCAGTGGTTCCCTGAGGAACCCAACCTGCCAGACTGCCATCCGCCGTCCAGGCCTGAAGCCACCAGCCTCTCACAGAAGCTCAAGTTTTCACAGAGCCACAGCAGTGGTTCTCAGAGGAACCTGACCTACCAGACTGCAATCTGTAGTCCAGGTCTGAAGCCTACAGCCCATCACAGAAGCTCAGGTCATCTGACAGACCCAGCTGAGGTTCTCTGACAAACCTGACCTGAAAGACTGCCTTTCACAGTCCACTCTGGAAGCATCCAGATCCTCAAAAATTCTCAGATATTTTGGGAGCCACAGCCATGGTTCTCTAATGAACCCATTCTGTCAGAATGCCATCCACAATCCAGGACTAAAGCCACCAGCCACACACAGAAGCTCAGGTAGTCTGAGAGCCACAGCCGTGGCCCTCTGATGAACCATACCTGGCAGACTGCAATCTGAAATCCAGATCTCAAGCCAACAGGCTATCACAGAAACTCAGGTAGTCTGAAAGCCACAGCTATGTTTCTCTGATGAACACAACCTGCTAGACTGCCTTCCGTAATCCTGGACTAAAGCTTAAAGCCTCTCACAGAAGCTCAGGTAGTCTGAGAGCCACAGCCATGCAGCCAAGGTTCTCAGATGAACCCAACCTGCAAGACTGCTATCAGCAGTCCAGCTCTGAAGCCAACAGCCTGTCAGAGAAGCTCAAGTACTCTGAAAGCCACAGCCACGGTTCTCTGAGAAACCCAACCTGCCAGCTAGCTATCTGCAGTCCAGGTCTGAAGCCACCACCCTCTCACAGAAGCTCAGGTGGTCTGAGAGCCACCTCAGTGGTTCCCTGAGGAACCTGACCTACCAGACTGCTATCCGCACTGTAGGTTTGAAGCCTTCAGCCCCTCTTAGAAGAACAGGTAGTCTGAGAGCCACAGCCGTGGTTCCCTGAGAACCCAACCTGCCAGATTGCCATCTGCCATTCAGGCCTGAAGCCACCAGTCACTCGCAGAAGATCTGGTGGTCTGAGAACTGCAGCAGCAGGGCTCTGAGGTACCTGATCTACCAGAATGCCATCCGCATTCCAGGCCTGCAGCCTCAAGCCACTCATAGAAGCTCCAGTAGTCTGAGAGCCTCAGCCACAGTTCTCTGACAAACTCAACCTGAAAGACTGCCATCCACAGTTCAGCCCGGAAGCCTAAAGACCCTCACAAAATCTCAGGTGGTTTGGGAGCCACAGCCATGGTTCTCTGATGAATCTGTTCTGCCAGACTGCCATCCACCATCCAGGTCTAAAGCCACCAGACCCTCACAGAAGCTCATGAAGACTGAGAGCCACAGCTGAGGTTCTCTGATGAACCTGACCTGTCAAGCTGCCATCCGTAGTCTAGGTCTGTTGCCATCAGACCCTCACTGAAACTCAGGTAGTCTGAGTGCCACAGCCACGGTTTTCTGATGAACCTGACCTGCAGACTGCAATCCGCAATCCAGGCCTAAGCCACCAGCCCCTCAGAGAAGCTCAGGTAGTCTGAGAGCCACAACCGTGGTTTTCTTATGAACCCGACCTGCCAGACTGCCATCCGTAGTACAGGTCTGAAGCCAACAGCCTCTCACAGAAGCTCAGGTAGTCTGAGAGCCACAGCCATGCAGCCATGTTTCGCAGGTGAACCCGACCTGCCAGACTGCCATTTGCAGTCCAGGTCTGAAGCCAACAGCCTCTCACAGAAGCTCAGGTAGTCTGAGAGCCACATCCACGGTTCTCTGAGGTACCCAACTTGCCAGTCTACCATCTGAAGTCCAGGTCTGAAGCCACAATCCCCTCAAATAATCTCAAGTAGTCTGAGAGCTGCAACCATGGTTCTATGATGAACCCAACCTGCCACACTGCCATCTGCAGTCCAGGTCTGAAGACAGCAACCTCCCACAGATGCTCAGGTAGTCTGAGAGACACAGCTGCGGTTCTCTGAGGAACCCATTCTGCCAGATAGCCATCTGGAGTCCAGGTCTGAAGCCACCAGCCTCTCACAGAAACTCATGTGGTCTGAAAAACACAGCAGCAGATCCCTGAGGAATCTGACCTACCAGACTGCCATCTGCAGTCAAGGTTTGAAGCCACCAGCACCTCACAGAAGCTCAGGTAGTCTGAGAGCTGCAGTAGCAGTTCAGAGAGGAACCTGACATACCAGACTGCCATCCACAATCCAGGTTAGAAGCCTCCAGCCCAACATAAAAGCTCAAGTAGTCTGACAGCTACAGCCATGGTTCTCCAATGAAAACGACCTGCCAGACAGCCATCCGTAGTCCAGGTCTGAAGCCTGCATCCCCTCAAAGAAGTTCAAGTAATCTGAGAGCTGCAGCCATGATGCTCTTACAAACCCGACCTGCCAGAAAGCCATCTGCGGTCCAGGTCTGAAGCCACAAGTCCCTCATAGAAGCTCAGCTAGTCTGAGAGCCACAGCCATGGTTCTCTAATGAACGCGACCTGCAAGACTCCCATCCACAATCCAGGTATGAAGCTACCAACCCCTCACAGAAGCTCAGGTAGTCTGAGAGACACAGCCACGGTTCTCTGAGGAACCCAACTTGTCAGACTGCCATCCACTGTCCAGGTCAGAAGCCACCAGCCTCTCAGAGACACTCAGGTAGTCTGAGAGCCACAGCCATGATTCTATGAGGAACCCAACCTGCCAGATTGCCATCCACAATCCAGATCTGAAGCCACCAGCCTCTCACAGAAGTTCAGGTCATCTGAGAGCCACAGCAGTGGTTCCCTGATGAACCTGACCTGCCAGACTGCCATCTACAGTCCAGATCGTTAGCCACCAGCCTCTCACACACGCTCAAGTAGTCTGAGAGCCACAGCCATAGTTCCCTAAGGAATCCAACCTGCCAGATTGCCATCCACCATCCAGACCTGAAGCCATCAGCCTCTCACAGAAGCTATGATTTTCAGAGATCCACAGCAGTTGTTCTCTGAGGAACCTGACCTACCAGACTGCCATCCGCAGTCCAGGTCTGAAGCCTCCAGCCCCTCACAGAAGCTCAGGTCATTTGACAGCTGCAGCCATGGTTCTCTGACAAACCTGACCTGAAAGACTGCCATTCGCAGGCCACTTCAGAAGCCTCCAGTCCCTCACAAAAGCTCACATGGTTTGGGAGTCAAAGCAATGGTTCTATGATAAACCCACCCTGCCAGACTGCCAACCACCATCCAGATCTAAAGCTACCAGCCCCTCACAGAAGCTCAGGTGGTCTGAGAGCCACAGCCGTGGCTCTCTGATGAACCTGTCCTGGCAGATTGCAATCAGAATCCTGACCTAAAGTCACCAGCCCATCACAGAACTTCAGGTATTCTGACAGCCACAGCCATGGTTCTCGGATGAACCCGACCTGCCAGACTGCCATCGGCAGCCAACAGCCTCTCACAGAAGCTCAGGCAGTCTGAGAGCCACAGCCATGGTTCTCTGAGGAACCCAAGCTGCCAGCTAGCCATCTGCAGTCCAGGTCTGAAGCCACCAGCCTCTCACAGATGCTCAGGTGGTCTGAGAGCCACAGCAGCAGTTCACTGAGGAACCTGACCTACCAGACTGCCATCCACTCACCAGGTTTGAAGCCTCCAGCCCATCATAGAAGCTCAAGTAGTCTGAGAGCTACAGCTATGGTTCTCTAATGAACTCGACCAGCCAGACTTCCAACCACAGACCAAGTCTGAAGCTACCAGCCTCTCACAGATGCTCAGGTAATCTGAGAGCCGCAGCAGTGGTTCCCAGAGGAACCTGACCTACCAGACTGCCATCCACAGTCCAGGTTTTAAGCCTCTCGGCCCTCATAGAAGCTCAAGAAGTCTGAGAGCTACAGCCATGGTTCTCTAATGAACCCGACCTGCCAGACTGCCAATCATAGACCAAGTCTGAAGCCTGCACCCTCTCACAGAAGTTCAAGTAATCTGAGAGTTGCAGCCATTGTTCTCAGATAATCCCGACCTGCCTGACTGCCATCTGCAGTCCAGGTCTGAAGACACCAGCCCTCACAGAAGCTCAGGAAGTCTTAAAGCCACAGGTGCAGTTCTGTGACAAACCTGTCCTGCCAGACAGCCATCCACAGTACAGGTCTGAAGCAATCAGACCCTCATTGAAGTTTAGGTAGTCTGAGAGCCACAGCCATTATTCTCTATGGAACCTGACCTGCCAGACTGCCATCCACAGTCCAGGTCAGAAGCCACCAGCCTCTCACAGAAGCTCATGTAGTCTGAGAGCCACAGCCATGGTTTCCTGTGAACCCAACATGCCAGATTGCTATCCGCTGTCCAGGCCTGAAGCCTCCAGCCTCTCATAGAAGCTCAGGTTGTCTGAGAGCCACAGCTGTGGTTCTATGAGGAACCCAAACTGCCAGATTGCCATCCGCTGTCCAGGTATGAAGCCACCAGCCTCTCACAGAAGCTCATGTAGTCTGAGAGCCTCAGCCATGGTTTCCTGTGGAACCCAACATGCCAGATTGCTATCCACTGTCCAGACCTGAAGCCTCCAGCCTCTCATAGAAGCTCAGGTCGTCTGAGAGCCGCTACCGTGGTTCTCTGACAAACCCAACCTGAAAGACTGCCATCACCTCCTGACCCTCTCAAAAGCTCAGGTAGTTTGGGAGTCAAATCCTGGTTCTCTGATGAACCCATCCTGCCAGACTGCCATCCGCCACCGAGGTCTAAAGGCACCAGCCCTTCACAGAAGCTCAGGTAGTCTGAGAACCACAGCCATGGTTCTCGAATGAACCTGACCTGTCAAACTGCCATCAGCACTCTAGGTCTGTAGCCACCAGCTCCTCACAGAAGCTCAGATAGTCTGAGAGCCACAGCCATGGTTCTCTGATGAACCTGACCTGGCAGACTGCAATCCCCAATCCAGGTCTAAATCAACAAGCCCCTCACAGAAGTTCAGGTAGTCTGAGAGCCACAGCCACGGTTCTCAGAAGAACCCGAACTGCAATACTGCCATCTGTAGTCCAGCTCTGAAGCCAACAGCCTCACACAGAAGCTCAGGTAGTCTGAGAGCCACAGCCACAGTTCTCTGAGGAACCCTACTTGCCAGATTGCCATTCGCAGTCTGGGTCTGAAGCCACAATCCTCTCAAAGAAGCTCAAGTAATCTGAGAGATGCAGCCATGGTTCTGTGATGAACCCAACCTGCCAGACTGCCATCCGCAGTCCAGGTCTGAAGCCAGCAGCCCCTCACAGAAGTCTAGGTGGTCTGAGAGCCACAGCTGTGATTCCCTGAGGAACCCAACCCACCAGACTGCCATCCGCCATCCAGGCCTGAAGCCACCAACCTCTCACAGAAGCTCAAGTTTTCAGAGATCCACAGCAGTGGTTCTCTGAGGAACCTGACCTACCAGACTGCAATCTGTAGTCCAGGTCTGAAGCCTCCAGCCCTTCACAGAAGCTCAGGTCATCTGACAGCCACAGCTGAGGTTCTCTGACAAACCTGACCTGAAAGACTGCCTTTCGCAGTCCACTCTAGAAGCATCCAGATCCTCAAAAAATCTCAGATATTTTGGGAGCCACAGCCATGGTTCTCTGATGAACCCATTCTGTCAGAATGCCATCCACCATCCAGATCTAAAGCCACCAGCCACACACAGAAGCTCAGGTAGTCTGAGAGCCACAGCCGTGGCCCTCTGGTGAACCATACCTGGCAGACTGCAATCTGAAATCCAGATCTTAAGCCAACAGGTCCTCACAGAAACTCAGGTAGTCTGAGAGCCACAGCTATGTTTCTCTGATGAACACGACCTGCTAGACTGCCATCCATAGTCCTGGACTAGAGGGATTAGAGAAGTGCAGGAAGAGTTTGTGGAATTGGGGAGGGGCCTTAGTCAAGTAGCACGTACGGTAACCTTCTCGGAGGTGCTACCCATCTATGGCATAGGAGAGGCTAGGGTGTTCCGCACCATGGGATTCAATCAGTGGTTGAAAAACTGGTGTGGAGCTCAGGGATTTGGCTTCATTGGGGACTGGGGGTCCACCTGGAGTGATGCAAGCCTATACTGGCATGATGGGCTGCATCTGTCTGGGAGGGGAACCAGGATCCTAGGTGATAGGTTTAAATGCTTCATTGGCAAGCTTTTAAACTAGCTAAGTGGGGAGGCACTGGAAAGGAGCAGAAAAATCCTAGCCCCTCCCAAATAATCATGGTAGTAAGTGTGGCAAACACCAACATAGAGGTGTTGATAAAGAGAAGGACAGGGGTAAATGAAGAAAGTGACAAAGGCAAGAAGGACAGGGATGGGGCAAAAGGGAGTAAGTCCATCAGGAAATGGAGGGTAATGAGTACCAATGCCCGTAGTCTGGGCAACAAGCTCCCTGAGCTGATAGCCTTAATGGAAGAGGGATGCCTGGATATCGTAGCAGTCACAGAAACATGGTACACAGAGAACCATGACTGGGATGTTAACATACCAGGGTACATGACCTACAGGAGAGACAGGCAGGGGATAAGAGGGGGAGGAGTAGCTCTCTATGTAAAGGAAGGGATAAAAGCAACTGAACAAAAGAGTAAACTGGGAGGAGAGGAGGCACTGTGGGTCACCTTGGAGACTGGAAAGGGCACCACAATCCGCACAGGGGTTGTGTACAGTCCCCCATGTCAGGGGGAAGAAATGGACAAGGATACGATAAAAGGCATTCTTAGAATGGCAGAGAAAGGGGAGATACTGTTGATGGGAGACCTGAATATGCCAGATGTTAACTGGAGCACATTTGCTGCAGCCATATCCAAGAGCAGGGCCATTCTTGATGCCCTACAGGTGGCAGGCATTAGACAGCTAGTTTCGGAAACCACTCGTGAGGGAGCAATCTTAGACCTTGTACTCTCAAATGGGGGCAGTGAGAGGATCTCAGATCTAGAAGTGGGTTGCCATCTGGGGACAAGTGACCATCAAACAGTGTGGTTCACGTTAAACTCAGCTACAGAGTCAAGCTCATACAAAAGTGAGGGTACTGGACTTTAGGAGGGCTGACTTTGGCAAGATGGGAGAGTGCCTCAGAAAAGCACTAGCAAACAGGCTAGAAGGAGGTGTGGAGAAATAATGGGAATTATCAAAACTGCCATCACAGAGGCAACAAGCCTTTGTGTGAAGCAAATGAACAAATCAAAATGAAAGAAAAAGCTATGGTTCTCAAAAGAGGTGGCTGTGAAAGTCAGGAAGAAAAGATAGCATTCTGGAAGTATAAGGAACACAGAAGGAGCAGGACAGAGAGCTGTACCAGTTAAGGCAGAAGGAAGCAGGGAGGGAAGTCAGAATAGCAAAGGCCCAAACTGAGGAAAAGATAGCCAACTCAGTTAAGAAGGGGATAAAACCTTTTATAGGTACATCAGCGAGCGTAGAAAGACAAAGGGAGGGATAGTGAGGCTGAATAGAATGAACAGTGGGTGGCAGAGGGGGATAGTGAAAAAGCAGGAATACTGAACGAATATTTCTGCTCAGTATTCACAAAAGAGGAGGGGGAAGTGCCTAATCCAATTAACAGAAGCACTCTTGATAGGGGGTCGATCCCAGTCCTTTCACAGAAGAAAGGGTTCTGCAAGAACTCCTAAAACTGAAGGTGGACAAAGCAATGGGTCCTGATGGAATTCACCCCAGAATTCTAAAAGAATTAAGGAGGAACTAGTGAAACCACTGGCTACTCTTTTTAATAAATCATGGGAGGATGGTGTGGTACCCGAGGACTGGAGGAAGGCGGATGTGATTCCCCTTCACAAAAGTGGGTCCAAGACAGAGGCAGGAAACTATAGACCTGTCAGTCTGACTTCTGTGGTAGGGAAAGTGATGGAGTCACTTCTGAAGGAAAGAATAGTCGAGTACCTAGAGGCCAGTGGAGCACAGGACCCAAGGCAGCATGGGTTCACAGCGGGAAGGTCATGTCAGATGAATCTAATAGATTTCTTTGACTGGGTGACCAAAGTAGTAGACCAGGGAGGGGCTGTGGACATGGCCTACCTAGACTTTAGCAAGGCATTTGACACAGTCCCACACAAAGATTAATAGTCAAATTAACCAGCCTGGGAGTGGGACCCAGGGTGGTAGCCTGGGTAAAACATTGGCTGGACAACAGGACACAGAAGGTAATTGTAAATGGAGTCCATTCTGAAGAAAGGGGTTACTAGTGGGGTACTGCAGGGTTCAGTATTGGGTCAGTCCTTTTTAATGTCTTCATCAGTGACATTGCAGAGGGACTGGAAGAAAAAGTATACCTTTTTGCAGATGACACAAAAATCTGCAACAGGGTTGATACACAAGGAGGCATGTAAAGGATGAAAAGGGACTTGGCAAGGTTGGAGGAATGGTCAGAAGTATGGCAGCTAGGATTCAATGCAAAGAAGTGCAAAATAATGCACCTGGGAAACAAGAACCCAGGGGAAGAATACACAATGGGGGGGAGGTAGTAACAACAACAAAAAGGAAAGGGACCTGGGGGTAATCATATCAGATCACCTTAAGGTTAGCAAGCAATGTGAGAAGGCAGTAGGGAGGGCTGGGGTATACTGGGATGTATAGGAGAGGCATCAGCAGCAGAAAACAGGAAGTTGTTATCCTCTGTACAGACAGTTGGTGAGACCCCATCTGAGTACTGTGTCTAGTTCTGAGACCCCATCTCCACAAGGACATAGACAGGATAGAGGCAGTCCAGAGGAGGGCAACTAAAATGGTGCAGGGTCTGCAAGAGAAGCCATATGAGGAGAGACTAAAGGAGCTTAATATGTATACCCTTGAGGAAAGAAGGGAGAGGGGGAACATGATAGAAACTTTTAAGTACCTCAGTGGAATAAACAAAGTCCAAGAGGGTAGCATTTTTCAGAAAAAGAGACTTGCAAGAACAAGGGGACACAATTTTAAGATATAAGGAGGGTGGTTCAGGGGCAATGTGAGGAAGTATTATTTCAAAGAGAGGGTAGTGGATGCATGGAACAGCCTTCCTGAGGAAGTTGTGGGCTCTAAAACTGTGAGAGAATTCAAGAATGCATGGGACAGACGTAAGGCAATTCTTGTGGGGGGTAGGAAGAAATAGACTGTTGGTTAACTAGGATCTGCGGCCTATCCTGTAGGTAGGGAAATGGGCAGATTAGATGGGCCTAGTGGTCCTTATCTGCCGTCAAAGTCTATGTTTCTATGTTTCTATGACTAAAGCCTAAAGCCTCTCACAGAAGCTCAGGTAGTCTGAGAGCCACAGCCATGCAGCCAAGGTTCTCAGATGAACCCAACCTGCAAGACTGCCATCAGCAGTCCAGCTCTGAAGCCAACAGCCTCTCACAGAAGCTCAAGTACTCTGAAAGTCGCAGCCACGGTTCTCTGAGAAACCCAACCTGCCAGCTAGCCATCTGCAGTCCAGGTCAGAAGCCACCACCCTCTCACAGAAGCTCAGGTGGTCTGAGAGCCACCGCAGTGGTTCCTTGAGGAACCTGACCTACCAGACTGCTATCCGCACTCCAGGTTTGAAGCCTCCAGCCCCTCTTAGAAGCTCAGGTAGTCTGAGAGCCACAGCCATGGTTCTGTAATGAACCCAACCTGCCAGACAGCCATCCGCATTCCAGGTCTGAAACCACCAGCCCCTCATAGAAGCTCGACTAGTCTGAGAGACACAGCCATGGGTCTCTAAGGAACCTGGCCTGCAAAACTGCCATCCACAGTCCAGGTCTGAGGCTACCAACCAGTCAAAGAAGATCAGGTAGTCTGAGAGCCTCAGCAGTGATTCTATGAGGAACCCAAACTGCCAGATTGCCATCTGCAGTCCAGATCTGAAGCCACCAGCCTCTCACAGAAGCTCAGGTGGTCTGAGAGCCACAGCTGTGGTTCCCTGAGGAACCTGACCTGCCAGACTGCCATCCACAGTCCAGGTCTGAAGCCACCAACCTCTCACACATGCTCAGGTAGTCTTAGAGCCACAGCCATGGTACTCAACAAGCTAGATTGCCATCCATCATGCATTCCAGAAGCCACAAGCCTCTCACTGAAGCTCAGGTATTCTGAGAGCCGCAGCCATGCAGCTATGGTTCTCAGATGAACCCAACCTGCCAGACTGCTGTCAGCAGTCCAGGTCTGAAGCAACAATCCATTCAAAGAAGCTCAAGTAATCTGAGAGCTGCAACCACGGTTCTATGATGAACCCGACCTGCCAGACTGCCATCCGCAGCCCAGGTCTGAAGACTCCAGCCTCTCACAGATGCTCTTGTAGTCTGAGTGCCACAGCTGTGGTTCCCTGAGGAACTCAAACAGCCAGATAGCCATCTGAAGTCCAGGTCTGAAGTCACCAGCCTGTCACAGAAGCTCAGGTAGTCTGAAAGCCACAGCTGTGGTTCTCTGATGAATGCAACTGGCCAGACTGCCCTCCGCAGTAAAGGTCTGAAGCCACCAGCCTCTCAGAGATGCTTAGGTAGCCTAAGAGCCACAGTTGTGGTTCCTGGAGGAACCTGAACTGCCAGATTGCCATTCGCAGTCCATGTCTGAAGCCACCAGCACCTCAAAGAAGCTCAAGTAGTCTGAGAGCCACAGCCACAGTTCTCTGATGAACCTGAACTGCCAGACTGCCATCCGGGGTCCAGGTCGGAAGCCACCAGCCTCACACAGAAGCTCAGATAGTGTGAGAGCCACAGCAGTGGTTCCCAGAGGAACCTGACCTACCTGACTGCCATCCACAGTCCAGGTTTGAAGCCTCCTACCCCTCATATAAGCTCAATTAGTCAGAGCTACAGCCAAGGTTCTCTAAAGAACCCGAGCTGACAGACTGCCATCCAAGTTCCAGGTCTGAGGCCTGCAGCCTCTCACAGAAGTTCAACTAATCTGAGAGGTGCAGCCATGGTTCTCAGACCATTCAGACCTGCCTGACTGCCATCCACAGTCCAAGTCTGAAGACACCAGCCCTCACAGAAGCTCAGGAAGTCTGAGAGCCACAGCCATGGTTCTGTAAGGAACCTAACCTGCCAGACTGCCATCCATAGTCAAGGTCAGAAGCCACTAGCTTCTCACAGACACTCAGGTAGTCTGAGAGCAGCAGCCGTGTTTCTATGAGGAACCCAACCTGACAGATTGCCATCCACAGTCCACATATGAAGCCACCAGCCTCTCATAGAAGCTCAGGTGGTCTGAGAGCCACAGCTGTGATTCCCTGAGGAACCCAACCTGCCTAACTGCCATCCACAGTCCAGGTCTGTAGCCACCAGCTCCACACAGAAGCTCTGAGAGTCTGAGAGCCACAGCCGCGGTTCTCTGATGAACCTGACCTGGCAGACTGCAATCTGTAATCCAGGTCTAAAGCGACCAGCCCCTCAGAGAAGCTCATGTAGTCTGAGAGCCACAGCCGTGGTTCTCAGAAGAACCAGACCTGCCAGACTGCCATCCGTAGTCCAGGTCTGAAGCCATCAGCCTCTCACAGACACTCAGGTAGTCTGAGAGCCACAGCTGTGGTTCTATGAGGAACCAAAACTGCCAGACTGCCATCCACAGTCCAGGTCTGTAGCCACCAGTCTCTCACACATGCTCATATAGTCTGATTCTGATAGCAATGATTCCCTGTGGAACCCAAACTGCCAGATTGCCATCCACCATCCAGGCTCTAAGCCACCAACCTCTCACAGAAGCTCAGGTGGTCTGAGAGCCACAGCAGTGGTTCTCTGAGGAACCTAACCTAACAAGACTGCCATCCACAATCCATGTCTGAAGCCTCCAGCCTGTCACAGAAGATCAGGTCATCTGAGAGCTGCAGTCGTTCTTCTCTGATGAACCTGTCCTTACAGACTGCCATCCGCCACCCAGGTCTAAAGTCACTAGCCCCTCACAGAAGCTCAGGTTGCCTCAGAACCACAGCCGTGGTTCTTTGATGAATCTTACCTGTCAAACTGCCATCCGCAGTCTAGGTCTGTAGCCATCACCTCCACACAGAAGCTCAGATAGTCTGAGAGCCACAGCCACGGCTCTCTGATGAACCTGACCTGGCATACTGCAATCCTCAATCCAGGTCTAAAGGCACCAGCCCCTCACAGAAGCTCAGGTAGTCTGAGAGCCGCAGCCACGGTTCTTAGTTGAACCCGACCTGACAGACTGCCATCCATAGTCCAGGTCTGAAGCCAACAGCCTCTCACAGAAGCTCAGGTAGTCTGCGAGCTGCAGCCGTGGTTTTATGATGAACCCAACCTGCCACACTGCCATCCGTAGTCCAGGTCAGAAGCCACCAGCCCCTCATAGAAGCTCAGGTAGTCTTAGAGCCACAGCTGTGGTTCTCTAAGGATCCTGACCTGCCAGACTGCCATCCGCAATCCAAGTCTGAAGCCACCAGTCTCTCACAGGTAATCTGAGAGCCCCAGCTGTTGTCCAATGAGGAACCGAACCTGCCAGATTGCCATCCGCTGTCCAGGTCTGAAGCCACCAGCCTCTCACAGAAGTTCAGGTGGTCTGAGAACCACAGCTGTGGTTCCTGGAGGAACCTGACCTGCCAGACTGCCATCCGCGGTCCAGGCCTGAAGCCACCAGCCTCTCACAGAAGCATATGTTTTCAGAGAGCCACAGTAGTGGTTCTCTGAGGAACCTGACCTACCAGACTGCCATCCGCAGTCCAGGTCTGAAGCCTCCAGCCCCTCACAGAAGCTCAGTTCAACTGACAGCCACACCCGAGGTTCTCTAATAAATCTGACCTGAAAGACTGCCATTCGCAGTTCACTTCAGAAGCCTCCAGACCCTCTCAAAAGCTCAGGTATTTTGAGAGCCACAGCCATGGTTCTTGGGAGAACCTGCCCTGCCAGAATGTCATCCACCATCCAGGTCTAAAGCCAACAGCCCCTCACAGAAGCTCATGTAGTCTGAGAGCCACAGCCATGGTTCTCTGATGAACCCAAACTGTCAAACTGCCATCCACAGTCTAGACCTGTAGCCACCAGCCCCTCACAGAAGCTCAGGTAGTCTGAGAGCCACAGCCACAGTGCTCTGATGAACCATACCTGGCAGACTGCAATCCACAATCCAGATCTAAAGCCACCAGCCCCTCACAGAAGCTCAGGTAGTCTGAGAGCAGCAGCCATGCAGCCAAGGTTCTCAGATGAACCCAACCTGCCAGACTGCCATCGGCAGTCCAGGGCTGAAGCCACCAGCCTCTCACAGAAGCTCAGGTCATCTTAGAGCCACAGCTGTGGTTCCCTGAGGAACCCGACCTGCCAGACTGCCATCCATTGTCCAGGTCTGATGCCTGTAGCCACTCACAGAAGTTCAAGTAATCTGAGAGCTGCAGCCATGGTTCTCAGACCATGCCAACCTGTCAGTGTGCCTTCTGCAGTCCAGGTCTGAAGACACCAGCCCTCACAGATGCTCAGGAAGTCTGTAAGCCACAGCTGTGGTTCTCTGACAAACCCAACCTGTCAGACATCCATCCACATTCCAGGTCTGAAACCACCAGCCCCTCATACAAGCTCAGGAAGTCTGAGAGCCACAGCCTTGGTTCTCTAAAGAACTTGAGCTGCAAGACTGCCATACACAGTTCAGGTCTGAAGTTACCAAACCCTCACTGAAGCTCAGGTAGTCTGAGAGCCACAGCCACAGTTCTCTGAGGAATCTGACCTAACAGACTGCCATCCGCAGCCCAGGTTTGAAGCCTCCAGTACCTCATAGAAGCTCAAGTAGTCTGAGAGCTACAGCCATGGTTCTCTAAAGAACCTGACCTGACAGACTGCAATCTGAAGTCCAGGTCTGAAGCCTGCAGCCTCTCACAGAAGTTCAAGAAATCTGAGAGCTGCAGCCATGGCTCTCACACCATCCCAACCTGCCTTACTGCCATCCACAGTCCAGGTCTGAAGACACCAGCCCTCACAGAAGCTCATGAAATCTGAAAGCCACAGCCTCGGTTCTCTGACAAACCTGACCTGCCAAACAGCCATCCACAGTCCAGGTCTGAAGCCACCAGCCCCTCATAGAAGCTCAGGTAGTTTGAGTGCCACAGCCATGGGTCTCTAAGGAACCCGAACTGCCAGACTGCCATCCACAGTACTGGTCAGAAGCCACCCGCCTCTCACAGAGACTCAGGTAGTCTGAGAGCCACAGCTGTGGTTCTATGAGATACCCAACCTACCAGACTGCCATCCACAGTCCAGGTCTGTAGCTACCAGCCTCTCACTCATGATCATGTAATCTGAGAGCCACAGACATTTTTCCCAGAGGAACCCAACCTGCCACACTGCTGTCTGCCATCCAGGTCTGAAGCCACCAGCCTCTCACAGAAGCTCATTTGGTCTGAGAGCCACAGCAGTGGTTCTCTGAGGAACCTGACCTACCAGACTGCCATCCGCAGTGCAGGTCTGAAGCCTCCAGCCCCTCATAGAAGCTCAGGTCATCTGAGAGCTGCAGCTGTGGTTCTCTGACACACCCAACCTGAAAGACTGCCATTTGCAGTCCAGTTCACATGCCTCCAGACCCTCACAAAAGCTCAAGTAGCTTGGGAGCCACAGCCATGATTCTCTGATGAACCCATCCTGCCAGACTGCCATCCAACAGCCAGGTCTATAGTCACCAGCCCTTACTTAACCTCAGGTAGTCTGAGAGCCACAACCATGGTTGTCTAAGGAACCCAACCTGCCAGACTGCCATCCACAGTCCAGGTCTGAAGTTACCAACCCCTCAAAGAAGCTCAGACAGTCTGAGAGCCACTGTCATCATTCTCTGAGGAACCCAACCTGCCAGACTACCATCCACAGTCCAGAACAGAAGCCTCCAGCCTCTCAGAGACACTCAGGTAGTCTGAGAGCCACAGCCATGATTCTATGAGGAACCCAACCTGCTAGACTGCCATCCACAGTCCAGGTCTGAAGCCACCAGCCTCTCACAGACGCTCAGGTAGTCTGAGAGCCACAGCTGTGGTTCCCTGAGGAACCCAACCTGCCAGATTGCCATCTGCCATCTAGACCTAAAGCCACCAGCCTCTAACAGAAGCTCAGGTGGTCTGAGAGCCACAGCAGCAGTTTTCTGAGAAACCTGACATACCATTCAGCCATCCGCATTCCAGGTCTGAAGCCTCCAGCCCCTCATAGAAGCTAAGGTAGTCTGAGAGCCACAGCCATGGTTCTTTAATGAACCCAACCTGAAAGACTGCCATTTGCAATCTAGTTTGGATGCCTCCAGAACCTCACAAAAGCTTAGGTGGTTTGCGAGTCACAGCCATGGTTCTCTGATGAACCTGTTCTGCCAGACTGCCATCTACCATCCAGGTCTAAAGCCACCAGACCCTCAAAGAATCTCAGGTAGTCTGAGAGCCACAGCTATGCTTCCCTGATGAACCCGACTTGTCAGACTGCTTCACAGTCCAGGTCAGAAGCCACCAGCCGATCACTAAAGCTCAGGTAATCTGAGCTCCTCAGCTGCGGTTCTCTGATGAACCCAACCTGCCAGACTGCCATCCTCAGTCCAAGTCTGAAGTCACCAGCCCCTCACAGAAGTTCAGGTAGTCTGAAAGAAACAGCCACAGTTCTCTGATGAACCCAACCTGCCAGACTGCCATCCGCAGTAAAGGTCTGAAGCCACCAGCCTCTCAGAGATGCTTAGGTAGTATGAGAGCCACAGCTGCTGTTCCCTGAGGAACCCAAACTGCCTGACTGCCATTTGCAGTCCAGGTCTGAAGCCACCAGCACCTCACAGAAGCTCAAGTAGTCTGAGAGCTACAGCCATGGTTCTCTAATGAACCCGACCTGTCAGACTGCCATCCATAGACCAGATCTGAAGCCACCAGCCTCTAACAGAAGCTTAGGTGGTCTGAGAGCCACAGCTGTGGTTCACTGAGGAATCTGACCTACAAGACTGCCATCTGCAATCCAGGTCTGAAGCCTCCAGCCCATCATAGAAGATAAGGCCATCTGAGAGCCACAGCCATGGTTCTCTGACAAACACAACCTGAAAGGCTGCCATCCACAGTCCAGTTCTGATGCCTCCAGACCCTCACAACAGTTTGGGAGCCACAGCCTGGTTCTCTGATGAACCCATCCTGCCATTCTGCCATCCTCCATTTAGGTCTAAAGTCACCAGCCCCTCACAGAAGCTCAGGTAGTCTGAGAACCACAGCCATTGTTCTCGGATGAACCTGACCTATCAAACTGCCAACCGCACTCTAGGACTGTAGCCATAAGCTCCTCACAGAGCCTCAGACAGTCTGAGAGCCACAGCTGCGGTTCTCTGATGAACCTGACCTGGCAGACTGCAATCCCCAATCCAGAACTAAATTAACCAGCCCCTCACAGAAGTTCAGGTAGTCTGAGAGCCACAGCCGTGCTTCTCAGATGAACCCGAACTGCAAGACTGCCATCTGTAATTCCAGGTCTGAAGCCAACAGCCTCTCACAGAAGCTCAGGTAGTCTGAGAGCCACAGCCACAGTTCTCTGAGGAACCCAACTTGCCAGACTGCCATCCACAGTCCAGGTCTGAAGCAACCAGACCCTCATAGAAGCTCAGGTACTCTGAGAGCCACAGCAATGGTTCTCTAAGGAACATGACCTGCCAGATTGCCATCCAAAGTCCAGGTCAGAAGCCACCAGCCTCTCACAGACACTCAGGTAGTCTGAGAGCCACAGCTGTGGTTCTCAGATGAACCCGAACTGCAAGACTGCCATCTGTAGTCCAGGTCTGAAGCCAACAGCCTCTCACAGAAGCTCAGGTAGTCTGAGAGCCACAGCCACAGTTCTCTGAGGAACCCAACTTGCCAGACTGCCATCCGCAGTCCAGGTCTGAAGCAACCAGACCCTCATAGAAGCTCAGGTAGTCTGAGAGCCACAGCAATGGTTCTCTAAGCAACGTGACCTGCCAGATTGCCATCTGCAGTCCAGGTATGACGCCACCAGCCTCTCAAAGAAGCTCATTTAGTCTGAGAGCCGCAACCATGGTTTCCTGTGGAACCCAACATGCCAGATTGCCATCCACTGTCCAGGCCTGAAGCCTCCAGCCCCTCATAGAAGCTCAGGTCATCTGAGAGCCGCAGCCATGGTTCTCTGACAAACCCAACCAGATAGACTGCCATCACCTCCTGGCCCTCACAAAAGCTCAGGTAGTTTGGGAACCACAGCTTGGTTCTCTGATGAACCCATCCTGCCAGACTGCCATCCGCCACCAAGGTCTAAAGTCACCAGTCCCTCACAGAAGCTCAGGTAGTCAGAGAACCACAGCCATGGTTCTCGAATGAACCTGACCTGTCAAACTGCCATCCGCACTCTAGGACTGTAGCCACCAGCTCCTCACAGAAGTTCAGATAGTCTGAGAGCCACAGCCACGGTTCTCTGATGAACCTGACCTGGCAGACTGCAATTCCCAATCCAGGTCTAAATCAACCAGCCCCTCACAGAAGTTCAGGTAGTCTGAGAGCCACAGCCACGGTTCTCAGATGAACCCAAACTGCAAGACTGCCATTTGTAGTTCAGGTCTGAAGCCAACAGCCTCTCACAGAAGCTCAGGTAGTCTGAGAGCCCCAGCCACAGTTCTCTGAGGAACCCAACTTGCCAGACTGCCATTCGCAGTCCGGATCTGAAGCCACAGTCCTCTCAAAGAAGCTCAAGTAATCTGAGAGATGCAGCCATGGTTCTGTGATGAATCCAACCTGCCAGACTGCCATCCGCAGTCCAGGTCTAAAGCCACCAGCCCATCATAGAAGCTCAGGTAGTCTTAGAGTAACAGATGTGATTCTCTGAGGATTGTGACCTGCCAGACTGACATCCGCAGTCCAGGTCTGAACCCACCAGCCTCTCACAGAAATTCAGTTGGTCTGAGAGCCACAGCAGTGGTTCCCTGAGGAACCCGATATGCCAGACTGCCATAAGCCGTCCAGGCCTGAAGCCACCAGCCTCTCTAAGAAGCTTAGATTTTCAGAGAGCCACAGCAGTTGTTCTCTGAGGAACCTGACCTACCAGACTGCAATCTGCAGTACAGGTCTGAAGCCTCCAGCCCCTCACAGAAGCTCAGGTCATCTGACAGCTGCAGCCGAGGTTCTCTGACAAACCTGACCTGAAAGACTGCCATTCACAGTCCACTTCAGAACCCTCCAGACCTTCACAAAATCTCAGATATTTTGGGAGATACATCAATGGTTCTCTGATGAACTCGTCCTGCCAGAATACCATCCACCATCCAGGTCTAAAGCCAGCAGCCCCTCACAGGAGCTCAGGTAGTCTGAGAGCCACAGCCATGGTACTCTGATGAATCTGAACTGTCAAACTGCCATCCGCAGTCTAGGTCTGTAGCCACCAGCCCCTCACAGAAGCTCAGGTAGTCTGAGAGGCACAGCCATGGCTCTCTGATGAACCATACCTGGCAGACTGCAATCTGCAATCCAGATCTAAAGCCACCAGACCCTCACAGAAGCTCAAGTAGTCTGAGAGCCACAGCCATGCAGCCATGGTTCTCAGATGAAACCAACCTGCCAGACTGCCATCGGCAGTCCAGGTCTGAAGCCAGCAGCCTCTCACAGAAGCTCAAGTACTCTGAGAGCTGCAGCCATGGTTCTCTGAGAAACCCAACCTGCCAGCTAGCCGTCTGCAGTCCACGTCTGAAGTCACCAGCCTCTCATAGAAGCTCAGGTGGTCTGAGAGCCACAGCAGTGGTTCCCTGAGGAACTGACCTACTAGACTGCTATCCACAGTCCAGATTTGAAGCCTCCAGCCCCTCATAGAAGCTCAAGTAGTCTGAGAGCCACAGACATGGTTCTCTAATGAATCCAACATGCCAGACAGCCATCCGCATTCCAGATCTGAAACCACCAGCCCCTCATAGAAGCTTGGGTAGTCTGAGAGACACAGCCACGGGTCTCTAAGGAACCTGACCTGCCAGACTGCCATCCACAGTCCAGGAGTGAAGCTAGTCTGAGAGCCACAGCAGTGGTTCTATGAGGAATCCAACCTGCCTGATTGAAATCTGCAGTCCAGATCTGAAGCCAACAGCCTCTCACAGAAGCTCAGGTGGTCTGAGAGCCACAGCTGTGATTTCCTGAGGAACCCAACCTGCCAGACTGCCATCCACAGTCCAGGTCTGTAGCCACCAGCTCCACACAGAAGCTCAGATAGTCTGAGAGCCACAGACACAGTTCTCTGATGAACCTGACCTTGCAGACTGCAATCAACAATCCATGCCTAAAGCCACCAGCCCTTCACAGAAGCTCAGGTGGTCTGAGAGCCACAGCCTTGGTTCTCAGAGGAATCCTACCTGCCAGACTGCCATCCGTAGTCAGGGTCAGAAGCCACCAGCTTCTCAGACACTCAGGTAGTCTGAGAGCTGCAGCCGTGGTTCTTTGAGGAACACAACCTGCCAAACTGCCATCCACAGTCCAGGTCTGTAGCCAACAGCCTCTCACACATGCTCAGGTAGTCTGAGAGCTGCAGCCATGGTTCTATGAGGAACCCAACCTGCCAGACTGCCATCCACAGTCCAGGGATGATGCCACCAGCCTCTCTCACAGACGCTCAGGTAGTCTGAGAGCCACAGCCGTGGTTCTATGAGGAACCCAACCTGCCAGATTGCCATCCGCCATCCAGGCCTGAAGCCACCAGCCTCTCACAGAAGCTCAGGTGGTCAGAGAGCCACAGTAGTGGTTCTCTGAGGAACCTAGCCTACAAGACTGCCATCTGCAATCCAGGTCTGAAGCGTCCAGCCTGTCATAGAAGATCAGGTCATCTGAGAGCCGCAGCCATTGTTCTCTGACAAACCTGACCTGAAAGCCTACATCTGCAGTCCAGTTTAGATGCCTCCAGACCCTCACAAAAGTTTAGGTAGTTTGGAAGCCACAGCCTGGTTCTCTGATGAACCTGTCCTGCCAGACTGCAATCCACCACCCAGATCTAAAGTCACCAGCCCCTCACAGAAGTTCAGGTAGTCTGAGAACCACAGCCATGGTTCTCTGATGAACCTGACCTGTCAAACTGCCATCCACAGTCTAGGTCTGTAGCCACCAGCTCCAAACAGAAGCTCAGATAGTCTGAGAGCCACAGCCGCAGTTCCCTGATGAACCTGACCTGGCAAACTGCAATCCACAATCCAGGTCTAAAGCCACCATCCCCTCACAGAAGCTGAGGTAGTCTATGAGCTACAGACGCTGTTCTCAGATGAAACCGACCTGCCAGACTGCCATCCGTAGTCCAGGTCTGAAGCCACCAGCCTCTCACATACACTCAGGTAGTCTGAGAGCTGCAGCCATGGTTCTATGATGAACCCAACCTGCCAGACTTCCAACCGCAGTCCAGGTCAGAAGCCACCAGCCTCTCACAGAAGTTCAGGTAGTCTGAGAGCCACAGCTGTGGTTCCCTGAAGAACCCAACCTGCCAGACTGCCATCCGCCATCCAGGCCTGAAGCCACCAGCCTCTCACAGAAGCTCAGGTTTTCAGAGAGCCACAGCAGCAGTTCTCTGAGGAACCTGACCTACCAGACTAACATCCACAGTCCAGGTCTGAAGCTTCCAGCCCCTCACAGAAGCTCAGGTCATCTGACAGCCACACCCGAGGTACTCTGATAACCCTGACCTGAAAGACTGCCATTTGCAGTCCACTTCAGAAGCCTCCAGACCCTCACAATAGCTCAGATATTTTGGGAGCCACAGTCATGGTTCTCTGATGAACCCGTCCTCCCAGAATGCCATCCACCATCCAGGTCTAAAGCCACCAGCCCTCACAGAAGCTCATTTAGTCTGAGAGCCACAGCCTCAGTTCTCTGATGAACCAGAACTCACCGACTGCCATCCGAGGTCCAGGTCTGAAGCCTGCAGCCTCTCACAGAAGTTCAGCTAATCTGAGAGCTACAGCCATGGTTCTCAGACCATCCTGACCGGCCTGACTGCCATCCACAGTCCAGGTCTGAAGCCACCAGCCCCTCACAGAAGCTCAGGTAGTCTGAAAGCCACAGCCATGGTTCTCTAATGAACCCGACCTGCCAGACTTCCATCCATAGTCCAGGTCTGACGCCTGCAGCAACTCACTGAAGTTCAAATAATCTGTGAATTGCAGCCATGGTTCTCAGACCATCCCAACCTGCCAGTCAGCCATCCACAGTTCAGGTCTGAAGTTACCAACCCCTCACTGAAGCCCAGGTAGTCTGAGAGCCACAGCCGCTGTTCTCTGAGGAACCTGACCTACCAGACTGTCATCCACAGTCCAGGTCTGAAGCCTCCAGCCCTTCATAGACACTCAGGTCATCTGACAGTCACAGCCATGGTTCTCTGACACACCTGACCTGAAAGACTGCCATCCACAGTCCAGTTCAGATGCCTCCAGACCCTCACAAAAGCTCAAGTAGCTTGGGAGCCACAGCCATGATTCCTTGATGAACCCATCCTGCCAGACTGCAATCCACCAGCCAGGTCTAAAGTCACTAGCCCCTCACAGTAGCTCAGATAGTCTGAGAGACACAGCCATGGTTCTATAAGGAACCCGACCTGACAGATTGCCATCCACAGCCCAGGTCTGAAGTTACCAACCCCTCACAGAAGCTCAGGCAGTCTGAGAGCCAGAGCTGTAGTTCTCTGAGGAATCTGACCTGCCAGACTGCCATCCACAGTTCAGATCAAAAGCCACCAGCCTCTCAGAGACACTCTGGTAGTCTGAGAGCCACAGCTGTAGTTCTACGAGGAACCCAACATGCCAGACTGCCATCCACAGTCCAGTTCTGATGCCACCAGCCTCTCACACATGCTCAGGTACTCTGAGATCCACAGCCGTGGTTCCCTGAGGAACCCAACCTGCCAGATTGCCATCAGCCATCCAGGCCTGAAGCCACCCGCCTCTCACAGAAGCTCAGGTGATCTGAGGGCCACAGCAGCAGTTCTCTGAGGAACCTGACCTACCAGACTGCCATATAGATAGAAACATAGAAACATAGAATTTGACGGCAGATAAGGACCGCTTGGCCCACCCAGTCTGCCCATTTCCCTACCTGATGGATAAGCTGCAGATCCTAGTTAACCAGCTGCCTACTTCTTCCTACTCCCACCCCCTAGCCTTATGACTGTCCCATGCATGCTTGAATTCCACCACTGTTTTGACTCACAACCTCCTCTGGAAGGCTGTTCCATGCATCCACAACCCTCTCTGTGAAAAATACTTCCTTAAATTACCTCTGAGCTGCCCCTTCTATCTTCAAATTGTGCCCCTTGTTCTTGCACACCTTTTTTGAAAGATGCTACCTCTTGGACTTTGTTGATTCCCTTCAGGTACTTGAAAGTTTCTATCATGTCCCCCTCCTCCTTTCCTCGAGGCTATACATATTAAGCTCCTTAAGTCTCTCTTCATATGTCTTCCAGTGCAGACCCTGCACCATTTTAGTTGCCCTCCTCTGGACAGCTTCCATCCTGTTCTATGTCTTTTGGAGATTGGGTCTCCAGAACTGCATGCAGTACTCCAGATGTGGTCTCACCAGCTGTCTGTACAGAGGGATAATAACTTCTTGTTTTCTACTGGTGATGCCTCTCCCTATGCATCCCAGTATCCCCCAGTCCTCCTTGCTGCCCTCTCACATTGCTTGCCCACCTTTAGGTCATCTGATATGACTACCCCAGGTCCCTTTCCATTTTTGTTGTTGTTAGTATCTCACCCCCATTGTGTACTCTTCCCTGGGTTTTTGTTTCCCAGGTGCATTACCTTGCACTTCTTAGCATTGAATCTAAGCTGCCATACATTTGACCATTCCTCTAACCTTGCCAAGTCCCTTCTCATCCTTTCCACCCCACCTTGTGCATCAACTCTGTTGCAGATCTTTGTGTCATCTGCAAAGAGACATACTTTTCCTTCCAGTCCCTCTGCAATGTCGCTTGTAAAGACATTGAAGAGGACCAGTCCTAATACTGAACCCTGTGGTACCCCACTGCTAACCCCCCTTTTTTCAGAGTGGACTCCATTTACTATTACTCTCTGTGTCCTATTCTCCAGCCAATTCTTTACCCAGGCTGTCATCTTGGGACCCACTCCCAGGCTGGCTAAGTTGTATATTAATCTTTTGTGTGGGACTGTGTCAAATGCCTTGCTAAAGTCTAGGTAGGCCATGTCCACAGCCCCTCCCTGATCTACTACTTTGGTCACCCAGTCAAAGAAATCTATCAGATTTGTCTGGCATGATCTTCCCGCTGTGAATCCATGCTGCCTTGGGACCTGTGCCCCTCTGGCCTCTAGATACGCAACAATTCTTTCCTTCAGAAGTGATTCCATCATTTTCCCTACCACTGAGGTTAAACTAACAGGTCTGTAGTTTCTGCTTCTGCCTTGCTCCCACTTTTGTGAAGGGGAATCACATCTGCTCTCCTCCAGTCCTCAGGTACCACCCCATCCTCCCATGATTTGTTAAAAAGGGTAGTCAGTGGTGTCACTAGTTCTATCCTTAGTTCTTTAGAATTCTGGGATGACTCCCATCAGGCCCCATTGCTTTGTCCACCTTCAGTTTTAAGAGCTCTTTCAGAATTCTTCTTCTGTGAATGGGCTGGTATCAACTTCTGTATCCAGAGTGTTTCTACTGTTTGTTTTAGGTACCTCCCCCTCTTCCTTTGTAAATACTGAGCAAAAATATTTGTTTAGTATCTCTGCCTTTTCACAGTCACCCGCTGCCCACCCTCCCTCCCTTTATTAAGCCTCACTATCGCTCCCTTGGTCTTCCTTTGCTCCCTGATGTACCTATAAAAGGTTTTATCCCCCTTCTTAACTGAGTTGGCTATCTTTTCCTCAGTTTGGGCCTTTGCTGTTCTGACTGCCTTTCCAGCTTCCTTTTGTTTTAACTGATACAGTTCTCTTTCTGCTTTCTTTTTCTCTTGAACCTTCACTGCCACTTCCTTTGAGAACCATAGTGGTTTCTTACCTCATTTCATTTTGTTTATTTGCTTTACACAAAGGCTTGTTACCTCTGTGATGGCAGTTTTTATTATTCCCCATTGTTCTTCCACCCCTCCTTCCTGCCCATTTGCTAGTGCATTCCTTAGGCACTCACCTATTTTGGCAAAGTCAGCCCTCCTAAAATCCAGTACCTTTGTCTTTGTATGGCTTGACTCTATTGTTGTGTTTATTAGAACCATACTGTTCGATGGTCGCTAGTTCCCAGATGGCTACCCACTTCTACATCTGTGATCCTCTCTTCATCTCCGTTTGAGAGAACCAGGTCTAAGATTGCTCCCTCTCGAGTGGGCTCCAATACTAGTTGTCTAAGGCATGCCCCCTGTAGGGCATCTAGAATAACCCCACTCTTAGAAGTGGCTGCTGCAACTGCACTCCAGTTAACATCTGGCATATTCAGATCACCCATCAGCAATATCTCCCCTTTATCTGCCATTCTAAGTATACTTTCTATCATTTCCTTGTCCATTTCCTCCCCCTGAGAGGGGGGTCTGTATACAACCCCTGTGCGGATTGTGGTGCCATTGCCTGCCTCCAAAATGACCCACAGTGCTTCTTCTCCTCCCTGTTTACCCTTTTGTTCTGTTGCTTTGATTTCTTCTCTTATGTAGAGAGCTACTCCTCCTCCTCTTTTACCCTCCCTGTCCCTCCTGTAGATAGTGTATCCTGGTATGTTTATGTCCCAGTCATGGTTCTGTGTGTACCATGTTTCTGTGACTGCCACAATATCCAGATCTTCCTCCTCCATCAAGGCCACTAATTCAGGAAGCTTGTTACCCAGACTATGGGCATTGGTACTCATTGCTCTCCATTTTTGATGGCTTTACCTTCTGTAGCGGCAACCCCCACTGACCTTTCTACCTTGGTATTTTTCTCATTTAGTACCCTGTTTTGTAGGAGGAGGCTGGGATTTTCCTTCTGCTTATCAGTGCCTCCCCCCTTGACTAGTTTAAAGGCTTGCCAATGAAGCATTTAAACCGATTGCCCAAAAGACTTGTTACCTTCCTGGACAGATGCAGACCATCCTGCCAGTATAGGCTGGTGTCCCTCCAGGTGGAACCCCAGTCCCCAATGAAGCCAAACCCCTGTGCTCCACACCATTTTTTCAACCATTTGTTAAACTGCATGGTGCAAAGTACCCTCGCCTCACTCATGCCACTGACAGGCAGCACCTCTGAGAAGGATACTGTGTGAGCTACTTGTCTTAAGCCCCTCCCCAACTTTACAAAGTCCTTTTGCACTGCTCTAATCTCATTATGAGCCAAGTCATTTGTCCCTAGGTGGACAATGATGTCCAGCTCAGACTCCCGTGCAACTGTTCTCGTGATCCTAAGGATGTGCTTCCTGTCCCTCCAAGCCATGGCACCAGGCAGGCACCTTACTTCAGTTTTCCCTGCTCCCCAGTTCTATCCCCCATATTGAGTCCCCACCAGGAGCTGCTTTCTTTCCTGTGGTGCCCTCTGCCTCCTTCCTGAGGGCCTCCTCTTGACAGTTGTCTGCACCTCCTTAGTCTCCTCTGCGGGTGCATCCATAGGGGAACTATGCTCCCCCAGAATGGTGTATGGATTGTGGAGTGTAACAACTGACTGGGTGTGCCTCTGTTCCACCACCCTTACCCTCCCTGAGCCCACTGTGGTCTAACTGTTGTGCTTTCTTCGCAGCCTCTGAGGTAGTGGTGGTGGCTATGGTGCTCCCTGGATAGGGGAGGTTCCCTTGCCACTGTCTAGTGCGGCCTGAAGATGGGCAACTTCCTCCCTCTGGGCAGATAGTTGTCTGCAAACAGGGCAGCATCTCAGCCTCCAGAAAGACTCCTAGAAGACTGCTGCCCCACAGCCATTACATTGTACTACTCCCCACATAACTGTCTACCTTGTTTAGTTTTTTTTTGTCTGTGTGTGATTGGTGCGTTATATAGAAATATATGTATTTATATAATGTGTATGCTTATATTGTGAGTGCAGTGTGCTAGACAGGATATGACAGTGATGTGTACCTTGCCCTCTTGAGGAAATTATGTCAGAACCCCAGGTATAAATGAACTATTTCCAGGGGAGGGTGGGGTGAGGGGTTGGAAGGGGTTGGGCCTAAACTGTGCCCTCACAAAACAATCAGCTAAATGCTCTGACCTACCGATGCGATGAGTGCCATCCTGTCAGCAAGATGCCATACACGACAATTTGTAATACTGCTTCAAACCAATTTGACAGAGAAAATACCCTGCTAATCAAACAGAGAAAAATCCAAACATCCAAGTCAGACACAGGTAAACCTCCCCAGCCCCAAAAGAGCCTGGTGATTTGTGCTCTGAAAACAGTCAGCCCCAAAACACATCAGCTGTGCAGAAGGGCAGACACAGAAAACAGTATTTAGCCTATGTGGGTTTAAACTCTTTCTGCACTGAAAACCTTAACACTTATAACACAAGTAAAGCAAACTCCACCTCCCTCTGTTGATTGAAAGACTGCCTTTTCTGATAATTCTAAGTTACTTATTTCACCCTTCAGTTAGAAGTATCCTCCACCTGAAGAATATTAACTTTCCTAAGGAATCTGCTTCAAACCAAAGACAATTGTAAATTGTAAAGTTCACCTCCCTCTGTTGTGAGCACTACTCACTTTCTTGCAAATCTTAAGTCCAGTGTTGCAGCTTGTAGCCAGAGGTAGCTTCACTTGAAGACTATGAGGTTATATGATGAGCCTGCTAAACTTAGTACTTTTATCAAGGTCTGTAAGATTCTTCCAGAGCTATTGGCTGTTAAGTAGCTGTGATGTAAGCACTTCCTGACACAGTCTGGCTTGGCCTTATACGGCACACTGAGGTAAACAAAAGAAAAACCAGTTTCCAACCCCTAGGGACTGTCTGGGTCCAATACACAGCCTGTAACCTGCTCTCAATTCAGGGCTTATGACAAATTCTTAACTCACAGTATTACAAATTTTGCAATGCAAACAGTCAATCACTAACTCCAATCAAGTCAGAAGGGCAAAAACACAGAAAACAGTAAAATCTTAACAATTGTAACAAGTAAAGCAAACTCCACCTCCCTCTGTTGATTGAAAGACTGCCTTTTCTGATAATTCTAAGTTGTTTATTTCACCCTTCAGTTAGAAGTATCCTCCACCTGAAGAATATTAACTTTCCTGAGGAATCTGCTTCAAACCAAAGACAATTGTAAATTGTAAAGTTCACCTCCCTCTGTTGTGAGCACTACTCACTTTCTTGCAAATCTTAAGTCCAGTGTTGCAGCTTGCAGACAGAGGTAGCTTCACCCGAACACTATAAGGTTATAGGTTATATGCATTCCAGGTCTGAAATCTCCAGTCCCTCATAGAAGCTTAGGTAGTCTGAGAGCCACAGCCATGGTTCTCTAATGAACCGGAACCGAAAGACTGCTTTCCACAGTCCAGTTTGGAAGCCCTCAGACCCTCACAGAAGCTTAGGTGGTTTGGGAGCCACAGCCATGGTTCTCTGATGAACCCGACCTGCCTGACTGTCATCCGTAGTCCAGGTCTGATGAATGCAGCAACTCACAGAAGTTAAAGTAATCTGGGAGCTGCAGCCATGGTTCTCAGACCATCCCAACCTGCCTGTCGCCATCCACAGTCCAGGACTCTAGACACCAGCCCTCACAGAAGCTCAGGAAGTCTTAAAGCCACAGCCATGGTTTTCTGACAAACCCAACCTGCCAAACAGCCATATGCAGTCCAGGTCTGAAGCCACCAGCTCCTCATACAAGAACAAGTAGTCTGAGTGCCACAGCCATGGGTCTCTAAGGAACCCGACCTGCTAAACTGCTATCCACTGTCCAGGCCTGAAGCTACCAACCAGTCACAGAAGCTCAGGTAGTCTGAGAGCCTTAGCCATGGTTCTATGAGGAACCCAACCTGCCAGATTGCCATCTGCAGTCCAGGTTAGAAGCCAACAGCCACTAACAGAAGCTCAGGTGATCTGAGAGCCACAGCTGTGGTTCTCTGAGGAACCCTACCTGCCAGACCACCATCCACAGCCCAGGTCTAAAGCCAAAAGCCTCTCACACATGCTCAGGTAGTCTTAGAGCCACAGCCATGGTTCCCTGAGGAACCCAACAAGCCAGATTGCCATTCGCCGTGCAAACCAGAAGCCACCAGCCTCTCACAGAAGCTTTGGTAGTCTGAGAGCCACAGCCATGCAGCCATGGTTCTATGAAGAACCCGACCTGCCAGACTGCCGTCCGCTGTCAAGGTCTGAAGACACCAGCCTCTCACAGATGCTCTGGTAGTCTGAGAGCCACATCTGCAGTTCCCTGAGGAACCCAACCTGCCAGATAGCCATCTGTAGTCCAGGTCTGAAGTCACCCACCCCTCACAGAAGCTCAGGTATTCTGAAAGATGCAGCCATGGTTCTCTGATGAACCCAACCTTCCGGACTGCGATCCGCAGTAGAGGTTTGAAGCCACCTGCATCTCAGAGATGCTTAGGTAGTCTGAGAGCTGCAGCTGTGGTTCCCTGAGGAACCTGAACTGCCTGATTGCCATTCGCACTCCAGGTCTGAATCCACCGGCCCCTCACAGAAGCTCAGGAAGTCTGAAAGCCACAGCCGTGGTTCTCTAAGGAATCCAACCTGCAAGACTGCCATCCACAGTTCAGGTCTGAAGTTACCAACCCCTCACTGAAGCTCAGGTAGTCTGTGAGCCACAGCCGCAGTTCTCTGGGGAACATGACCTAATAGACTGTCATCCGCAGTTCAGGTCTGAAGCCTCCAGCCCTTCATAGAAACTCAGGTCATCTGAGAGACACAGCCATGGTTCTCTGACACACCTGACCTGAAAGACTGCATTCCACAGTCCAGTTCAGATGCCTCCAGACCCTAACAAAAGCTCAGGTAGCTTGGGAGCCACAGCCAAGATTCTCTGATGAACCCGTCCTGCCAGATTGCCATCCACCAGCCAGGTCTAAAGTCACCAGCCCCTCACAGAAGTTCAGATAGTCTGAGACACACAGCCATGGTTCTCTATGGAACCCAATCTGCACAGACTGCCATCCACAGTCCAGGTCTGAAGTTACCAACCCCTCACAGAAGCTCAGACAGTCTGAGAGCCAGAGCCACAGTTCTCTGTGGAATCCGATCTGCCAGACTGCCATCCACAGTCCAGATCAAAAGCCACCAGCCTCTCAGAGACACTCTGGTAGTCTGAGAGCCACAGCTGTGGTTCTATGAGGAACCCAACATGCCAGACTGCCATCCAGAGTCCAGTTCTGATGCCGCCAGCCTCTCACACATGCTCAGGTACTCTGAGATCCACAGCCATGGTTCCCTGAGGAACCCAATCTGCCAGATTGCCATCAGCCGTCAAGGCCTGAAGCCACCTGCCTCTCACAGAAGCTCAGGTGGTCTGAGGGCCACAGCAGCAGTTCTCTGAGGAACCTGACCTACCAGACTGCCATACGCATTCCAGGTCTGAAATCTCCAGTCCCACATACAAGCTTAGGTAGTCTGAGAGCTGCAGCCAAGGTTCTCTAATGAACCCAACCTGAAAGACTGCATTCCGCAGTCCAGTTTGGAAGCCCCCAGACCCCCACAGAAGCTTAGGTGTTTTGGTAGCCACAGCCATGGTTCTCTGATGAACCTGACCTGCCTGACTTTCATCCGTAGTCCAGGTCTGATGAATGCAGCAACTCACAGAAGTTCAAGTAATCTGGGAGCTGCAGCCATGGTTCTCAGACCATCCCAACCTGCCTGCCACCATCCGCAGTCCAGGACTCGACACCAGCCCTCACAGAAGCTCAGGAAGTCTTAAAGCCACAGCCATGGCTTTCTGACAAACCCAACCTGCCAGACAGCTGTACGCAGTCCAGGTCTGAAGCCACCGGCTCCTCATACAAGATCAGGTAGTCTGAGTGCCACAGCCATGGGTCTCTAAGGAACCCAACCTACCAGACTGCTATCCACTGTCCAGGCCTAAAACTACCAACCAGTCACAGAAGCTCAGGTAGTCTGAGAGCCATAGCCATGGTTCTATGAGGAACCCAACCTGCCAGATTGCCATCTGCAGTCCAGGTTTGAAGCCACCAGACACTAACAGAAGCTCAGGTGATCTGAGAGCCACAGCTGTGGTTCCCTGAGGAACCCTACCTGCCAGACCACCATCCACAGTCCAGGTCTGAAGCCACCAGCATCGCACACATGCACAGGCAGTCTTAGAGCAACAGCCATGGTTCCCTGAGGAAGCCAACAAGCCAGATTGCCATTCTCCATGCAAACCTGAAGCCACCAGCCTCTCACAGAAGTTCTGGTAGTCTGAGAGCCACAGCCATGAAGCCACGGTTCTATGAAGAACCCGACCTGCCAGACTGCCGTCCGCTGCCAAGGTATGAAGACACCAGCCTCTCACAGATGCTCTGGTAGTCTGAGAGCCACAGCTGCAGTTCCCTGAGGAACCCAACCTGCCAGATAGCCATCTGTAGTCCAGGTCTGAAGTCACCAGCCTCTCAGAGATGCTTAGGTAGTCTGTGAGCTGCAGCTGTGGTTCCCAGAGGAACCTGAACTGCCTGATTGCCATTCGAAGTCGAGGTCTGAATCCACCGGCCCCACACAGAAGCTCAGGTAGTCTGAGAGCCACAGAAGTGGTTCCCAGAGGAACCTGACCTTCCAGATTGCCATCCACAGTCCAGATTTGAAGCCTCCAGCCAATCATATAAGCTCAAGTAGTCTGAGAGCTACAACCATGGTTCTCTTAAGAACCCTACCTGCCAGACTGCCGTCCTCAGTCAAGGTCAAAAGTCACCAGCCCCTCACAAAACCCAATCTGCCAGACTGCCATCCACAATAAAGGTTTGAAGCCACCAGCCTCCCAGAGATGCTTAGGTAGTCTGAGAGGTGCAGCTTCGGTTCCCTGAGGAACCTGAACTGTCTGATTGCCATTCGCAGTCCAGGTCTGAATCCACCATCCCCTCACAGAAGCTCAGGTAGTCTGAGAGCCACAGCCGCAGTTATCTGACAAACGTGAACAGCCAGACTGCCATCCAGGGTCCAGGTCTGAAGCCACCAGTCTCGCACAGAATCTCAGGTAGTCTGAGAGCTACAGCCATGTTTCTCCAATGAAACTGACCTGCCAGACTGCCATCCATAGTAAAGGTCTGAAGCCTGCAGCCTCTCACAGAAGTTTAAGTAATCTGAGAGCTGCAGCCATGGTTCTCAGACCATGCCGTCTTGCCAGAATGCCATCCTCAGTCCAGGTCTGAAACCACCAGCCCCTCACAGAAGCTCAGGTAGTATGAAAGCCACAGCCATGGTTCTCTGATGAACCTAACCTGCCAGACTTCCATCCATAGTCCAGGTCTGATGCCTGCAGCAACTCACTGAAGTTCAAGTAATCTGTGAACTGCAGCCATGGTTCTCAGACCATCCCAACCTGCCAGTCTGCCATCCGCAGTCCAGGTCTGAAGACACCAGCCCTCACAGAAGCTCAGGAAGTCTGAAAGCCACAGCCGTGGTTCTCTAAGGAACCCGACCTGCAAGGCTGCCATCCACAGTTCAGGTCTGAAGTTACCAACCCCTCACTGAAGCTCAGGTAGTCTGTGAGCCACAGCCGCAGTACTCTGAGGAACCTGACCTACTAGACTGTCATCCGCAATTCAGGTCTGAAGCCTCCAGCCCTTCATAGAAACTCAGGACATCTGAGAGCCACAACCGTGGTTGTCCGACACACCTGACCTGAAAGACTGCCATCCGCAGTAAAGTTCAGATGCCTGTAGACCCTCACAAAAGTTCAGGTAGTTTGGGAGCCACAGCCTGGTTCTCTGATGAACCTGACCTGGCAAACTGCAATCCACAATCCAGGTCTAAAGCCACCAGCCCCTCACAGAAGCTGAGGTAGTCTGTGAGCTACAGACGCTGTTCTCAGATGAAACTGACCTGCCAGACTGCCATCCATAGTCCAGGTCTGAAGCCACCAGCCTCTCACAGACACTCAGGAAGTCTGAGAGCCACAGCTGTGGTTCCCTGAGGAACCCGACCTGACAGACTGCCATCCGCTGTCCAGACCTGAAGCCACCAGCCTCTCACAGAAGCTCAGGTTTTCAGAGAGCCACAGCAGCAGTTCTCTGAGGAACCTCACCTACCAGACTGCCATCCACAGTCCAGGTCTGAGGCCTCCAGCCCCTCACCGAAACTCAGGTCATCTGACAGCCACACCCGAGGTTCTCTGATAAACCTAACCTGAAAGACTGACATTTGCAGTCCACTTCAGAAGCCTCCAGACCCTCACAAAAGCTCAGATATTTTGGGAGCCACAGCCATGGTTCTCTGATGAACCCATCCTCCCAGAATGCCATCCACCATCCAGGTCTAAAGCTACCAGCCCCTCACAGAAGCTCATTTAGTCTGAGAGCCACAGCCTCAGTTCTCTGATGAACCAGAACTCACCGACTGCCATTCAAGGTCCAGGTCTGAAGCCTGCAGCCTCTCACAGAAGCTCAGCTAATCTGAGAGCTGCAGCCATGGTTCTCAGACCATCCTGACCGGCCTGACTGCCATCCACAGTCCAGGTCTGAGCCACCAGCCCCTCACAGAAGCTCAGGTAGTCTGAAAGCCACAGCCATGGTTCACTAATGAACCCGACCTGCCAGACTTCCATCCATAGTCCAAGTCTGACGCCTGCTGCAACTCACTGAAGTTCAAGTAATCGGTGAGGTGCAGAAATGGTTCTCAGACCATCCCAACCTGCCAGTCAGCCATCTGCAGTCCAGGTCTGAAGACACCAGCCCTCACAGAAGATTAGAAAGTCTGAAAGCCACAGCCGTGGTTGTCTAAGGAAACCGACCTGCAAGACTGCCATCCACAGTTCAGGTCTGAAGTTACCAACCCCTCACTGAAGCCCAAGTAGTCTGAGAGCCACAGCCACAGTTCTCTGAGGAACCTGACCTACCAGACTGTCATCTGCAGTGAAGGTCTGAAGCCTCCAGCCCTTCATAGAAGCTCAGGTCATCTGAGAGCCACAGCCGTGGTTCTCTGACATATCTGACCTGAAAGACTGCCATCCGTAGTCCAGATCAGAAGCCACTAGCCTCTCAGAGACACTCTGGTAGTATGAGAGCCACAGCTGTAGTTCTATGAGGAACCCAACATGCCAGACTGCCATCCACAGTCCAGTTCTGTTGCCACCAGCCTCTCACAGAAGCTCAGATAGTCTGAGAGACACAGCCATGGTTCTCTAAGGAACGCGACCTGACAGACTGCCATCCACAGCCTAGGTCTGAAGTTATCATCCCCTCACAGAAGCTCAGACAGTCTGAGAGCCAGAGCCACGGTTCTCTGAGGAATCTGACCTGCCAGACTGCCATCCACAGTCCAGATCAGAAGCCACTAGCCTCTCAGAGACACTCTGGTAGTCTGAGAGCCACAGCTGTAGTTCTATGAGGAACCCAACATGCCAGACTGCCATCCACAGTCCAGTTCTGTTGCCACCAGCCTCTCACACATTCTCAGGTACTCTGAGATCCACAGCCGTGGTTCCCTGAGGAACCCAACCTTCCAGATTGCCATCAGCCATCCAGGTCTGAAGCCACCCACCTCTCACAGAAGCTCAGGTGGTCTGAGAGCCACAGCAGCAGTTCTCTGAGGAACCTGACCTACCAGACTGCCATATGCATTCCAGGTCTGAAATCTCCAGTCCCTCATAGAAGCTTAGGTAGTCTGAGAGCCGCAGCCATGGATCTCTAATGAACCCGACCTGAAAGACTGCTTTCCGCAGTCCAGTTTGGAAGCCCCCAGAACTTCAGAGAAGCTTAGGTGGTTTGGGAGCCACAGCCATGGTTCTCTGATGAACCCGACCTGCCTGTCTGTCATCCGTACTCCATGTCTGATGAATGCAGCAACTCACAGAAGTTAAAGTAATCTGGGAGCTGCAGCCATGGTTCTCAGACCATCCCAACCTGTCTGTCACCATCTGCAGTCCAGGACTCTAGACACCAGCCTTCACAGAAGCACAGGAAGTCTTAAAGCCACAGCCATGGTTTTCTGACAAACCCAACCTGCCAGACAGCCATACGCAGTCCAGGTCTGAAGCCACCAGCTCCCTATACAAGATCAAGTAGTCTGAGTGCAACAGCCATGGGTCTCTAAGGAACCCAACCTGCCAGACTGCTATCCACTGTCCTGGCCTGAAGCTACCAACCAGTCACAGAAGCTCAGGTAGTCTGAGAGCCATAGCCATGGTTCTATGAGGATCCCAACCTACCAGATTGCCATCTGCAGTCCAGGTTTGAAGCCACCAGCAACTAACAGAAGCTCAGGTGATCTGAGAGCCACAGCTGTGGTTCTCTGAGGAACCCTACCTGCCAGACCATCATCCACAGCCCAGGTCTGAAGCCACCAGCCTCTCACACATGCTCAGGTAGTCTGAGAGCCACAGCTGTGGTTCCCTGAGGAACCCGACCTGTTAGACTGCCATCCGCCGTCCAGGCCTGAAGCCACCAGCCTCTCACAGAAGCTCAGGTTTTCAGAGAGCCACAGCAGTGGTTCTCTGAGGAACCTGACCTACCAGACTGCCATCCACAGTCCAGGTCTGATGCCTCCATCCCCTCACAGAAGCTCAGGTCATCTGACAGCCACACCCGAGGTTCTCTGATAAACCTAACCTGAAAGACTGACATTTGCAGTCCACTTCAGAAGCCTCCAGACCCTCACAAAAGTTCAGATATTTTGGGAGCCACAGCAATTGTTCTCTGATGAACCCGTCCTCCCAGAATGCCATCCACCATCCAGGTCTAAAGCCACCAGCCCCTCACAGAAGCTCATTTAGTCTGAGAGCCACAGCCTTTGTTCTCTGATGAACCAGAACTCATTGACTGCCATCTGAGGTCTGGGACTGAATCCTGCAGCCTCTTACAGAAGATCAGCTAATCTGACAGCTGCAGCCATGGTTATCAGACCATCCTGACCGGCCTGACTGCCATCCACAGTCCAAGTCTGAAGCCAAAAGCCCCTCACAGAAGCTCAGGTAGTCTGAAAGCAACAGCCGTGGTTCACTAATGAACCCGACCTGCCAGACTTCCATCCATAGTCCAGGTCTGATGCCTCCTGCAACTCACTGAAGTTCAAGTAATCTGTGAGATGCAGCAATGGTTCTCAGACCATCCCAACCTGCCAGTCAGCAATCCGCAGTCCAGGTCTGAAGACACCAGCCCTCACAGAAGATTAGGAAGTCTGAAAGCCACAGCTGTGGTTCTCTAAGGAACCCGACCTGCAAGACTGCCATCCACAGTTCAGGTCTGAAGTTACCAACCCCTCACTGAAGCCCAGGTAAGTCTAAGAGCCACAGCCGCAGTTATCTGAGGAACCTGACCTACCAGACTGTAATCCGCAGTGAAGGTCTGAAGCCTCCAGCCCTTCATAGAAGCTCAGGTCATCTGAGAGCCACAGCCGTGGTTCTCTGACACATCTGTCCTGAAAGACTGCCATCCACAGTCCAGTTCAGATGCCTCCAGACCCTCACAAAAGCTCAAGTAGCTTGGGAGCCACAGCCATGATTCTCTGGTGAACCCATCCTGCCAGACCGCCATCCACCAGCCAGGTCTGAAGTCACCAGCCCCTCTCAGAAGCTCAGATAGTCTGAGAGACACAGCCATGGTTCTCTAAGGAACCTGACCTGACAGGCTGCCATCCACAGCCCAGGTCTGAAGTTATCAACCCCTCACAGAAGCTTAGACAGTCTGAGAGCCAGAGCCGTGGTTCTCTGATGAATCTGACCTGCCAGACTGCCATCCACAGTCCAGATCAGAAGCCACTAGCCTCTCAGAGACACTATGGTAGTCTGAGAGCGACAGCTGTAGTTCTATGAGGAACCCAACATGCCAGACTGCCATCCACAGTCCAGTTCTGTTGCCACTGGCCTCTCACACATGCTCAGGTACTCTGAGATCCACAGCCATGGTTTCTTGAGGAACCCAACCTGCCAGATTGACATCAGCCATCCAGGTCTGAAGCCACCCACCTCTCACAGAAGCTCAGGAGGTCTGAGAGCCACAGCAGCAGTTCTCTGAGGAACCTGACGTACCAGACTGCCATATGCATTCCAGGTCTGAAATCTCCAGTCCCTCATAGAAGCTCAGGTAGTCTGAGAGCCGCAGCCATGGTTCTCTAATGAACCCGACATGAAAGACTGTTTTCCACAGTCCAGTTTGGAAGCTCCCAGACCCTCAGAGAAGCTTAGGTGGTTTGGAAGCCACCGCCATGGTTCTCTGATGAACCTGACCTGCCTGACTGTCATCCGTAGTCCAGATCTGATGAATGCAGCAACTCACAGAAGTTCAAGTAATCTGGGAGCTGCAGCCATGGTTCTCAGACCATCCCAACCTGCCTGTCACCATCCGCAGTCCAGGACTCTAGACACCAGCCCTCACAGAAGCTCAGGAAGTCTTAAAGCCACAGCCATGGTTTTCTGACAATCCCATCCTGCCAGACAGCCATACGCAGTCCAGGTCTGAAGCCACCGGCTCCTCATACAAGATCAGGTAGTCTGAGTGCCACAGCCATGGGTCTCTAAGGAACCCAACCTGTCAGACTGCTATCCACTGTCCAGGTCTGAAGCTACCAACCAGTCACAGAAGCTCACGTAGTCTGAGAGCCTTAGCCATGGTTCTATGAGGTACCCAATCTGCCATATTGTCATCTGCAGTCCAGGTTAGAAGCCAACAGCCACTAACAGAAGCTCAGGTGATCTGAGAGCCACAGCTGTGGTTCTCTGAGGAACCCTACCTGCCAGACCACCATCCACAGTCCAGGTCTGAAGCCACCAGCCTCTCACACATTCTCAGGTAGTCTTAGAGCCACAGCCATGGATCCCTGAGGAACCCAACAAGCCAGATTGCCATTCGCCATGCAAACCAGAAGCCACCAGCCTCTCACAGAAGCTCTGGTAGTCTGAGAGCCACAGCCATGCAGCCATGGTTCTATGAAGAACCCGACCTGCCAGACTGCCGTCCGCTGCCAAGGTTTGAAGACACCAGCCTCTCACAGATGCTCTGGTAGTCTGAGAGCCACGGCTGGAGTTCCCTGAGGAACCCAACCTGCCAGAAAGCCATCTGTAGTCCAGATCTGAAGTCACCCACCCCTCACAGAAGCTCAGGTATTCTGAAAGATGCAGCGGTGGTTCTCTGATGAACCCAACCTTCTGGACTGCCATCCGCAGTAAAGGTTTGAAGCCACCTGCATCTCAGAGATGCTTAGTTAGTCTGAGAGCTGCAGCAGTGGTTCCTTGAGGAACCTGAACTGCCTGATTGCCATTCGCAGTCCAGGTCTGAATCCACCGGCCCCCCACAGAAGCTCAGGTAGTCTGAGAGCCACAGCCACAGTTCTCTGACAAACCTAAACAGATAGACTGCCATCAGGGGTCCAGGTCTGAAGCCACCAGTCTTGTACAGAAGCTCAGGTAGTCTGAGAGCCACAGCAGTGGTTCCCAGAGGAACCTGACCTACCAGACTGCCATTAACAGTCCAGGTTTGAAGCCTCCAGCCCCTCATATAAGCTCAAGTAGTGTGAGAGCTACTGCCATGGTTCTCTTAAGAACCCTTCCTGCCAGATTGCCATCCTCAGTCAAGGCCAAAAGTCACCAGCCCCTCACAGAATCCAACCTGCCAGACTGCCATCTGCAATAAAGGTTTGAAGTCACCAATCTCTCAGAGATGCTTAGGTAGTCTGAGAGCTGCAGCTGCGGATCCCTGAGGAACCTGAACTGTCTGATTGCCATTCGCAGTCCAGGTCTGAATCCACCAGCCCCTCACAGAAGCTCAGGTAGTCTGAGAGCCACAGCCGCAGTTCTCTGACATACTTGAACAGCCAGACTGCCATCCGGGGTCCAGGTCTGAAGCCACCAGTCTCGCACAGAAGCTCAGGTAGTCTGAGAGCTACAGCCACGGTTCTCCAATGAAACTGACCTGCCAGACTGCCATCCGTAGTCCAGATCTGAAGCTTGCAGCCTCTCACAGAAGTTCAAGTAATCTGAGAGCTGCAGCCACGGTTCTCAGACAATGTCAACCTGCCAGACTGCCATCCACAGTCCAGGTCTGAAGCCAAAAGCATCTCACACATGCTCAGGTAGTCTTAGAGCCACAGCCATGGTTCCCTGAGGAACCCATCAAGCCAGATTGCCATTCACCGTGCAAACCAGAAGCCACCAGCCTCTCACAGAAGCTCTGGTAGTCTGAGAGCCACAGCCATGCAGCCATGGTTCTATGAAGAACCCGACCTGCCAGACTGCCGTCCGCTGCCAAGGTCTGAAGACACCAGCCACTCACAGATGCTCTGGTAGTCTGAGAGCCACAGCTGCAGTTCCCTGAGGAACCCAACCTGCCAGATAGCCATCTGTAGTCCAGGTCTGAAGCCACCCACCCCTCACAGAAGCTCAGGTATTCTGAAAGATGCAGCGGTAGTTCTCTGATGAACCCAACCTTCTGGACTGCCATCTGCAGTAAAGGTTTGAAGCCACCAGCATCTCAGAGATGCTTAGGTAGTCTGAGAGCTGCAGCTGTGGTTCCCTGAGGAACCTGAACTGCCTGATTGCCATTCGCAGTCCAGGTCTGAATCCACCGGCCCCTCACAGAAGCTCAGGTAGTCTGAAATCCACAGCCGTGGTTCTCTAATGAACCCGACCTGCCACACTTCCAGCCATAGTCCAGGTCTGATGACTGCAGCAACTCACTGAAGTTCAAGTAATCTGTGAGCTGCAGCCATGGTTCTCAGACCATGCCAACCTGCCAGTCTGCCACACGCATTCCAGGTCTGAAGACACCAGCCCTCACAGAAGCTCAGGAAGTCTGAAAGCCACAGCCGTGGTACTCTAAGGAATCCAACCTGCAAGACTGCCATCCACAGTTCAGGTCTGAAATTACCAACCCCTCACTGAAGCTCAGGTAGTCTGTGAGCCACAGCCGCAGTTCTCTGTGGAACATGACCTAGTAGACTGTCATCCGCAGTTCAGGTCTGAAGCCTCCAGCCCTTCATAGAAACTCAGGTCATCTGAGAGACACAGCCATGGTTCTCCAACACACCTGACCTGAAAGACTGCCATCCGCAGTCCAGTTCAGATGCCTCCAGACCCTCACAAAAGCTCAGGTAGCTTGGGAGCCAAAGCCAAGATTCTCTGATGAACCCGTCCTGCCAGACAGCCTTACGCAGTCCAGGTCTGAAGCCACTGGCTCCTCATACAAGATCAGGTAGTCTGAGTGCCACAGCCATGGGTCTCTAAGGAACCCGACCAGCCAGACTGCTATCCACTGTCCATGCCTGAAGCTACCAACCAGTCACAGAAGCTCAGGTAGTCTGAGAGCCATAGCCATGGTTTTATGAGGAACCCAACCTGCCAGATTGCCATCTGCAGTCCAGATTTGAAGCCACCAGCCACTAACAGAAGCTCAGGTGATTTGAGAGCCACAGCTTTTTTTCCCTGAGGAACCCTACCTGCCAGACCACCATCCACAGTCCAGGTCTGAAGTCACCAGCCTCTCACACATGCTCAGGTAGTCTTAGAGCAACAGCCATGGTTCCCTGAGGAACCCAACAAGCCAGAGTGCCATTCGCCATGCAAACCAGAAGTCACCAGCCTCTCACTGATGCTCTGGTAGTCTGAGAGCTGCAGTCATGCAGCCACGGTTCTATGAAGAACCCGACCTGCCAGACTGCCATCCGCTGCCAAGGTATGAAGACAACAGCCTCTCACAGATGCTCTGGTAGTCTCAGAGACACAGCTGCAGTTCCCTGAGGAACCCAACCTGCCAGATAGCCATCTGTAGTCCAGGTCTGAAGTCACCAGCCTCTCACAGAAGCTCAGGTAGTCTGAAAGACGCAGCCGTGGTTTTCTGATGAACCCAACCTTCCAGGCTGTCATCCGCAGTAAAGGTTTGAAGCCACCAGCCTCTCAGAGATGCTTAGGTAGACTGTGAGCTGCAGTTGTGGTTCCCAGAGAACCTGAACTGCCCATGATTATCGTGCAGTCAGGTCTGAATCACCGACACCTCACAGAAGCTCAGGTGGTCTGAGGCCACAGCCACAGTTCTCTGACAAACCTAAACAGCCAGACTGCCATCAGGGGTCCAGATCTGAAGCCACCAGTCTTGTACAGAAGCTCAGGTAGTCTGAGAGCCACAGCAGTGGTTCCCAGAGGAACCTGACCTTCCAGACTGCCATCCACAGTCCAGGTTTGAAGCCTTCAGCCCCTCATATAAGCTCAAATAGTCTGAGAGCTACAGTCATAGTTCTTTTAAGAACCCTACCTGCCAGACTGCCATCCTCAGTCAAGGTCAAAAGTCACCAGCCCCTCACAGAACCCAACCTGCCAGACTGTCATCCGCTATAAAAGTTTGAAGTCACCAGCCTCTCAGAGATGCTTAGGTAGTCTGAGAGCTGCAGCTGCGGTTCCCTGAGGAACCTGAACTGTCTGATTGCCATTCGCAGTCCAGGTCTGAATCCACCATCCCCTCACAGAAGCTCAGGTAGTCTGAGAGCCACAGCTGCAGTTCTCTGACAAATGTGAACAGCCAGACTGCCATCCGGGGTCCAGGTCTGAAGCCACCAGTCTCGCACAGAATCTCAGGTAGTCTGAGAGCTACAGCCATGGTTCTCCAATGAAACGGACCTGCCAGACTGCCATTCATAGTCCAGGTCTGAAGCCTGCAGCCTCTCACAGAAGTTTAAGTAATCTGATAGCTGCAGCCATGGTTCTCAGACCATGCCGACCTGCCATACTGCCATCCACAGTCCAGGTCTGAAGCCACCAGCCCCTCACAGAAGCCCAGGTAGTATGAAAGCCACAGCCGTGGTTCTCTAATGAGCCTGACCTACCAGACTTCCATCCATAGTCCAGATCTGATGCCTGCAGCAACTCACTGAAGTTCAAGTAATCTGTGAGCTGCAGCCATTGTTCTCAGACCATCCCAACCTACCAGTCTGCCATCCGCAGTCCAGGTCTGAAGACACCAGCCCTCACAGAAGCTCAGGAAGTCTGAAAGCCACAGTCATGGTTCTCTAAGGAACCCGACCTGCAAGGCTGCCATCCACAGTTCAGGTCTGAAGTTACCAACCCCTCACTGAAGCTCAGATAGTCTGTGACCCACAACAAAAGTTCTCTGAGGAACCTGACCTACTAGACTGTCATCCACAGTTCAGATCTGAAGCCTCCAGCCCTTCATAGAAACTCAGGACTACTGACAGCCACAACCGTGGTTCTCCAACACACCTGACCTGAAAGACTGCCATCCACAGTCCAGTTCAGATGCCAGTAGACCCTCACAAAAGGTCAGATAGTTTGGGAGCCACAGCCTGGTTCTCTGATGAACCTGTCCAGCCAGACTGCAATCCCCAACCCAGGTCTAAAGTCACCAGCCCCTTACAGAAGCTCATGTAGTCGGAGAACCACAGCCGTGGTTCTCTGATGAACCTGACCTGTCAAACTGCCATCGGCAGTCTAGGTCTGTAGCCACCAGCATCACACAGAGGCTCAGATATTCTGAGAGCCACAGCCGTGGTTCTCTGATGAACCTGACCTGGCAAACTGCAATCCACAATCCAGGTCTAAAGCCACCAGCCTCACAGAGAGCTGAGGTAGTCTGTGAGCTACAGGATGCTGTTCTCAGATGAAACCGACCTGCCAGACAGCCATCCGTAGTCAGATTTGAAGCCACCAGCCTCTCACAGACACTCAGGTAGTCTGAGAGCCTCAGCTGTTTAACCCTGAGGAACCCGACCTGGCAGACTGCCATCCGCCGTCCAGGCCTGAAGCCACCAGCCTCTCACAGAAGCTCACGTTTTCAGAGAACCACAGCAGCGGTTCTCTGAGGAACCTGACCTACCAGACAGCCATTCACAGTCCAGGTCTGAAGCCTCCAGCCCCTCACAGAAGCTCAGGTCATCTGACAGCCACATCCGAGGTTCTCTGATAAACCTACCCTGAAAGACTGACATTTTCAGTCCACTTCAGAAGCCTCCAGACCATCACAAAAGCTCAGATATTTTGGGAGCCACGGCCATGGTTCTCTGATGAACCCATCCTCTCAGAATGCCATCCACCATCCAGGTCTAAAGCTACCAACCCCTCACAGAAGCTCATTTAGTCTGAGAGCCACAGCCTCAGTTCCCTGATGAACCAGAACTCACCGACTGCCATCTGAGGTCCAGGTCTGAAGCCTGCAGCCTCTCACAGAAGCTCAGCTAATCTGAGAGCTGCAGCCATGGTTCTCAGACCATGCCGACCTGCCATACTGCCATCCACAGTCCAGATCAGAAGCCACTAGCCTCTCAGAGACACTCTGGTAGTCTGAGAGCCACAGCTGAAGCTCTATGAGGAACCCAACATGCCAGACTGCCAGCCACAGTCCAGTTCTGTTGCCACCAGCCTCTCTCAGAAGCTCAGATAGTCTGAGAGACACAGCCATGGTTCTCTAAGGAATGCAACCTTACAGACTGCCATCCATAGCCCAGGTCTGAAGTTATCATCCCCTCACAGAAGCTCAGACAGTCTGAGAGCCAGAGCCGCGGTTCTCTGAGGAATCTGACCTGCCAGACTGCCATCCACAGTCCAGATCAGAAGCCACTAGCCTCTCAGAGACACTCTGGTAGTCTGAGAGCCACAGCTGTAGTTCTATGAGGAACCCAACATGCGAGACTGCCATCCACAGTCCAGTTCTGTTGCCACCAGCCTCTCACACACGCTCTTGTACTCTGAGATCCACAGCCATGGTTCCCTGAGGAACCCAAACTGCCAGATTGCCATCAGCCATCCAAGTCTGAAGTCATCCACCTCTCACAGAAGCTCAGGTGGTCTGAGAGCCACAGCAGCAGTTCTCTGAGGAACCTGACCTACCAGGCTGCCATATGCATTCCTGGTCTGAAATCTCCAGTCCCTCATAGAAGCTTAGGTGGTCTGAGAGCCGCAGCCATGGTTTTCTAATGAACCCGACCTGAAAGACTGCTTTCCGCAGTCCAGTTTGGAAGCCCCCAGACCCTCAGAGAAGCTTAGGTGGTTTGGGAGCCACAGCCATGGTTCTCTGATGAACCCGACCTGCCTGACTGTCATCCGTACTATAGGTCTGATGAATGCAGCAACTCATAGAAGTTCAAGTAATCTGAGAGCTGCAGCCATGGTTCTCAGACCATCCCAACCTGCCTGTCATCATCCGCAGTCCAGGACTCTAGACACCAGCCCTCACAGAAGATCAGGAAGTCTTAAAGCCACAGCCGTGGTTTTCTGACAAACCCAACCTGCCAGACAGCCATACGCAGTCCAGGTCTGAAGCCACTGGCTCCTCATACAAGATTAAGTAGTCTGAGTGCCACAACCATGGGTCTCTAAGTAACCCGACCTGCCAGACTGCTATACACTGTCCTGGCCTGAAGCTACCAACCAGTCACAGAAGCTCAGGTAGTCTGAGAGCCATAGCCATGGTTCTATGAGGAACCCAACCTGCCAGATTGCCATCTGAAGTCCAGGTTTGAAGCCACCAGCCACTAACAGAAGCTCAGGTGATCTGAGAGCCACAGCTGTGGTTCTCTGAGGAACCTACCTGCCAGACCACCATCCGCAGTCCAGGTCTGAAGCCACCAGCCTCTCACACATGCTCAGGTAGTCTTAGAGCCACAGCCATGGATCCCTGAGGAACCCAACAAGCCAGATTGCCATTCGCCATGCAAACCAGAAGCCACCAGCCTCTCACAGAAGCTCTGGTAGTCTGAGAGCCAAAGCCATGCAGCCATGGTTCTATGAAGAACCCGACCTGCCAGACTGCCATCCGCTGCCAAGGTCTGTAGACACCAGCCTCTCACAGATTATCTGGTAGTCTGAGAGCCACAGCTGCAGATCCTGAGGAACCCAACCTGCCAGATAGCCATCTGTAGTCCAGGTCTGAAGTCACTCACCATTCACAGAAGCTCAGGTAGTCTGAAAGATGCAGCCGTGGTTTTCTGATGAACCCAACCTTCCGGACTGCCATCCGAAGTAAAGGTTTGAAGCCACCAGCATCTCAGAGATGCTTAGGTAGTCTGAGAGCTGCAGCTGTGGTTCCCTGAGGAACCTGAAGTGCATGATTGCCATTCGCAGTCCAGGTCTGAATCCACCAGCCCCTCACAGAAGCTCAGGTAGTCTGAGAGCCACAGCCACAGTTCTCTGACAAACCTAAACAGCCAGACTGCCATCAGGGGTCCAGGTCTGAAGCCACCAGTCTAGTACAGAAGCTCAGGTAGTCTGAGAGCCACAGCAGTGGTTCCCAGAGGAACCTGACCTTCCAGACTGCCATCCACAGTCCAGGTTTGAAGTCTCAAGCCCCTCATATAAGCTCAAGTAGTCTGAGAGCTACAGCCATGGTTCTCTTAAGAACCCTACCTGCCAGACTGCCATCCTCAGTCAAGGTCAAAAGTCACCAGCCCCTCACAGAACCCAACCTGCCAGACTGCCATCCGCATAAAGGTTTGAAGCCAACAGACTCTCAAGGATGCTTAGGTAGTCTGAGAGCTGCAGCTGTGGTTCCCTGAGGAACCTGAACTGTCTGATTGCCATTCAAGTCAGGTCTGAATCCACCATCCCCTCACAGAAGCTCAGGTAGTCTGAGACCACAGCCGCAGTTCTCTGACAAGCGTGAACAGCCAGACTGCCATCCGGGGTCCAGGTCTGAAGCCACCAGTCTCGAACAGAGCTCAGGTAGTCTGAGCTACAGCCATGGTTATCCAATGAAACTGACCTGCCAACCTGCCATCCGTAGTCCAGATCTGAAGCTTGCAGCCTCTCACAGAAGTTCAAGTAATCTGAGAGCTGCAGCCACACTTCTCAGACCATGTCAACCTGCCAGACTGCCATCCACAGTCCAGGTCTGAAGCCACCAGCCCCTCACAGAAGCTCAGGTAGTCTGAAAGCCACAGCCGTGGTTCTCTAATGAACCTGACCTGTTACACTTCCATCCATAGTCCAGGTCTGATGCCTGCAGCAACTCACTGAAGTTCAAGAAATCAGTGAGCTGCAGCCATGATTCTCAGACCATCCCAACCTGCCAGTATGCCACCGCGGTCAGGTCTGAAGACACCAGCCCTCACAGAAGCTCAGGAAGTCTGAAGCCTCAGCCATTGTTCTCTAAGGAATCCAACCTGCAAGACTGCCTTCCACAGTTTAGGTCTGAAGTTACAAACCCCTCACTGAGCTCAGGTGGTCTGTGATCCACAGCCTGCTGTTCTCTGTGGAATATGACCTAGTAGACTGTCATCTACAGTTCAGGTCTGAAGTCTCCAGCCCTTCATAGAAACTCAGGTCATCTGAGAGCCACAGCCATGGTTCTCCGACACACCTGACCTGAAAGACTGCCATCCGCAGTCAAGTTCGATGCCTCCAGACCTCACAAAGCTCAAGTAGCTTGGAAGCCACAGCCAAGATTCTCTGATGAACCCATCCTGCCAGATTGCCATCCACCAGCCAGGTCTAAAGTCACCAGCCCTCACAGAAGTTCAGATAGTCTGAGACACACAGCCAGGGTTCTCTAAGGAACACAATCTGACAGACTCCATCCACAGTCCAAGTCTGAAGTTACCAACCCCTCACAGAAGCTCAGACAGTCTGAGAGCCAGAGCCACGGTTCTCTGAGGAATCCGATCTGCCAGACTGCCATCCACAGTCAGATCAGAAGCCACCAGCCTCTCAGAGACACTCTGGTAGTCTGGAGAGCCACAGTTATGGTTCTATGAGGAACCCAACATGCCAGACTGCCATCCAGAGTCCAGTTCTGATGCCACCAGCCTCTCACATGCTCAGGTTCTCTGAGATCCACAGCCGTGGTTCCCTGAGGAATCCAACATGCCAGATTGCCATCAGAAATCCAGGCCTGAAGCCACCCGCCTCTCACAGAAGCTCAGGTGGTCTGAGGGCCAAAGCAGCAGTTCTCTGAGGAACCTGACTTACCAGACTGCCATACACATTCCAGGTCTGAAATCTCCAGTCCCTCATACAAGCTTAGGTAGTCTGAGAGCTGCAGCCATGGTTCTCTGATGAACCCGACCTGCCTGACTGTCATCCGTAGTCCAGGTCTGATGAATGCAGCAACTCACAGAAGTTCAAGTAATCTGGGAGCTGCAGCCATGGTTCTCAGACCATCACAACCTGCCTGTCGCCATCCGCAGTCCAGGACTCTATACACCAGCCCTCAAAAAGCTCAGGAAGTCTTAAAGCCACAGCCATGGTTTTCTGACAAACCCAACCTGCCAGACAGCCGTACGCAGTCCAGGTCTGAAGCCCCCGGCTCCTCATACAAGATCAGGTAGTCTGAGTGCCACAGCCATGGGTCTCTAAGGAACCCGACCTGCCAGACTGCTATACACTGTCCAGGCCTGAAGCTACCAACCAGTCACAGAAGCTCAGGTAGTCTGAGAGCCATAGCCATGGTTCTATGAGGAACCCAACCTGCCAGATTGCCATCTGCAGTCCAGGTTTGTAGCCACCAGCTACTAACAGAAGCTCAGGTGATCTGAGAGCCACAGCTGTGGTTCCCTGAGGAACCCTACCTGCCAGACCACCATCCACAGTCCAGGTCTGAAGCCACCAGCCTCTCACACATGCTCAGGTAGTCTTAGAGCAACAGCCATGGTTCCCTGAGGAACCCAACATGCCAAGTGCCATTCACCATGCAAACCAGAAGCCACCAGCCTCTCACAGAAGCTCTGGTACTCTGACAGCCGCAGCCATGCAGCCATGGTTCTATGAAGAACCCGACCTGCCAGACTGCCATCTGCTGCCAAGGTTTGAAGACACCAGCCTCTCACAGATGTTTCTGGTAGTCTGAGAGCCACAGCTGCAGTTCCCTGAGGAACCCATCCTGCCAGATAGCCATCTGTAGTCCTGGTCTGAAGTCACCAGCCTCTCATAGAAACTCAGGTAGTCTGAAAGACGCAGCCATGGTTCTCTGATGAACCCAACCTTCCATACTGCCATCCGAGTAAAGGTTTAAAGCCACCAGCCTCTCAGAGATGCTTAGGTAGACTGTGAGCTGCAGCTGTGGTTCCCAGAGAAACCTGAACTGCCTGATTGCCATTCGCAGTCCAGGTCTGAATCCACCGGCCCCTCACAGAAGCTCAGGTAGTCTGAGAGCCACAGCCACAGTTCTCTGACAAACCTAAACAGCCAGACTGCCATCAGGGGTCCAGATCTGAAGCCACCAGTCTTGTACAGAAGCTCAGGTAGTCTGAGAGCCACAGCAGTGGTTCCCAGAGGAACCTGACCTTCCAGACTGCCATCCACAGTCCAGGTTTGAAGCCTTCAGCCCCTCATATAAGCTCAAGTAGTCTGAGAGCTACAGTCATAGTTCTTTTAAGAACCCTACCTGCCAGACTGCCATCCTCAGTCAAGGTCAAAAGTCACCAGCCCTCACAGAACCCAACCTGCCAGACTGCCATCCGCTATAAAGTTTGAAGTCACCAGCCTCTCAGAGATGCTTAGGTAGTCTGAGAGCTGCAGCTGCAGTTCCTGAGGAACCTGAACTGTCTGATTGCCATTCGCGGTCCAGGTCTGAATCCACCATCCTCACAGAAGCTCAGGTAGTCCCAGAGCCACAGCTGCAGTTCTCTGACAAATGTGAACAGCCAGACTGCCATCAGGGGTCCAGGTCTGAAGCCACCAGTCTCGCACAGAATCTCAGGTAGTCTGGAGAGCTACAGCCATGGTTCTCCAATGAAACGGACCTGCCAGACTGCCATTCATAGTCCAGGTCTGAAGCCTGCAGCCTCTCACAGAAGTTTAAGTAATCTGATAGCTGCAGCCATGGATCTCAGACCATGCGACCTGCCATACTGCCATCCACAGTCAGGTCTGAAGCCACCAGCCCCTCACAGAAGCCCAGGTAGTATGAAAGCCACAGCCGTGGTTCTCTAATGAGCCTGACCTACCAGACTTCCATCCATAGTCCAGATCTGATGCCTGCAGCAACTCACTGAAGTTCAAGTAATCTGTGAGCTGCAGCCATGGTTCTCAGACCATCCCAACCTGCCAGTCTGCCATCCGCGGTCCAGGTCTGAAGACACCAGCCCTCACAGAAGCTCAGGAAGTCTGAAAGCCACAGCCGTGGTTCTCTAAGGAACCCGACCTGCAAGGCTGCCATCCACAGTTCAGGTCTGAAGTTACCAACCCCTCACTGAAGCTCAGATAGTCTGTGAGCCACAACAAAAGTTCTCTGAGGAACCTGACCTACTAGACTGTCATCCGCAGTTCAGATCTGAAGCCTCCAGCCCTTCATAGAAACTCAGGACAACTGACAGCCACAACCGTGGTTCTCCAACACACCTGACCTGAAAGACTGGCATCCACAGTCCAGTTCAGATGCCAGTAGACCCTCACAAAAGGTCTGGTAGTTTGGGAGCCACAGCCTAGTTCTCTGATGAACCTGTCCTGCCAGACTTCAATCCCCCACCCAGGTCTAAAGTCACCAGCCCCTTACAGAAGCTCATGTAGTCGGAGAACCACAGCTGTGGTTCACTGATGAGCCTGACCTGTCAAACTGCCATCGGCAGTCTAGGTCTGTAGCCACCAGCATCACACAGAGGCTCAGATATTCTGAGAGCCACAGCCACAGTTCTCTGATGAACCTGACCTGGCAAACTGCAATCCACAATCCAGGTCTAAAGCCACCAGCCCCTCACAGAAGCTGAGGTAGTCTGTGAGCTACAGATGCTGTTCTCAGATGAAACCGACCTGCCAGACAGCCATCCGTAGTCCAGATTTGAAGCCACCAGCCTCTCACAGACACTCAGGTAGTCTGAGAGCCACAGCTGTTTTTCCCTGAGGAACCCGACCTGACAGACTGCCATCCGCCGTCCAGGCCTGAAGCCACCAGCCTCTCACAGAAGCTCAGGTTTTCAGAGAACCACAGCAGCAGTTCTCTGAGGAACCTGACCTACCAGGCTGCCATTCACAGTCCAGGTCTGAAGCCTCCAGCCCCTCACAGAAGCTCAGGTCATCTGACAGCCACATCCGAGGTTCTCTGATAAACCTAACCTGAAAGACTGACATTTTCAGTCCACTTCAGAAGCCTCCAGACCCTCACAAAAGCTCAGATATTTTGGGAGCCACATCCATGGTTCTCTGATGAACCCGTCCTCCCAGAATGCTATCCACCATCCAGGTCTAAAGCTACCAGCCCCTCACAGAAGCTCATTTAGTCTGAGAGCCACAGCCTCAGTTCCCTGATGAACCAGAACTCACTGACTGCCATCTGAGGTCCAGATCTGAAGCCTGCAGCCTCTCACAGAAGCTCAGCTAATCTGAGAGCTGCAGCCATGGTTCTCAGACCATCCTGACCGGCCTGGCTGCCATCCTCAGTCCAGGTCTGAAGCCACCAGCCCCTCACAGCAGCTCAGGCAGTCTGAAAGCCACAGCCATGGTTCACTAATGAACCCGACCTGCCAGACTTCCATCCATAGTCCAGGTCTGATGCCTGCTGCAACTCACTGAAGTTCAAGTAATCTGTGAGCTGCAGAAATGGTTCTCAGACCATCCCAACCTGCCAGTCAGCCATCCGCAGTCCAGGTCTGAAGACACCAGCCCTCACAGAAGCTTAGGAAGTCTGAAAGCCACAGCCGTGGTTGTCTAAGGATCCTGACCTGCAAGACTGCCATCCACAGTTCAGGTCTGAAGTTACCAACCCCTCACTGAAGCCCAGGTAGTTTGAGAGCCACAGCCGCAGTTATCTGAGGAACCTGACCTACCAGACTGTCATCCACAGTGAAGGTCTGAAGCCTCCAGCCCTTCATAGAAGCTCAGGTCATCTGAGAGCCACAGCCGTGGTTCTCTGACATATCTGACCTGAAAAACTGCCATCCGCAGTCCAGATCAGAAGCCACTAGCCTCTCAGAGACACTCTGGTAGTCTGAGAGCCACAGCTGTAGTTCTATGAGGAACCCAACATGCCAGACTGCCATCCACAGTCCAGTTCTGTTGCCACCAGCCTCTCTCAGAAGCTCAGATAGTCTGAGAGACACAGCCATGGTTCTCTAAGGAACGTGACCTGACAGACTGCCATCCACAGCCCAGGTCTGAAGTTATCATCCCCTCACAGAAGCTCAGACAGTCTGAGAGCCAGAGCCGCGGTTCTCTGAGGAATCTGACCTGCCAGACTGCCATCCACAGTCCAGATCAGAAGCCACTAGCCTCTCAGAGACACTCTGGTAGTCTGAGAGCCACAGCTGTAGTTCTATGAGGAACCCAACATGCGAGACTGCCATCCACAGTCCAGTTCTGTTGCCACCAGTCTCTCACACATGCTCTTGTACTCTGAGATCCACAGCCATGGTTCCCTGAGGAACCCAAACTGCCAGATTGCCATCAGCCATCCAAGTCTGAAGTCATCCACCTCTCAAAGAAGCTCAGGTGGTCTGAGAACTACAGCAGCAGTTCTCTGAGGAATCTGACCTACCAGGCTGCCATATGCATTCCTGGTCTGAAATCTCCAGTCCCTCATAGAAGCTTAGGTGGTCTGAGAGCCAGAGCCATGGTTCTCTAATGAACCCGACCTGAAAGACTGCTTTCCGCAGTCCAGTTTGGAAGCCCCCAGACCCTCAGAGAAGCTTAGGTGGTTTGGGAGCCACAGCCATGGTTCTCTGATGAATCCGACCTGCCTGACAGTCATCCGTACTACAGGTCTGATGAATGCAGCAACTCATAGAAGTTCAAGTAATCTGGGAGCTGCAGCCATGGTTCTCAGACCATCCCAACCTGCCTGTCACCATCCGCAGTCCAGGACTCTAGACACCAGCCCTCACAGAAGCTCAGGAAGTCTTAAAGCCACAGCCGTGGTTTTCTGACAAACCCAACCTGCCAGACAGCCATACGCAGTCCAGGTCTGAAGCCACCGGCTCCTCATACAAGATTAAGTAGTCTGAGTGCCACAACCATGGGTCTCTAAGGAACCCGACCTGCCAGACTGCTATACACTGTCCTGGCCTGAAGCTACCAACCAGTCACAGAAGCTCAGGTAGTCTGAGAGCCATAGCCATGGTTCTATGAGGAACCCAACCTGCCAGATTGCCATCTGCAGTCCAGGTTTGAAGCCACCAGCCACTAACAGAAGCTCAGGTGATCTGAGAGCCACAGCTGTGGTTCTCTGAGGAACCCTACCTGCCAGACCACCATCCGCAGTCCAGGTCTGAAGCCACCAGCCTCTCACACATGCTCAGGTAGTCTTAGAGCCACAGCCATGGATCCCTGAGGAACCCAACAAGCCAGATTGCCATTCGCCATGCAAACCAGAAGCCACCAGCCTCTCACAGAAGCTCTGGTAGTCTGAGAGCCACAGCCATGAAGCCATGGTTCTATGAAGAACCCGACCTGCCAGACTGCCATCCGCTGCCAAGGTCTGTAGACACCAGCCTCTCACAGATTCTCTGGTAGTCTGAGAGCCACAGCTGCAGATCCCTGAGGAACCCAACCTGCCAGATAGCCATCTGTAGTCCAGGTCTGAAGTCACTCACCATTCACAGAAGCTCAGGTAGTCTGAAAGATGCAGCCGTGGTTCTCTGATGAACCCAACCTTCTGGACTGCCATCCGCAGTAAAGGTTTGAAGCCACCAGCATCTCAGAGATGCTTAGGTAGTCTGAGAGCTGCAGCTGTGGTTCCCTGAGAACCTGAAGTGCATGATTGCCATTCGCAGTCCAGGTCTGAATCACCAGCCCCTCACAGAAGCTCAGGTGAGTCTGAGAGCCACAGCCACAGTTCTCTGACAAACCTAAACAGCCAGACTGCCATCAGGGGTCCAGGTCTGAAGCCACCAGTCTCGTACAGAAGCTCAGGTAGTCTGAGAGCCACAGAAGTGGTTCCCAGAGGAACCTGACCTTCCAGACTGCCATCCACAGTCCAGGTTTGAAGCCTCCATCCCCTCATATAAGCTCAAGTAGTCTGAGAGCTACAGCCATAGTTCTCTTAAGAACCCTACCTGCCAGACTGCCATCCTCAGTCAAGGTCAAAAGTCACCAGCCCCTCACAGAACCCAACCTGCCAGACTGCCATCCGCAGTAAAGGTTTGAAGCCAGCAGAATCTCAAGGATGCTTAGGTAGTCTGAGAGCTGCAGCTGCGGTTCCCTGAGGAACCTGAACTGTCTGATTGCCATTCGAAGTCAGGTCTGAATCACCAGCCCCTCACAGAAGCTCAGGTAGTCTGAGAGCCACAGCCGCAGTTCTCTGACAAACGTGAACAGCCAGACTGCCATCCGGGGTCCAGGTCTGAAGCCACCAGTCTCGAACAGAAGCTCAGGTAGTCTGAGAGCTACAGCCATGGTTATCCAATGAAACTGACCTGCCAGACTGCCATCCGTAGTCCAGATCTGAAGCTTGCAGCCTCTCACAGAAGTTCAAGTAATCTGAGAGCTGCAGCCACGCTTCTCAGACCATGTCAACCTGCCAGACTGCCATCCACAGTCCAGGTCTGAAGCCACCAGCCCCTCACAGAAGCTCAGGTAGTCTGAAACCACAGCCGTGGTTCTCTAATGAACCTGACCTGTTACACTTCCATCAATAGTCCAGGTCTGATGCCTGCAGCAACTCACTGAAGTTCAAGAAATCTGTGAGCTGCAGCCATGATTCTCAGACCATCCCAACCTGCCAGTATGCCACCGCGGTCCAGGTCTGAAGACACCAGCCCTCACAAAGCTCAGGAAGTCTGAAGCCTCAGCCATTGTTCTCTAGGAATCCTACCTGCAGGACTGCCTTCCACAGTTTAGGTCTGAAGTTACAAACCCCTCACTGAAGCTCAGGTAGTCTGTGATCCACAGCTGCTGTTCTCTGTGGAATATGACCTAGTAGACTGTCATCTGCAGGTCAGGTCTGAAGTCTCCAGCCCTTCATAGAAACTCAGGTCATCTGAGAGCCACAGCCATGGTTCTCCGACACACCTGACCTGAAAGACTGCCATCCAGTCCAGTTCAGATGCCTCCAAACCCTCACAAAAGCTCAAGTAGCTTGAGCCACAGCCAAGATTCTCTGATGAACCCGTCCTGCCAGATTGCCATCCACCAGCCAGGTCTAAAGTCACCAGCCCTCACAGAAGTTCAGATAGTCTGAGACACACAGCCAGGGTTCTCTAAGGAACACAATCTGACAGACTCCATCCACAGTCCAAGTCTGAGTTACCAACCCCTCACAGAAGCTCAGACAGTCTGAGAGCCAGAGCCACGGTTCTCTGAGGAATCCGATCTGCCAGACTGCCATCCACAGTCCAGATCAGAAGCCACCAGCCTCTCAGAGACACTCTGGTAGTCGGAGAGCCACAGTTATGGTTCTATGAGGAACCCAACATGCCAGACTGCCATCCAGAGTCCAGTTCTGATGCCACCAGCCTCTCACACATGCTCAGGTTCTCTGAGATCCACAGCCGTGGTTCCCTGAGGAATCCAACATGCCAGATTGCCATCAGAAATCCAGGCCTGAAGCCACCCGCCTCTCACAGAAGCTCAGGTGGTCTGAGGGCCAAAGCAGCAGTTCTCTGAGGAACCTGACTACCAGACTGCCATACACATTCCAGGTCTGAAATCTCCAGTCCCTCATACAAGCTTAGGTAGTCTGAGAGCTGCAGCCATGGTTCTCTGATGAACCCGACCTGCCTGACTGTCATCCGTAGTCAGGTCTGATGAATGCAGCAACTCACAGAAGTTCAAGTAATCTGGGAGCTGCAGCCATGGTTCTCAGACCATCACAACCTGCCTGTCGCCATCCGCGGTCCAGGACTCTATACACCAGCCCTCAAAACTCAGGAAGTCTTAAAGCCACAGCCATGGTTTTCTGACAAACCAACCTGCCAGACAGCCGTACGCAGTCCAGGTCTGAAGCCCCCGGCTCCTCATACAAGATCAGGTAGTCTGAGTGCCACAGCCATGGGTCTCTAAGGAACCCGACCTGCCAGACTGCTATACACTGTCCAGGCCTGAAGCTACCAACCAGTCACAGAAGCTCAGGTAGTCTGAGAGCCATAGCCATGGTTCTATGAGGAACCCAACCTGCCAGATTGCCATCTGCAGTCCAGGTTTGTAGCCACCAGCTACTAACAGAAGCTCAGGTGATCTGAGAGCCACAGCTGTGGTTCCCTGAGGAACCCTACCTGCCAGACCACCATCCACAGTCCAGGTCTGAAGCCACCAGCCTCTCACACATGCTCAGGTAGTCTTAGAGCAACAGCCATGGTTCCCTGAGGAACCCAACATGCCAGATTGCAATTCACTGTGCAAACCAGAAGCCACCAGCCTCTCACAGAAGCTCTGGTACTCTGACAGCCGCAGCCATGCAGCCATGGTTCTATGAAGAACCCGACCTGCCAGACTGCCATCTGCTGCCAAGGTTTGAAGACACCAGCCTCTCACAGATGTCTCTGGTAGTCTGAGAGCCACAGCTGCAGTTCCCTGAGGAACCCATCCTGCCAGATAGCCATCTGTAGTCCTGGTCTGAAGTCACCAGCCTCTCATAGAAACTCAGGTAGTCTGAAAGACGCAGCCATGGTTCTCTGATGAACCCAACCTTCCATACTGCCATCCGCAGTAAGGTTTGAAGCCACCAGCCTCTCAGAGATGCTTAGGTAGTCTGTGAGCTGCAGCTGTGGTTCCCAGAGGAACCTGAACTGCCTGATTGCCATTCGCAGTCCAGGTCTGAATCCACCAGCCCCTCACAGAAGCTCAGGTAGTCTGAGAGCCACAGCTGCAGTTCTCTGACAAACCTAAACAGCCAGACTGCCATCAGGGGTCCAGGTCTGAAGCCACCAGTCTCGTACAGATGCTCAGGTAGTCTGAGAGCCACAGCAGTGGTTCCCAGAGGAACCTGACCTTCCAGACTGCCATCCACAGTCCAGGTTTGAAGCCTCCAGCCCCTCATATAAGCTCAAGTAGTCTGAGAGCTACAGCCATAGTTCTCTTAAGAACCCTACCTGCCAGACTGCCATCCTCAGTCAAGGTCAAAAGTCACCAGCCCCTCACAGAACCCAACCTGCCAGACTGCCATCCGCAATAAAGGTTTGAAGCCACCAGCCTCTCAGAGATGATTAGGTACTCTGAGAGCTGCAGCTGCGGTTCCCTGAGGAACCTGAACTGTCTGATTGCCATTCGCACTCCAGGTCTGAATCCACCATCCCCTCACAGAAGCTCAGGTAGTCTGAGAGCCACAGCTGCAGTTCTCTGACAAACGTGAACAGCCAGACTGCCATCGGGGGTACAGGTCTGAAGCCAACAGTCTCGCACAGAAGCTCTGAGAGCTACAGCCATGGTTCTCCTATGAAACTGACCTGCCAGACTGCCATCCACTGTACTGGCCTGAAGCTACCAACCAGTCACAGAAGCGCAGGTAGTCTGATAGCCATAGCCGTGGTTCTATGAGAAACCCAACCTGCCAGATTGCCATCCACCATCCAGGTCTAAAGCCACCAGCCCCTCACAGAAGCTCAGGTAGTCTGAGAGCTACAGCCATGGTTCTGCAATGAAACTGACCTGCCAGACTGCCATCCGTAGTCCAGGTCTGAAGCCTGCAGCCTCTCACAGAAGTTCAAGTAATCTGAGAGCTGCAGCCATGGTTCTCAGACCATGCCGACCTGCCAAGACTGCCACCCACAGTCCAGGTCTGAAGCCACCAGCCCCTCATAGAAGCTCAGGTAGTCTGAAAGCCAAAGCCATGGTTCTCTAATGAACCTGACCTGCCAGACTTCCATCCATAGTCCAGGTCTGATGCCAGCAGCAACTCACTGAAGTTCAAGTAATCTGTGAGCTGCAGCCATGGTTCTCAGAACATTCCAACCTGCCAATCTGCCATCCGCAGTCCAGGTCTGAAGACACCAGCCCTCACAGAAGCTGAGGAAGTCTGAAAGCTACAGCCGTGGTTCTCTAAGGATCCTGACCTGCAAGACTGCCAGGCACAGTTCCGGTCTGAAGTTAGCATACCCTCACTGTAGCTCAGGTAGTCTGTGAGCCACAGCCGCAGTTCTCTGAGGAACCTGACCTACCAGACTGTCATCTGCAGTTCAAGTCTGAAGCCTCCAGTCCTTCATAGAAGCTCAGGTCATCTGAGAGCCACTGCCATGGTTCTCTGACACACCTGACCTGAAAGACTGCCATCCGCAGTCCAGTTCAGATGCCTCAAGACCCTCACAAAAGCTCAGGTAGCTTGGGAGCCACAGCCATGATTCTCTGATGAACCCATCCTGCCAGACTGCCATCCACCAGCCAGGTCTAAAGTCACCAGTCCCTCACAGAAGCTCAGACAGTCTGAGAGACACAGCCATGGTTCTCTAAGGAACCCGACCTGACAGACTGCCATCCACCAGCCAGGTCTAATGTCACCAACCCCTCACAAAAGCTCAGACAGTCTGAGAGCCAGAGCCATAGTTCTCTGAGGAATACGACCTGCCAGACTGCCATCCACAGTCTGGATCAGAAGCCACCAGCCTCTCAGAGACACTCTGAAAGTCTGAGAGCCGCAGCTGTGGTTCTATGAGGAACTCAACATGCCAGACTGCCTTCCAGAGTCCAGTTCTGATGCCACCAGCCTCTCATACATGCTCAGGTACTCTGAGATCCACAGCCATGGTTCCTTGAGGAACCCAACCTGCCAGATTGCCATCAGCCATCCAGGCCTGAAGCCACCCACCTCTCACAGAAACTCAGGTGGTCTGAGAGCCACAGCAGCAGTTCTCTGAGGAACCTGACCTACCAGACTGCGATACGCATTCCAGGTCTGAAATCTTCAGTCCCTCATACATGCATAGGTAGTCTGAGAGCCGCAGCCATGGTTCTCTATTGAACCTGACCTGAAAGACTACTTTCCACAGTCCAGTTTGGAAGCTCCCAGACCCTTACAGTAGCTTAGGTGGTTTGGGAGCCACAGCCATGGTTCTCTGATGAACCCAACCTGCCTGTCTGCCATCCGTAGTCCAGGTCTGATGAATGCAGCAACTCACAGAAGTTCGAGTAATCTGAGAGCTGCAGTCATGGTTCTCAGACCATCCCAACCTGCCTATCATCATCCGCAGTCCAGGTCTCTAGACACCAGCCCTCACAGAAGCTCAGGAAGTCTTGATGCCACTGCCGTGGTTTTGTGACAAACCCGACCTGCCAGACAGCCATACGCAGTCCAGATCTGAAGCCACCAGCTCCTCTTACAAGATCAGGTAGTCTGAGTGCCACAACCATGGGTCTCTGAGGAACCTGACCTGCCAGACTGCCATCCACTGTCCAGGCCTGAAGCTACCAACCAGTCACAGAAGCTCAGGTAGTCTGAGAGCAATAGCCATGGTTCTATGAGGAACCCAACCTGCCGGATTGCCATCTGCAGTCCAGGTTTTAAGCCACCAACCACTAACAGAAGCTCAGGTGATCTGAGAGCCACAGCTGTGGTTCCCTGAGGAACCCGACCTGCAGACTACCATCCCCAGTCCAGGTGTGAAGCCACCAAGCTCTCATACATGCTCAGGTAGTCTTAGAGCTACAAGCCATGGTTCCCTGAGGAACCCAACAAGCCAGATTGCCATTCACCATCCAAACCAGAAGTCACCAGCCTCTCACAGAAGCTCAGGTAGTCTGAGAGCCACAGCTATGCAGCCACAGTTCTATGATGAACCCGACCTGCCAACTGCCATCCGCTGCCCAGGTCTGAAGACACCAGCCTCTCACAGATGCTCTGGTAGTCTGGGAGCCACAGCTGCAGTTCCCTGAGGAACCCAACCTGCCAGATAGCCATCTATAGTCTAGGTCTGATGTCACCAGCCTCTCACAGAAGCTCAAGTAGTCTGAAAGCCACAGCTGTGGTTCTCTGATGAACCCAACCTTCCGGACTGCCATCTGCAGTAAACGTTTGAAACCACCAGCCTCTCAGAGATGCTTAGGTAGTCTGTGAGCTGCAGCTGTGGTTCCCGAGGAACCTGAACTGTCTGATTGTCATTCGCAGTCCAGGTCTGAATCCACGGCCCTCACAGAAGCTCAGGTAGTCTGAGAGCCACAGCTGCAGTTCTCTGACAAACCTGAACAGCCAGACTGCCATCCGGGTCAGGTCTGAAGCCACCAGTCTCGCGACAGAAGCTCAGGTAGTCTGAGAGCCACAGCAGTGGTTCCCAGGGAAACCTGACCTACTAGACTGCCATCCACAGTCCAGGTCTTAAGCCACCAGCCCCTCAAAGAAGCTCAGGTTGTCTGACAGCCACAACCATGGTTCTCTAAGGAACCCAACCTGCCTGACTGCCATCCACAGTCCAGGTCCGAAGTTACCCACCCCTCAGAGAAGCTTAGGTAGTCTGGGAGCCACAGCCATGGTTCTCTGATTAACCTGACCTGCCAGATTGCCATCCACAGTCCAGGTCTGAAGACACCAGCCTCTCACACACGCTCAGGTAGTCTGAGAACCACAGTCGTGGTTCCCTGAGGAACCAAACTTGAGAGATTGCCATCTGCCATCCAGGCCTGAAGCCACCAGACCTCTCACAGAAGTTAAGGGGGTCTGAGAACTGCAGCAGCAGTGCTCTGAGGATCCTGACCTACCAGACTGCCATCTGCATTCTAGGTCTGAAGCCTCCAGCCACTCATAGAAGCTCAGGTCATCTGAGAGCCACAGCCATGGTTCTCTGACACACCTGACCTGAAAGACTGCCATCCGCAGTCCAGTTCAGATGCCTCCAGACCCTCACGAAAGCTCAGGTAGCTTGGGAGCCACAGCCATGATTCTCTGATGCACCCATCCTGCCAGACTGCCATTCACCAGCCAGGTATAAAGTCACCAGTCCCTCACAGAAGCTCAGACAGTCTGAGAGCCAGAGCCATGGTTCTCTGAGGAATATGACCTGCCAGACTGCCATCCACAGTCCTAATCACAAGCCACCAGCCTCTCAGAGACACTCTGGAAGTCTGAGAGCCGCAGATGTAGGTCTTTGAGGAACTCAGCATGCCAGACTGCCATCCAGAGTCCAGTTCTGATGCCACCAGCCTCTCACACATGCTCAGGTGCTCTGAGATCCACAGCCATGGTTCCTAGAGGAACCCAACTTTCCAGATTGCCATCAGCCATCCAGGCCTGAAGCCACCCACCTCTCACAGAAGCTCAGGTGGTCTGACAGCCACAGCAGCAGTTCTCTGAGGAACCTGACCTACCAGACAGTGATACTCATTCCAGGTCTGAAATCTCCAGTCCCTCATACATGCTTAGGTAGTCTGAGAGCCGCAGCCATGGTTCTCTATTGAACCCGACCTGAAAGATTGCTTTCCACAGTCCAGTTTGGAAGCCCCCAGACCCTTACAGAAGCTTAGGTGGTTTGGAAGCCACAGCCATGGTTCTCTGATGAACCCGACCTGCCTGTCTGCCATCCGTAGTCCAGGTCTGATGAATGCAGCAACTCACAGAAGTTCAAGTAATCTGAGAGCTGCTGCCATGGTTCTCAGACCATCCCAACCTGCCTATCATCATCTGCAGTCCAGGTCTCTAGACACCAGCCCTCACAGAAGCTCAGGAAGTCTTAATGCCACTGCCGTGGTTTTGTGACAAACCTGACCTGCCAGACAGCCATACGTAGTACAGGTCTGAAGCCACCAGCGCCTCTTACAAGATCAGGTAGTCTGAGTGCCGCAGCCATGGGTCTCTGAGGAACCCAACCTGCCAGACTGCCATCCACTGTCCAGGCCTGAAGCTACCAACCAGTCACAGAAGCTCAGGTAGTCTGAGAGCCATAGCGTGGTTCTATGAGAAACCCAACCTGCCGGATTGCCATCTGCAGTCCAGGTTTTAAGCCACCAGCCACTAACAGAAGCTCAGGTGATCTGAGAGCCACAGCTGTGGTTCCCTGAGGAACCCGACCTGCCAGACTACCATCCCCAGTCCAGGTGTGAAGCCACCAAGCTCTCATACATCCTCAGGTAGTCTTAGAGCCACAGCCATGGTTCCCTGAGGAACTCAACAAGCCAGATTGCCATTCACCATCCAAACCAGAAGTCACCAGCCTCTTACAGAAGCTCAGGTAGTCTGAGAGCCACAGTCATGCAGCCATGGTTCTATGATGAACCCGACCTGCCAGACTGCCGTCCGCTGCCCAGGTCTGAAGACAACAGCCTCTCACAGATGCTCTGGTAGTCTGGGAGCCACAGCTGCATTTCCTGAGACCCAACCTGCCAGATAGCCATCTGTAGTCTAGGTCTGGCGTCACCAGCCTCTCACAGAAGCTCAGGTAGTCTGAAAGCCACAGCTGTGGTTCTCTGATGAACCAACCTTCCGGACTGCCATCCTGATAAGCGTTTGAAACCACCAGCCTCTCAGAGATGCTTAGGTAGTCTGTGAGCTGCAGCTGTGGTTCCCTGAGGAACCTGAACTGTCTGATTGTCATTCGAGTCCAGGTCTGAATCCACCGGCCCCTCACAGAAGCTCAGGTGGTCTGAGAGCCACAGCTGCAGTTCTCTGACAAACTTGAACAGCCAGACTGACATCCAGGGTCCAGGTCTGAAGCCACCAGTCTCGCACAGAAGCTCAAGTAGTCTGAGAGCCGCAGCAGTGGTTCCCAGGGAAACCTGACCTACCAGACAGCCATCCACAGTCCAGGTCTTAAGCCACCAGCCCCTCAAAGAAGTTCAGGTAGTCTGACAGCCACAACCATGGTTCTCTAAGGAACCCAACCTGCCAGACTGCCATCCACAGTCCAGGTCTGAAGTTACCCACCCCTCAGAGAAGCTTAGGTAGCCTGGAAGCCACAGCCATGGTTCTCTGATTAACCTGACCTGCCAGATTGCCATCCACAGTCCAAGTCTGAAGACACCAGCCTCTCACACACGCTCAGGTAGTCTGAGAACCACAGTCGTGGTTCCCTGAGGAATCAAACTTGAGAGATTGCCATCTGCCATCCAGGCCTGAAGCCATCAGACCTCTCACAGAAGTTAAGGGGGTCTGAGAACTGCAGCAGCAGTGCTCTGAGGATCCTGACCTACCAGACTGCCATCTGCATTCTAGGTCTGAAGCCTCCAGCCACTCACAGAAGCTTAGGTTGTCTGAGAGCCGTAGCCATTTTTCTCTGACAAACCCGACCTGAAAGACTGCCATCCACAGTCCAGTACGGAAGCCTCCAGACCCTCATAAAAGCTCAGGTGGTTTCGCAGCCACAGCCATTGTTCTCTGATGAACCCGTCCTGCCAGACTGCCATCCACCATCCAGGTCAAAAGCCACCAGCCCCTCACAGAAGCTCAGGTCATCTGAGAGCCACAGCAGTGGTTCCCTGATGAACCTGACCTGCCAGACTGCCATCTACAGTGCATATCTTTAGCCACCAGCCTTACACATGCTCAAGTAGTCTGAGAGCCCCAGCCATAGTTCCCTAAGGAATCCAACCTGCCAGATTGCCATCCACCATCCAGGCTTGAAGCCACCAGCCTCTCACAGAAGCTATGATTTTCAGAGATCCACAGCAGTTGTTCTCTGGGGAACCTGACCTAACAGACTGCCATCTGCAGTCCAGGTCTGAAGCCTCCAGCCCCTCACAGAAGCTCAGGTCATCTGACATCTGCAGCCGTGGTTCTCTGACAAACCTGACCTGAAAGACTGCCATTCGCAGTCCACTTCAGAAGCCTCCAGTCCCGCACAAAAGCTCACATAGTTTGGGAGTCACAGCAATGGTTCTATGATAAACCCATCCTGAAAGACTGCCAACCATCATTCAGGTCTAAAGCTACCAGCCCCTCACAGAAGCTCAGGTAGTCTGAGAGCCACAGCCGTGGCTCTCTGATGAACCTGACCTGGGAGACTGCAATTGGAATCCAGACCTAAAGTCACCAGCCCCTCACAGAACCTCAGTTAGTCTGACAGCCACAGTCATGGTTCTCTGATGAATCCGACCTGCCAGACTGCCATCGGCAGGCCAGGTCTGAAGCCAACAGCCTCTCTCAGAAGCTTAGGTAGTCTGAGAGCCACAACCATGGTTCTCTGAGGAACCCAACCAGCCAGCTAGCCATCTGTAGTCCAGGTCTGAAGCCACCAGCACCTCACAGACGTTCAGGTAGTCTGAAAGCCACAGCCGCAGTTCTCTGATGAACCCAACCTACCAGACTGCCATCCACTCTCCAGATTTGAAGCCTCCAGCCCATCATAGAAGCTCGAGTAGTCTGAGAGCTACAGCCATGGTTCTCTAATGAATCCGACCTGCCAGATTGCCATCCATAGTCCAGATCTGAAGCGTGCAGCAACTCACAGAAGTTCAAGTAATCTGAGAGCTGCTACCATGGTTCTCTGACCATCTTGAAATGCCAGACTGCCATCCGCAGTCCAGGTCTGAAGCCACTTGCCTCTCATAGATGCTCAGGTAGTTTGAGAGCCGCAGCCATGCTTCTCTGATAAACCCATCCTGCCACATTGCCATCTGCAGTAAAGGTCTGAAGCCACTAGCCTCTCATAGAATCTCAGATGGTCTGAGAGCTGCAGCCATGGTTCTCTGAGGAACCCAACATGCCAGACTGCCATCCACAGTCCAGTTTTAAACCCACCAGACCCTCACAGAATCTCAGGTAGTCTGGGAGCCACAGCTATGCTTCCTGATGAACCCGACCTGTCAGACTGCTCATTCACAGTCCAGGTCAGAAGCCACCAGCCGATCGCAAAAGCTCAGGTAATCTGAGCCCACATCCATGGTTCTCTGATGAACCCTACCTGCCAGACTGCCATGCTCAGTCCAGGTCTGAAGTCACCAGCCCCTCACAGACGTTCAGGTAGTCTGAAGCTACAGCCCAGTTCTCTGATGAACCCAACCTGCCAGACTGCCATCCGCAGTAAAGGTCTGAAGCCACCAGCCTCTCAGAGATGCTTAGGTAGTCTGAGAGCCTCAGCTCCCGTTCCCTGAGGAACCTGAACTGCTAGACTGCCATTCACAGTCCAGGTCTGAAGCCACCAGCACCTCACAGAAGCTCACGTAGACTGAGAGCCACAGCCTCAGTTATCTGATGAACCAGAACTGCCAGACTGCCATCCGGGGACCAGTTCTGAAGGCACCAGCTTCTCAGAGAAGCTCAGGTAGTCTGAGAGCCACAGCAGTGGTTCCCAGAGGAACCTGATCTACCAGACTGCCATCTGCAATCCAGGTTTGAAGCCTCCAGGCCCTCATAGAAGCTCAAGTAGTCTGAAAGCTACAGCCATGGTTCTCCTAATGAACCCATCCTGCCAGACTGCCAACCACAGGCCAGGTCTGAAGCCTGCAGCCTCTCACAGAAGTTCAAGTAATCTGAGAGTTGCAGCCATTGTTCTCAGATAATCCTGACCTGCCAGACTGCCATCTGCAGTCCAGGTCTGAAGACACCAGGCCTCACAGAAGCTCAGGAAGTCTGAAAGCCACAGCTGCAGTTCTCTGACAAACCTGACCTGCCAGACAGCCATCCGCAGTCCAGGTTTGAAGCAACCAGCCCCTCATTGAAGCTCAGGTAGTCTGAGAGACACAGCCATGGCTCTCTAAGGAACCTGACCTGTCAGACTGCCATCCACAGTCCAGGTCAGAAGCCACCAGCCTGTCACAGACACTCAGGTAGTCTGAGAGCCACAGCTGTGGTTCTATGAGGAACCTAACCTGCCAGATTGCCATCCGCAGTCCAGGTATGAAGCCACCAGCCTCTCACAGAAGCTTATGTAGTCTGAGAGCCACAGCCATGGTTTCTTGTGGAACCTAACATGCCTGATTGCCATCCACTGTCCAGGCCTGAAGCCACCAGCCTCTCACAGAAGATCAGGTGGTCTGAGAGCTACAGCTGTGGTTCACTGAGGAATCTGACCTACAAGACTGCCATCCGCAATCCAGGTCTGAAGCCTCCAGCCCGTCATAGAAGATCAGGTCATCTGAGAGCCACAGCCGTGGTTCTCTGACAAACCCATCCTGAAAGACTGCCATCCACAGTCCAATTCAGATGCCTCCTGACCCTCACAAAAGCTCAGGTAGTTTGGGAGCCACAGCCTGGTTCTCTGATGAACCTGTCCTGCCAGACTGCCGTCCGCCACCGAGGTCTAAAGTCACCAGCCCCTCACAGAAGCTCAGGTAGTCTGAGAACCACAGCCATGGTTCTCTGATGAACCTGACCTGTCAAACTGCCATCCACACTTTAGGACTGTAGCCACCAGCTCCTCACAGAAGATCAGATAGTATGAGAGCCACAGCCGCGGTTCTCTGATGAACCTGACCTGGCAGACTGCAATCCAAAATCCAGGTCTAAATCAACAAGCCCCTCACAGAAGTTCAGGTAGTCTGAGAGCCACAGCTGCGGTTCTCAGATGAACTCGAACTGCCAGACTGCCTTCTGTAGTCCAGGTCTGAAGCCAACAGCCTCTCACAGAAGCTCAGGTTGTCTGAGAGCCGCAGCCACAGTTCTCTGAGGATCCCAACTTGCCAGACTGCCATTCACAGTCCATGTCTGAAGCCACAATACTCTCAAAGAAGCTCAAGTAATCTGAGAGATGCAGCCATGGTTCTGTGATGAACCCAACCTGCCAGACTGCCATCCGTAGTCCAGATCTGAAGCCACCAGCCCCTCATAGAAGCTCAGGTAGTCTTAGAGCCACAGCTATGGTTCTCTGAGGATCCTGACCTGCCAGACTGCCATCCGCAGTCCAGGTCTGAACCCACCAGCCTCTCACAGAAATTTAGGTGGTCTGAGAGCCACAGCAGTAGTTCCCTGAGGAACCCGACCTGCCAGACTGCCATCCGCCCTCCAGGCCTGAAGCCACCAGCCTCTCACAGAAGCTTATATTTTCAGAGAGCCACAGTGGAGGTCCTCTAATGAACCTGACCTACCAGACTGCAATCTACACTCCAGATCTGAAGCCTCCAGCCCCTCACAGAAGCTCAGATCATCTGACAGTCGCAGCCAAGGTTCTCTGACAAACTTGACCTGAAAGACTGCCATTCTCAGTCCACTTCAGAAGCCTCCAGATCCTCAAAAAAGCTTAGGTATTTTGGGAGCCACAGCCATGGTTCTCTGATGAACCCGTCCTACCAGAATGCCATCCACCATCCAGGTCTAAAGCCAACAACCCCTCACAATAGCACAGGTAGTCTGAGAGCCACAGCCATGGTACTCTGATGAAGCCGAACTGTCAAACTGCCATCCACAGTCTCGGTCTGTAGCCACCAGCCACACACAGTACCTCAGATAGTCTGAGAGCCACAGCCATGACCCTCTGATGAACCATACCTGGCAGACTGCAATCTGCAATCCAGAACTATAGCCAACAGGCCCTCACAGAAGCTCAGGTGGTCTGAGAGCCACAGCTACATTTCTCTAATGAATCCAACCTGCCAGACAGCCATCCGCATTCCAGGTCTGAAACCACCAGCCCCTCATAGAAGCTTGGGTAGTCTGAGAGACACAGCCATGGGTCTGTAAGGAACCTGGCCTGCCAGACTGCCATCCACAGTCCAGGTCTGAAGCTACCAACCAGTCAAAGAAGATCAGGTAGTCTGAGAGCTACAGCAGTGGTTCTATGAGGAACCCAACCTTCCAGATTGCCATCCGCAGTCCAGATCTGAAGCCACCAGCCTCTCACAGAAGCTCAGCTGGTCTGAGAACCACAGCTGTGGTTCTCTGAGGAACCCGACCTGCCAGACTGCCATCCACAGTCCAGGTCTGAAGCCACCAGCCTCTCACACATGCTCAGGTAGTCTTACAGCCACAGCCATGGTACTCAACAAGCCAGATTGCCATCCGTCGTCCAATCCAGAAGCCACCAGCCTCTCACTGATGCTCAGGTAGTTGGAGAGCCACAGCCATGCAGCCATGGCTCTCAGATGCACCCGACCTGCCAGACTGCCATCAGCAGTCAAGGTCTGAAGCAACAATCACCTCAAAGAAGCTCAAGTAATCAGAGAGCTGCAACCACAGTTCTATGATGTACCCGACCTGCCAGACTGCCGTCTGCAGCCCAGGTCTGAAGACACCAGCCTCTCACAGATGCTCTGGTAGTCTGAGAGCCACAGCAGCAGTTCCCTGAGGAACCCAAACAGCCAGATAGCCATTTGAAGTCCAGGTCTGAAGTCACCAGCCTCTTACAGAAGCTCAGGTAGTCCAAAAGCTGCAGCCATGATTCTCTGATGAACGCAACTGGCCAGACTGCCATCCGCAGTCCAGGTATGAAGCCACCAGCTCCACACAGAAGCTCAGAGAGTCTGAGAGCCACAGCCATAGTTCTCTGATGAACCTGACCTGGAAGACTGCAATCTGCAGTCCAGGTCTAAAGCCACCAGCCCATCACAGAAGTTCAGGTAGTCTGAGAGCCATAGCCGCGGTTCACAGAAAAACCAGACCTGCCAGACTGCCATCCGTAGTCCAGGTCTGAAGCCACCAGCCTCTCACAGACACTGAGGTAGTCTGAGAGCCACAGCTGTGGCTCTGTGAGGAACCCATCCTGCCAGACTGCCATCCACAGTCCAGGTCTGTAGCCACCAGACTCTCACACACGCTGATGTAGTCTGAGAGCCACAGCAATGGCTTCCTGTGGAACCCAACCTACCAGATTGCCATCCACCATCCAGGCCTAAAGCCACCAGCCTCTCACAGAAGCTCAGGTGGTCTGAGAGCCACAGCAGTGGTTCTCTGAGGAATGTAACCTACGAGACTGCCATATGCAATCCCGGTCTGAAGCCTCCAGCCTGTCACAGAAGATCAGGTCATCTGAGGTCGCAGCCATTGTTCTCTGATGAACCTGACCTGAAAGTATACATCCACAGTCCAGTTCAGATGCCTTAAGACCCTCATGAAAGCTCAGGTAGTTTGGGAGCCACAGCCTGGTTCTCTGATGAGCCTGTCCTGCCAGACTGCAATCCGCCTCTCAGGTCTAAAGTCACCAGCCCCTTACAGAAGCTCAGGTAGTCTGAGAACCACAGCCATGGTTCTCTGATGAACGTGACCTGTCAAACTGCCATCTGCAGTCTAGATCTGTAGCCACCGGCTCCACACAGAAGCTCAGATAGTCTGAGAGCCACAGCCACGGTTCTCTGATGAACCTGACCTGGCAAACTGCAATCCACAATCCAGGTCTAAAGCCACCAGCCCCTCACAGAAGCTGAGATAGTCTGAGAGCCACAGTCGCGGTTCTCAGATGAACCCAACCTGCCAGACTGCCATCCGTAGTCCAGGTCTGAAGCCACCAGCCTCTCACAGACACTCAGGTAGTCTGAGAGCTGCAGCCATGGATCTATGATGAACCCAACCTGCCAGACTGCCATCCGCCATCCAGGCCTGAAGCCACCAGCTTCTCACAGAACCTCAAGTTTTCAGAGAGCAACAGCAGCAGTTCTCTGAGGAACCTGACCTACCAGACTGCCATCCACAGTCGAGGTCTGAAGCCCCCAGACCCTCACAGAAGCTCAGGTCATCTGACAGCCACACCCGAGGTTCTCTGATAAACCTGACCTGAAAGACTGCCATTTGCAGTCCACTTCAGAAGCCTCCAGACCCTCACAAAAGCTCAGGTATTTTGGGAGCCACAGCTATGGTTCTCTGATGAACCCGTTCTCCCAGAATGCAATCCAACATCCAGGCCTAAAGCCACCAGCCCCTCACAGAAGCTCATTTAGTCTGAGAGCCACAGCATCAGTTCTCTGACGAACCAGAACTGACAGACTGCCATCCAAGGTCCAGGTCTGAAGCCTGCAGTCTCTCACAGAAGTTCAACTAATCTGAGAGCTGCGGCCATGGTTTTCAGACCATCCTGACCTGCCTGACTGCCATCCACATTCCAGGTCTGAAGCCACCAGCCCCTCACAGAAGCTCAGGTAGTCTGAGAGCCACAGCCGTGGTTCTCTAATGAACCCGACCTGCCAGACTTCCATCCATATTCCAGGTCTGATGCCTGCAGCAACTCACGGAAGTTCAAGTAGTCTGAGAGCTGCAGCCATGGTTCTCAGACCATCCCAACCTGCCAGTCTGCCATCCGCAGTCCAGTTCTGAAGACATCACCCTCACAGAAGCTCAGGAAGTCTGAAAGCCACAGCTGTGGTTCTCTAAGGAACCAGACCTGCAAGACTGCCTTCCACAGTTCAGGTCTGAAGTTATGAACCCCTCATTGAAGCTCAGGTAGTCAGAGAGCAAAAGCTGCAGTTCTCTGAGGAACCTGACCTACCAGACTGTCATCCGCAGTCCAGGTCTGAAGCCTCCAGCCCCTCATAGAAGCTAAGGTCATCTAAGAGACACAGACGTGGTTCTCTGACACACCCAACCTGAAAGACTGCCATCTGCAGTCCAGTTCAGATGCCTCCAGACCCTCACAAAAGCTCAGGTAGATTGGGAGCCACAGTCATGATTCTCTGATGAACCCGTCCTGCCAGACTGCCATCCACCAGCCAGGTCTAAAGTCACCACCCCTCACAGAAGCTCAGATAGTCTGAGAGCCACAGCCATGGCTCTCTAAATAACCCCACCTGACAGTCTGCCAACAGCAGTCCAGGTCTGAAGATACCAACCCCTCACAGAAGCTCAGACAGTCTGAGAGCCAGAGCCACGGTTCTCTGAGAAATCTGACATGGCAGACTGCCATCCACTGTCCAGGTCAGAAGCCACCAGCCTCTCAGAGACACTCTGGTAATCTGAGAGCTGCAGTTGTGGTTCTATGAGGAACCCAACCTACCAGACTGCCATCCACAGTCCAGTTCTGATGCCACCAGCCTCTCACACACGCTCAGGTACTCTGAGAGCCACTGCCCTGGTTCCCTGAGGAACCCAACCTGCCAGATTGCCATCAGCCATCCAGGCCTGACGCCACCCACCTCTCACAGAAGCTCAGGTGGCCTGAGAGCCACAGCAGCAGTTCTCTGAGAAACCTGACCTACCAGACTGCCATACGCCTTCCAATTCTGAAATCTCCAGTTCCTCATAGAAGCTCAGGTAGTCTGAGAGCCGCAGCCATGGTTCTCTAATGAACCCGACCTGAAAGACTGCTTTCCACAGTCCAGTTTGGAAGCCCACAGACCATCACAGAAGCTTAGGTGGTTTGGGAGACTCAGCCATGGTTCTCTGATGAACCCGACCTGCCTGAAAGCCATCTGTAGTCCAGGTCTGATGCCTGCAGCAACTCACAGAAGTTCAAGTAATCTGAGAGCTGCAGCCATGGTTCTCAGACCATCCCAACCTGCCTGTCTGCCATCCGCAGTCCAGGTCTCTAGACACCAGCCCTCACAGAAGCTCAGTAAGTCTTAAAGCCACAGCCGTGGTTCTCTGACAAACCCGACCTACCAGACAGCCATACGCAGTCTTGGTCTGAAGCCACCAGCTCCTCATAGAAGATCAGGTAGTCTGAGTGCCACAGCCATGGGTCTCTAAGGAACCCAACCTGCCAGACTGCCATCCACAGTCCAGGTCTGAAGCTACCAACCGGTCACAGAAGCTCAGGTAGTCTGAGAGCCATAGCCATGGTTCTATGAGGAACCCAACCTGCCATATTGCCATCTGCAGTCCAGGTTTGAAGCCACCAGCCACTAACAGAAGATCAGGTGATCTGAGAGCTGCAGCTGTGGTTCCCTGAGGAACCCAACCTGCCAGACTGCCATCCACAGTCCAGGTCTGAAGCCACCAGCCTTTCATAGATGCTCAGGTAGTCTTAGAGCCACAGCCATGGTTCCTTGAGGAACCCAACAAGACAGACTGCCATTCGCCATCCAAACCAGAAGCCACCAGCCTCTCACAGAAGCTCAGGTAGTCAGAGAGCCGCAGCAATGCAGCCATGGTTCTCAGATTAACCCCACCTGCCAGACTGCCATCAGCACTCCAGGTCTGAAGCAACAATCCCCTCAAAGAAGCTCAAGTAGTCTGAGAGCTGCAATCACAGTTCTATGATGAACACGACCTGCCAGACTGCCGTCCGCTGCCCAGGTCTGAAGACACCAGCCTCTCACAGATGCTCTGGTAGTCAGAGAGCCACAGCCGTGGTTCCCTGAGGAACCCAGCCTGCCAGATAGCAATCTGAAGTCCAGGTCTGAAGTCACCAGCCTCTCAGAGATGATTAGGTAGTCTGAGAGCTGCAGCTGTGGTTCCCTGAGGAACCTGAACTGTCTGATTCCCATTCGCAGTCCAGGTCAGAATCTGCCGGCCCCTCACAGAAGCTCAGGTACTCTGAGAGCCACAGCCGCACTTCTCTGACAAACCTGAACAGCCAGATTGCCATCCAGGATCCAGGTCTGAAGCCACCAGCCTTGCACAGAAGCTCAGGAAGTCTGAGAGTCACAGCAGTGGTTCCCAGAGGAACCTGACCTACCAGACTGCCATCCACAGTCCAGATTTGAAGCCTCCAGCCCCTCATAGAAGCTCAATTAGTCTGAGAACTACAGCCATGGTTCTCTTAAGAACCCTACCTGCCAGACTGCCATCCTCAGTCCAGGTCAAAAGTCACCAGCCCCTCACAGAAGCTCAGGTAGCCTGACAGCCAGGGCCATAGTTCTCTGATGAACCCAACCTGCCAGACTGCCATCCGCAGTAGAGGTCTGAAGCCACCAGCCTCTCAGAGATGCTTAGGTAGTCAGAGAGTCACAGCCACAGTTCTCTGGCAAACTTGAACTGCCATACTGCCATCCGGGGACCAGCTATGAATTCACCAGCCTCTCTCAGAAGCTCAGATAGTCTGAGAGCCACAGCAGTGGTTTCCAGAGGAACCTGACCTACCAGACTGCCATCCACAGTCCAGGTTTGATGCTACCAACCCCCCATAGAAGCTCAAGTAATCTGAGAGCTACAGCCATGGTTCTCCAATGAAACTGACCAGCCAGACTGCCATCCGTAGTCCAGGTCTGAAGCCTGCAGCCTCTCACAGAAGTTCAAGTAATCTGAGAGCTGCAGCCATGGTTCTCAGACCATCCCAGCCTGCCAGACTGCCATCCACATTCCAGGTCTGAAGACACCAGCCCTCACAGAAGCTTAGGAAGTCTGAAAGCCACAGCCATGATTCTCTGACAAACCTGACCTGCAAGACAGCCAACTACAGTCCTGGTCTGAAGTCACCAGCCCTTCAGAGAAGCTCAGGTAGTCTGAGAGCCACAGCCATGGTTCTCTGATTAACCTGACCTGCCAGACTGCCATCCACAGTCCAGGTCAGATACCACCAGCCTCTCACAGACACTCAGGAAGTCTGAGAGCCACAGCCATGGCTCTTTGAGGAACCCAACCTGTCAGATTGCCATCCGCGGTCCAGGTCTGAAGCCACCAGCCTCTTACAGAAGCTATGGCAGCCTGAGAACCACAGCTGTGGTTCCTGAGGAACCGACCTGCCAGACTGGCATCCACAGTCCAGGTCTGAAGACACCAGCCTCTCACACATGCTCAAGTGAGTCTGAGAACCACAGTCGTGGTTCCTGAGGAACAACTTGAGATTGCCATCTGCCATCCAGGCCAGAAGCCACCAGCCTCTCACAGAAGCTAAGAGGGTCTGAGAACTGTAGCAGCAGTGCTCTGAGGAACCTGACCTACCAGACTGCCATCCGCATTCCAGGTCTGAAGCCTCCAGTCACTCATAGAAGCTCAGGTACTCTGAGAGCAATAGCCATGGTTCTCTGACAAACCCGACCTGAAAGACTGCCATCCACAGTCCAGTTCAGAAGACTCCAGACCCTCATAAAAGCTCAGGTGATTTGGGAGCCACAGCCATGGTTCTCTGATGAACCCGTCGTGCCAGACTGCCATCCACTATCCAGGTCTAAAACCACCAGCCCCTCACAGAAGCTCAGGTAGTCTGAGAGCCCCAGCTGTGGTTCCCTGATGAACCTGACCTGTCAAACTGCCATCCGCAGTCTAGGTCTGTTGCCATCAGCCCCTCAGAGAAGCTCATGTAGTCTGAGAGCCACAGCAGTGGTTCTCTGATGAACTTGACCTGCAGACTGCAATCTGCAATCCAGGTCTAAAGCCACCAGCCCTTCAGAGAAGTTCAGGTAATGTGAGAGCCCCAACCGTGGTTTTCTGATGAACCTGACCTGCCAGACTGCCATCCGTAGTACAGGTCTTAAGCCAACAGCCTTTCACAGAAGTTCAGGTAGTCTGACAGCCGCAGCAATGCAGCCATGGTTCTCAGATGAATCCGTCCTGCCAGATAGCCATCTGAAGTCCAGGTCAGAAGTCACCCAGCCCCTCACAGAAGCTTAGGTAGTCTGAAAGTTGCAGCCGTGGTTCTCTGATGAGCCCAACCTACCAGACTGCCATCCGCAGTAAAGGTCTGATGACAGCAGCCTCTCAGAGATGCTTAGATAGTCTGAGAGCAGCAGCTGCAGTTCCTGAGGAACCTCAACTGTCTGATTGTCATTCGCAGTCTAGGTCTGAATTCTCCGGCCCCTCACAGAAGCTCAGGTAGTCTGAGAGCCACAGCCGCACTTCTCTGACAAATCTGAACAGCCAGACTACCATCCAGGGTCCAGGTCTGAAGCCACCAGCCTCGCACAGAAGCTCAGATAGTCTGAGAGCCACAGCAGTGATTCCTAGAGGTACCTTACCTACCAGACTGCCATCCACAGTCCAGGTTTGAAGCCTCTAGCCCCTCATAGAAGCTCAGGTAGTCTGAGAGCCACAGCCACGGTTCTATGAGGAACCCAACCCAAGCTGCCATCTGCAGTCCAGGTCTCAAGCCAGAATCCCTTCAAAGAAGCTCAAGTAGTCTGAGAGCCACAACCACGGTTCTATGATGAATCTGACCTGCCACACTACCATCCGCAGTTCAAGTCTGAAGACACCAGCCTCTCACAGATGCTCAGGTAGTCTGAGCCACACCTGTGGTTCCCTGAGGAACCTGACCTGCCAGACTGCCATTCACAGTCCAGGTTTGAAGCCTCCTGCCCCTCATAGAAGCTCAAGTAGACTGAGACCTACAGCCATGGTTCTCTAATGAACATGACCTGCCAGTCTGCCAACCATAGTCAAGGTCTGAAGCCTGCAACCCCTCACAGAAGTTCAAGTAATCTAAGAGCTGCAGCCATGGTTCTCAGACAATCCCTACCTGCCAGACTGCCATCTGCATTCCAGGTCTGAAGACACCAGCCCTCACAGAAGCTCAGGAGTCTGAAAGCCACAGCCGTGGTTCTCTTACAAACCCGACCTGCAAGCCACTAGCCCCTCATAGAAGCTCAGGTAGTCTGAGATCCACAGCCATGATTCTCTAAGGAACCTGACCTGCGAGACTGCCATCCACAGTACAGGTATGAAGCTACCAACCCCTTACAGAAGCTCAGGTAGTCTGACAGCCACAGCAGTGGTTCTCTGAGGAATGTGACCTGCCAAACTACCATCCACAGTCCAGGTGAGAAGCCACTAGCCTCTCACAGACACTCAGGTAGTGTGAGAGCTGCAGCTGTGGTTCTATGAGGAACCCAACCTGCCAGATTGCCATCCGCAGTCCAGGTCTGAAGCCACCAGCCTCTCACAGAAGCTCAGGACATCTGAGAGCCACAGCTGAGGTTCTCTGAGGAACCTGACCTACCAGACAGCCATCCACAGTCCAGGTCGGAAGCCTCCAGCCCCTCACAGAAACTCAGGTAGTCTGAGAGCCACAGCCGTGGTTCTCTGATGAACCGACCTGCTAGACTGCCATCCATAGTACAGGTCTGAAGCCAACAGCCTCTCACAGAAGCTCAGGTAGTCTGAGAGCTGCAGTCATGCAGCCATGGTTCTCAGATGAACACTACCTGCCAGACTGCAATCAGCAGTCCAGGTCTGAAGCCAACAGCCTCTCACAGGAGCTCAGGAAGTCTGAGAGCCACAGCCACGGTTCTTTGAGGAACCCAACTTGCCAGGCTGCCATCTGCTGCCCAGATCTCAAGCCACAATGCCCTCAAAGAAGCTCAAGTAGTCTGATAGCTGCAACCACTGTTCCATGATGAACCCGACCAGCCACACTGCCATCAACAGTCCTGATCTGAAGACACCAGACTCTCACAGATGCTCAGGTAGTCTGATAGCCACAGCTGCGGTTCCCTGAGGAACCCAAACTGCCAGATAACCATCCTGTTCCAGGTCTGAAACCACCAGCCTCTCACAGAAACTCAGGTGGTCTCAGAGCCACAGCAGCAGTTCCCTGAGGAATCTGACCAACCAGACTGCCATCCGCAGTCCAGATTCAAGGCCTCCAGCTACTCATAGAAGCTCAAGCAAATTGAGAGCCACAGCCATGGTTCTCTAATGAACCTGACCTGCCAGCCTGCCATCCGTAGTCCAGGTTTGAAGCCTGCAGCCCCTCACAGAAGTTCAAGTAATCTGAGAGCCACAGCCATGGTTCTCTAATGAACCCGACCTGGCATACTGCCATCCATAGTCCAGGTCAGAAGCCACCAGCCTCTCACAGACACTCAGGTAGTCTGAGAGCCACACCTGTGGTTCTATGAGGAACCCAACCTGCCAGATTGCTATCTGCAGTCAAGGTCTGAGCCACCAGCCTCTCACAGAAGCTCAGGTGGTCAGAGTGCCAGGCTGTGGTTCCCTGATAAACCCAACCTTGCAGACTGCCATCCACAGTCCAGGTCTGAAGCCACCAGCCTCTCACACATGCTCAGGTAGTCTGAGAGCCACAGCCATGGTTCCTGAGGAACCCAAAAGCCAGATTGCCATCCGCCATTCAAACTTGAAGCCACCAGCCACTCACAGAAGCTCAGGTAGTCTGAGAGCCGCAGCCATGCAGCCATGGTTCTCAGATGTAGCCGACCTCCCAGCCTGTCATCGGCAGTCCAGATCTGAAGCCACAATCCCATCAAAGAAGCTCAAGTAGTCTGAGAGCTACAACCATAGTTCTATGAAGAACCTGACCTGCCAGACTGCCATCCACAGCCCAGTTCTGAAGACACCAGCCTCTCACAGATGCTCAGGTAATCTGAGAGCCACAGCTGCTGTTCCCTGAGGCTCTTAACCGGCCAGATAGCCATCTGAAGTCCAGGTCTGAAGCCACCGGCCTCTCACAGAAACTCAGGTGATTTGAGAACCACAGCAGAGGTTCTCTGAGGAACCTGACCTACCAGACTGCCATCCGCGGTCAGGTTTGAGATACAGCCCCTCATAGAAGCTCAAGTAGTCTGAGAGCTACAGCCATGGTTCTCTAATGAACCAGACCTGCCAGACTGCCATACATAGTCCATATCTGAAGCCTGAAGCCTCTTACAGAAGTTCAAGTCATCTGAGAGCTGCAGCCATGGTTCTCAGACAATCCCGACCTGCCAGACTGCCATCCGCAGTCCAGGTCTGAAGACACCAGCCCCTCAGAGAAGCTCAGGTAGTTTGAGAGCCACAGCCATGCTTCTCTGATGAACCGACCTGCCAGACTGCCATCCACAATCCAGGTCTGAAGTCACCAGCCCCTCATTGAAGCTCAGGTAGTCTGAGAGGCACAGCTGTGGTTCTCTGATGAACCCAACCTGCCAGATGGCCATCCACAGTAAAGGATTGAAGCCACCAGCCTCTCAGAGATGTTTGAGTAGTCTGAGCTGCAGCTGTGGTTCCTGAGGAACCAGAACTGCCTGATTGCCATTCGCAGTCCAGGTATGAAACCACCAGTCCCTCACAGATGTTTGGGTAGTATGAGAGTCACAGCCACAGTTCTTTGATGTACCTGAACTGCCATACTGCCATCCGGGACCAGGTCTGAAGCCACCAGCCCCTCACAGAAGCTCAGGTAGTCTGAGAGCCACAGCCGTGGTTTTCTGATGAACCCGACCTGTCAAACTGTCATCCATAGTCCAGGTCTGAAGCCACCAGCCTCTCACACATGCTCAGGTAGTCTGAGCCACAGCCATGGTTCCCTGAGGAACCCAACAAGCCAGATTGCCATCTGCCATCCAAACTTGAAGCCACCAGCCACTCACAGAAGTTCAGGTATTCTGAGGCCGCAGCCATGCAGCCATGGTTCTCAGATGTAACCGACCTCCCAGCCTGTCATCGGCAGTCCAGGTCTGAAACCACAATCCCATCAAAGAAGCTCAAGTAGTCTGAGCTGCCAACCATAATTCTATGAAGAACCTGACCTGCCAGACTGCCATCCACAGCCCAGTTCTGAAGACACCAGCCTCTCACAGATGCTCAGGTAATCTGAGAGCCACAGCTGCTGTTCCCTGAGGATCTCAACCTGCCAGATAGACATCTGAAGTCCAAGTCTGAAGTCACCAGCCTCTCACAGAAACTCAGGTGGTCTGAGAACCACAGCAGAGGTTCTCTGAGGAACCTGACCTACCAGACTGCCATCTGCAGTCCAGGTTTGAATTTACAGCCCCTCATAGAAGCTCAAGTAGTCTGAGAGCTACAGCCATGGTTCTCTAATGAACCTGACCTGCCAGACTGCCATACATAGTCCAGATCTGAAGCCTGAAGCCTCTCACAGACGTTCAAGTCATCTGTGAGCTGCAGCCATGGTTCTCAGACAATCCCGACCTGCCAGATTGCCATCCGCAGTCCAGGTCTGAAGACACCAGCCCCTCAGAGAAGCTCAGGTAGTTTGAGAGCCACAGCCATGCTTCTCTGATGAACCGACCTGCCAGACTGCCATCCACAATCCAGGTCTGAAGTCACCAGCCCCTCATTGAAGCTCAGGTAGTCCGAGAGCCACAGCCACAGTTCTCTGATGAACCCAACCTGCCAGACGGCCATCCGCAGTAAAGGATTGAAGCCGCCAGTCTCTCAGAGATGTTTAGGTAGTCTGAGAGCCACAGCTGTGGTTCCCTGAGGAACCAGAACTGCCTGATTGCCATTCGCAGTCCAGGTATGAAGCCACCAGTCCCTCACAGATGTTCGGGTAGTATGAGAGTCATAGCCACAGTTCTTTGATGAACCTGAACTGCCATACTGCCATCCAGGGACCAGGTCTGAAGCCACCAGCCCCTCACAGAAGCTCAGGTAGTCAGAGCCACAGCCATGGTTCTCTGATGAACCCGACCTGCCAGACTGCCATCCATAGTCCAGCTCTGAAGCCACAATCCTCTCAAAGCGCCAAGTAATCTGAGAGATGCAGCCATGGTTCTGTGATGAACCCGACCTGCCAGACTGCCATCAGCAGTCCAGGTCTGAAGCCAACAAGCCTCTCACAGGAGCTCACATAGTCTGAGAGCCATAGCCATGGTTCTCTGAGGAACCCTACCTGCCAGCTAGCCATCTGCAGTCCAGGTCTGAAGCCACCAGCCTCTCACAGATGCTCAGGTGGATGGAGAGCCACAGCAGCAGTTCCCTGGGAACCTGACCTACCAGACTGTCATCCACAGTCCAGGTTTGAAGCCTCCAGCCCACATAGAAGCTCAAGTAGTCTGAGACCCACAGCCATGGTTCTCTAATGAATCCGACCTGCCAGATGCCATCCATGGTCCAGGTCTGAAGCCTGCAGCAACTCACAGAAGTTCAAGTAATCTGAGAGCTGCAGCCATGGTTCTCAGACCATCCCCTGCCAGACTGCCATCACAGTCCAGATCTGAAGCCACTTGCCTCTCAGAGAATCTCAGGTGGTCTGAGAGCCACAGCCACAGTTTTCTGAGGAACCCGACTACCAGACTGCCATCCGCAGTCCAGTTCTAAACCCACCAGACCCTCACAGAATCTCAGGTAGTCTGAGAGCCACAGCCATGGTTCCCTGATGAACTCTACCTGCCAGACTGCCTTTCACAGTCCAGGTCTGAAGCCACCAGCTAATCACAAAAGCTCAGGTAATCTGAGCTCTACAGCTGTGATTCTCTGATGAACCCAACCTGCCAGACGGCCATCCTCAGTCCAGGTCTGAAGTCACCAGCCCCTCACAGAATCTCAGGTGGGCTGAGAGCCACAGCCATGGTTCCTTGACTGCCATCCTCAGTCCAGGTCTGAAGTCACCAGCCCCTCACAGAAGTTCAGGTAGTCTCAGAGCCAAAGCCGTGGTTCTCTGATGAACCAACCTGCCAGACTGCCATCTGCAGTAACGGTCTGAAGCCACCAGCCTCTCAGAGTTGCTTGGGTAGTCTGAGAGCCACAGTTGTGGTTCCTGAGGAACCTGAACTGCCTAACTGCCATGCAGTCCAAGTCCAAAGCCACCAGCCCCTCACAGAAGCTCAGGTAGTCTGAGAGCCACAGCCTCAGTTCTCTGATGGACCTGAACTGCCAGACAGCCATCCAGCGTCCATTTCTGAAGCTACCAGCCTCTCACAGAAGCTCAGGTAGTCTGAGAGCTGCAGCAGTGGTTCCCTGAGGTTCTGACCTACCAGACTGCCATCCGCTCTCCAGGTTTGAAGCATCCAGCCCCTCATAGAAGCTCAAGTAGTCTGAGAGCTACAGCCATGGTTCTCTAATGAACCCGACCTGCCAGATTGCCATCCGTAGTCCAGGTCTGAAGCCTGCAGCCTCTCACTGAAGTTCATGTAATCTGAGATCTGCAGCCATTGTTCTCAGACAATTCTGACCTGCCAGACTGCCATCCACAGTCCAGGTCTGAAGACACCAGCCCTCACAGAAGCTCAGGAAGTCTGAAAGCCACAGCCATGGTTCTCTGACAAATCTGACCTGCCAGACAGCCATCTGCAGTCCAGGTCTGAAGCCACCAGCCCCTCATAGAGCTCAGGTAGTCTGAGAGCCACAGCCATCATTCTCTAAGGAACCCGACCTGCCAGACTGCCATCCACAGTCCTGGTCAGAAGCCACCAGCCTCTCACAGACACTCAGGTAGTCTGAGAGCCATAGACCTGGTTCTTTGAGGAACCTAACCTGACTGATTGCCATCCGCAATCCAGGTATGAAACCACCAGCCTCTCACAGAAGTTCAGGTGGTCTGAGAGCCACAGCTGTGGTTCCTCGAGGAACTCAACCTGCCAGACTGCCATCCACAGTCCAGTTCTTTAGCCACCAGTGTCTCACACATGCTCATGTAGTCTGAGAGCCACAGTCATGGTTTCCTGAGGAACCCAACCTACCAGATTGCCATCCACCATCCAGACCTGAAGCCACCAGCCTCTCACAGAAGCTCAGGTGGTCTGAGAGCCACAGCAGTGGTTCTCTGAATAACCTGACCTACAATACTGCCATCTGCAATCCAGATCTGAAGCCTCCAGCCCCTCATAGAAGGTCAAGTCATCTGAGAGCCTCAGCCGTGGTTCTCTGACAAACCCGACCTGAAAGACTGCCTTCTGCAGTCCAGTTCAGATGCCTACAGTCCCTCACAAAAGCTCAGGTAGTTTGGGAGCCACAGCCATGGTTCTCTGATGAACCCATCCTGCAAGACTGCCATCCGCCACCCAGGTCTAAAGTCACCAGCCGCTCACAGAAACTCAGATAGTCTGAGAGCCAAAGCCATGGTTCTCTGATGAACCCAACCTGGCAGACTGCAATCCACAATCCAAGTCTAAAGCCACCAGCCCCTCACAGAAGCTCAGGTAGTCTGAGAGCCACAGCCATGGTTCTCACATGAACCCGACCTGCCAGGCTGCCATCCGTAGTCCAGGTCTAAAGCCAACAGCCTCTCACAGAAGCTCAGGTAGTCTGACAGCCACAGCCACAGTTCTCTGAGGAACCCAACTTGCTAGGCTGCAATCTGCAGTCCAGGTCTGAAGCCACAGTCCCCGCAAAAAAGCTCAAGTCATCTGAGAGCTGCTGCCATGGTTCTATGATGAACCCAACCTGCCACACTGCCATCTGCAATCCAGGTCTGAATCCAACAGCCCCTCAAAGAAGCTCTGGTAGTCTGAGACCCACAGCTGTGGTTCTCTAAGGATTTTGACCTGCCAGACTGCCATCTGCAATCCAGTTCTGAAGCCACCAGCCTCTCACAGGTAATCTGAGAGCTACAGTTGTGGTTCCCTGAGTAACCCAACCTGAAAGATATCCATCCGCAGTCCAGGTCTGAAGCCACCAGCCTCTCACAGAAGTTCAGGTGGTCTGAGAGCTGCAGCTGCAGTTCTCTGAGGAACCCGACCTGCCAGACTGCCATCCACAGTCCAGTTTTAAAGCCACCAGATTCTCACAGAATCTCAGGTAGTCTGAGAGCCACAGCCATGGTTCCTGATGAACTTGACATGCCAGACTTCCATTCACAGTCAGGTCTGAAGCCACCAGCTGATCACAAAGCTCAGGTAATCTGAGATCCACTGCCGTGGTTCTCTGATGAACCCAGCCTGCCAGACTGCCATCCTCAGTCCATGTCTGAAGCCACCAGCCCTCACAAGCTCAGGTAGTCTGAGAGCCACAGCTGTGGTGCTCTGATGAACCCAACCTGCCAGACTACCATCTGCAGTAAAGGTCTGAAGCCACCAGCCTCTCAGAGATGCTTAGGTAGTCTGAGAGCTGCAGCTGCAGTACCCTGAGAAACCTGAACTGCCTGATTGCCATTCACAGTCAGGTCTAAGCCATCAGCCCTCAAAGAAGCTCAGGTAGTCTAAGAGCCACAGCCATGGTTCTCTGTTGAACCCAACCAGCCAGACTGCCATCTGCAGTCCAGGTCTGAAGCCGCCAGCCCTCACAGATGCTTTGGTAGTCTGAAAGCCACAGCCATGGTTCTCTGAGGAACCAACCCTCCAGTCTGCCATCCACAGTCCAGGTCTGAGGCGACCAGCCCCTCACTGAAGCTCATGTAGTCTGAGACCCACAGACATGGTTCTCTGATGATCCCAACCTGCCAGACTGCCATTCACAGTCCAAGTCTGAATCCACCAGCCCCTCACAGAAGCTTAGGTAGTCTGACAGCAGCAGCCATGGTTCTCTGACAAACCTGACCTGCCAGACTGCTGCCGCTCGAGACCACTAGCAATGACTCTTCCAGCAAAGAGGTTCAGCAAAGCCACATTTTTTTCACCCACTTGCCCTTCCCCCCTCTAGGCTCATTATTATATAGACAGCCTTCCCCATCACCTCTCATTCTTTGGTCTACTCTTTCCTGTCTATCTAAAACGCCTCTGACAGCGACGCTGTCCATAGGCTAACAGAGCTGCACATTTCCATTTCATACAGTGGTATAAAACCACATTGGTGCAGCTTACTTCAACAGCATCCTATCTCCTTTTAAAGTACCAGTTGCCGTGGGAGACCGCACATCTTCAGTGATCATATAGGCTTGGTGCTATCTGCTATCTTGCTCAGCCTTGAGAAGTCCCCCCCACACCGACTTGTCTTGTTCTGTCTGGTGATTCTCTAGGAGTCTGTAATCTGCCTATGCCATGTTCAGATAAAAACACTTTGCCATAGTCACAGCTTACAATTTTTCACTATAAGGTGTCAACATGAGGGCTGATGCCTGCCTCCCTTTCTTCATCTTCCTATGGCTGGTGCCTTATGCAGTGTATCACCTGGGCTGAAATAGCTCATGGGGGGAGTCGGACCCTCTGTCACAGTGCTATTTGTACAGCAACTCATCTCATAGCTTTTGTTGCACCCCTGCACTCCCATACTTGCATCAGTCTAAGGTAGCTTCTAGGGGTTGGACCTGCAGCTCCCTACCCATACACAGTATGCCCCCTCTATCTCCAGTAATAATGCCACTTGGTGCCATGTGGCAAGGGTTTTAGTAGCTGCATCCTTAGGACAGCACTGTGTAAATTGCAGGGCCCAGCACTCTCATTCTGTCATTCCAAGCAGTCATGGAAGAATTAGAGCTTTCAAATTATCTCTGGCTGCCCTAAAGAAAATTGTGTTTCTCCTCCTATTGTGCTTAGGCAATGTTGAACTTAACCCTGATCCTACAGAAGCCTTGTTATCTCTGTCTGACCTTACAAGGCTTAGAGGAATGAGTTTTATGCATGTTTATGTTTGCAGTCTCTTAAAAAAGCATACTTCTATCCAGATCTGGGTCATTCATACCGAATCAGATGTGCTGATAGTCTCAGAATCCTGGCTCAGATCTTCTATCCCTGAGAGGGAGGTTAACATCCCTAATTATTGGCTGTTCAGAGCTGATAGGTAGACTAGGAGTGGTGGAGTAGCCATTTATGTCAAGGACATTATGGTCACTACCAATGACTCTTCCTCTATTGCAAATGACTTCAAATGTCTATCCCTTAAGGCTAAAACATCCTGCTTAATGGCTATCAGGGTTATAGGGTGTTACAGGCTTCTATCTGCTGGGTCCCAGCTCCTGTCTCACTTATTGACTATTATGGGACATGAGACACTCAAAACTATTATTGTAGGGGATCTCAATTATGACTGGTTATCCAAGGCTTCCTTACCCTTCAAATCCTTCTGTGACTCTCTTGGGCTCACACAACTCATTGAAGAGCCTACGTGTCCTAACAAGAAAAGCCCCAGGAATAGCACCCTATGTCTTTCTTACAAGCAAGTAGTGAAAAAAAGCTTCTGGAGACCAGCCACTCAGTTCATCATAAGAAATGTCATTTTATTTTGATATTTTCTTAGAACACCATGATCCCCTAGGTATGCCCAATGTACAGACATTTGAAGCCATTTGCAATAGAGGAGGTCAAACTTTTTCACTACATTGAAGTCAACCATTCAACTATCTCAATAGGAACATTTGGACTACTTTATACAAGCGCACCTACCACGTTCTCTTCCTTGTCAGCATTTTCTTACAAGCAAGCCACAGTCCTTTTCCTATGCTGAAATATTTTTCTTGGATGTCAGCGATCGCTGCTTCATTGCGGTGTATGATCTGACTCCCTCCACATCTAAGTTCTCCACCAGAAGGTCTATACTCAACTTTGACCCATTTGCCTACATCGATATTCTAACATTGTCTGCACACTGGCAGAACTTTTACCTAGCCAAATCGGTCAGTATGGCATATGAAATTTTTCATGAAATAGTGTCTTGTGCCATAAATAATCATGATTCCTAGGTAAAAGTACATGTAATGACTAGAACTTGCCGTTGGCTCTCTGCTGAACTCAAGGCTACATTACTAGCGAGAGATAAACTCTGGACAAAAGCCCATAGATCAAAAAATGCTGAGGATTGGTGCCACTTCAGGAAGGGTAGGAACTCCTGCACCAAACTGGTTAGAGAGGCTAAGGCCAACTTCTGCCATTCTGAGCTTGACTGTGCCTAAAGGTGCCAAGCTAAATTTTGGTCCACAAAGAGCTGTCTGGTCATACAGCTGGCAATGTACTTCCCTCGAAAATCATCTCTGACAATGTTACTATCAACGATAGCAAGGAGATTCTCAGGCCTTCAACAACCACTTTGCTATGGCAGGCCTAGCATTCGACAATTCACCAGCATCTGTGTTACATTCTCAGGTTAGTGCACAGATTCCTGAACCTAGCACCACTAATGTGGTCTTCTCATTCCTTCCTACTTCTACAGTTGAGCACCAAGAAGAGCACTGGTGCTGACTCTCTGGACCCTACTTCTTAAGATTGCATACCACGTCCTGCTGTACCAATCACACAGCTATTTAACTTGCCCTTGTCCCAGAGGACTCTTCCACACCTATGGAAAATTGCCCACATCATTCCTCTGTTTAAATTAGGGATCCTGTGACCTAAATAATTACAGGCCAATATCTCTCTTATCAATATTGTCTAAACCGCTGGAAAAAATTGTGAATGCTCAGTTGAGAACCTACCTAGATAACAAGAACCTTCTAAACCCTATGCAGTCTGGTTTCAGAGCCAAGCACAGTACCATTACGGCTCTGACCAAAGTGACTGATGACTGGCAACAAGAGCTGGAAGACAAAAAATTTGTATGTGCCGTGTTCCTAGACCTTAGGAAGGCCTTCAACACTGTCAACCACTCCCTGCATCTTTCCACCCTAAAAGTGATAGGTCTGGACCGGACCTCTCTGTGCTGGTTCAATAATTACCTTGCAGATAGGCTTCAGCAGGTCAAGGCCGAAGGGAGCTCTCTCCCTCAAACCACTAAAGGGTGTTCCACAGGGATCTATCCTGGGGCCTCTATTGTTTTCCATTTATATAAGCAATATTGATGTTGGCATCAAGGAGGCCAATATTCACCTTTTAGCTGATGATATAGTGTTGTACCCTAGCCACCCAACTCTGGAATCTGCCTGTGAGATTTACAAACAGAATTCAACTTGTTGCAGAATCAGCTCCTGAATAAAAACTCTTACTCAATGCCAAAAACAAAGCTATTTATTATGAAATTCAGGTACCTAAGGGTCTGGCTAGAACACAGACTCTCCTTCATATGGCATGTCGAGGATCTGCTGAAAAAGCTGAGGCAGAGGCTTGATCTCTTCTTCAGAATAAACTGCCTCCTGACCAAAGATGCCAAGATGCAGTTAGTTCAAGCCACGTTTCTATCCTAATTGATTATGCTGATTTCATTTATAGTCAGTGTAATCCCTCCTGTCTTATTAAACTGGACACCTTATACCACAGAACCTTGAGATTCATAACTGGCCTACCTATCACCACCCACCACTGCTCCTTATATGCAGCTGTGCGGTGCACCTCCCTTCAGTACAGAAGGAATAGAAATGTGGCTTTCTGGACTTACAGAGCTATTACCAACAAATTACCCCAATGATGGTTTGCCGTTATACATGGTAGGCAACTACGCACTGAGAAGCTATTCTCTGCTTCTACTGAAGGTGCCTAGGGCTTTGGGAGAGTGGCCATAGGCTTTGTGTTGCCCTCACTCTGGATCAAACTACGAGAAGTCTATGAAACTGAGTCTCCTGTTAGCCTTACCACTTTCATGACCTTGTGTGCCAAGGCTATTAAGAGCACTGCAGCTGTTTTCAGCATGCTTAGTGTGCTAGGGTGCCTACTGCTTACCTGCCCACTACATCTCCATCTAATCAGGCCCCTTGATTGTCTCCACCTATACCCCCATTTTTTCTGCTAATCCACTACCTTTCTTACCCTCAGACTCCTAATATATATGTCTCCAGCCATTCTACTGTAGCACCCCTCCTGGAACAGCTATAGTCCTGTACCCCTCCCCTCCATATCTGCCCCTTAAGTTTGTATATGTGCTGACCAACGATATGTCATGCTGTTTGAAAATGTTTTAATATGCTGACTGTTTCAGAATGTTTTAATTCCTGTCTCATACCATTCTCCTAACCTTGTTAACCCTATACCTGAAATACTGTTATTGCTCTGTGTATATTTTTCTATTTCTATATACTTTTTATGTCTATTTATTATCTGTATATAAAGTGTTATACTTGACCTTGTGTAATGCATGTCCACCTTAAAAATGAGCCTGCTCAATGGTGTTCACCTAGATAAATAAAGACTTGATTGATTGATAAAGTATCCTGTCCTGGAAACAATTTGCTCTGCGGAATGAACACACAATTCTTTCTGTCACTTACACACTGAACATGTTTCTGAACTTTCTTTCCCCAGTCAACAGTTACATGAAGTGCTCTACCCTAGAAACAATGTTTTGTTTGGGCAATGACACACTCATCTCTTTCTGTGATATACCACACTCTAAACATGTTTCTCTTTCTGTCAATACCCATACACTGAACATGTTTCAAAAGTCACTTTCCTCCAGTCAACAGTAATATAAATGACTCTCCTTGAAACACATTTTCTCTGGGCAATGAATACATCTCCTTCTGTCACTGCTTTACTATATATATCTTTAAATCTCTTTCTGCAGTCCACAGTAACATAAAGTGCTCTCATCAGGAATCACACTTTTCTCTGGGGAATGAACACACATCTCTTTCTGTCACATACAACACTCTAAACATGTTTCTGAAGTCTCTTTCCTCCAGTCAACAGTTACATAAAGTACCCTCTCCTGGAAACACAGTTTGCTCTGGGCAATGAACACACATCTCCTTCTGTCAATCCCCACACACTGAATATGTTTCTGAAGTCACTTTCCTCCATTCAACAGTTACATAAAGTGCCTTCTACTTGAAACACAGTTTTCTCTGGGCAATGAACGCGCATCTCTTTCTGTCACATACCACACAAAAAACATATTTCTGAAGTCTCTTTCCTCCAGACACAGTCACATAAAGTGCACTCTCCTTAAAAGACAGTTTACTCTGGGAAATGAACACACATCTCTTCATCTCACATACCACACACAGAACATGGTTCTGAAGTCTCATTTCTCCAGTCAACAGTAACATAAAGTGGTTTGTCATGTAATCACAGTTTTCTCTGGGTAATGACCACAAATCTCTTTCTGCCATACCACACTCTGAACATGTTTCTGAAGTCTCTTTCCTCCACTCAACAGTTACATAAAGTGCTCTCTCATGGAAACACAGTTTGCTCTGGGCAATGAACACACATCTCTTTCTGCCACATACACACACTGAACATGTTTCTGAAGTCTCTTTCCTACAGTGACCAATTACATAAAGTGTCTCTCCGGTAAACACAGCTTGTTCTGGGAAATGAACACACACATCTTCTACATACCACACACTGAACATATTTCTTAAATCTCTTTCTTCCAGTCAACAGTTACACAAAGTGTTTACTCTTGGAAACACAGTTTGCTCTGGGCAATGAACACTCATCTACTTCAGTCAATCACACACTCTGACTATATTTCTGAAGTCTCTTTCCTCCTGTCAACAGTTACTTAAAGTGCTCTATCCTGGAAACAGAGCTTACTCTGCGAATGAACACTCAACTCTTTCTGTCACATATCAGACACTGAACATGTTTCTGAAGTCTGTTTCCTCCAGTCAACAGTTACATAAACTGCCCTCTCCTTGAAACACAGTTTCCTCTGGGCAATAAGTACTCATCTCCTTCTGTCACATGAAATGCACTGAACATGTTTCTTAAATTTCTCTCTGCAGTCCATAGTTACATAAACTGCTCTCCCCTGGAAACCCAGTTTCTCTGGGAATGAACACATACAGTATCTACTTACTGTATGTCACACATGACACACAGAAAATGTTTTCGAAACTCTTTCCTTCAGTCAACAGCTACAAAAAGTGCTCTCTCCTGGAAACAGTTTTTTCTGGGCAATGAACACACATCCTGACTGTCGCATACCACACACTGACAACTTTCAGAAATATCTTTCCTCCAGTAAACAGTTATATAAAGTGGTCTTTCCTGAAAACACAGTTTTCTCAGGGTAATGAACACACATCTCTTACCTGTCACATACCACACACAGAACATGTTTCTAAAGTCTCTTTCCTCCAGTCAGTAGTTACATAAAGTGCTCTTAATTGGAATCACAGTTTTCTCTGGGAAATGAAAACACCTCTTTCTGTCACATACCACACACTGAACATGTTTCTTAAATCTCTTTCCTTCAGACAACAGTTACATAAAGAGCCATCTCCAGGAAACACGGTTTGCTCTTTGCAGTGAACAAACATCCATTTCTGTCAATCGCCACACATTGAACATGTTTCTGAAGTATCTTTCCTCCAGTCAACGGTTACATAAAGTGCTCTCTCCAGGAATCACAGTTTTCTCTGGGCAATGACCACAGATCTTTTTCTGTCTCATACCACACACAGAAAGTGTTTCTGAAGTCTCTTTATTCCAGTCAACAGTTACATAAGGTGCCCTCTCCTAAAAACACAGTTCACCCTGGGCAATGAACACACATCTCTTTCTGTCACATACCACACATGGAAAATCTTTCTGAAGTCTCTTTCCTCTAGTCAACAGTAAGGTGCTTGCTCATGGAATTACAGTTTACTCTGGGCAATGAACACAGATCTCTTTCTGTCACATAACACACACTGAACATGTTTCTGAAGTCTCTTTCCTCCAGTAAACAGTTACATAAAGTGCTCTATCCTGAAAACACAGTCTTCTCTGGGCAATGAACACAAATCTCTTTCTGTCACATACCACATAATGAACATGTTTCTGAAGTCTTTCTAGTGCAGTCAAAGTTACATAAAGTGCTCCTATCCTAGAAAACACAGTTTTCTCTGGGCAATGAACACACATCTCCTTCTGTCACATACCACGCACTAGACATGCTTCTTAATCTCTTTCTAACATACTAATTGCCAGCAGATTAGGCCTTACGGTCTATCGAGGTCAGTTCGAACCTCAGATCCCTAGTTGGGTACCGGCCCTCCCCTTGTGTTCAAGACTCCTATCTTCCATCCCCACCCCCCATGGGCCAGCCATTATCTGATGCCATTATCTGATACATCTGCTTTCTGTGTCTGTCCACCCTCTCTTGAAGCTCTCTGCTGTGGATCTCTGAACCAGCTCACCAGGCAGCATGTTCCAAGGATCCACCACCTTCTCAGTGAAAAAAACTCCTCCTCTTTCCCCCCTCACCCTTCCACCTTCCAACTTCAAACCATACCCTCTGGTGATACCTCCCTGCTTTAGTCTAAAGATACCCTCTGTGTTTACCCTATTTATTCTCTTGAAGTACTCAAAGACCTCAATCATGCCCCCCATCTCTCCTCTCCTCCAGTGAAAACAGGCAGAGTTCCTCAAGTCTGTCCTCATATGTCAAATCCCCTAGTCCTCGTAGCATCTTAGTTGTCCTCCTCTGTACCCTCTCCAGGAATTGTATGTCCCTCTTCAACTGTGGTCTCTTGTACTGTACACAGTACTCAAGGTGTGGCCTAACCAAGCCATTGTACAGCAGCAGAATCACTTCCCTGCTCCTAGAGGTGATCCCCCTCATGATGCATCCCAACATTGTGTTTGCTTTGCTAGCCACTCTGCACTGCTCTGAGTTATTCATACATGCATCCACCATGACCCCTAGGTCTTTTTCCCCCGTTGAGGCCTCCAGTGCCTCCCCTCCCAGGGTGTACCTGTGTTTAGGGTTTCCCCACCCAAGATGTAACACCTTGCACTTGGTGATATTGAAATTTAATTTCCATGTGTGAGCCCACCTTTCCATGGTGTCCAGGTCCCATTGCAGGGCCAACCTCACCTCTTCCCCCTCAACTACTGCTCCCATCTTGGAGTCATCAGCAAAGAGACTCATTTCACACCCTATACACCCTGATGTCCAAAATGTATGCATTAAACAGGATTAGACCCAGGATCAAGCCCTGCAGTACCCCACTACTGACTTCTCTAGGGTTTGAGAGCTCCCCACCAACCACTACTCTCTGAGTGCATCCAGCTAGCCAGTTTTTAATCCATCTGACCATCAAAGGGCCTACTCCCAACCCTGTCAGTTTCTCCACTAGATCATTGTGGGGGACAGAGTCAAACGCCTTGCTGAAGTCCAAGCATAATACATCCACAGGCTTTCCCCAGTCCAGTTCTGATATTACCCATTCATAGAACTCTACAAGATTGGTTTGACATGGTCTACCTGGCACAAACCCATGTTGCCAACTATCCAGACCTCCCACCTCCTCCAAGTACACCCCCAATTGTTCCTTTAGTATATTGTCCATTAATTTTCCCACCACCGAGGTCAAATTGATGGGTCTACAGTTACCTGGTACTTCTCTCGACCCCCCTTTATGGATTGGCACCACATGTGCCTCTCTCCAATCCCTAGGTACCCTCCCTGTCTCAAGCGACCTGTTGAAGAGCTCTGCCAGGGGTGCAGCCAGTATGTCCACCAATTCCCATAGTACTCTGGGATGAATGCCATCCGGCCCAGGAGATTTATCTTTCTTTAGGCCATTAGGGCTAACCACACCCTTTTGGTGGAGATAGCATCATCTGTCCCCTCCATCTTACTGGCCTTTTTATCCTTATCCTGATGTGACACCCCTGGGATACCTCTCCCTCCATCTTGCTCCATTTCTGCTGCTCCCCTGATCCCACTCACTACCGCTTCTATCCCTGTTGTGCCTTGCTTTGTAGAAATCCCATCCCCCTCCCCAGTGAACACAGAGGTGAAGCACTCATTTAATACCTCTGCCTGGTCCCTCGCCTCTTCCACCCACCCTTCCTCTGATCTCAACCTGCTGAGATGGCCCTTAGTTTTTCTCTGCTCCCCAATGTACTGGAAGAACCCCTTTCCCCCTCCCCATATCCCCTGTGCCAGCCAATGCTCTTTACTGGACTTTGTCCCTGCACCATCCGGGTGACTTTTCTAGATGCAAGATGGTACATTTCCTTTTCCCATCCCCTCTCGTTGTTTTATATTCTTTATAGCAGCCTTCTTTTCTCTGACTACTACCTGAACCTCACTGGACCAACAGCATGGTTTATGTGACCTTGCTCCCTATGCTTCACCTTAGCACAGGTCCTGACTGCCTCATGAAGTCCCCTTTAAGACCTCCATCTCTTTCTCCACATTTTTCATTGTTGTAATCCCTTCAAGTGATCCTTGAGAATATTTCCCATGCCCACAAAGTCTGCCCTCTGAAGTCCACTGCCAGTGTCAGATCTTCCCCCTCCCCCATGCTTATTTTGAAACCAGACAGTATTGTGGTCACTCCCAGTCGGGGATCTTCTACAACCAGGTCCCTTACCAGATCCCCATCTGCCAGACCCATGTTCAGGACATGCCCCTCCCTTGTGGGTTCCATCATGTGCTGTGTTAAGAACACATCCTGGAAGCCATCCAGCAGCCTCTGCTGCTTGGCCACCTTAGAGGACATGGTTCCCCAGTTTGTACCTAGCATATTAAGGTCCCCCATCAATACCACTCCCTCCCCTTTTGGTCCACACTGGACAATGATGTTGTCCAGCAAACCATCTTCCAGAACATCACCCATCCCGGGGCCTATATACTACACCCAGCTTGACATTACCTCCTGCCGAGGTTCTGAAGTGACCCATAAGGCCTCCACTTTCCTCTACCTCTTCTACCGTAGCAATTTCTATGTCATCTCTAATGAACATAGCCACTCCACCCCCCTGCCCTCTTTTCTATCCTTCCTAAGCATAGTGTACCCCCGCATTTAGGTCCCAGTCATGGTTTCTGTTGGCCCACATTTCTGTGACCACCACCACATCCACCCCCCCAAACAGCATGGCCTGGAACTCTGGCAACTTGTTTCCCAAGCTCCTGGCATTTACTAACACCTCTCCCACCCCTTATCCCTGATCCCCTTTGTTGAACCCCACCCAGGTTCCTTATACATCCATCCACCCTCTGCTGCTCCTGAAACCTCCTCCCCCAGTCTGTTCCCCCCTTGGGTTTGAAGGCTACTCTCCTCATCTGGAGGAGAGGGCTTCTAGTCGACCCCTTCCTTATCCCTCCCCCTCACAAGTTTAAACCCCACTTTTCTTGAATGTAGTCAGCCACCCCCTGTTTAAGGATTTCCTTCCCTAACGGGGCAAGATGAAACCTATCCTTGGCATACAGTCCTTTAACCTCCCAAACTCCTTTCCAATTCCCTAACACCCCTGACCTACTTTCTTCACCCACTTCCTGAGCCAGTCATTAATCTCTGTGATCCTCATTTTTCTCCACTGAGGACTTGGGTACTGGCAATATCTCTGAACCTTCTTGGATTTCTGAAGCGCTATTTCCCTCTAGATCATTAGTTCCCAAATGCACCAGGAAATCTGGTTCCCTCCACAATCCTAACCAGTTCATACACCATGAACTTTGCTCTGTGCACTATCAGCCCAGAGATACTCACTACCTTCACCTGGCTATGGCATCCACCCCCTGTCTCTCCCAATGGATTCCCTTAATCATCGAGTCTCCCAATAACAGAATCTTAACACCGCCATCATCCTTATGGTTACCTCCACTATGTGCTGTCAACCCCCATCCCCCCTTTATTCATGATCTCAATTCCATGGGAGTTTTCCCACCTTATTTGAGACCCCCTTGTCACCCTCCCCTTTCTGCCTCCCTTGTTATTTTGCCCACTTAACTCAGACCCCCCTGAATAGGTGTCCCCTGTGTGGTATGTGACAGAAAGAGATGTGTGTTCATTGCCCAGAGTAAACTATGTTTTTAGGAGAGGATACCTTATGTAACTGTTGACTGGAATAATGATACTTCAGAACACGTTCTGTGTGTGGTATGTGACAAAGCGAGATGTGTGTTCATTGCTGGAGATATCTGTGTTTACAGGAGAGGCACTTTATGTAACTGTTGACTGGAGGAAAGAAACTTTAGAAACATGACCTGTGTGTGGGAAGTGACAGAAACAGATGTATGTTCACTGCCCTGAGAAAACTATGTTCCAGGGAGAGGGCACTTTATGTAACTGATGACTGGAGGAATGAGACTTCAGAAAGATGTTTTTTGTGCAGTATATGACAGAAAGAGATGGATGTTTATTGCCCAGAGAAAACTTTATTTCCTGGGAGAGCACTTTATGTAACTGTGGATTGCAGAAAGAGATTTAAGAAACATGTCTAGTGTGTGGTATGTAACAGAAGGAGATGTATGTTCATTGCCCAGAGTAAACTGTAATTCCAAGAGCAAGCACCTTACTGTTGACTGGAGTAAAGAGACTTCAGAAAGATTTTCCATGTGTGATATGTGACAGAAAGGTGATGTGTGTTCATTGCCCAGAGTAAACTGTGTTTTTAGGAGTTGGCACCTTATGTAACTGTTGACTGGAATAAAGATACTTCAGAAATAGATTCTCTGTGTGGTATGTGACAGAAAGAAATTTGTGGTCATTGCCCAGAGAAAACTGTGATTCCCCAAGATAACACTTTATGTAGCTGTTGACTGGAGGAAAGAGACTTCAGAAACATATTCAGTGTGTGGCGATTGACAGAAATAGATGTTTGTTCACTGCACAGAGCAAACTGTATTTCCTGGAGAGGGCTCTTTATGTAACTGGTGTCTGAAGGAAAGAGATTTAAGAAACATGTTCAGTGTGTGGTATGTGACAGAAAGAAATGTGTGTTCATTGCCCAGAGCAAACTGTGTTTCCACGAGACAGCACTTCATGTAACTGTTGAGTGGAGAAAGAGTCTTCAGAAACACTTTCAGAGTGTGGTATGTGGCCAAAAGAAATTTGTGGTCACTGCCCAGAGAAAACTGTGATTCCATGAGAAAGCACTTTATGTTACTGTTGACTGGAGAAAGAGACTTCAGAAACATGTTCTGTGTGTGATATGAGAGGTAAGAGATGTGTGTTCATTTCCCAGAGCAAGCTGTGTTTACAGGAGAGGACACTTTATGTAATTGTTCACTGGAGAAAAGAAACTGAAGAAACATGTTCTGTGTGTTGTATGTGACAGAAGGATATGTGTGTTCATTGCCCAGAGAAAACTGTGTTTCCATGAGAGAGCACTTTATGTAACTGTTGAGTGGAGGAAAGAGACTTCAGAAACATTTTCAGAGTGAGGTATGTGGCAGAAAAAGATTTGTGGTCTTTTCCCAGAGAAAGCTGTGATTGCATGAGAACACACTTTATGTTACTGTTGACTGGAGAAATAAGACTTCAGAACCATGTTCTGTTTGTGGTATGTGAGATAAAGAGATGTGTGTTCACTTCCCAGAGTAAACTGTCTTTTAAGGAGGGCACTTTATGTGACTGATGACTGGAGGAAAGAGACTTCAGAAAGATGTTTTTGTGTGGGTATGTGACAGGAAAAGATGCGTGTTCATTGCACCAAGAAAACTGTGTTTCAAGTAGAGGGCACTAATGTAACTGTTGACTGGAGAAAGTGACTTCAGTAACATATTCAGTGTGGAATTGACAGAAGGTGATGTGTGTTCATTGCCTAGAGCAAACTGTGTTTCAGAAGAGGGCACTTTATGTAACTGTTGACTGGAGAAAGAGACTTCAGAAACATGTTCAGAGTATTGTATGTGATGGAAAGAGACATGTGTTCATTGCACAGAGAAAACTGTGATCCAGGAGAGAACTTTATGTTACTGTGGACTACAGAAAGAGATTTTAGAGACATGTACTGTGTGTGGTATGTGACAGCAAAGAGATGTGTGTTCATTGCCGAGAAAACTATGTTTCAAAAATGACACTTTATGTTACTATTGACTGGAGGAAACTGACTTTTGAAACATGTTCAGTGTATGGGGATTGACAGAAAGAGAAACATGCTTAGAGTGTGGTATGTCACAGAAAGAGATGTGTGTGTTCATTGCCAAGAAAACATTCTTTCCAGGGTAGAGCACTTTATGTAACTGTTGATTGGGGGAAAGAAACTTCAGTAACATGTTCAGAGTGTGGTATGACAGAAAGAAATGTGTGTTCATTGCCCAGACAAGCTGTGTTTCCATGAGAGAGCACTTTATGTAACTGTTGAGTGGAGAAAAGAGACTTTAGAAACATATTCAGAGTGTGGTATGTGGCAGAAAAAGATTTGTGGTCACTGCCCAGAAAAAAACTGTGATTCCATGAGAAAGCACTTTATGTTACTGTTGACTGGAGAAAAGAGACTTCAGAAACATGTTCTGTGTGTGCTATTTGAGATTAAGAGATGTGTGTTCATTTCCCACAGTACACTGTCTTTTAAGGAGAGTGCACTTTATGTGACTGATGACTGGAGGAAAGAGACTTCAGAAAGATGTTTTGTGCGTGGTATTTGACAGAAAGACATGCGTGTTCATTGCCCTGAAAAAAACTGTGTTTCAAGCAGAGGGCACTTTATGTCACTGTTAACTAGAGGAAAGTGACTTTTGAAACATGTTCAGTGTATGGGGATTGACAGAAAGAGAAACATCCTTAGAGTGTGGTGTGTCACAGAAAGAGATGTGTGTGTTCATTGCCAAGAAAACATTCTTTCCAGGGTAGAGCACTTTATGTAACTGTTGACTGGGGGAAAGAAACTTCAGAAACATGTTCTGTGTGTGGTATGTGACAGAAAGAGATGTGCGTGTTCATTTCCCTGAGAAAACTATGTTTCAAAGAGAGGGTAATTTTATGTAACTTTTGTCTGAAGAAAGAGACTTCAGAAACATGTTCAATGTGTAGTATGTGACAAAAGCAGAAATGTGTTCAATGCCCAGAGCAAGCTGTGTTTCAGGAGAGGGCACTTTATATAACTGTTGACTGGATGAAAAGACTTCAGAAACATGTTCAGGTGTGGTATGTGACAGAAAGAGATGTGTGTCATTGCCCAGAAAACTGTTTCAAGGAGATTGCATTTAAGTAACTGTTGACTGGAGTAAGAGACTTAGAAACATGTTCAGAGTGTGGTATGTGACAAAAAGAGATGTGTGGTTCATGCTCAGAGATAACTGTGTTTCCAGCAGACAGCACTTTATGTAACAGTTGACTGGAAGAACGTGGCTTCAGAAACATGTTCATTGTGTAGGGTTTGACTGAAGGAGATATGTGTTCATCACCCAGAGCAAACTATGTTTTCACGAGTGAGCACTTTATGTAACTGTTGACTGGAGGAAAGAGATTTAAGAAATATGTTCAGTGTGTGGTATGTGCAAGAAAGATGTGTGTTCATTTCCCAGAGAAAGCTGTGTTTACAGGAGAGGACACTTTATGTAATTGTTCACTGTAGGAAAGATGCTTCAGTAACATGTTCAGTGTGTGGTATGTGACAGAAAGAAATGTGTGTTCATTGCCCAGAGCAAACTTTGTTTCCATGAGAGAGCACTTTATGCAACTGTTGAGTGGAGGAAAGAGACTTCAGAAACATGTTCAGAGTGTGGTATGTGGTAGAAGAATATTTGTGGTATTGCACAGAAAAAAACTGTGATTCCATGTGAAAGCACTTTATGTTACTGTTGAATGGAGAAAAGAGACTTCAGAAACATGTTCTGTGTGTGGTATGTGAGATAGATTTGTGTTCATTTCCTACAGTACACTGTCTTTTAAGGAGAGTGCACTTTATGTGACTGATGTCACAGAAAGAGATGTGTGTGTTCATTGCCAAGAAAACATTCTTTCCAGGGTAGAGCACTTTATGTAACTGTTGATTGGGGGAAAGAAACTTCAGTAACATGTTCAGAGTGTGGTATGTGACAGAAAGAAATGTGTGTTCATTGCCCAGAAAAAACTGTGATTCCATGAGAAAGCACTTTATGTTACTGTTGACTGGAGAAAAGAGACTTCAGAAACATGTTCTGTGTGTGCTATTTGCTGTGTTTCCATGAGAGAGCACTTTATGTAACTGCTGAGTGGAGTGGAGGAAAGAGACTTTAGAAGCATATTCAGAGTGTGATACGTGGCAGAAAAAGATTTGTGGTCACTGCCCAGAAAAAACTGTGATTCCATGAGAAAGCACTTTATGTTACTGTTGACTGGAGAAAAGAGACTTCAGAAACATGTTCTGTGTGTGCTATTTGAGATAAAGAGATGTGTGTTCATTTCCCACAGTACACTGTCTTTTAAGGAGAGTGCACTTTATGTTACTGTTGACTGGAGAAAAGAGACTTCAGAAACATGTTCTGCGTGTGGTATGTGAGATAAAGAGATTTGTGTTAATTTCCCAGAGTAAACTGTCTTTAAAGGAGAGCGCACTTTATGTGATTGATGACTGAAGGAAAGAGACTTCAGAAACATGTTTTGTATGTGGTATTTGACAAAAAGACATACGTGTTCATTGTCCTGAAAAAAAACTGTGTTTCAAGGAGAGGGCACTTTATGTAACTGTTGGCTGGAGGAAAGAGACTTCAGAAACATGTTCAGTGTGTGGTATGTGACAAAACGAGATGTGTGATCATTACCCAGAGATAACTGCATTTACAGGAGAGAACACTTTATGTAACTATTGACTGGAGGAAACAGACTTTAGAAACATGATCTGTGTGGTAAGTGATAGAAACAGATGTATGTTCACTGCCCCGAGAAAACTATGTTTCAAGGGGAGGACACTTTTTGTAACTGATGACTGGAGGAACAAGACTTCAGAAATATGTTTTTTGTGCAGTATGTGGCAGAAAGAGATGCATGTTCATTGCCCAGAGAAAAACTTTGTTTGCAGGGGAGAGCACTTTATGTAACCATGGACTGCAGGAAAGAGATTTGGTTTATATTCTGTTTTAACAGAAATATTTGAATAGTTTTGTACTTGAAATTAGTTCTGTGTGTTAAAAATTACTACTTTGAGTTAGAGCTGTTAGTTGGGTTGTGATATTGTAACTATTGAAGCTTGTGGGAACACTTGTTTGACAGTGATATTTAGAGTGAAATTGAATGTGATGTTTGCCTGGTGTTGGGGGAGGGGTAATTACAAGAATCATGTCTTTCATTGTCCACCTGGGAACTGAAGTAGGAGGTTGTTTAGGAAAGAGATTTGGTTTATATTCTGTTTTAACTGAAATATTTGAATAGTTTTGTACTTGAAATTAGTTCTGTGTATTAAAATTGCTACTTTGAGTTAGAAGTGTTATTTGGGCTGTAATATTGTAACTTTTGGGGCTTGTGGGAACACTTGTTTGGCAGTGATAATTAAAGTGAAATTTAATGTGATGTTTGCATGGTGGTGGTAGAGCCTCCCACCCACTCTGTTTTGTAGGCTTTCTTAAATACTGAAAAGTCACTGGGGTTGGGATTGAAGGGCTGTGCATTTCTGTTTGTGACTGAAATTTGAAGCAACAGGAACTGGTGGGCCTGTGACATCATACGGTTCCTGATATCTGCATACACACACTGTTAGCAGGACTGGACACACACTGGACTGTATGTGTTTGTGAGACTTGGCAAAATTATTGGTGTGGTTGAAATAGTGTTCATAAACAACTGCAGTCAGTATAGAGAAAGAGAGAGCGAGATGGTGTTCCATGGGGAAAGGACTGAGAAAAGGGGTGTGTGCCATTATGAACAGAGAGGGACAAACAGGGTGGCCACATCCCACCATGGCAGGCATCTTTGGAAGGGTTGTAGGCTGCACAGGCTGTGGGGTGGCAATAATTCTCAACTGGGCCTGGAGAGAGGGAGGCTGCCCACTCTGTAGACAGATATCTCATATCAGGAGTGAAGTATAATGGCTAAGAAGTAAGCTGGGGGAGTTGGGGTGTGTGTCCAAGGATAAGGGGTGTGGATATGGGTGGCAGAAGGGTGGGGCTGAGGGGAGGCTGGGGCGATGCTAAGGGGAAAACTTATGGGGTAAACATTCTGAATATAAAGAGAGTGAAGGGGGAAGAGTCAGGAGGAGCTGTTGTGGGGAAGCCTAGAAGAGCAGACAGTGAGAAGGGAGGGGCTGTTGTGGGGAAGTCTAAAAGAGCAGACTGTGGGAAGGGAGCCCCTAAGGAGAACAGGGCAAGAGGGGAGGAAGAGGGGCAGTTTAGAGCAGTAGTCGGGGGAAACTCAGGTTACTTGATGGAGGCGGGCATAGAGTGTTACAATAAATTTGAGCTCCTAAGCAACCTAGATGGGGAGGAAGGGGTTGGTGGAAATGAAGAAACTGATACAGAGGCTGGGGGGAGGGAGTCTGATACCCCCACAGGGCATCACAGACTTGCAATGGAAAGGATAGAAATAGTCCCAGAGGGAGAAGTGGAAATGTAAATGTTAAGCAGAAGGGAAAGATGCAACATATTGCAGACTTGAAGGAGGAGAGCACGACTGTAGAGAAACTGGGAGACAAGGAGGTGGGGAGGGGCCCCCCTTCAGGAGGGGGTCTGTGCCAAGGATGGTGCCCTAGGTAAAGGAGACCCACAGAGGGCCTCTGGAGGCAGGGGTAATCAAGGGAGGAGGATGGTGGTGTGAGGGAAGGGGAACCATCAAGGTCAGGATAAATGGTTCTGATAAGAGATCTTCCTGAAGTCTCATTCCTCCAGTCAACAGTAAGGTGCTTGCTCAGGGAATTACAGTTTACTCTGAGCAATGAACACACATCTCTTTCTGTCACATAACACACACTGAACATGTTTCTGAGGAATCTTTCCTCCAGCAAACAGTTACATATAGTGCTCTATCCTGAAAACACTGTCTTCGGGCAATGAACAGAAATCTCTTTATGTCATATACCACATAATTAACTTGTTTCTGAAGTCTCTTTTCTCCAGTCAACAGTAAAATAAAGTGCTTTCTCATGGAATCACAGTTTTCTCTGTGCAATGACCACAAATCATTTTCTGCCACATATCACACTCTGAACATGTTTCTGAAGTCTCTTTCCTCCACTCAACAGTTACATAAAGTGCTCTCTCCTGGAATCACAAGTACCTCTGGGCAATGACCACAAATTTCTTTCTGTCACATACTGTTTCTGAAGCCTCTTTATTCCAGTCAACAGTTACATAAAGTGCCCTCTCCTAAAAACACAGTTTATTCTGGGCAATGAACACACATCTGTTTCTGTCACATACCACACACTAGACATGTTTCTTAAATCTCTTTCTGCAGTCCACAGTTACTTAAGGTGCTCTCCCCTGCAAACAAAGTTTTCTCTTGGCAATGAACATGCATCTCTTTCTGTCACATACTGCACAAAAAACACATTTCTGAAGTCTCTTTCCTCCAATCACCAGTTACATAAAGTGTCCTCTCCTTGAAACATAGTTTTCTAGGGCAGTGAACATACATCTATTTCTGTCATGTACCACACACAGATCATGTTCCTAAAGTTTATTTCCTCCAGTCAACAGTTACATAAAGTGCTCTCTCCTATCAACCCAGTTATCTCCAGGCAATAAACACACATCTCGGTTTATCACATACCAAACGCTGAACATATTTCTGAAGTCTCTTTCTTCCAGCCAACAGTTACATAAAGTACCCTCTCCCTGAAACACTGTTTTTTTCAGGGCAATGAACACGCATGTCTTTCTGTCAAATACCACATACGAAACATGTTTCTGAAGATTCTTTCCTATAGTCATCAGCCACATAAAGTGCCCTCTAATTAAAAGACAGTTTACTCTGAGAAAAGAACACACATCTCTTTATCTCACATACCACACACAGAACATGTTACTGAAGTCTCTTTTCTACACTCAACAGTTACATAAAGTGCTCTCTTATGGAAATACAATTTGCTCTGGGCAATGAACACATATCTCTTACTGTCACATACCACACACTGAGCATGTTTCTTAAATCTCTTTCCTTCAGACAACAGTTACATAAAGAGCCCTCTCCAGGAAACACAGTTTTCTCTGTGCAGTGAACAAACATCTATTTCTGTCAATCGCCTCACACTGAACATGTTTCTGAAGTCTCTTTCCTCCAGTCAACAGTTACATAAAGTGCTCTCTCCAGGAATCACAGTTTTCTGTGGGCAATGACCACAAATCTCTTTGTGTCACATACCACATTCAGAACATGTTTCTGAAGTATCTTTATTCTAGTCAGCAGCTACATAAGGTTACTACTCCTAAAAACACAGTTTACTCTGGGTAATGAACACACATCTCTTTCTGTCACATACCATACACAAAAAATCTTTCTGAAGTCTATTTCCTCCAGTAAACAGTAACATAAAGTGCTCTATCCTGAAAAGACAATCTTCTCTGGGCAATGAACAAAAATCTCTTTCTGTTACATACCACATAATGAACATGTTTCTGAAGTCTTTTTTCTCCAGTCAACAGTAACATAAAGTGCTTTCACATGGAATCACAGTTTTCTCTGTGCAATGACCACAAATCTCTTTCTGTGACATACCACACTCTGAACATGTTTCTGAAGCCTCTTTCCTCCATTCAACTGTTACATAAAATGCTGTCTCATGGAAACACCGCTTCTCTCTGCAAGAAACACATATCTCTTTCTCTCACATACCACACACTGAACATGTTTCTTAAATCTCTTTCCTTCAGACAACAGTTACATAAAGAGCCTTCTCCAGGAAACACAGTTTGCTCTGTACAGTGAACAAACATCAAATTCTGTTAATCGCCACACACTGAACATGTTTCTGAAGTGTCTTTCCTCCAGTCAACAGTTACATAAAGTGCTCTCTCCTGGAATCACAGTTTTTTCTGGGCAATGACCACAAATCTCTTTCTGTCACAATATCACACAGAAAGTGTTTCTGAAGTATCTTTATTCCAGTCAGCAGTTACATAAGGAGTCCTCTCCTAAAAGCCTAGTTTACTCTGGGCAATGAACACACATCTCTTTCTGTCACATACCACACACAGAAAATCTTTCTGAAGTCTCTTTCCTCCAATCAGCAGTAAAGTGCTTGCTCATGGAATTACAGTTTACCCTGGGCAAGGAACACACATCTCTTTCTGTCACATAACATACATTGAACATGTTACTGAAGTATCCTTCCTCCAGTGAACAGTAACATAAAGTGCTCTATCCAGAAAACACAGTCTTCATTGGGCAATGAACACAAATCTCTTTCTGTCACATGCCACATAATGAACATGTTTCTGAATTCTCTCTCCTGCAGTCAAAAGCTACAAAAAGTGCCCTATCATAGAAAACACAGTTTTCTATGGGCAATGAACCCACATCTCCTTCTGTCACATACCACACACTAGACATGTTTCTTTAATCTCTTTCTGCAGTCAACAGTTACATAAAATGCTCTCCCCTGCAAACAAAGTTTTCTCTGGGCAAAGAACATGCATCTCTTTCTGTAACATACTGCACAAAAAACATCTTTCTGAAGACTCATTCCTCCAGTCATCAGATACATAAAGTGCCCCCTCCTTAGAACACAGTTTTCTCAGGGCAGTGAACATACATCTGTTTCTGTCACTTACCACACACAGATCATGTTTCTAGCGTTTCTTTCCACCAGTCAACAGTTACATAAAGTGCTCTCTCCAGTAAACACAGTTATTTCTGGGCAATGAATACACATCTCAGTTTGTCACATACCACACACTGAACATGTTTCTGAAGTCTCTTTCCTCCAGCCAACAGTTACATAAAGTGCCCTCTCCTTGAAACACAGTTTTTTTTTCAGGGCAATGAACACGCATGTCTTTCTGTCAAATACCACATACAAACCATGTTTCTGAAGTTTCTTCCCTCCAGTCATCAGCCACATAAAGTGCCCTCTAATTAAAACACACTTTACTCAGGGAAATGAGCACACATCTCTTCATCTCACATACCATACACAGATCATGTTTCTGAAGTCTCTTTTCTCCAGTAAACAGTAACATGAAGTGCTTTCGTGGAATCACAATTTTCTCTGGGCAGTGACCACAAATTTCCTTCTGCCACATTCCACACTCTGAAAATGTTTCTGAAGACTCATCCCTCCACTCAACAGTTACATAAAGTGCTCTCTCATGGAAACAGTTTGCTCTGGGCAATGAACACATATCTTTTTCTGTCACATACCACACACTGAACATGTTTCTCAACTCTCTTTCCTTCAGACAACAGTTACATAAAGAGCCCCCTTCAGGAAATACAGTTTGCTCTGTGCAGTGAAGAAACATCTTTTTCTGTCAATCGACACACAGTTAACATGTTTCTGAAGTTTCTTTCCTCCAGTCAACACCTACATAAAGGGCTATCTTGGGGAATCACAGTTTTCTCTGGGCAATGACCACAAATTGTTTCTGTCACATACCACACAGAGAACGTATTTCTCTTTATTCCAGTCAACAGTTACATAAGGTACCAACTCCTAAAACCACAGTTTACTCTGGGCAATGAAGACACATCTCTTTCTGTAACATACCACACATGGAAAATCTTTCTGAAGTCTCTTTCCTCCTGTCAAAAGTAAGGTGCTTGCTCATGGAATTATAGTTTACTCTGGGCAATGAACACACATCTCTTTCTGTCACATAACACACACTGAACATGTTTCTGAAGTATCTTTCCTGCAGTAAACAGTTACATAAAGTGCTCTATACTGAAAACACAGTTTTCTCTGGAAATGACCACAAATTTCTTTCTGTCACATACCACACAGAGAACATATTTCTGAAGTATCTTTATTCCAGTCAACAGTTACATAAGGTGCCAACTCCTAAAACACAGTTTACTCTGGGCTATGAACACACATCTGTTTCTGTCACATACCACAAACAGAACATCTTTTTGAAGTCTCTTTCCTCCAGTCAACAGTAAGATGTTTGCTCATGGATTACAGTTTACTCTGGGCAATGAACACACATCTCTTTCGGTCACATAACACTCACTGAACATGTTTCTGAAGTATCTTTCCTACAGTAAACAGTTACATAAAGTGCTCTATACTGAAAACACAGTTTTCTCTGGGCAGTGCACACAAATCTCTTTCTGTCACATACCACATAATGAACATGTTTCTGAAGTACCTCTCCTGCAGTAAAAAGTTACATAAATTGCCCTTTCCTAGAAAACACAATTTTCTCTGGGCAATGAACACACATCTCCTTCTGTCAAATACAACACACTAGACATGTTTCTTAAATCTCTTTCTGCAGTCCAGAGTTACATAAAGTGCTGTCTCCTGCAAACACAAATCTCCGGGCAATGAACACACATCTCGTTTCGTCACATACCACACACTGAACAAGTTTCTGAAGTCTCTTTCCTCAAACCAACAGTTACTTAAAGTGCCCTCTCCTTGAAACAGTTTTCTTCAACGCAGTGAACATGCATGTCTTTCTGTCAAATACCACATACGAACCATGATTCTGAAGACTCATTCCTCCAGTGATCAGTCACATAAAGTGTCCTCTCCTTAAAAGACAGCTTACTCTGGGAAATGAACACACATTTCTTTATCTCACATACCACACACAGAACATGTTTCTGAAGTCTCTTTTCTCCAGTCAACAGCAACATAAAGTGCCCTCTCATGGAATAACAGTTTTCTCTGTGCAATGACCACAAATCTCTTTCTGCCACATACCACACTCTGAACATGTTTCTGAAGTCTCTTTCCTCCAGTCAACAGTTACATAAAGTGCTCTCTCCTGGAATCACATTTTTTTTCTGGGCAATGACACAAATCTCTTTCTGTCACATACCACACACAGAACGTGTTTCTGAAGTATATTTATTCCAGTCATCAGTTACATAAGGTGCTCTCTCCTAAAAACACAGTTTACTCTGGGCAATGAACACACATCTCTTTCTGTCACATACCACACATGGAAAATCTTTCTGAAGCCTCTTTATTCCAGTCAACAGTAAGATGCTTACTCACGGAATTACAGTTCACTCTAGGCAATGAACACACATCTCTTTCTGTCACATAAGACACACTGAACATGTTTCTGAAGTATCTGTCCTCCGGTAAACAGTTACATAAAGTGCTCTATCATGAAAACACAGTCTTCTCTGAGCAATGAACACACAACTCCTTCTGTCACATACCACACACTAGACACGTTACCTAAATCTCTTTCTGCAGTCTGCAGTTACATAAAGTTCTCTCCCCTTCACACAAAGTTTCTCTGTGCAATGAAGATGCATCTCTTTCTGTCACATACTGCACAAAAAAATCTTTCTGAAGTCTCATTCCTCTAGTCATCACTTTCATAAAGTGCCCTCTCCTTGAAACATAGTATTCCCATGGCAGTAAACATACATCTGTTTCTGTCACTAACCACACACATATCATGTTTCTAAAGTTTCTTTCCTTCAGTTAACAGTTACATAAAGTGCTCTCTGTCCTGTAAACACAGTTATATCTGGGCAATGAACACACATCTCAGTTTGTCACATACCACACACTGAACCTGTTTCTGAAGTCTCTTTCTTCCAGCCAACAGTTACATAAAGTGCCTCTCTTTGAAACACAGTTCTTTTCAGGACAATGAACATTCATGTCCTTCTGTCAAATACCACATACAAAACATGTTTCTGAAGTCTCTTTCCTCCAGTCATCAGCCACATAAGTTCCCTCTCCTTAAAATACAACTTACTCTGGGAAATGAACACACATCTCTTTATCTCACATACCACACACAACATATTTCTGAAGTCTATTTTCTCCACTCCAACAGTAACATAAATTGCTTTCTCATGGAATCCCAGACACACTCTGAACATGTTTCTGAAGTCTCTTTCTTCCACTCAAAATTTACATAAAGTGCTCTCTCATGGAAACACAATTTGCTCAGGGCAATGAACACATATCTCTTCTGTCACACACACCACACACTGAACATGTTTCTTAAATGTCTTTCCTCCAGACAACAGTTACATAAAGAGCCCTCTCCAGCAAACACAGTTTGCTCTGTGCAGTAAACATCTATTTCTGTCAATCGCCACACATTGAATATGTTTCTGAAGTTTCTTTCCTGCAGTCAACAGTTACATAAAGTGCTCTCTCCTGGAATTACAGTTTTCTTTGGGCAATAACCACAAATCTCTTTCTATCACATACCACACACAGAAAGTGTTTCTGAAGTATCTTTATTCCAGTCAACAGTTACATAAGGTGCCCTATCCTAAAAACACAGTTTACTCTTGGCAGTGAACACACATCTCTTTCTGTCACATACCACACACAGAACATTTTTCTGAAGTCTCTTTCCTCCAGTCAACAGTAAGGTGCTTGCTCGTGGAATTGCAGTTTACTCTGGGCAATGAACACACATCTCTTTCTGTCAAATACCACATACAAAACATGTTTCTGAAGTCTCTTTCCTCCAGTCATCAGCCACATGAAGTGCTCTCTCCTTAAAAGACAGCTTACTCTGGGAAATGAACACACATCTCTTTATCTCACATACCACACACAGAACATATTTCTGAAGTCTCTTTTCTCCAGTCAACAGTAACATAAAGTGCTTTCTCATGGAATCAGTTTTCTCTTGGCAATGACCACAAATCTCTTTCTGCTACATACCACACTCTGAACATGTTTCTGAAGTATCTTCCTTCCAGTCAACAGTTACATAACGTGCTCTCTCCTGGAATCACATTTTTTTCTGAGCAATGACACAGATCTCTTTCTGTCACATACCACACACAGAATGTGTTTCTGAAGTATCTTTATTCCAGTAAACGGTTACATAAAGTGCTTTATCCTGAAAACACAGTTTGCTCTGGGCAATGAACACACATCTCCTTCTGTCACATACCACACAATGAACATGTTTCTGAAGTCACTTTCTTGCAGTGAACAATAACATAAAGTGCCTCTCCTGAAAACACAGCTTATTCTGAGAAATGAATGCACATCTTCTTGCACATATCACACACTGAACATATTTCTTAAATCTCTTTCCTCCAGTCAACAGTTCTCTCATGAAGACACGGTTTGGTGTGGGCAATGAACACACATCTCTATCTGTCAAACCCTAAACACTGAACATGTTTCTGAAGTCCTGTTCTTCTAGTCAACTGTTACATAAAGTGCTCTCTGCTGAAAACACAGTTATCTCTGGGCATGAACCACACATCTCTTTTTGTCACATGCCACACTCTGAACATGTTTCTGAAGTCTCTTTCCTCCAATCAACAGTTACATAAAATGCCCTCTCCTTGAAACAGTTTTCTCTGGGCAATAAACACGCATCTCTTTCTGTCACATACCACACACAAAACATGTTTCTGAAGTCTCTTTCCTCCAGTCAACAGCTACATAAAGTACTCTCTCCTGGAATCACAGTTACCCCCGGGCAATAACCCCATATCTCTTTGTGTCACATACCACACCCTGAACATGTTTCTGAAGTCTTTTTCCTCCAGTCAACAGCTATATAAAGTGCCCTCTCCTGGAAACACAGCTTGCTCTGGGCATTGAACGCACATCTCTTTCTGTCACATACCACACACTGATCATGTTTCTGAAGTCTCTTTGCCCCAGTCAACAGTTACCAAAAGTGCCCTCTCTTTGAAACACAGTTTACTCTGGGCAGTGACCACACCTCTACTTCTATCACATGTACCACACACTGAACTTGTTTCTGAAATCTCTTTCCTCCAGTAAACAGTTACAAAAAGTGCCCTCTCCTTGAAACACAGTTTGCAGAGGGCAATGAACACACATCTCATTCTGTAACATACCACACACTGAACATGTTTTTGAAGTCTCTTTCCTCCATTCAACAGTTACATAAAATGCTCACTCCTGGAATCACTGTTTTTCCTGGGCAATGAACACACATGTCTTTCTGTCACATACCACACACAGAACTTGTTTCTGAAATCTCTTTTCTCCAGTCAGTGTTTACATGACTTGCCCTACCTTTGAAACACAGTTTTCTCTGGGCAATGAACACACATCTTCTGTCACATGTAACACACACTGAACCTGTTTCTCAAGTTTCTTTCCTTCAGTAAACAGTTACATGAAGAGCCATCTCCAAGAAACACAGTTTGCACTGAACAATGAACACACATCTCTTTCTGTCAATCCCCACACACTGAACATGTTTCTGAACTCTCTTTCCTCCATACAACAGTTACATAAAGTGCCCCTCTCCTTGAAACACAGTTTGCTCATGGCAAAGGAATCACACATCTGCTTTTGTCACATACCACAGATTGAACATGTTTCTGAAGTCTCTTTCCTCCAGTCAACAGTTACATAACGTGCCTTCTCTTTGAAACACAGTTTTCTCTCGCTTATGAACATACATCTCCTTCAGTAACATACCACTCACTGAACATACTTCTCAAGTTTCTATCCTTCAGTAAACAGTTACATAAAGAGCCATCTCCTGGAAACACTGCTTGCACTGCTCAATTAACACATCTCTGCTATCGTCACACACTGAACCTGTTTCCGAAGTCTCTGTCCTCCATACAACAGTTACATAAAGTGCCTCTCCTTGAAAACAGTTTGCTCAGAGCAATGAATACACATCTCCTTCTGTCACATACTACACACTGATCATGTTTCTGAAGTCTCTTTGCTCTAGTCAACAGTTACAAAATTGCCATTTCCTTGAAACACTGTTTCGGAGGAAATTCACACACATCTCCTTCTGTCTCATACCACACACTGAACGTGTGTTTGAAGTTTCTTTCCTCCAGTCAACAGTTACATAAAGTGCCCTCTTCTGTAAACACAGCTTGCTCTGGAAATAAACAGACATCTTCTTCTTTCTATACCCCACTGAACATGTTTCTTAAATCTCTTTCCTCCAGTCAATAGTTACATAAAATGCATACTCTTGGAAACACAGTTTGCTCTGTTCAATAAACGCACATCTGTTTCTTTCACATACCACACAACGAACTTCTTTCTGAATTCTCTTTCCTCCAGTCAACAGTTAAATAAAGTGCCCTCTCTTTGAAACACAGTTTACTCTGGGCAGTGAACACACATCTCCTTCTGTCACATAGGACACACTCCACATGTTTCTTAAATCTCTTTCCTCCATTCAACAGTTACATAAAGTGCTCTCTCCTGGACACACAGCTTGCTCAGGGCAATGAACACACATCTCTTTCTGTCACGTACCACACACTGAACAAGTTTCTTAAATCTCTTTCCTCCAGTCAACAGTTAAATAAAGTGACCTCTTCTGGAAACACAGCTTGCTCTGGCAAAGAACACACATCTTTTTCTGTCACATGTACAACACACTGAACTTGTTTCTGAAGATTCTTTCCTCCAGTCATCGGTTATATAAAGTGCCCTCTCTTGGAAACACAGTTTTCTCTTGCCAATGAACACACATCTCCTTATTTCACATACCACCCGATGAACATCTTTCTCAAGTTTCTTTCCTTCAGTAAACAGTCACATAAAGAAACTCCAGGAAACACAGTTTGCTCTGCACAATGAACATGCATCTACAGTATTTCTGTCACTTCCCACCCACTAAACATATTTCTGAAATCTCTTTCCTCCAGATAACAGTTACTTAAAGTGCCTTCTCCTTGAAACACAGTTTGCGGAGGGCAGTGAACACTCATTTCCTTTTGTCACATACCACACACTGAACATGTTTCTGAAGTCTCTTTCCTCCAGACAACAGTTACATACATAGAAACATAGAATTTGACAGCAGATAAGGACCACTTGGCCCACTCAGTCTGCCCATTTCCCTACCTAATGGATAAGCTGCAGATCCTAGTTAACCAACAGCCTTCTTCCTATCCCCACCCCCTAGAATTGCCTTATGACTGTCCCATGCATGCTTAAATTCCAGCACTGTTTTTGACTCCAAAGCCTCCTCCGGAAGGCTATTCCATGCATCCACAACCCTCTCTGTAAAAAATACTTCCTTACATTACCTCTGAGCTGCCCCCCATCTTCAAATTGTGCCCCCTTGTTCTTGCACACCTCTTTTTCTGAAAGATGCTACCCTCTTGGACTTTGTTGATTCCCTTGAGGTACTTGGAAGTTTCTATCATGTCCCCCTCTCCCTCCTCTCCTCGAGGCTATACATATTAAGCTCCCTAAGTCTCTCTCTTCATATGTCTTCTGGTGCAGAACCTGCACCATTTTAGTTGCCCTCTTCTAGACTGCCTCTATTCTGTTTATGTCTTTGCAGAGATTGGGTCTCCAGGACTGCATACAGTACTCCAGATGGGGTCTCACCAGCTGTCTGTACAGAAGGATAACAAATTCTTGTTTTTTACTGGTGATGCCTCTTCCATGCATCCCAGTATCCCTCAACCCTCCTTACTGTCCTCTCTCATTGCTTGCCCATCTTTAGGTCATCTGATACGACTACCCCAGGTCTCTTTCCAGTTTTGTTGTTGTTAGTATCTCACCCCCCATTGTGTACTCTTCCCCTGGGATTTTTGTTTCCCAGGTGCATTACCTTGCACTTCTTAGCATTGAATCTAAGCTGCCATACATTTTACCATTCCTCCAACCTTGCCAAGTCCCTTCTCATCCTTTCCACCCCATCTTGTGTATCAACTGTGTTACAGATCTTTGTGTCATCTGTAAATAGACATATTTTTCCTTCCAGTCCCTCTGCAATGTCATTTATAAAGACATTGAAGAGGACTGGTCCTAGTACTGAACCCTGCAGTACCCCACTAGTAACCCCCGTTTCTTCAGAGTGGACTTGATTTACTATTATCCTCTGTGTCCTGTTCTCCAGCCAATTATTTACCCATTCTTTTATTCATTTTGGGACCACCTCCCAGGCTGGCTAACTTGTATATTAATCTTTTGTGTGGGACTGTGTCAAATGCCTTGCTAAAGTCTAGGTAGGCCATGTCCACAGTCCCTCACTGATCTACTACTTTGGTCACCCAGTCAAAGAATGATTAGATTCATCAGACATGACCTTCCCACTGTGAATCCATGCTGTCTTGGGTCCTGTGCCCCTCTGGTATCTAGGTACTCGATAATTCTTTCCTTCAGAAGTGATTCCATCATTTTCCCTATCACTGAGGTTAAACTAACAGGTCTGTAGTTGCCTGCTTCTGTTCTGCTCCCACTTTTGTGAAGTAGAATCACATCTGCCCTCCTCCAGTCCTCAGGTACTAACCCATCCTCCCATGATTTGTTAAAGAGGGTAGTCAGTGATGTCACTAGTTCTACCCTTAGTTCTTTTAGAATTCTGGGATGAATCCCATCAGGACCCATTGCTTTGCCCACCTTCAGTTTTAAGAGTTCTTTCAGAACCCTTTCTTCTGTAAATGGGCTGGTATCAACTTCTGTATCCAGAGTGTGTCTATTGTTTGGTTTAGGTACCTCCCCCTCTTCATTTGTGAATACTGACCACCCCCTCCCCTTTATTAAGCCTCACTATCCCTCCCTTGGTCTTCCTTCACTCCATGATGTACCTATAAAATGTTGTATCTTCCTTCTTAACTGTGTTGGCTATCTTTTTCCTCTGTTTGGGCCTCTGCTGTTCTAACTGCCTTCCCAGCTTCCTTTGCTTTAACTAATACAATTCTCTGTCCTTCTTCTTCTGTGATTCCTTATACTTCCTGAATGCTTTCTTTTTCCCCTAACCTTTCCTGCCACCACCTTTATGGTAGTCCTTTGAGAAACCATAGTGGTTTCTTACATCATTTGGTCTTGTTTATTAAGCCGCACAAAGGCTTGTTGCCTTTGTCTCTGATGAAGCTTGGTGGTTAGCCTTGCAAAATATAAGATGCTATTTATGTCTGTGAGCATTATGCTTTAAGAACTGGTATGCTTGCACTGATGTACTTGTTTAAAATAAATGTTTTATATATATACTTGGCTTGGTCTGGGTGCTGACTTCTTTGGAATTTCATTGCCTCTGTGATGGCAGTTTTGATTATTCCCCATTGTTCTTCTACCCCTCCTTCCTGTCCATTTGCTAGTGCATTCCTTAGGCACTCACCAATTTTGGCAAAGTCAGACTTCCTGAAGTCCAGTATCTTGGCCTTTGTATGACTTGACTCTACTGCTGTGTTTATTGTGAACCATAAAGTGTCCTCTCCTTAAAACACATTTTGCTTAGGGCACTAAACACATATCTCCTTCTGTCACATACCACACACTGAGCATGAGTCTGAAGTATCTTTTCTCCAGTCAACAGTTACAAAAAAATACCCTGTCCTTGAAACACAGTTTGTATGGGGCAATACACACACATCTCCTTCTGTCACATACCACAGACAATGTACATGTTTTTGAAGTCTCTTTCCTCCATTCATCAGTTACATAAAGTGCTCTCTCCTGGAATCACTGTTTTCTCTGGGCCATAAACACACATCTCCTTCTGTCACATACCACACACTGATCATGTGTCTGAAGTCTCTTTGCTCCGGTCAATAGTAACAGAAAGTGCCCTCTCCTTGAAACACAGTTTGTGGAGGGCAATGAACACACATCTCCTTCTGTCACATACCACCCACTGAACATGTTTTTGAAGTCTCTTTCCTCCAGTCAACAGTTACATAAAGTGTCCTCTCCTGTAAACACAGCTTGCTCAGGGAAATAAACACATATCTCCTTCTCGTGCATACCATCCTCTGAACATGTTTCAAAAATTTATTTTCTCCAGTCAATAGTTACAGAAAATGCATACTCTTGAAAACACAGTTTGCTCTGGGCAATGAACACTCATCTCCTTTTGTCAATCCCCACACACTAAACATGTTTCTGAAGTCTCTTTCTCCATTCAACAGGTACTTAAAGTGCTCACTCCTGGAAACACAGTTATGTCTAGGCAATGAACACACATCTCTTTCTGTCACATACCACACACTGATCATGTTTCTGAAGTCTCTTTCCTACAGTCAACAGTTACATAAAGTGCCCTGATCTTTAAACACAGTTTGCTTAGGGCATTGAACACACATCTCTTTCTGTCACATATTCCACACACTAAACTAGTTTCTGAAGTCTTTCCTCTAGTTAATGATTACATAAAGTGCTCTCTCCTTGAAACACAGTTTGCTCTGCACAATTAATACACATCTCTTTCTGTCAATCCCCACACACTGAACATGTTTCTGAAGTCTCTTTCCTCCAGTCAATGGTTACATAAAGTGCCCTCTCCTGGAAACAGAGTTTACTCTAGCAATGAACACACATTGCTTTCTGTCACATGTACCACACACTGAACATGTTTCTGAAGTATCTTTCCTCCAGACAACAGTTACATAAAGTGCCCTCTTTTTAAAACACAGTTTGCTTAGGGCAATGGACCCTCATCTCCTTCTGTCACATACCACACATATCAAGTTTCTGAAGCCTCTTTGCTCCAGACAAGTTACAAAATGTGCCCTCTCCTTGAAACACAGTTTGTGGAGGGCAATGAACACACATCTCCTTCTGTCACATACCACACATTGAACATGTTTCTGAAGTCTCTTTCCTCCAGACAAAAGTTACATATAGTGCCCTCTCCTTGAAACATAGTTTTCTCAAGGCAATGAACATACATCTCCTCCTGTCACATTCCACACATGGAAATTGTTTCTGAAGTCTCTTTCCACCATACAACAGTTACATAAAGTGCCCTGTCCTTTAAACACAGTTTGCTTAGGGCAATGAACACACATCTTTTTCTGTCACATATTCCACATAATAAACTAGTTTCTGTAATCTCTTTCCTCTAGTCAACAATTACATAAAGTGCCTTCTCCTTGAAACACAGTTTGTGGAGGGCAATGAACAAACATCTCCTTCTGTCACATACACACCCAATGTACATGTTTTTGAAGTCTCTTTCCTCCATTCAACAATAAAGTGCTCTCTCCTGGAATCACTGTTTTATCTGGGCAATGAACACACATCTCTTCTGTCACACACCACACACTGATCATGTTTCTGAAGCAGCTTTCCTCCAGTCAACAATTACATAAAGTGCCCTCTCCTTGAAACACAGTTTGCAGAGGGCAATGAACACACATCTCCTTCTGTCACATACCACACACAATGTACATGTTTTTGAAGTCTCTTTCCTCTATTCAGCAGTTACATTAAGTGCTGTCTCTTGGAAACACTGTTTTATCTGGGTAATGAACACACATCTTCTTCTGTCACATACCACACACTTAACGTGTTTCTGAAGTCTCTTTCCTCCAGACGAAAGTTACATAAAGTGCCCTCAACTTGAAACACAGTTTGCTCAGGGCAATGAACACACATCTTCTTCTGTCGCATACCACACACTGAATTAGTTTTTGAAGTCTCATTCCTTCATTCATCAGTTGCAAAAAGTGCTATCTCCTGGAATCATTGTTTTCTCTGGGCAATAAACACACATCTCCTTCTGTCACACACCACACACTGATTTGTTTCTGAAATTGCTTTCCTCCAGTCAACAGGTAAAACAAGGCCCTCTCCTTGAAACACAGTTTGTGGAGGGCAATGAACACACATCTCCTTCTCTCACATACCACACACAATGTGTATGTTTTTGAAGTCTCTTTCCTCCATTCAGCAGTTACATTAAGTGCTTTGTCTTGGAATCACTGTTTTATCTGGGCAATGAACTCACAATGCCTTCTGTCACATACCACACATTGAACATGTTTCTGAAGTCTCTCTCCTGCAGTCAAAAGTTACATAAAGTGCCCAATCATAGAAAACACAGTTTTCTCTGGGCAATGAACACATCTCTTTCTGTCAAATACCACATACATACCATGTTTCTGTAGACTCTTTAACTGACCATTAACATAATCCCTGGGAGTGCCTGATTGCTATTATAACAAAAAATGTTTAAAACAGTGTTAAATCTTGTTCAGCATATGGTTAAGCTCTACATGTATGTTAATAAAAGTTTAACATAAGGTTGTTAGAATGTTTGCAGCCAATCAGAATGCTCCATATCTCATACCCTTTTATAATATAACATCACATCACATCACATCACATAAAATAACATAACATAACATAACATAACATAACATAACATAACATAACATAACATATAATGGTGCAGTGTTATAATATTAGAACTATTAAATTAATTAACTATGTGTTAACCTATCCCAATCAAAGTGTGGTGCTTAACCATGTGTTAAATTATCACTGTGAGAGTGCGATGATAAACTGTCTTAAATTGTCTCTTTTACAGTGTGATGCTAAACTGTGTGTTAAATTAACTCTCAGAGTGTGGTACTAAACTATGAGTTAAATTATCTCTCTGACATCTATGTGTTACTTTATCTCACAAGAGAGTGTGGTGATAAATCATTTGTTAAATTATCTCTGTAACAGTGTGGAGCTCAACTATGGTTTAAATTATCTCTCTCACAATGCATTGGTTAGGGTTAAACCAACAAAAGTGGGGAAATGTGAGGTTAGGCTAGAGCCCCTAACCCCCAACCTCCCCACCTCCCCATCCTACACAGACCGACGGATGCCGGGGTGTGCCATGGGGTCATGAGGTAAAACTCTCATCCCATTCTCCTTTACTGTAGCATGTCAACCTATTTATACTTGGAATGGGGTAAGAGTTGGGCCTCACTACCAAATGGCACTCGGTGTCTCTCAGTGTGTGGAGGATGGTGATGTTGGTTAGTTAGGGGCTCTACCCTGACGTCTCATTACCCCACTTTTGTCAGTTTAACCCTAACTGATGCATTAACAATGTTTTTGCAGTGCATATCAATTATATATAGAAGGTGAAGATGGGGCACCCTCAAGTGTGTGGTGCCAACAAACTGCAGATGGGAAAGCAGGCTGATAAAAAAAGAATGCAGGCAATTAAGGTGATTCTGATAACATTAATATGCATCTCAAGTGGAACCAGGAGAAACAGAAGAGAAAAAAAATTAGTGCATTGGCTAGGATTTGATCCCAGACTACCTAGAATTCTGTTCAACTAATAAATGAGCAATATTCAAAAGTTGTGAAGTGGATATACTCATGCTTTTAACAGCCAGCAACCCCTTCATTTGTTATATGCATGTATTGCAAAGCAGCATGCTCTTAACGATGAGACCAGCAATTTCCTCAAGCTCCTCAGGTGGTACACTGGCTGTGTCTTGGCTTTACAAACAAAAAGTCAGAGGTTTGAACCAAGATGAGGGCACTAGTATACTGCCTTATCAAGGACACTCAGGAATGATGCAGTCCCTGTTATCATGGTTTCACCATGCCCTTCCTGTTTTTACTTCATTTACTTAAACCCCTACGATTACTTAAAAAAATAAATAGTAATATTGGCTGTGTGGTAAGGTCTGCAATGTAGTGCAGTGGTTAGAGCATTGAGTTACAAACCAAAAGACATCATCGTCCTAGGTCTGAATCCCACAAATACTAGATGTACATTGCCCTGAACGAGCCACTGCACAAGTCAGATCATCTGATTTTACCTCATAGTCTGCATGCAAGCCCCACCTCTAATCTCACCTCATATAAGCCCCACCTCCAATATCACCTCATGCAAGCACCACCTCTAATTTCACACCATATAAGCCCCACCTCCAATATCACCCCATATAAGTCCCACCTCCAATATCACCCCATATAAGCCCCAGCTCCAATATCATCCCATGAAAGCCCCACCTCCAATATCACCCCATGCAAGCCCCACCTCCATTATATCCTCATATGAGCCCCGCCTCCAACAATGTCACTGTCATCTGCTACTTGGTCCAGAAAAGTGAGTTTGCTGTCTTTGCTCATAATCACCTTTTCAGAAGTGAAATCAGCTTTCGGGACTGATTAATAAAACAGCAGTCCCAGTCTTCATGAACACAAAAAGCAAAAGCCAATTTTGAAAACGTGGCCAAAGTAGCCCCAAAAATGCCATTTTACCAGCACACATTGCACAGTTTCTATGCAGGTTTGTAACTTCACCAATTTTTACTATTTTCATTCCAGATTTTCAGCATTGCCATTTTTTCACACCTCCTCATGAACAGTACAACTGTAATTTCTCACATCCTGCCGGAAATGTGTTTTCACATCTGTGCCACAGAATGGCATGTCGCAGTGTGAAATCAGCTTTCTGGATGGATTAACAAACTCACAGTGCCAGCTTTGATGGGGGAATTTCCATAAAGCTCATGTTGAAAATCTGGTTAAAAAATTCTGAAAAATGTGCTCGTTATGAGTGTGCATTGTGCAGTTTCTATGCACCCTCATAACTGCCAATTTTTCATCTTTTCTCTCCTGATTTTCAACATTACTTTTTTACACATCTCCTCATGAACAGTATACTGCTGTCATTTTTCATAGCCTTCCCAAAACATGATTTTGCACCTCTGGTGCAAATGGCACATTTGCTGTGCGAATTCAACTTTTGGGACAGAGTAATGAAATGACAGTGAAATTGTTCATGAGGTTTTGTCCCTGAATTGCCATGTTGAAAAGTGGATGGAAAAAATCCTAAAAATGCCTGAGCTATGTGTGTCAGTTGAATTGTGGCACCCGCAGCGCCTGTAACTTGAAAACGATGTGAGATACAGATTTCATCGGCCATGTCTCCCAAGAAGTTCTCACTGTCATCATTGCAAAGACATTTGAATTGTTTTCATAGCAGATACAGTTGCTGAGATATTGGCAAATTAGTGTTTCAAGTGTTGCTTGCCCTGTAGGGATGCTGTGTGGTGCATGTTATATGCAAGTGGGAGGGAAGAGCCGGAGGGCCTGCACTCCCAAACATGCATATTGTTACTCAGCTTGGTGGAAGTGTAGGCCTACCAGCACATGTTATTTGCTAGTTATATTACAGTTTTTCAAAAGTAAAGGCAAGTCATTTCAAAAAGTTGTTAATGCATTGGTTTGTGTTAAACCAACAAAAGTCGGGAAATGAGATGTTAGGGTAGAGCTCCTAAAACCCAACCACCCCACCTCCCCATCCTACACAGACCGATGGATGCCGGGGTGTGCCATGGTGTCATGAGACCAAACTCTCAATCCATTCTCCTTTACTGTAGCATGTCAACCTGTTTATACTTGGAATGGGGTGAGAGTTGGGCCTCACTACCCAATGGCACACTCCGGTGTATCTCAGTGTGTGGAGGATGGTGCTGGTGGTGGGTTAGGGGCTCTACCCTGACATCTGTCCCTGAGAAAATGTAACACATTTAAGAACCACACTGTTACAGAGATAATTTAATGCATAGTTGAGCACCACACTATCACAGTCATAGTTTAACACATAGTTTAGCACTACACTGTCACAGAGATACTATAAATTAACACATTGTTAATTAATTTAATACTTACAATATTATAACACCACACCATTATATTATATTATATTATATTATATTATATTATATTATATTATATTATATTAATCACCACTCCGCAACAGGGACAATTTCATACAGTTGCACAACACTGTAACAGAGAACATTGAACTCATTGTTTTGAACCACACTGCAACAGAGATAATTTAACCCATGTCTGATATAATTTAACACATAAATTAGCACCACAGTGTCAAAGAGATAAATTAACACATAATTAATGAAATACTTATTATCACACCTTGCCACTATATTATATCATATCACATTACATCATGATCATATCATATCATTTCATATCATCACATCATAATATATTATATTATATTATATTATATTATATTATATTATATTATATTATATTATATTATATTATATTATATTATATTATATTATATTATATTATATTATATTAATCACCACTCCGTAATAGGGACAATTTCACACAGTTAAGCACAACTCTGTAACAGAGAGCATTTAACTTATTGTTTTGAACCATACTACAATAGAGACAATTTAACCTATGTTTGAGATGATTTAACACATAGTTTAGCACCACACTGTCACAGAGAAAAATTAACACATACTTAATTAATTTAATAGTTATAATATTGTAACACCACCCTCTATTATATTATATTATATCATCTTATATTATATTATATTATGTTATGTTACGTTACGCTACGTTTCGTTACATTATGTTATGTTATGTTATGTTTTGTTATGTTACGTTACCTTACATTACGTTATGCTACGCTACATTACATTACGTTTTGTATGTTATGTTATGTTATGTTATGTTATGTTATGTTATGTTATGTTATGTTATGTTATGTTATGTTATGTTATGTTATGTTATGTTATGTTAATCACCATACCATAAGACATATCGGGCCAGATATTCAAAACTTTGCGCCAGGCAAAAACCGTTTGCGCAGATTTAGCGCGGGTCGGCCTATATTCAAAAGGCCAAATAGCACAGGCAAACTGTATTAGCGCAGGGCAAAATTATAATGTATGCAAGGGGCCAACTGACATGAATACAGGCGCAATGCTATATTCAGCGACTAGCACCACGCTAAGTGGTTTTGCATGACTTAGCGCGACACTTAGCGCAGTGCACATTACCGCCCAGGAAAAGCTTGTCTTAATCCTGGGCAATCAGCTTTGCGTGACACTATGGCTTTGCACGGTGTTTGCATGGGTTTAGCGCAGGTTTTGCGTGACCCTAACAAATAAATATGACACATAGATAACCAAACATAGAGGAAGCATGCTGCTAGCTGATGGCATCACAATGATGCCATCATCTGCCAGTAGTCCCAGCCATGCCAGGCAGTAAGTGGTGACCCTGCCACCAGTGGACAGCACAGCAGTGTGGCCATACAGCACACACCTGTGGTCTGTACTTTGGTGGACACCAACTGATGCCAGCACACACATGCAGCACTGTGGGCATGGAGGATGTTGAAGGGAGCATGTATGGGTGGCGAGGCTGTGCTACAGACCAGGTGTGGCCACAAGGCTGGGACACATCATGCAGTGTACATGGGCCAGTATTGGGAATACCCCAACACCAGTGTGCCTTTTGGATAATATATGCCCCCCCTGGCCACATACCTCACAGCTGTACAACTGCCATAACACACAAAGCCAGAAATGTACATGTCACTGTGAGCATCCATGCCACAGGTGCAGCATCTGTGGGTCACACAACAGTGTAACAGTAATGTCCAGTGTCAGTAAACATCCGCAGGTTGGGCCTCTCACTGTGTATAGTGCAGTCATCATCACTGCCCTACACACCATAGACATTGCTGTGTCCACACACTACTGGCCCCCTTGCTACTGTAGTTTCTGCTGTGCACTGTAGCATGCCCTGCAATGTGACAGTTGCATGCAGCACCACCACCACCTGTGCCTATGCTGTCTTGTCCCCTGGGGTACAATATGCTATGCTGTACTGTTTACATGTAGCCTGCAGCTATCATCGTGCACTGCCAGACTGACCTACAGGTGGAGCTGCTGGTTGGACCTGGTCAGCCCCGTACTTCCAGACTGACCTACAGGTGGCTCTGTGGGACCCTGCAGTAACACTGGGCAAACGGCATGCAAATCAGGGTATAATGAGATACTAATCTGGTTGTTTGCCCAGAGACTACCTAAGTAGGCTCATTTGCATGGCACTTTTGAATATGGCACATTTTAGCTCCGGACAAACGTGTTTGCTCCAGGCTAACTGCTTAGCTCTACGCTAATGCTGCGCTAATGTGTTAGCGTGGCGCTAACGGTACAGGAAATATTATACAGTTTTAATCACTGTTCTTTCACATCTGCTGCTTCCTGCAGCTGTACTGAGTCCATGAATTTGCTGGCACACACATTGGCCATGTAGTTCGTCTGTACCTGCCCTCACATTGCTGTGTACTGTGTTGTTGTTGTGGGTTGCACTTCCTGGTTGCTTTATTTAGTGCTGTCTTATTCCAGGGCTATGTTTGCCCTGCACTCCCAGCCCAGTTTGCATGGCCTCATTACCATGCTATATTCGGAAGCTGTTTGCCCTGGGCTATTCCTTTTGAATATAGCTTGCTCTGTGCTCCGGGCTAAGTTTACCCACCGGGCAGTGCTAATTTTTCCCTGGGGCAAAGTTTTGAATATCTGGCCCATAATATCACACAATACACAATAAGCACAACACTGAAAAGAGAGCATTTAACTTATTGTTTGGAACAACACTGCAAGGTAGACAATTTAAGTCATGTTTGAGATAATTTAACACAAAGATTAGCACCACACTGTTACAGAGATAATGTAACATATTTAATCACCACACTGTTACAGAGATAATTTAACACATAGTTCAGTACCACACTATCACAGAGATATTTTAACACATTTTTTAGCACCATGCTGTCACAGAGATAAATTAACACATAGTTAATTAATGTAATAGTTATAATATTATAAAACTACACCATTATATTATAGTGTATTATATCATATCATATCATAATATATTATATTATATTATATTATATTGCATTGCATTACATTATATTGTATTATATTATATTATATTATGTTATATCATTTCATTTCATATTATACAATATAATATTATATTATATTAATCAAAACACCATAACAGAGATAAATTAACACATAATTAATTAATTAATTTAATAGTTTTAATATTATAACACCACAGCATTATATTTTATATTATAATATATTATATCATAATATTGTATTATATTATATTAATCACCACATTGTAACAGAGAGCATTTAACTCATTGTTTAGAACCACACTGCAGCAGAGACAATTTAACCCATGTTTGAAAAAATTAACACATTAATTAGCGCCACACTGTCCAGAGATAATGTAAAACATGTAAGCACCACACTGTTACAAAGATAATTTAACACATAGCTCAACACCACACTATCACAGAGATATATTTTACACATAGTTTAGCATAACGTTGTTACAGAGATAATTTAACATATAGTTCAGCACCACACTATCGCAGAGATATGTTAATACCTAGTTTAGCACCACACTGTCACAGAGATAAATTAACATATAGTTAATTAATTTAATAGTCATAATATTATAACACCACATCATTACATAATATAATGTAATATAATATAATATAATATAATATAATATAATATAATATAATATAATATAATATAATATAATGGTGTGGTGTTATAATATTATAACTATTAAATTAATTAACTAAGGCCCAGATATTCAAAACTTTGCCCTGGGGCTAAATTAGCACTGCCTGGTGGGCAAACTTTACCTGGAACAAAAACATAGCTGTATTCAAAAGGAAATAGCCCGGTGCAAAACCAGCTGAATTTAGCATGCTAAGGAAGTCGGGCAAACAGGCCAAGGAGTGTAGGGCAAAAATTGCCTGGGATTAAGAAAGCACTGAATACAGCAGATAAGACAGCACTGAATATAGCAAACAGACAGAGGCAGTGCAAACACCCACCGAAACAAAATGTTAGAGGTGTAAGCAGCTGTCCAAGAATGCAGGAAAGCAAATTAGCCCTGCCAGACACAACTACTGTACTAGTGAATGGCATGGAATAACCTGGACCCACAAGTGAAACCAGAATACCACAGAACATTGTCAAATCCCAAGTACCCCAAAAAGACACAGGACACAGGAATGTCAAGCATAACAAAGTATAATTCAAAAGGAACAGGTAAGCAACAAAGGCAACAGGAACAAATGTACAGAAAAACAAAGCAAAACACAGCAGAACACAGTATGCAAAATGAGGTACAAAACAAAACATAATGAAAGGGAAAAGGGCAGGCTTAACAAAGGGACTGAAAACAATGGAGAAAACAACAGTAACAGTACAAAAAGGCAATTGTGTATAATATTTACAGTGGAATGGGGAAAGAATGTGGAAGGGAGAGGGATGTGGATATAGGAAGCAATGTAGGGAAACAGGATGGCAGACATAGGGCTAGGGACAGTGGGCCAAGGACAGGAAGCAGGATAACAAGAATAGGAGGTAGGAGTTAGGTGCGGGCAGGTGCTGGCAGACGTTCATCCAGGATGGCTGCAACCCATCTTGTTTCAGCACTTAACACAGCCTGCTGTTCTATAAGCATGCACTGTTGCTGCACCACCCTCCTCAACAGCTCATCCCTGCCTTCAACCTCTTTTGGACAGGTGGCCCACAGTGACGCCCAACGTGGACCTACAGGAGAAAGGGGGACCATATCAGGACATGACGATAACACAAAGGCACCATGTGCCCCCACACGGTGGACAGCATGCCCCAACAACCATGCCCATGTGCCAGTACAGAACAAACCACAACGCACACTAACATGTGCCTGCAGGGCAAGGCAGTATGTAACAGGCAGCATGCAACACCCTAATGTACATGGACATGCATAGATGTATGCTGAGAAACCTAACACAGTGGAATCCAGCTAGCACAGCGGCGTGCAGACTGTAACAGTGCAAACAGACAGCTACCCCCTGAGATGCAAATGACAAGTGGACACTGAATGACATGCACATGGGATGACACATGTTGGGACATGCTGCCCACAGTCACACAGCTATGATACACAACACAGATAACACCCACTGGAGAAGGTGCCACAGCCACAACCAGGTGTGTAACCAGACATGCCTGTCCTGTACCCCCCAACAGTGGCCCACCCTCACTGCTACCTCCCCACAAGAATTGTAGAGACTCAGCCAAACTGCCACCCACAATGCCATAACATGGCAGCTGTACAAATGATGTCAGGAAGCCCTGAACAGGTGGGTGACTGACATAAGTGTGGAACAGTGGCAAGTGACACAGATAGAGACTTGACATGGACAACAGAGACTTAATGACCACAGAGGATAGCGACACTGGCAACAGTACAGTAGGGACTGCAGGACAGGTAACCAAGCAGTACACAACCAGGGAAAGTGCCAATGCCCACCCACACCCATTGCCACAACAGAAGGATGAGGAGCCCACACTGGTGTAGAGCATGGCATGCGGCTGTGCCACCACCCAAAGTGGCCGCACCTTGAAGGCACACATGCAGAAAGACACACACATGAAACAGGGACACAGGCCATGGTCCATCAGTGGCAGGGCAGTGGTAGGCCAATGATATACACAGGAAGTGTCACCCTGGTGACAAAGGCATGGTGAGTCACACCCCCTCACTTGTGGGAGCAGCATCTGCCACAGGATTTGACACCCAGCAAACCATGCTACCACAGAACAACCCCTGCAGCACACCTGCATAACCTATGCACAAACACCATGCACTGCAGGGACTGAGGGACAGCACCCTGTATGGGACAATGACCCCCACAACACAGCTGGAGCCAACAGGCAGGGGTGTAGCCAGGGAGGTCACATCTGCACACCATGTGGATACACTGCTACCTCTCTCCCCATCGTTAGGGTGAGCTACCCTACCCCGGAGTGTAGCCAGACAATATACAAATGTACACCAGGACTGTGTTTGTTGCCACCAGTGACATAATAAAGACAAATTATGAAACTTATGACAATGGACGCTGCCCTGCATGGGTAAATACAAAGCCATGCATTGCTCCCCAAGACACCCACATACCAGCCCACAACCTGTACAGTTGTATTGTCCATGGGTTACAAAGACAGTCATAGTGACCAGTCCTCCTCACGTAGACCCCAATGAATGAAATCACAGAAAGGTACAACATTGTCTTTGTTAGGCTTCATGGAAAAAGGAAGCAGTTCAGAGCCTATTTGCTACCCCCCCCAGAAATAAAATAGCACACCATGGAGTGCCTGGAGGATGCCTGCCTACTCACATGCCGCAACAGGCACACATGACATTCACAGCCACACAGGCCCACGTGGCACCAGAGGCCCCCCCAACAGCCCCTGTGCATGTACGCCATGGAGGTCAGACAAGGGCACACAATAACATACCAGTGTTCACACTACAATGGCAATACACTGGTAGGGAGATACAGGCACCACATGACACTGTGGCCCCCTGTTATCCATAGCATGAATAGCCCTGGCAGGCACTAACAACATGTCCTGCATAGACACTGACACACTATACATGGTACTGTGAATGAGACGTGCCATGAGAAGTGCAGAACAGTGTTGCCATGGCAGACAGAACAACAACAGCAGCAGAAACAGCCAGAACAGCAGGCTGTCCCCAGTAATCCCCCAGCTCCAGACATAATGACTGGCCGACGGCCATGCACAGACCTGCTGCATCCTGCCACAATGGTGAACATAACAGCAACATGTTGCACATGACAGTACAAGACAGATAGCAGTGCACATGGCAGTAATGGCAACAGTAGACCAGACATAGAACCAGCAATGTCACAGGCCATGCAACAGAAGGCAAGGCACTAGAGGCATGAAAGACAACACAAATGCACGCAGCCAGCATAGCAGGCCCCACTGATGTAATGGTCATGGGTGCACTGAATGGTGCCACTGGTGTCAAGTATCCAGTGCCCCCCCATCCAGCACATAGTCAGGTGTGAACACTGTAGCCCCATGTGGCTGTAAATATTGTAGCCACAATGGCTAAGGGGTCACTCTAAATGAGCATCCTGGAATCCAAATGCAACACAGCGAATTCACTTCAGGCCTGGATGACCTAAGCAACTGTGCCACGACACCAGACACAGCACTGCAATGCCTGCAGTGGCAACACATACAGTAGAAATGCACAATGGCACACAGTACTCACGCAACACACTCCCGTCCCTGTCACTGCTCTCCGCTGTGCGCTGCACCATTGATGACACCCTCCACCTGTCCATGGTGGGCCTCTGATCAACCTGCTGCTCACCCCTCCTGTCTCCAGCATGGTCTCTGTGCTCTGCAGTGGGAAGATGGTACAGCAGCATTACTACAATGTCAGCCACCACAGTATGCTAAAGACCACCCTGGACCCTGGTGATGTAGCACAACACACGCATAACTGGTACACAGGCACAGTGCACCACCCAAGCCATGCCAAGCATGACATGGGTCACTGCAGACCACACAGTACATGGCAATGTGTGCAGGGGTGGAGCCTGACAATGCCATCCCGTACATACAAGCTGCAACAGCCCCCCCCTCCATCATATGTACACAGCCCCTCTGGATGGTACCTCCTCACACACAAGGCAGACTGTAAGCAGAGGAGTCCCCTAACCCGTAATGAAGGAACACAAGTATCGAACCCCTCAACAATAGATGTGGACACACAGACATGACCCAGTGGCATACAACAACCCAAAGGCTACAGATAGAATGACAATGATGACAGAAAGGCATACGGGATGTGACCTGCACACAGCATGACTGTACACAACCGAGTACAATGTGTATGCTGCCCACACCCGTGTGAGTGTGCAGCACAGCAGGGCACCAATGCCATGGAACTGTCGCCCGAGCCACTGGCCAGTGTCATGGCACAGACACAGCAATGGTGGTGGAGTGTACCACACCCAGATACATACCTCTCAACAGTACGACATTTTGAGGAATGATCCTCAGTGTACATCACAGAAGCTCCCTGTACCACATTTTGAGGACTCGACCCACATGCAGTGGACACATATGAAAGCACAGAGCCATAGTAAATGATGCAAACCATATACCATACAATGAATTAACAGACCCCTGGAACATAACTGCAAACATTGTGACAGTGTTCTGAGCAGCGTAGGTGTAGTTATGTGTAAGTGATCCACAGTCGTCCCACTTATGCCACATTGTAAGAGGCAATGTACCGCAAGTGGGTGTGAAATGGTTGGGAGGTTAGCACAGACAACACACCCAACCACACACTGTGGATGTACAAAGTAGGCACAGCTGCATGCAGCCCCCTGGCAGCATGGCAGAACACAGTGGATGTGGCAGGGGGCCAGGTGTCATGGGTCCATGCCACCTCAGTAGATGGTATGGGGCAGTATGCCACGACAGTGCAGGACATTACAGACAACACTCCCAAGATGCTCCATCCCCCTGACCCACACAGTCCACACACAAATGATTGGAGGTCCCCATGGCAGAAGAACAACATATTGTAGTAGTAGTAAAAGTGTACATTTGTACAGGTAGCAAATGGTAAAACATCATTGGGACATAAACCCATATCCAAGAGTGACCCATGTCACATATCATTACACAAGGTGCACAACAGTAATAGCATGGTAGATTTGTGCTGAACCCCACCAGCACAGAAACACAGCCCCCTCAATGGTATGTTAATGGGCCATGGCACACACACACACACATGCACACAAGCACACCACCCAACACACATCCCCACCACCCATTACATCCCCGTGGTGAGAGGCATCACATACCTGGCACAGGCACAGTTCCCTTCCGATTCATCGCCCAGCATCATTCCAGCAGCAGGCACTGCCTGCACCTGTTGTCCACATATCATTGGCGGCACTTCTTCCCATCATGTGGTATTCCCGTGAGTGCTGTGAGGTGATGGGCAATTGAAGCCCAGACCTGGCTACGGGGGTGGTCACCCTCCCAGACCTCTCCAAACAAGCACCTATGGTGCTGTTGAGTGAGCTGTACAAGGTTGGCCATCTCCACTTCATCCCAACACCTGTCAAGGCCCACCACTGCCCTTTGTCTACATCTCCCAGACATGGCTGACACAAGAGGAGGGAAAGGTATTGCTGTACTGGCAACAGATAGCACACACACACCCTGACACTCCCAAACAGTTCAACCTAGCACTGCACAGCACTATGCAATAGTGCCACGCTACCCGAAAGTGTGCGCAATGCGCATGCGTGACCCTGCCATGACCCCATGCAGATGTACCAGGCAAGCGCAGTGGCAGCATGCTAACATGGTTAGTGCAGTGCTAAAGCACAATAGCATGGACAGGTTAGCGCAGACTGCCCCAACCCGCACATGCACCGTACCTGTGCTAATCAGCCCTAGCATGGCACTATTGCAACAGCGCTGCACTAAGCATAGCCAAGATAGGCCGGCGCTATATGGTTTGCCCGGTGCTATCATCTGCCATATTCAAACAGCATATGCAAATGATGGTCATTGTGTATGTATGGTGCTAACAAGGAGATTAGCATATCATTAATGGCCCATTAGCATGCTTAACAGGCTTGTTTGCCCAGCTGTGCTATATAAGGGCTAACAGTGCCCCACCTGTGTTGCTTATCGGTAATACATGTTGTGGGATTACTGCTGCAGCACAGGATGTGTACTGGAACACTCACAGAGCCAGTCAGGTATGTACTGCATGTGGGCTGACACAGAGGTACAATTCCAGGGACATAGCAGTAGGTTTGTGATGTGGTTTATGTTGACTGGGGTGCCTAGTGCCAGGCACAACCTGGCCATACCTCCCAACCTTATGTCCCTCAAATGTGGAACATTGCCTCTCAATATGTGGAACACATGAGCAAAATGTGGAACACGTATTCAAACTTCACCTCAGAGGCCCAGAACACTGTTAAACTATTTGCATTTATATTCAGGAGGTCAGTTAGTAATTGAGCATCATTTACTGTGGAATAGTGCCTTACAGTGTTACCACTGAATGTGGGACAACTCCTCACAATGTTGAACAGCGTGCTGTTGTGCCGTACCATGAGGACCATTCTTCGTATTGTGGTACAGTTGAGAGGTATGGACCAGGGGGAAGGGGATACAGATGACTGCTAACTGACTGTGCCCTGGATGAGGCTGCTGTTCATGAATGTTCTGTGTAGTCACCATGCTGACAACAGTTGGACATCCCCATGTTATGTATGCATGGCTTGATAGCACTGGATGCTGGCAAACATCCAGGTCAGGGCTGTAACACATCTACTCTGCCTATTGTATGGTCCAGTCTGCACAATCCGCATGTACTGCCACAGAGGGGTTCACAGTCCCTGTGACCTAGGGGGCACAGATGCTCAAGGTGACAGAACACAGGTTGTGTATATCTGTGGCATCTTGTATGTGATATATTGTATAAATGCAGTATGTCACATGTGTGCAATGTGTTACTCTGCACTCTGTTCCATACTGACACCGACATGTGATGTCTCAAGTGATTCGAGACTACTGACACCACTGCGGTACTGTGAGGACATTAACACTGTGCCAGCAAGCCATGCACTCCTGCAGCATTGGTGACATCAGTACTGCAGCAGATCATCATAATGACAGCACTTCTGCAGCAGCACATAGGGGATACTGGATGGACAACTCTGCAGCACCAGTGTGTTCTGCCACAGAAGGATTCTGAGGCCTGATGACACCAAGAGCACAGCTTGTGAGGTCCATGGGAATCAGAACCCTGACCCGACAGGGCACGCTGGTTGTGCATAGTGCTGCTCTGCCTGTCATGTGTATTGCTTATTGTAGTGTTTGCTGACTGGGTACGTGCTGTAGACAAATCCTGCCTCTTTCAGCCACAATCCGGGGGAAGGGAATACAGGTGAATGCCAAATGTCTTTGAAACAGATCACGCTGCTTGTGGTATTCTTGTGAATGGGGGGTACGTGGCCATGACACTGTAGATATTCCCCTACACATTTTGGGATGTGCCATGGGATCTTTAACATCCACCTGACCTACCACCAGAGCAGGCAGATGGGACCTCGGTCTAACATCTCATCTGACAGATGGCATCTCAGGAGTGCAGCACACCCCTCATGCTGCACTGCAGTATCACTTATAGGATATTAACCCAGGAGCCTTGTGTGGGACTAGAACCCACAGCCATCTGATCTCCCAGCTGCAGGGCATCTGTGCTACCTGCTGAGCCACTGTCCTTACCTGTGTATTGTACTGTGTGCAATCAGTGTGATGTAATAGAGGAGATTGCCTGATGTACAAGTGATAACAATGGTGTAATGCCTTGAGTGGTTGCTAGGACATCAGTAAACTTCGAGTGCGCAGCTCAAAAGGCTTACAGTTGCCCTAGCAACCACGAGATGTGATTACACCATGGTTATCACCTGTACATCAGGCATTGTCAGGTACAGTGGATGGGACTTGTCATGGGAATCCCCCCATCACGTGTAAGTGGGCCTTACCTCAGTATTGACTCTGCAGTACAGCCACATGTATGTGTAGGTACTGTACACACAGTATTGGGATACATGGACCAAATGAATGTGGGCCAGCATAGTACCAGTGTTAACCCCTATCAGACATGGAGATTGCTAGACTCAGTGACAGTACACTGTGACAACTGGACTGTCATAGAACTACTGTACTGAGGCTTCCAAGCACATTCCAGGTGTGTAGAATACCGACTAACAGTGGTAGTCTGTCTAGTTAACCCACTGCTAAGACATAGCTGAGATGAGTTCATATGGTCCTGACATCACAGCACTGGGATGCCAGGGTTGTAATCTGCTGGATATCAGTGGGTAATCAGGGCTACCCATACTTTATAGTCCTGTTCTGCATGGACAATATGCTGACCCAGACAATGCCAGCCACCTGCCTGTCTGGCAGGACAGGACCTGATTCCAGGTGTAGCAGTACCACATGTGTGGCTGTATCATCCCTGCCATGCACAGGTTGCTCCTGTATTTTCTGTATGTGGAAGGCTATGGTATCTGTGAACCATCCAACAGTGGAGTACTGGTACTTTCCTTGGGACCGCAGCTGATGCCTGACTGGTGCAATATGGCTGAGCATGTATACGGTGGTGCTGGGGGGGCTGGGTGGCACATTGACCCTCTTGACTGCCCCTGTGTGGGTAGTGGTGCCCCACCAGCATCATACACTGTCCAACGCCCATTGCGCAGGCCATGCTTGACTGACTGCATACTGTGGTGCTGCAGATGGCAGTGGGATGTGATCAGCAGTGTGGAGGATGCACTCTGGAGTGGGTCAGTAGTCCACTGTGACTGTAGGGTGCATGTACTCTAGTGTGACAACTGCCACAGGTACCTATGCTGTCACCCATGTCACCAACTGACATCTGCATCACAGACAGCCAACCCCCACCATTGTATTGTGCTGTGTGATGTGTGCATGTGGGTCATGGCAGACAGTACTCATGCAGTTAATAGTGTTGGTACACTGTGGTCCCGGCTGTTGACTGTCTGTGCACAGCACTGTGCAGCCAGGGGCGGGGCAGTACCAATGTTGTTGTGGTCCAGGGTGTCTACCCCCATGACAGGCCAGTCCATCTACAGTGTGCACATGTAGGCCATTGCATGACATGCATTGACACACATGCTGGGGGTGCAGTACCCCAGTTTTATTGTTGTATAGTACCCACAACTGCAACACATGGTGGATCACACACAGGCCTTGTGCACAGCTGTGCCAGGATCACCTATACACACACCACGCCTGTACATGTGTGCAATGTAACTGCAATGATACATGCTCTGGCATATGCAATGGTGCCTAGGCTGCACTCCTAGCAGAATGTGTGTCCTGGTCAGCCATCTAGCCCTGTTGTTGGGATACAACCCATGCTTCCACAGCATGTGTTCCATGGTGCTGTGTGTGCAGAGACCCAGCATGGCACTGGATGTGCCGGTGGGTACCATGAGTCAGGCATGTAAAGCCATGGCTGCACAGTCCCACACATGTGCACATTAGACACTGTCTGTGGCTGTAGGCCTTGTGATTGCCTTGCAGTGTACCCATGTCCATGCCAACATGTGCAGCCAGGCCACCTCTCACATGCCACAGGCAGCAACATGGGCAGCACAACTGTGTGCTGCACACACACAGCTGGCTTCCACATGTGCTGGTCTGCAGGACTCCACAGCACTGAGGTGCATCGTGCATGTACTGTTGCCATTCCTCAGGTGGTGGGGGCATGTATAGCAGCTGTGCATTGCATCTTGGCCACATGATACTGTTACAGCTGTGCAATGTTTGTTCACAACTGTGTTTAACTCTTTCCCTGAGTTCTGTCCCACACAGGTGAGGCTGCAGGACAGGAGAGGCTCAGGGCCCACAAATTTTCTGGAGATGAGCTGCGTACCTTGGTACATGTGGTGAAGGACAGGGAGATGGTCCTATGCAGGAACAAGTCGATGGACACCACTGTTCGGCTGATGTGGGAGGAGATTTCCACAGCAGTAAATGCTGTAGGTGGTCATGGCCGTAGCACTGATGCCCTCTGGAAAAGGTGGAATGACCCGCTGTACAGGACGAAGGAGGAGGAGACACAGCAGATCCAGAACAGGCTGTGGGGGACCACAACCACTTGAACAGCAGGACTGGGACCCATTGATGGCCATAGTAGCCTCTACCCTGTGATCAGTGACAGTCGGTGGGGTTGAAGATGGTGGGTGTGAGACACCGCTTACACCACCCAGAGCAGGTAAGTTCATGGCGGGTATCCACCACTCAGTTGACAGCAACAGCATGGGGACAGAGGCACACATCACTACTGTCATGGTGCATGCATAGGGCCCACATGGGTATGTTCCATTGTAAGGGTGGTGTTGGGGCTGCACAGTGGTGGACATCTGCTGGCAGGCACATGTCATGAGTGCATGTGTGACATGGTGCTGGGGCTCCTAGGGCACAGGCTGAAATTGCATGGGATGCACACTGGGGTCTGCATGGGCATGCTGGAGGGCATACATTGCTGGGGTACATGTGGCATTGTTGGGAGGGGTGGGATGGGTGGGCTGGTCACTATAGCTGTGACTGACATTAGTCTCTTCCATTTCAGCATTACATGCCCAGCAGGCTATGTCCCAGGTGGGGTCAGGCACAGTTGTACGGGAGGTGGAGGATTTGTACACAGCAGAGGTGCACCCTTCCACATCAGGCATGGCAGCCACAGCTAGACCAGCAGTGGCCATGACAGTCAGCACTATGTCCACTCATAGACATTAGGAGGCAGTGACATATGCTGGAACATTGGATGAGGAGGATGCAGCCTTCCTGGAGTCCCTGAATCCACCTGAGTATGCTCAGGTGGAGGATCTGAGTGGGAAGCAGGTGGTGATCCAGACTGTCACAAGCTGAAATTCCCCTGCCCGAACAGTCTTGCCCACTGACGTGTCCCACAGGACACTGACCACAGGGCCAGTCCAGCAGCATGCTCAGTCACCTGTGAGGCCACAGTTGCAGTGGCCAGTGAACTGCCAGCCACCCCCACAGGTCCCTTCACATCCACAACACACTGCCCAGTGCCAGCCATGACCCTTGCCACAGGTGCAGGATGCTGATGCTGCACCTGCACAAGATGGTTAGGGTGCACGGTCCATGCTCCAGGAGGCCTTGGCCTCACAGCATGCAGCCCAGCAGGACCTGTATGATCTTCGTAGGGAACTGCGGCATGAGCTGTCACAGCTGCAGGAGACAGTGAGCACTGGTCTTGCCCATGCTGAGCAGCGGTCAGAGGAGAGGATGACCCATGTTCTCGCCACCATTGAACATGGCTTTGGTGGCCTAATTGCTGCTGTTCAGGCCCATGCTGTGGCACTGAGGGACACTATCACCACAGCACTGCAGGGTGCATCCAGACACCAGCGCAGCCATGCCTCACATGGGCAGCAGTGTGGCAGGGGTTCGAGCAGGGTGGGCACAACCTCCTCAACTCCTACCTCCCGTTTGTCAACAGGACATGCACGGCATCATGGTTGCCCTCCATCCTCTCCTGTGCAGGCCTCAAGGCATGGCCATGGATGGCCTGCCCTCCCAGCCTTGCCTCAATCCACCCCAACTATGTCCTCAGCATGTAGCACGCCCAACAGTTTGCCCTGTACACAATTTGTGTGTCGTGAGCGCAGCGGCAGGTGCAGCTGATGTGCTCCACCACATGTGTGCTGTGGCCCTGACTCCCTCACCTGCATGCCTAGGCACACAGCCACTTCCCATGTCCCCTGCACAAACACAGTCCTCCATGGCCCTTGTTCACTCCCATACCACAGCCCCTGCCATCACATACTGTGTATACAGTGCTGTTTCTTGTGTGCACCTGGGTGATGGCCATACCTCTCACCCTTTTGTCCCCCAACCATACAACAGTGCCTCTCAGGATGGGATACTACTGATCAGAATGTGGACCTCATTCTCACTGCATTCTCACTGCATTCCCTCAGCAGCTAACTGACCTGTTACATTGTTTGCTTATCTGTTCAGGCCGTCTTTTCTTAATTGCCTGTTTTTGTTGGCATTGTCTATGATGGGGAATTTCTTTACAGTGTTGCCACTGAGTGTGGGACAGGTCCCCACACTCTGGAATAGGTAGCTGCAGTGATTTAACTGTAGTACTGTTCCTCATACCATGTTACAGTTGAGGGGTATGGTGGTGGCCCACACACATCATATGCATTGCACACATCATGTGCACTGCACCACATCACATCACCACACTGGCAACATGTACAGCACCTATATATCACACAGATTTCACTGTGCTGTATATGCACTATCATTAAATGTACTGTTGACACCATTTTATTTGTCTATATTTTCTGTACTCACCGTCCATCCTGGTTCAGTGTCTCAATAATGCTGCTCCTGTGCTCTATGGCCTAGCTGGCCATACATGGATCCCACTGCTCAAGTTGTTGTATTATCCCCTGTACCCCTGGCTGTGGCTTACTGTCAGAATGTACCTCAGGTTCAGGTGCATGTATCCCACAGTTCAGTGCCATGTTGGGTAGCATACAACAGGCCAGGATGATACAGCATACCTTCTGAGGGCTGTACTGTAAGGCATTGCCTGACTGGTTTATGCAACAGTACCGCATCTTGAGCATCCCAAAGACCATCTCTATGATGTTCCTTGCAGCAGCATGTGCCTCATTGTACCATTCCTCAGCCACTGTTGCTGGCTGAGGTCCTGGTGTCAGCAGCCAGGGTCATAGGAGATAGCACTGTCCCCGTGGAGATAAATCAGGTGTTAGTGTTGCTGTCCTGCACAGTGCCCACTGCTGCTCTGAACCATTGCTCCGTGCCCCTCCCATGGTTACCCTTGCCTATCTCCCCCCCGTGCTATCACCCTGTTGTAGCTGCCCATACTCACCGATTAGATGCCCACATGGAATCCTGCCCTCTTGAAATGCCCGGCACAGCCAGGACTGGTGCCAAATGAAGGCATCATGGGCACTGACAGGGTACTGTGCAAAGACATTGCTAATGCACCCTGTTGCATCACACACCACCTGGCAATTAATGGAGTGGAAGCCCTTCCTGTTCACATACAGGTCACTGGCATCACCATGTGGTGCATGGATGAGGACATGGGTGCAGTCAATGGCACCAAGTACAGTGGGTAGGTGCGCAACTTGATGGAATTGCTGCATGGTTGCTGTGCGCTCTGCTGCTGTGCTGGGGAATACTATGAACTCACCAGCATGTGGCAGGAGAGCATCAAGGAACTGGGTCAGGAGGCACGATGTGATGGACTGCAATATCCTAATGGTGTCCCCCATTGGACGCTGAAATGTCCCAGTGGTTAGGATGCACATCACTGCCATCACTTTTTGTTCAACTGACATGGCGTGGCTGCGCCTGGTGTTTGGCTGCAGCTCCTCAACTAGGAGTTTGCATAGCTGCCTCAACATTCCCCTGTCCAACCTGTGGGGTCATCAGGCAGGGTCTCAAAGGAGACTCTGGGCCGGTACTATCTGTGTGCAGCATATCTCCTCCTTCATCTAGGTAATGGGCCTTATTGGGCCTGTTCTCTTTCATCCTCCTCCTCTACAGCCTGCTCCATCAGGTGCAGCACTATAGCATTGCTAAAGAAAGCCATTGTGTTACACTTCCTGGTCTGGCCACTCCCTCCTCTGTGGATTGCCCTAGGTTTAGGCCTCCCTTTTATAGGTGGTAGGTAGCGCTGCGCTAAGTGCCATGCAATGGTGCATTGCACAGCGCTATATCTCTGAATATCCCATTGCGCCCATATGCAGGTTCTCACCCCACCACATTGCCCCTTGCATACATTATGTTTTAGCCCGGCGCTATTGCGTTTAGCGTGCGCTATCTACCTATTTGAATATGGCTCTCCCACACTAATCCTGCACAAACAGTTAGCACACCATGCTAAGTTTTGAATATCTGGGCTCAAATGTTAAAATATCTCTGCAATAGTGAGGTGTTGATCTATGTGTTAAATTATCTCAAACATGGGTAAAATTGTCTCTCTTGTAGTGTGGTTCTGAATAATGAGTTAAATGCTCTCTGTAACAGTGTTGTGCTTAACTGTGTGAAATTTTCCTGTAACGGTGTGGAGATTAATATAATATAATATAATTATAATATTATATTAATCACCACTCCATAATAGGGATCATTTCACACAGTTAAGCCCAACACTGAAAGAGAAAGCATTTAACTCACTGTTTAGAACCACACTACAACAGAGACAATTTAACCCATGTTTGCGATAATTTAACAAATAAATTAGCACCACATTGCCACAGAGGTAATGTAACACATTTAAGTACCACACTTTTACAGAAATAATTTAACACATAGTTCTGCACCACACTATCGCAGACATATTGTAACACATAGTTTAGAACTACACTTTCACAGATATAAATTAACACAGTTAATTTAATAGTTATAATATTATAACACCACACCATTATATTGTTATATCATATCATATCATACCAAACCATACCATACCATACTATATCATATCATATCATATTTTATAATACAATATAATATTAATCACCACTCTGTAGCAGGGATAATTTCACACAGTTAAGCACAATACTGTAACAGAGAGCATTTTACTCATTGTTTTGAACCATACTACAACAGAGACAATGTAACCCATGTCTGAGATGATTTAACACAATTTTAACACCACGCTGTGACAGAGATAAATTAACACATAGTTCATTAATTTAATAGTTATAATATTATAACACCACACCATTATGTTATGTTATGTTATGTTATGTTATGTTATGTTATGTTATGTCATGTTATGATATATTATGTTATGTTATGTTATGTTATGTTATGTTATGTTATTATAAATTATGTTATATGATATTAATCACCACACCATAACACAGATAATTTCACACAATTAAGCAAAACATGGAAAAAGAGAGCATTTAATTTATTGTTTGGAACCACACTGTAACGGAAACAATTTAAGCCATGTTTGAGATAATTTAACACAAAGATTAGCACCACACTGTTACAGAGATAATGTAACACATTTAATCAACACACTGCTACAAAGATAATTTAACACATAGTTCTGCACCACACTATCGCAGAGATATTTTAACACATGCTTTACCACCATGCTATCACAGAGATAAAGTAGCATATAGTTAATTTAATAGTTAAAATATTATAACACTGCACCATTATATTATATTGGATTATGTTATGTTATGTTGTTATATTATATTATATTAATTACATTATATTAATCACCACTCTGTAACAGTTACAATTTCACACAGTTAAGCACAACACTATAACAGAGAGCATTTATCTCAATGTTTAGAACCATATTACAAGAGAGACAATTCAACCCATGTTTGAGATAATTTAACACATAGTTTAGCACCACACTGTCACAAAGATAAATTAACACATGGTTAATTAAATAGTTATAATATTATATCACCACACCACTATATTATATTATATTATATTATATTATATTATATTATATTATATTATATTATATCATATCATATCATATCATATCATATGTTATGTTATGTTATGTTATGTTATGTTATGTTGTGTTGTGTTGTGTTGTATTATATTAATCACCACACTGTAACAGAGATAATTTCACACAGTTAAGCACAACACTGAAACAGAGAGCATTTAACTCATTGTTTAGAACAACACTGCAACAGAGACAATTTAACCCACGTTTGAGACAATTTAACACATAAATTAGCACCACACTGACAAAGACATAATGTAACACATTTAAGAACCACACTGTTACAGAGATAATTTAACACACAGTTCAGCACCACGCAGTTGCAGAGATATTTTAACACATAGTTTAGTAACACACTGTCATAGAGATAAATTAACTCGTAGGGCCAGATATTCAAAACTTTGCCCCAGGGCTAAATTATCACTGCCCGGCAGGCAAACTTAGCCTGGAGCACAAAGCAAGGTATATTCAAAAGGAAAGAGCCCAGTGCTAGTTCTGCTGAATATAGCAGCCTAAGGAAGCCGGGCAAACCGGTCTGGGAGTGCAGGGCAAAAATAGCCCAGGAATAAGACAGCACTGAATATAGCAACAGGGAAGTGCAAACTGCAACTGCAACTGCAGCTCATTAGCTTCTGTAGCAAGCCAGTGTTGCAGGTGGAGAACATTGCTTGTGATTGCACAGAGATGTCTCACAGCTACTGCAAACACACCTCTCAACCTCCTGACTCATAAATCAGCGACAAGGCTTAAAACAATCAGGGACAAAGGTTTAAAATCAGGGACACACCTTAAAAATTGGTGATATCCACTCAAGAAACTGGTAGAATAAGTGGTGTAGTGTAAAATACATTGTTTAAGGAAGAACACATCTGTAACATTAATGTCTGACATTATGTTTTGCCTACAACCCCCACTTGTTTTGTCATGGAAACACAATTTGTAGGAGGGACAGAGTAAATGTCTGAGGTAAATTCAGGGAACATCCCTGAAAATCAGGGACAGTTGAGAGGTATGACTGCAAACAACAATGTAAGCCACACACTGCAGAACTGTGCTATGCTGAAGTGAGGTTTGACCGGGGCTAACCTGACTGCACAGTGCTAACACATTAACCCAGTGCAAACTGGTTAGCCTGGGGCAAACCGGAGCTATATTCAAAACTCCCATGCAAAGGAGCCTACTTAGGTAATCCATGGGAAAACAAGTACATTTGCATCTCATTAAGTGCTGTTTAGCATACATTACCATGCAGTTTGCCCGGTGCTACTGCATGGAGCAAAAAACTTCCCCTTTTGGTCGGAATGGAAGTACAGGCTGGATGCTGCAGGCCAAGTCATGTCCACAGCATCCCCTGTTGGTCAGAATGGAAGTACAAGCTAGAAGCAGCAGGAACTGTGCTCTGGCAGGTACAAGCAGTGCATACAACATAGCTATGTAGCACTGCAAGCAGTACATAATGAGATATATAGATCCGTATTGATCTATAACTATAGATCCGTAGTGATCTATAACTACAGATCGATACAGAGACACATGCATATATATATATATATTAGAGGCAAAGAACTCCATTTAATGCATCAGTTAGGGTTGTTCCACAGTGACAAAAGCGAGGAAATTTGATGTTAGAGTTGAAACCCCCTTTGCACCCTCAGCCCACCCCAACTGGAATCAGGAGTGCGCATTGGGGTCATCAGCCCTACCTCTCACCCCATCACATGTGGAAAGAAGCTAAGGAATAGGAGAATGGGATGAGAGTTAGGACCGATGACCTCAACGCGCACCCCAATTCTGGTTGGGGGGGTTTGCTGGAGGGGTACAAAGGGGGTTTCAACCCTAACATCGAATTTTCTCACTTTTGTCACTGTGGAACAACCCTAACTGATGCATTAAACAGAGTTTTTTGCCTCTAATTTCCCTTCTTTTTGAGAATGATAATGAGAAATAGTGAATGTAATGCGGCGGCAGGAGCAGGGCCCCGCGCTCCCGCCACGTGATGCCTTGTCACATAGTAACATTGTGCCCACAAATGCAAATCATAATGCTCATGGTGACACAAAGCAAAACAGAAAGAGAAACAGTACTGTAGACAGAAATGTTAAAAACAATGCAAATGCAACCGCAAATGAAAACGCAAAGGGTATCGCACATGGTGGCGTAGACATGAACGGTAAGTGAAACAGGTACAGAACCGCAAGTGGAAATGGTAATGGTAACAGTAATGTAAGTGCACAGGCTGATTTTCCCCAAAAGCTGCATAGAGAAAGACAGTGAGTATAAAGCATGTATGTAAAATAATGAGTCTCAGAACAGAAAATGAGGACTTGGAATAGTAAATTGCTTATATCTCAGGAACCGTACGACATAGAAAAAAAATTTAAAGTCATATGAATTATCACTTTCCTGGCTAGTTTTGTACTTGGCCCACGAAAAGTCCGTATCTCACATCATTTCCAAGATACGGGCCCTGAAAGGCACGGCGAACACCATAATGTTATCCTATGGAAAAAAGGAGAAGTTCAGAGTGCCATAACTTTGCCTCCCTGTAATATTTTTTCACCAAACTACTGAAAGGCACCTCTTTGGGATGTTGGCTGTCTTCCCTGCATATTTCAGCCCAAAAGACCAAACCGTTATTTTGCAGCAGGGCACCAAACGGTTACTGCAATGCGTCGTACGCCATAATGTTATCCTATGGGAAAAAACATCAATTTTGGAGTGCCGTAACTTTGCCACCGTGTAATATTTTTTCAACAAAACACTGAAAGGCACATCTGTGAGATGTCAACTGTGTTTCCTCCAAATGTCAGCCCAAAACACCAAACCATTCTTTTGCAGTGGGGTGCCAAAAATTACTGTCATTTTCCCACAGCCTAGAAAAGTACTGTAGCAATTTGCGAAACCTTTTACAAATTCATTCAACAGTGTCGCAAGTACGAAAGTACTTTGTGAAAGTACTTTTTCCAGAAATGTGAAAAACATATTTCTTGGAAGTTTTACCCCAAAATAAAGACATGCTTAGCATACTCAGGGTCCGACTAGGTGAATACAAAAAGAATTAGGTTGATAGAGGGTCCCAAATTTAAATGCCAAGCATTTTTCTGATCACCAACTGAAAACAAAATGGCGGATTTGTGACAGCAAAAGAGTCATTTGCGAAAGTAAAAACTGCATTTGCGACACTGTCGAACTTTTTGTTAACTTTCCCCATTGACTTATAATGGGAACTTGTTTTTTGAATAACTTTTGAACCGTTTAATATTTTTTCATGAAATCTTTGAAAGGCACATTGGGAACTGTGGCCGCACATTCCCTGAAGATTTCAGACCAGTCGCACAAACCATGCGACCTGTAGGCGTGACCATAGAATTCCAAAAAAGCGTAAACGTATGCGCAGATCATGCTTAATAACTCAGCAGCCATATATCTGACTGGTACAACACTTTGCAGATCCCAAGGTGTATAGGTCTTGATCATGTATTCCAAATTTCAGGTAAATCCATCAATTGGTTGTAAAGTTATTAAGGTGTAAAATTTGGGGTTTAACATGTAAATGGCTCCTCAACCCTAACTATGGTAGCACTACCGTTGTACCATAATATATATATATATATATATATATATATATATATATATATTCATGGCAAAAAACTCCATTTAATGCATCAGTTAGGGTTGTTCCACAGCGACAAAAGCGAGGAAATTTAGTGTTAGGGTTGAAAACCCTAACTCCGAATTCACACCCCCAGCACCACACACACACACACACATACACATGCAAGTAAGGGGGAGGACCAGGGCAACACAACCAATGACAGACAACCAGCGGCAGGTGACAGAAATAAAAAACAATTGTCTAAATGTACTACAAGACATCCCCACTCACCTGACCAGGTACTGCATGCTCAGAGGAGATCAACAGCAAAACTGAGGCCGTGTACACCAAACATACACACCCCTGATTGCAGGTGCACACAACGTGCCACACTTAGTAGTTGCATGGCCTTACCTAGCGATGCCCCACACCCAACCCAAATAAAACAACTTAATAACAGTCTTAAACCTTGTTCACCATATGTTCAATTTCTACATTTATGTTAGTGAAAGATTCACATAACCTGTTAGAATGTTTACAGAAAATCAGAAAGCTCTATGTGTCACACTGTTTGTATAATACTTGAAATTATCTTACACATATACTAATCAAGCCCTGAGTTACCTTGGTGACTACTTTATATAATACATTCATTGCACATCACGTAAATAAAGACTGGGTGACATATCCAGAAGTGTTGTGCAAGAGGCACAACAGTGACACCATGCACAACACACTGATGCATGACAGTGTGATATTCTAAAGTGCTATATGCCTGGTACAAATGCCGATGAATGAAAACACAACAGTAATGTGCACAACACAATTAGCAGTTTCATTCCCATTCCATGTTACATACATCCCAACATTCAGCCCTGGATGTAGTAACACATTCAGTCACAACTACTACTTGTACTTCACAGAGTAGATCCCCTCATTAAAATGGTCAACTGCTGCCACTCACAGCTGAGCTACCATATCACACCTTGCAAAATGACAGCTGACAGCTCTGAGTGACCACCCAAGCTACAGCAGCACCTTCATCCTGACACCACCACATGTTGACTGTGGGTATTACTATAGCAATAATGGACCTATGTCCCTGGTGTTCCAGTGCACTACTCACAGCCCTATTGCAGGAATCCCTGCAATATTATCTCAAACCAATCCATCCTTGGTTAACTAGTGCTACACCCCTCCTCTCCCAACCACTAAGCTGCACTACACCCACTCCCCCCACTACTGTAAGTGGTAGTAAGTACCTGCTTGTGAACTTGCAAGCCTGATGCACAATTACTGACTCTGTGGAATAGGGCTGTACACTCATTGGGCCACAACAGAAGCCAATGAGCATAAAGCTTGTACCATACTACACAACAGAGATGTATGAATGGATTCATTTGCATTTCTGTACAGTGTAGTACTATACACCATTTACAACCATTGTTTAGACTATGAAACAATGCTGTACACTCCTACTGTATGAAGTCAGTAAGTACGCAACAGGCTACCAAGCAGACAGTGTGCATAACAGACATTCTGGGTTCAGGGTGCCTGGCTCCTGCTTCACCTTCACAGGTGTGACAACCACAGCTTCCCTGGGCTCTATAAAACATACAAGTAAAAAATATAATTACATATAGCACAATATATTAATCTAGCACTATACTTTTATTGTGAGAGCCATTGTTTCATACTGTCTAATTGTGTAATTAAACCATGTAAACACATTTCTGTTTGCTATGACACTTCTGTGTTTCTGTGATGTTGTGTCACTAAGCAACAGTGACATCCACACATCAACTGTTCTCATCTGTACAGTAAGAAAGTGAGTTACATGAACAGCAACAGCAATGTCACAAATAATGTTACAGAGAAATTCCTACAACTTGTGAACACATCATCACTGTACACCCCACTGTAATTTTGAAACTCTCTCTGCACAGTACTGCACGTGGCCATTGAGCTGTTCAATGATGCCCACCCATTTTTCAGCTAGTACACCAGTGTTACCATAGACATAGAATACTGTCTATTCAGTCATTTACAGATTCTGGCAATATGTAACAAGGACATAACAGGCTCAAAATAATAATCTGTGACATATACATGGATCATATCCCCCAATCTCATTAACAAATATAACTATTATTGCCTTCTCATATCACTATGTCCATAACAGATAATTCTCTTGTGTACATTTTATCTGGTGACATCAGTACGTCTCAGATAAGTCTGCACTATATCAATATGTAATAATACTTTTCATATACCACGCAAGATCTAGATAGCAGATATATTGGACTGACTATCTCTACTACTCATTTGTAAGATGACATGACACAAAAATACAATTCAAATCTGCACAAATAACTTCTTACACTGGAATGAACACAGCATTCACTTATTAAACAAATGAAAAGAAATTCATAGCACTACAATACTTAATATGTTATTTTTGTCAACAAATCTCATGACCAGTTGTGGATCATGGTCAGTTAAACCAAACTGAGATGTGTAGAACCAACGTACATCTGTCTATAATAATTTTTTTTTTTTTACTAATTATTTTACCAGGTGAGACACACTAAGCTGAAAGCTTGTTTGCAGGTGCAACCTGGGAGCACGAAGAAGTTAAATGACTTGCTCAGGGTCACACAGTATGCAAGTGGGGGCTGTGGGATTCAAACCCAGGTCTCCAGATTTGCAGCTCAGAGCCTTAAACCACTATGCCATACTGCCTCCAAATATCTGTTCCTTTTGAATCACCATTTATATAATGAGATACCATGCCTTTTTTTTAATTCTTGAGCAACATATTCCAACAGGGTGTTTGTTTACTGGAGATGTATCATGACTGCTATAGTTCAGTTACAAAGTACAGCTTAGAGACTTAATCATGTCACCTGTGGCACATCCTCCAGTATATCCACTCCCTTTAGCAGTATATTTCAATTAGACAAAAAAAACAGATATTCAAGCTGTGCCAGTCTGTGGTGCAAGCCTGAGTGCACCTCAACTTGGCTGTGCAGTGGCATGGACTGGGCAATATTCAACGGAGCTGTGCCATGGCTCAGCATCATTGAATGTCGCACCCTGGCCACTCTTAGTGCACATGGCACAGTGGCACTGCACCAGCACCAGTGGCCAGAGTGGAGCATGGGGATGCGGTAGTGCTAGTTCCATTGTGCTAGACACAACAACCACGATATTTGAAAATTGACATGCAAACGGGACCTAATGTATGTACGGTGCAAATGGGCCATTTGCATGTAATTATGGCCCCATTTGGATGCAGTTGTACCAATCCTCCACAACTTGCACCTGGCGCCTTGCCACGCAGTAGCCGTTGGGGAATGACACCGCATGCAGTGCGGCAATGTGCCCCACACCCCAATCACAGGCTGAAGTAAAATAACATATACTTATGTCCCTGGTGGTACAGTGGACCTCTCCAGCCGATCATGGGCTGAATAAAAAGTAAAAGAAACCTATATATCCCTGGTGGTCCAATGGACACCCCTCCCCACCCACCCAGTAATCCCTACTGCCCGCTCCCACCCCCAGTGAGTGATGGGCAGCAGCACCACTCCACACCACTACCCAGCTACTGACACCGTTGGTAGGGCTGTATGCCCATTGCCCCACAGTGTGAGCCAATGGACGTACAGCCCATACCATATTACACATTCCAGAAATGTGAATGTATCAATTCACATATTTGCAATGTGTAGTACAATATGAGCTGCATGACCATTGCCTCATGCTGTGAACAAATGGTCATACAGCCATACTGGCGTTGTCAGTCGTCGGGCAGTGGGGTGGCATGTGGGTGTCGTGCTGCCATCCATCGCTGACCAGGGAGCGAAGCAGGGCACTGTGGATCAGTTGGCAGATGAGGAGGGGGAGTCCACTGGAACACCAGAGATAATAGGTTTCTGTTTTTTGTACTTCAGCCCACGATCGGGCAGACAAGTCAACTGGACCACCAGGGATAATAGGTTAATTTTATGTTAATTCAGCCCACAATCAGTCAGACAGTTCAACTGGACCACCAGGGATAGTGGTTTATTTAATTTTAATTCAGCCTATGATCAGCTGGGCATCAGTCCACTGGACCACCACGGATATAGAACAACTATTTTAATATACTTAGCCCACAATCAAGTGGGCAGCAGTCCACTGGACCTCCAGGGATGTAGGACAACCAAATATATTTACTTAGCCCAGGATAGAGGGGGCAGCGGTCCACTGCAACACCAAGGATATAGGACAAATATTTAAATATATGTAGCACACGATCGGGACACCAGCAGTCCACTGGACCACCAGGGATGTAAGGCAAATATTGTAATATACTTAGCCCACGGTCAAGCGGGCAGTGGTCCACTGTACCATCAGGGTGTAGGACAAATTAATTTATTTACTTACCCATGATTGGTCATGGGGTGTGGGCACCACCACAGAGGTTCAGCCAGAGCTCCGGTGGCCATCCACAGGTGGCATCTGCCGTGTTGTACCCTGCAATACAGCAGATCACCTGTGCGTGACAGCCGTTTATCCTTTTTTTGGGTATCAACTTTGTGCGGTGCAAGTAGGGGTTGTGCATACATGGCTGAGCACATCCTGGGCTGAATATCGGGTTGTGCAGAGTATGCATGGGCACGCTCCCCCTACCTGCACCTGCATACATTGCTGATATGCTCTGGTGTGTCAGGATTTGTGCCACGTGCAATCCCTCTTTGAATATAACGCCAGGGCGCATCAGTGGGTTGTGCACAGGGCCGGCATCAGAGGGGGTGCAAGGGATGCCACTGCACCAGGGCCCAGAGTGCCAGAGGGGCCCATGGCTCCTGAAGTCAAAATATATATATATAAAAATATATATATTTTTTTTTTTACTTTTAAATTGCTCACACGGACACGGAGCAAAAATTAGCATCCTGCCTGACTGATGGTGACCTCTCCTGCACCCCTCCCCACTGCCTGAGACCCGCAGCAGTCCAAGTTCCGACGGCGTAGCGAACAGGCTGCTATATATAGCTAGGTGGAATTAAAGATAGGTAGACAGACAGGCAGACTAGACTGTGCCCGCTGTGGCTGGCTGGGCATTTAAAAATTAAATTCCCCTTCCCCTCCCTCCGGCTCCTCCCTGCGCTGGCGCTGCTGCAAAATGCTCGCTCGGGCTCGTCCCTCCCCCAACCCATCAATTCCTCCATAGCGCACCTCCCGAGTCCCTGTCCCGGACCTTGGAGTCAGACCGTGGCATAAGTCACCAGCGTTACAGCGTACCTGTAGTGTTAGTGTGGCTGGTGATGATGACAGCAGCTCCACCTCCTCAGCTGAGTTGGCTCCTCCTCCTCCACACTGTCCAGGCCCTCCTGGTGCCCTCACTCACCCTGGCAGCTCTTCTCCTTGATGCTCCCAAACACTTGCTGGCACTGCTGCTCAGTGTGTTCTAGTCTACAGCTCCTCCTCCTCCCCTGCTCCCACCCTCCTGATGCCGTGGGTGGCTGAGCGGCTCGGCTGGCTGTGTTCTGATTTGCTGGGTGCTGCTAAGGGCAAGGCTGAACATAAGTTTAATAAATTAATATTAATATATAGTGACGACTGACGCTTGCGTTTGCAGTCAGGCATGCGCATCTCAGACCGTGAGTGAGACATTCTTCTTGGCGGCAGAGCTGGCGGAGCTGACTGTTAACAGAACTTACTTGTCTCATCTGAGACTGTAAACTAAAACACATTTAAAACAAATTAACAATTTTACACACTTGTTGTTGTGTTGTGGCTGAACTGAACATCTGAAGAGAAAAACTGCAGGTAGCTAGCATTAGGGCTGTAGGGCAGCAGAGACTCACGAGCAGCAGGAAGGAGGAATGCTGTGGCTGGCAGGGCCCCAGGTCGTTGTGTCGCTTCGCTGCCGCGGGGGAGAAATTGATGAATTAATTAATTTAAATCTGAATAGGACACACTGCTGCTGACTAGTAAGCTGTGGCTTAGTTATCTTCAGAACTTCTCTAGAAAAGAAAATATATAAGAAAAACAGTCAGGCAGATTAGGACTGGGAGTCAGGGACAGGGAGAAGAAGTAAAAAGAACTCTGTGGGGCTGCTACTACTACTGCAGTATTACTGCATCTTGACTTGACTCACTCTCTCCACATTAGGAGAAGAAGCTGCAGGCAGGAGGCAGCAGGTTAGTTGGACTACTGAGTACTAAGGTCAATCATCAGTGAGTGAGTGAGTGGTGAGTGACTGTAGGTAGTCACTGTACAAGACAATGCAACACAAATAAAATCTGAATTTGACTGCTTTGCTTCTGAGGCTGATAGAAATTATTAATAACAAATAAAATATACCGTACACATACACTTCTACTAGGAGTCTTTGACAAAAGAAATTGGCATTGGCAAAATATATATCTCATCTCTGTGTCAGCTCAGGTCAGGAAGCATAAACTAGTAGGAGACTGGACTGGAGTCACTGTTTGGCTCTGCTGCGCCTAGTCCTTTTTGTTTATTTTAGTCTTCTTCAAAGTAAGCAAGCTAGCTTCTAGCCAACCTACTACAAGATATTCTCTGGTCTGCTGCTGTGGCCTGCCTAGAAAATCTTCTTTAAGTAAGCCAGCAGCACACAGCAAGCATTTAGCCTAGTACTACTGTAGGAGTTACTGTTTTGGGCATTAAAATAACAAGATATTCTCTGGCTCTGCTGCTGCGGCTTGCCAGTGCCTAGTCTTCCTTAAAGTAAGCCAGCAGCAGCTAGCATTTAGCCTAGTTCCACTGTAGACGTTTCTGTTTTTGGCATTAAAATAACAAGATATTCTCTGGCCCTGCTGCTGCGGCTTGCCAGTGCCTAGTCTTCCATAAAGTAAGCCAGCAGCAGCTAGCATTTAGCCTAGTTCCACTGTAGACGTTTCTGTTTTTGGCATTAAAATAACAAGATATTCTCTGGCTCTGCTGCTGCAGCCTGCCATTGCCTAGTCTTCCTTAAAGTAAGCCAGCAGCACACAGCAAGCATTTAGCCTAGTACTACTGTAGGAGTTACTGTTTTTGGCATTAAAATAACAAGATATTCTCTGGCTCTGCTGCTGCAGCTTGCCAGTGCCTAGTCTTCCTTAAAGTAAGCCAGCAGCAGCTAGCATTTAGCCTAGTTCCACTGTAGATGTTTCTGTTTTTGGCATTAAAATAACAAGATATTCTCTGGCTCTGCTGCTGCGGCTTGCCAGTGCCTAGTCTTCCTTAAAGTAAGCCAGCAGCAGCTAGCATTTAGCCTAGTTCCACTGCAGACGTTTCTGTTTTTGGCATTAAAATAACAAGATATTCTCTGGCTCTGCTGCTGCAGCCTGCCAGTGCCTAGTCTTCCTTAAAGTAAGCCAGCAGCAGCTAGCATTTAAGCCTAGTTCCACTGTAGACGTTTCTGTTTTTGGCATTAAAATAACAAGATATTCTCTGGCTAGTAGTTTCAGAGTTCAGAAAGTGCTGTCTCTGTGTCTGATGTGATTAAATTATTGATATTCAACAGTCTTCCTTCTGTCCCCACAGAGGAGTCTGCGCTGTGTAAACTTGACTTGTAGTGGAAATTCCCCTCAGGAAAGGAATAGTCTAATTTAATCCTTAATTTCTGACAAGAAAGAAGGACAATACTTTATTTTGCAGAGAAGAGCAGTACATTCTCTGGACTGGCTGGTTGGCTCTGTTTTTTAGCTTACTACCAGCCTGCTTCAAACTTAGGCAGCAACTGCAAGGATAGGACTCAGGAGCAGCACATCTATACATTTTTCTACACAATTGTCTGCTAGTGTTAAGTGAACCACCACAGCTCAAGTCATAGAGGTAGTATAAGTAGTAGTCAAAAAGTACATTTTGCATTCATAAAAAAAACATAGCTAGCAAGACAAACCATTCATAACAGAAAGAAAAGGAAAGAAAAAATAAAGATGTCAAATACTGTAGCACTACCAAAGTACAAGTCTGGTTCTGCAAAACGTAAAGAACAAAAAAGACAGCTAGAACTGAGTCAGAAAGAAGCAGAAAATGCTAACAAAATATTTTGTAAATGGTTAAATTGTCCACCAGCAGCAGCAACTGCGACAACAGTGACCGCATCTGGTGAAAGCACCACAAGTGAGCAAGAACCATCAACCTCATCACATGAAAATGTAGCTGTAGAGGCAGTAGTAGAGGGGCCAGGGGAGACGACTGGGGAGTCAGGGAACCATGAATCTTACTCTGACTCACAAAGAAATGTACAGCTAGAAGAAATACATGAAAGAAATGTACAGCTAGGCCTAGAAGAAATACAAGATGAAAGAAATGCACAGGAAGAAGAAATACAACATATTGAACTGGAATCAGGTTGTGACATAAACCCTGAACCCAGTCAACCACCTTTCATGTATAATTTTTACGACCCAGCTACCTGGCCTGAAAGTTTTGCTACAGAGTCAGAGCGCCTCAGGGTTGAAATTGTGCAGCATAAACCCCTGCAGCTGAAGGAAACTGACACTGAGTTCCCTAAAACAGCTGGTCACCGGTTTACTTCAGCAAACTATGAGCGTAAAGTGGGATCCTCAAAGATTCACAGGCCTTGGTTAATTTACTCCAAGTCTGCTGATGCTGTATTTGTTTCTGCTGTGCTTTTTGGTGAGGATAAGGGTGTGTTTACACAAGGTTTCTCCAACTGGCAAAAGTTATCACAAAGGCTGAGTCAGCATGAAGCATACCCATCACACATGGAGAATTTCTACAAGTGGAAACATTTAGAGTTAGGGCTACAGAAACAGGCTACAATAGACAGGAGTTTGCAAGAAAAGCTGGATAAGTAAAAGGAATGATGGCATGCTGTGCTTTGTCGAATTTTGGACCGTGTTTTATATTTAGCAGGCCAAAATTTAGCCTTTCAGGGTTCAGTAGACCATCTGTATGTAGATAACAATGGTAATTTTTTGAAATTGTTGGAACTGTTGTCCAGGTATGACCGTATTATGGCTGATCACTTGGAACGTGTTCAGCGAGGAACAAATGTTCATTATTTAAGCAAAGATAGCCAGAACGAATTTATGCAGATGTTAGCTGAAGCTGTGACTAGTAAGATTAGGGACAAGATACACAATGCTCACTACTATAGTGTGCTGATGGACTGCACTCAGATATTTCTCACAAGGAGCAGTTATCACTAATGATTCATTATGTTGAAATCAATGGTGATCAAGTTGAAATGCAGGAGAGTTCCTGGAGTTTCTCCATGTTGAAAATACAACAGGAGAGCTTTGGCTGAATTATTGCTAAGTCGACTTACTAAACATGGCATTAAAATTGAAGACTGCAGGGACCAGTGTTACAATAATGGAGCTAACATGAGAGGTATCCATCGAGGAGTTCAAGCGAGAATACGACAGATGAATGAACGTGCACTATCGTGCCTTGCCGTCCTCATAATTGGAACCTTGTGTTAGAACATGCAGCGGAATCATCCTTGGAAACAAAGAATTTCTTTGAGTTCTACAGCGAGTTTACAGAATCTTCTCTGGTCCACCAAATGTTGGGACATCCTTGTCAAGCACATGAAACGATATACCCTCAAGCCACTTTCAGAGACCTGATGGAGTGCCCGTGCTGATGCTGCAAAGGCAGTCTGTGAACAACTGCCTGAATTGTTGGATTCTTTGCTGGAAGTATCAGAAACTGGAAACTGTGACAGTGAAACCCTGTCTGACATCATAGGCCTTGTGAAAACACTGGAATCATTTCATTTATTGTATCTACTTGTGTGGAATGAAGTGCTTAGTGCCATCAATCGGGTGACAGTGATTTTACAGTCACCTGCTTTAAATCTTTCAAATGCCATAGATGTGGTTTCAGCAATCAAGGAACAACTGTCTGACTATCGAAGACAAGGATTCAGGTGAGTATTAGAGGAAGCAAAGCTGCTAGCCCAAACCATGGACATCGAACCAACTTTTCCAGAAAAACGCACCAGACGTCGAAAACACATGCCAGGAGAGCTTGCCGCAGATGAACCCTTGACTGGCCAAGAAAGCTTTGAAGTCAATTTTTTCAGTTGCCTATTGGATAAAGTGCTGATGGAAATTGATGAGTGATTCCAATTTCTCCATGACTTTCAGTCACTTTTTGGTTTCTTGTTCAACATAAAAACATGTGGATATGATGAAAACTTACAAGCAGCATGCAATGAGTTGGCCCGATTTCTTGGGGACGTAGATGGTTTAGACATGTATAGAGAAATTACCTTGCTGGCTCGTCTGTTACCTGATGATGTGAAATCTCCATTTGAAGTGTTGCAGTACCTGGTACAGAAAGACCTGAGCAGAGGATTTCCAAACACCCAAATTGGACTGCAAATACTGCTTACAATTCCAATTACAGTTGCCAGTGCTGAACGTTCTTTCAGCAAACTGTCCCTGATAAAGAATTACCTGCACTCCACAATGTTACAGGAGAGATTGTCTGCATTGGGTGTACTTTCCATTGAAAATAGACTTGCAAGACAAGTAAATTTTTCTGATGTGATAGAAACATTTGCTGCAGCAAAATCTCGCCGAGTACACCTTTAAGTTCACAAAATGGAATAACAGCAGCAATATTTTTGGGTGACTTGGGAGAACAGGGTGGGGGCACTTTGGGGGGGTGGCGCCGGGGCCCGTGGATGGGGGCCCACTACAAAGTCTTGCACCAGGGCCCAGTACATCCTAGAACCGGCCCTGGTTGTGCATGTCACAACACTGTTGCACCATACACAAGCCTTTCAAATATCTGAGCCAAAGTGTTAAATCATTTTTTTCACGAATAAATTTATTGTATACATCCATTTGGTTTAAACTTGCTTCTCATTTCTGTGACATCCATCCATTAGCTTTTCAGTGCTCTTTTTGCAATTAACATATGCATTTGCATCAGAGTTCCTGATGTGACTGACTAGTGACTGGCATCTTTCACAACAAGTACACAGTATTATCTACAACACTAAAAACGCTCGAGGTACACAATCAAAACTCAGAATTCTACAGATCTCATTGCTCTACATTGTATTAATACAAATATTACATAGGTGCTTCAAGTAATACTAACTTACTAAATAGTATTTCCTGAACAGAAGTGAGTTAAGTAGTGCAGGTTACACCTTACATGATAGCCTCATACCACCCCAATTACAGATTACTATTATTTCTATCAGTATCTTACCATCTGACATGACAAGAATGACACTGTCAGTGTCACAGTGACCAGCCTCCACAGCTTCAGACTCTGCTGGTACTACCTCGCTTGCAGGTCAGGGAGCCCTGTGTTGGTCTGTTGAAAAAGATAATAAATAGATCTACTAAGTCTTGCATGTAAATTTCATCAGATTATAACAGCACTTTATGTAAGCATTACACATATTCCAGGCATCTAGCATTGCCTGTCATCAGGTACACCACAGGCATCGCAGGAACATATTAAATAACAAGTACTGCAAATATCAAGGATAATGCTTGAACAGCAGGTGACAGCAACGTTTTAATCACCTAGATTAGTTGCTTGGAAAACATGGATAACTTTGGGACTACAACTTCAGAGGTTTACTGTACCGTAGTAACCACAAGAGGATATTGTACCATATTTCACAACAGATACCCAGACATCATCTTTCATACTGCATGGTAAAAAAAATTACTATTTGCATTCTATGTGTCAGAATAATGCAACTCAGGCACATTCTGTTTTGTTTCGCCAGTATTAGAAAGTTGCAAACTGCGTTTAACAACTTGTAAAACCCAAAACTGTGCATCACTAAGTTGCGTGACTGCTGATTATGGTGGTTAATACACACTAGCCATACATTATAAATATTTCATTAAATAAAAGATCATAAACTCACTTAGTACACAAAACTTAATACTTATATAGAACTTCACAAGAAGTACAATTCTGCTAATCAACAAATGATAGTGTTGCAGTAAGTATGGAGTATCCATTTTATCTAAAATGGATACTCCATACTTACTGCAACACTATCATTTGTTGATTATTTCAAAGCATCATAAAATATATGTAATACAAAGGGTGATGAAAATTAAGTAACCTAATTGTTAAAAACACATCACACAACAGTGCTAAATCCTCCAGTATACCCACTATTAAAGTTTCATATCAGTATTAACACAACTAGACAAGCTCAGCATTGTATCATAGCAAAATGCCATGACAGGGACTGCGTATATAGGTGTGTTTACCACTTGTGGTGTTGTTAACTCACTCAGCTGAACCTCACAGCCAAACCACACCAGGCATGGCAAATCAGCAATGTACCAGTACCTGTCATAGCATATTTCATAATTTTCATCTAAGTCAATATTAAGACACATGCATTGTATAAAGTTCTGTTGAGTAACTTACGATGAGTAAGGTGCTCCCCCGCAGCTGGCTTTCCTGCAGCCTCCCACAACTCATAGGCAAGGTAGTACCAGCACCTATCACTAGCCAGTATCTCCTCCCGCTGCTTCAAGACATAGAAGTGCTGGCGCAACAGCTTCCACTTCCTCTTGAGTTGTAAAACAGTTTTATTCTTAACCTTCAGAATAACATGAAGGAAACTGTTTATGCGCCTCCACATTGAATCCAGCTTACGGTTTGTGCTCCGCATTAAAATGCGAGCACTCCCCCCTGGCTTGGACTGCCTCAAGCAGCAAGCACACCTCTCGCAAGGTCCACTGCCTCATTTTTTCTCTTTCGGTTCTGCAATAGAAACATACAAAAACATTTCATTACTGTTATGTCTTAGAGTCTATATATTTGTATGTATTGTATGAAGTTCTATAATTAGAACATGACAAGAACACATTTCACTACCCTACCAAAGCCCTTTACACATAAATTACTTTTCACATGCTTTGTTTTGTGGAACAATATCACTACTATGCACACTTAAGACATCCTGGTATTGATCCTGTAATGACATGAGTATCTCCAACCATGAACCGTACTTGTGCTGCACACTGTTGAAGCTCCCACCCTCAAAAAAATTTTTAGTAATGAGAACCACAGTATAGCTGCAGTATTACACACCACAATATACAGTCAACAGCTTTGCACAGACAGCCAAATCCCACCATACCGTGTGTTGTCATCACCCGTGCCTCACCAAGAATGATTTTGCTATGAAAAAATATCCATGGTAATACACTGCACCCCACCCCCTCACCCAATTGTGTACTGTCTGTTTAAAACTAACCATTGTGCTGTACTGCAGCTACCACTCCACCTCAATTCAACAGCAAAGTAGAGCTAACAAGGCCACAAGGGATTACTTTTAAAACCGTAACTCATTATAACGTGGAAGGCAGCACTCCACTGTACTACCACCACTTTTTGTTTCAGAACAACAAAGTCTACTTTTGAAATACATCACCACCAAGATACTGGGGGGGTTGCATCACTAGAAAACAGGTCCTGACTCAGACAATACCAGCAACAACTTACTCATAAAGAGGACACCTGCATACTAATGACACCATGATAATATGAAAATAGCTGTGTCGATGCCTTGCATGCATTATGGCTATATTTGCAAGTATAGTACTAAATAGTGTAATACTTAAACCTACCACCACTGCACTTCAGTGTTGTACCCCCCACTCCTCTCTGCCCACTTACACTTGTACAGTGCCAGAATAATATGTACAATGCACCTTACAGACTGAAATATTTCACAATGCTAACCACACCACAGCAGTGTTAAATATTGTAGTAACAACAACCTGCTGCATTGTAATTGCACTTTCACCAGTATTCTTGCACAGTATGGCATGGTCTGAATATTCCCAACCCATTTGTTACATGTGTGTGAGTGAAGTATGTAGCTGTTCTATTTTTTGACCAATTTTTTTTGGTTCTGAAAAGAACCTTTGTTAGCACTTTGATATTTGATCAAACAGTCTGACATTCTTAGAGGACTCTGAGAATTGCATCTCGAAGATCTCCCAGGAAATGGCAATTGCCAGCATGTGAGAAATGTACACCATCTGGTAGGTATAGCCAATCATAACAATACTTCATTTCTGGGTGACGAATGGTGTACATTCCAGACATGCATAGAAATGCAGATATTTGTATGTTGACTTTTCTTCAGGCTCTGTCAATCAGGTACATATGGTGTTCTGCTTGACAGACCCTACATTCTGTAATATCCGAAAAAATTATTTTACAGGCAGGCAACATACTCATAATAGAAGCAAGGTCCAATTTAGCTTCTGTTACTAAATCTACCCAGTGTTTGGTGCCCAAATCATTGCCTCCAAGATGTATCAGCAATATGTCTGGATGAGGCTGAGTACTCAAAAGTCTGTGCATGGTTGGCATGAGGTGCTCCCACCTCATTCCACCCCATGAAACCACTTTACAAAGCAATCTGGGAGCTGCAGGTTTCCACCAAAATCACTACTTTAAGCATACTCAGACGCTAGTCTCACGATACTGCTTCCAGCTATCCACAAAGTCCTTTTGCTATTTTCTGCCATTCTCAGTTTTTAAACTTAGAAGTGGATAGAGAGCTACCAAAAAAGTCAGAGTTCACCCTGCAGTGGCTAAGCAGCAGTGAAAATAAAACTGATATTTTCCCTCCTAACTTCAAGACAGCTTCAGTGAGCTCATTCATAACACACAAATAAAAAAAAACATTGGCTAGTACTCTGCATTCATTTGCCAATGTAGGCCATGCACTGACTATTACTGCACTTCTGCTACACCTAAAATGTGCAAACATTAAGAGGTGGGAAAAATGCATCCTTTTCATAGGCAGTTTTAAACAATTACAACTGCAGAAACATGTCTGATTGGTTCCCTCTTTTGTTATGGGTCCACATGCAGCTTCCTATCTCCCTCTATTTGCAGCTGTATCTGTACAAGTAAGTACTAAACTACTGTCTGACTTTAAACAGTTTTACCTAAAGAATGCAGCATCTTAGGTTATAACAAGCAACATATTCAAATACAGCACTAGAAAACATTTTGATTAATAGTATTTGCATGTTACTAACACTTTTTATTTTGCAAGAAAAATGCTTTATAAAATATAATGTACTTACAGTTTTCAATATGCTGTCTCTTAGTGTAAACTAAGATGGCTGCTGTTCACTTCTTCTTCAGTGTTGTCCGTCTCTGATTGGTTGTCCCTGACAAATCTAGCATAACATTGGCAGAACGAGCTGTCACTCGAATAACAATCAGATCTGATTCGATAATGAATGCACTTTCCACTCCCAGGTTTAAAATTTGCGACACTGTCACACGCATGACACTACTTTTGTGACACTGTCGAACGTTCGAAAGTACTTTTGCGACACTGTCGAATGCACGACAGTACTTTTTGTGACACTTTCAAACATTTCACAGTACTTTTGGGATACTGTCGAACGCACGACATTACTATTTGTGACACTGTCGAATGCATGACACTACTTTTTGTGACACTTTCGTACACATGACAGTACTTTTCCAATATTTTCAATTTTCAACAGAATTTTATGATTTATGGAAAAAACGAGCAATTTTTCAATGCTGAACATTGTCACACTGCATTGGCAGTGTCACAAGTGGAGATGCATAGTGTTGTGACTTTGTTAACGTACCCCCACAAGGTGTTTTTGTTCAGTGACTACATCACCATGCAACAGACTTGCGGGAATGCATTGTTTGGCAGTTGTTAAGCACGCTTGCAAAACAGTCGTCTTATGGAGTATTGTCACCAAATTTTCAACACAGTCATTTTAGGATCTCTCCTCAATAACAGTAAAACTGTCATTCTTGTTATGTGCTCTGAACACTGATTTCACAGAACAACCGCACCATACTGCGCTGCAGTTGTGAAAACACATTTCAGGCAGGATATGCAAAATGACACCTACCACAGTTCACAACAAACTGTGGCAAGATGTCAATGTTGAGAACCTGGCATTAAAATACTCCGAATACGCTAACTTATGAGTGTGCATTGCGCAGTTCATACGCACACTCGTAAAACACTCATTTTATGGACTTTTCACACCAAAAATTTAACATACTACTTTTACAACCTCTGTTCATGAACAGTTTTACTGTCACTTTTGTTATTTGCTCTGAACACTGTTTTCACATAGCGACTGTACCATTCTGTGCCAAAGTGCAAAAACACATTTCAGGCAGGATATGAAAAATGACAGCTGACAGTTCACAAGAAGATTTCATGAACTGCCAATGTTCACAACCTGCCATGAAAATAGTGCAAATGCGCAAACTTACGAGTGTGTGTTGTGCAGTTGGTATGCACAGTCATAAAACAGTCATTTAACAGAGTATCATCACCAAATTTTATACGTACTCGTTTACATACCTCTGCTCATGAACAGTGTCACTGTCATTATCACAATGTGATCCGAACAGTGGTTTCGCACACTGACTGTGACACTGGACACCATAACTGCAGAGAAAACATTTTAGCAAGGGTGTGAAAAATGACAGCTGTATACTTCACAAGAAGGTGTAGTATAAAATGCCATTGTTGAGAATGTGACATGAAAATATTGCTAATGCACTAACTTAAGCTCAGTGTGTAAAGTTGACTTATTAATGTGGGACAGCATTAGCTAAAGAACACAATTCAGAATAATACTAATTGTTCATTACCGAACAGTGAAATCATATGAAACAAAATCTATATGCTATAGTGATAATGCTATATAAGACAATGTAACAGGAATGTAAATAAAACTATTACAATGTTAACAACTAATGTGATTAAAACATTTAAAAAATTTCTTTTAAATAGATGTAATAAATCATATGTCTCAATGTACAATATTAGAAGGCATCAACACATGCATATACTAATATTGTCTTTTTTTCTGTCTTTTATATAGGTGGTTGATACTTCTGTAAGATTGCTGACTACCACTGTGAACTATCATATCAAAAGATGCCTACTAAATACAGAAGTAGATGTATAGGGAGACGAGACAGTATCATAGTACTTCACTGTTGCTTAAGAGTGATAAAGAAAACACTTATGTGAGTTCAGGACATAAAAGAAAACAGAGTTATACTGCAACAGTGAGCTCTACAACAACTCACTCCACATCAAAAGCACATACTTGCTCAAGAGCAAGTAAAAAATGCTTACCTCTGCAACAGTTGAGTAGATCTGTCAGGCGAAACACCACTATTGCAACAGCAACCATCAACAGACCTTCTAAACAATGCCAGAAACTCACACCTGATGACTTTCATCTGAGGAAGCAAAAGTATTTTCGATCACTAGCAAGTAAAGCTAAGATCGACAGGCTTATTGCTGCTGTGATGTGACATGAGCGCAAAAAGATAAAGAGTCATTTGTCTTTGATGAAATTGTGTCTCAAAGTACGCACTTTTGTTAACAGAGCAGTGTTTGTTCTTCAACGTTTATGGTGTAAGATGTCTCATGTGCTTGAACTATTTAGAAAAGTTGTGTATGACATTAAGAAAAGGCTACAACAGTATCCTTCTTCGACTGTGCACAATTTCTGTAATGTATTCACAGGTCACTGGATGCACACATAGCACTCAAAGGCATATTTCTGGGAAGAATCTTATTATTCACAGAAAAAGGAAAGCAAGTTCACCATTGATGAGTCCGGTAAGCTGGTCAATGTCCTCAGTGTCTCTGACGACACAGCAATGGACACAGATGATGAGTAGGCAATTGTCATTTGAAAAAGTTGAAGAGTTTGTCAACCTATTTGTGATAACAGATCACAAAGAAAGATATAAACTGTTTAACAAGATTGACCATTGTGAAATCCGTCCACATACTGGACTTATGAGGCACTCACTAGCATGCCTCGATAGTGGTGTCTGCGACCGTATCTTTCACAACATGCAGATGCTTGGAGTGCATCAAACAGGCATAGAAACATAGACTTTGATGGCAGATAAGGACCACTTGGCCCACCCAGTCTGCCCATTTCCCTACTTATTGGATAAGCTGCAGATTCTAGTTAACCAACAGCCTACTTCCTGCAACCCCCCACTATAAATTGCCTTATTTCAGTCCCATGCATATTTGAATTCCCCCACTGTTTTAGACCCCACAACCTCTCCATGAAGGTGATTCCATGCATCCACCACTCTCTCCATGAAAAAGAATTTCCTCACATTACCCCTGAGCCGTCCTCCCTATAACTTTAAATTGTGCCCCCTTGTTCTTACACATCTCTTTTTCTGAAAGATGCTACCCTCCTGGACTTTGTTGATTCCCTTGAGGTACTTAAAAGTTTCTATCATGTCCCCCCGTCCCTCCTTTCATCAAAGGTATACATATTAAGCTCTCTTAGTCTCTCTTCATATGGTTTCTGATGTAGACCTTGCATCATTTTAGTTGCCCTCCTCTGGACTGCTTCCATCCTGTCTATGTCCTTGCATAGATGAGGTCTCCAAAACTGCAATCAGTACTCCAGATGGGGTCTCACAAACTGTCTGTGCAGAGGGATAACCACTTCCCTTTTTCTACTTGTGATGCCCCTCCCTATGCATCCCAGTATCCCCCTGGCTCTCCTTACTGACTTCTCACATTGCTTACCCACCTTTAGGTCATCTGATATGACTACACCCAGATCCCTTTCCATTATTGTTGTTGTTAGTACCTCCCCTGCTATTGTGTACTCTTCTCCTGGATTTTTATTTCCCAGGTGCTTTGCACTTCTTTGCATTGAATCTAAGTTGCCATATGTCTGACCATTCCTCCAACCTTGCCTAGTCCCTTCTCATCCTTTCTACCCCCCCTTGTGTATCGACTCTGTTACAGATCTTTATGTCATCTGCAAAGAGGCATACCTTTCCTTCCAGACCCTCTGCAATATGTCCTATAAAGATGTTAAAGAGGACTGGACCCAGTACTGAGCCTTGAGGTACTCCACTAGTAACCCCCCTTTCTTCAGAATGTGTTCCATTCACTATTACCTTCTGTGTCCTGTTGTGCAGCCAGTTTTCTACCCAGGCTACCTCCCTGGGACCCACTCCCAGGCTGGCTAACTTGATTATTAATCTTTTGTGGGACTGTGTCAAATGCCTTACTAAAGTCTAGGTAGGCCATATCCACAGCCCCTCCCTGGTCTATTACTTTGGTCACCCAGTCAAAGAAATCAATTAGATTCATCTGACATGACCTTCCTGCTGTGAATCCATGCTGCTTTGGGTCCTGTGCCCTGCTGGCCTCTAGGTACTGAACAATTCTTTTTTTCAGACGTGATTCCATTGTTTTCCCCACTACTGAGGTCAAACTAACAGGTCTGTAGTTTCCTGCTTCTGCCTTGCTCCCACTTTTGTGAAGGGGAATCACATCTGCCCTCCTCCAGTCCTCAGGTACCACCCCATCTTCCCATGATTTGTTAAAAAGTGTGGTTAGTGGTGTCACTAGGTCCTCCCTTAGCTCTTTTAGGATTCTAGGGTGAATCCCGTCAGGCCCCATTGCTTTGTCCACCTTGAGTTTTAGGAGTTCTTTCAGGACTCTTTCTTCTGTAAATGGACTGGCATCAACCCCACTACCCAGAGTGCTTCTACTGTTTGGTTTAGGTAACTCCCTCCTCTTCTTCTTTTGTGAATACTGAGCAAAAGTATTCATTCAGTATCTCTTCCTTTTCACTGTCTCCTTCTGCCCACCTCCCCTCTCCTTTATTAATCTTCACTATCCCTCCCTTAACCTTTCTATGCTCCCTAATGTACCAATAAAAGGTTTTATCCCCTTCTTAACTGAGTTGGCTATCTTTTCCTCAGTTTGGGTCTTTGCTTTTCTGACTACCTTTCCCACTTCTTTCTGCTTTAATTGATACAGTTCCCTGCCATGCTCCTTCTGTGATTCCTTATACTTTCTGAATGCAGCCTTTTTCTCCTTAACCTTCCCTGACACCTCTTTTGAGAACCATAGTGTTTTTTTATTCAGCTTTGTTTTCTTTATTTGTTTCAGACAAAGGCTTGTTGCCTCCATGATGGCAGTTTTGATTTTTCTCCATTGTTCTTCCACCCCTCCTTTCTGGCCATTTGCTAATGCATTCCTCGGGTATTCACCCATTATGCCAAAGTCAGCCCTTCTAAAGTCCAGTATCCTTGTCTTTGTATGGCTTGTCTCCATGGTTGTGTGTTTATTGTGGCCTTACACTGTGCAGTGGTCGCTTGTTTCCAGATGTCTACTGACTTCTAAATTTGTGATCCTCTCTCCAGTTGAGAGTACCAGGTCTAATATTGCTCCCTCCCGAGTGGGTTCCACTGCTAGCTGTCTAAGGCATACCCCCTGTTGGGCATCGAGAATGCCCCTGCTCTTGGATGTGGCTGCAGTCCATGTTGTCCAGTTAATATCTGGCATATTCAGGTCCCCCATCAACAGTATGTCCCCTTTTTCAGCCATTTTGAGAATGCCCTCTATCATCTTCTTGTCCATTTCCTCCCCTTGAGATGGGGGTCTGTATACAACCCCGTGCAGATTGTGATGCCATTCCCTGTCTCCAAGGTGACCCAGAGTGCCTCTTGTCCGCGCCCTTTACTTTTTAGTTCTGCAACTTTGATCCCTTCCCTTATGTAGAGAGCTACTCCACCTCCTCTTTTACCCTCCCTGTCCCTTCTGTAGATTGTGTACCCTGGTATGTTGACATCCCAGTCATGGTTCTCCATGTACCATGTTTCTGTGACTGCCACAATATCAAAGTGTTCCTCTTCTATCAGGGCTACTAGCTCTGGAAGCTTGTTTCCAAGACTATGGGCATTGGTACTCATTGCCCTCCATTTAATGTTGGCTTTATACTTTTTTATCCCATCCCTGCTCTTATTGCCCTTGTCTATGTTTCCATTTACCCCTGGCCTGCCCTCTGTCAAGCTCTGTACCTCAGTGTTTACCCTACTACCTGCCATATTTTGTGGGGGGAGGCTTGAACTTTCCTGTTTCCTATCAGCACCTCCCCCTTGGCTAGTTTAAAAGTTTGCCAAGTAAGCCTTTAAACCTGTCACCTAGGAGCATGTTTCCCTTCCTGGACAGATGCAGACCATCAAGCCAGTATAGACCTTCATCTCTCCAGGTGGACCCCCAGTCCCCAATGAAGCCAAAGCCCTGTGCTCTGCACCAGTTTTGCAACCATTTATTAAATTGCATGGTGTGCAGTACCCTAGCCTCACCCCTGCCATAGATTAGAAGCACCCATGAGAAGGTTACCGTGCTTGCTACCTGTTTGAGGCCCCTCCCCAACTCCACAAATTCATCCTGCACTGCACTGATCTCATTCCTATCTAGGTCATTTGTCCTGAGGCGGACAATGATATCTAGTTCCCTCTCCTGTGATGCTGTTTCTGCAATCAGGCACCTTACTTCCCTCTCCTCTCCCTTCCCCAGGTCTACACCCCTAACAATTGAGTCCCCTATCAGAAGCTGTTTATTTCCCTGTGGTGTCCCTTGCCACTCTTTTGTGGGTCTCCCTTGTGGATGTCCCCAGCATTCTTCTTGGTCTCCACTGAGGGTGTCATTATAGAGGAACCTTGATTTGCCAGACTGACATATGATTTGTGTAGAGGTACAACTCAGGGGCTATGCCTCTGTTCCACCACCCTCACCCTCCCAGAACCTACTGTGGTCCATCTACTCTTCACACATGGCAACCTCTGAGGCAGTGGTTGTGGAACTGGTGCTCTTTGGGTGAGCGAGGCCTCCTTGGTCCTTGCCAGTTCAGCCTGGAAGTGGGAAACCTCCTCCCTCAGAGCTGACAGTTGTCTGCAAATAGGGCAGCAACTCAGGTTCCAGAATGTCTCCCAGAAAATTGCTGCCCCACAGCCAGTGCATTGCACCACTCCCCACATGTCCCTCTTCCTTATAATATACAATGAGTAATATATCATTTTTTATTTTTTTTTAATTTTGGTGTGTACTTACCCTTTATGCACTGTGTTGGGTAATTAAGAATATGACAGTTCTGCCCCAATATCTGTTGAGAAGTGATGTCAGAACCTTGGCTATAAATGAAATGCCATGCCTGGGGTGGGCGGGATGAGGGGATGGGTGGGTGGGTAGCCACAACCACTGGTGACTGTTAGAAACAATCAAACACACCACTGCTCCACCACCCTGGTGAGTACTGCCCTTTATAGTAAATCAACCAACACCACAATTTACAAGACCACTGCTCCTAAACAAACCATTCTACTGAGTCCAGGGATAAAAACAAACTCACTGCTCAGCCAGCAGAACACTTCTAAAATGTTGCACAAATATCCTTATAAATCCTAGGTGTCTAGCACAGGAATCAAGCACTTCAGTTATATTTCATCCCCTCTGGTTATAAAATTACTACACTTTAATGAAATCCTGCAATTCTCTTCTTAATGCCAATAAGAAAAAAAATGAAACTTTCTGTAGAAAGTGTAGCTTACCTTCCTAACAAGTCCCCAGCAATATTATGTCTTACCAGGTTCCCAGTTCTTCAAATGCATTCTAGTTTGTTCTCTGTAGTATAGCAAGTTTCTCAGCTTCCAACAAAAGCAGGCAAGTCTTTTCTGACTGGCTTCTCACTGTGTAGTTTGCCTAAGACAGCTCAGTGATAAAAGCCCCACCCAGAATCAATTGCTTGACTAGTGACACCTGTGATGTAAGCAGGCCTTTCAGTGAAGACAATTTGCTATGTCTGCTTCTAATACACAAACCCTTTATCTGAAACCAGGGATAAACTCACTGCTCAGCCAGCAGGACACTTCTAAAATGTTGCACAAATATCCTTCCAAATCCTAGGTGTCTAGCACAGGAATCAAGCAACTTCAGTTGTATTTCACCCCCTCTGCTTATAACATTACTACACTTTAATGGAATCCTGCAATTCTCTTCTTAATGCCAATAAGAAAAAAATGAAACTTTCTGTAGAAAGCATTGCTTACATTCCTAACAAGTCCCCAACAATATTATGTTTTACCAGGTTCCCAGTTCCTCAAATGCATTCTAGTTTGTTCTCTGCAGTATAGCAAGTTTCTCAGCTTCCAACAGAAGCAGACAAGTATTTTCTGACTGGCTTTTCACTGCATGCAAAACTTTGTATACAGAGTATATGAAGTACGATGAGTTGTGAATCAGTACACTTGTTGAAATGACTTATTGCAGTCAGGTAACATGCAGGGCGCCATCACATTTCTCAAACAACTGTAACATGTAACTTCTGTACCAGACACAACTATTTATCAGTCAGCAAGTTCTGTTGAAACATCTGTTTCAGTGTTAGAAACTGACATACTGAGACAGTACGGCAAAGAAATAGCAAAATTTGAGCTGGCAAAATCTCAGAAGTTTGACTGTGTATGTGTGTCATGTGACCGTTTGTGCTACAGTAAACAAACAGTCACAGTGAACCTGGAAACCTTCTCACCATACAATGGCATGTGGTTCCGTCTTTCAGCAGTTTTGCTGATGAACTCTGACTTTCAGTTAGAAAACACCATTCTGCTGTGCAAACATTGTTTCTCCAAACTAAAGTCTAACATATTGCCACCAAGGTCGCTGCTGAATAATATGGAGGCACATGTTACACCAAGTGAGATTTCAACATTGAATATGTTTGAACGCATTCTAATTCAGACAATGAAACCATTTCAAACCATTCTACATCTGAACACAAAGACACGGAACATTCCACAGAAAGAACTTATTAGATCTCTAAAGGGTTCCATGATGTATCTCCCACTTCCTCTACAGGAAAATGTGGAAGCAATCTCTACAGAAAACAGTTTGGTGATTCTTGTAAATGGTGTTCCAACAAAGTCCAAGGTCATCTGGCAAGATGGTGTCAATGTACAGAAGGTAAAGCTTGCTCTTACTTATTTAAAAAGTAACAATCCCTTTTATACAGACCTTGACATAGATCACATGACTAGTCTCTCTGTCCAACATGATCTCTTAGAAACAAGTAAACCAATGATTGAGAAGGTCGGTGGACAGATAAGTGACAATGTGTATGAACAGTACACAGTTCAACCACTACATGGCAGAGATCCAGTAGGAGACAACATTGATCTCTATCAAAGGAAACAGGTGGAAGGTGAGCCTGTCAGCATTTGGGAGGCAACATTAGAAGTACGTTGTTTCCCAGACTTATTCCCGAAAGGGTCAGGTGGATGTCTAGATGAAAGAGAAGTGCATGTACAGGGTGCTGAGTACCGCACTAGCCATGTGCTCAGTAAAGATGGCAAATTCAGATGTAACATACAGTACCTGTTTCATCTCCTCTGGGAGAGTGAACTTAGCATTCTGTCTGCGTCTGTTGCACATTCTATTCATCTCACTACTCCACTAGATGGAATAACAGCTGCTGAATTTCTAGAGAAATTAAAGCAGAAAGATGAAAATGTGCAAGTGAATCTGTCTTCCATTCTTTCAAGTCTTCGAGGCACCAAAGACTATTGGTATCGCAGACACTCTGAAGTAATGACAATGCTGTGAGAGTATGGTGCAGCCACATGGTTTGTGACACTTAGTTGTGCTGAATATGCCTGGGACATTAAACTGTTGAAGTGGGCACATTCTGATGTTGATGGCATCTCATCAATGACTGTCTGAGAAATGTGTTCACTTGATCCTGTGTCTGTTCACAAGACATTTCACAAGCGGTTCCATGACATTCTGACTTTCGTATTGTCAAAGGACAATCCACCTCTTGGTATTGTGGAGCATTACTTTTGGAGGAGGGAGTATCAAGTACGGGGTGCCCCTCACATCCATATGCTGTTGTGGATCAAGGATGCACCATGCATAGGTGAGCATGAAGCAGCACAAGTGCTATCATTCATCAAGAAATATACAGACAAGTATGACAGTCCTATGCTATGGAAGTTGGTGCAAAAGTTCCAGTGATATGTTTGTGCAAAATGCTGCTGGCAAGTAGTAAAGAACAAATCTAATTGGTACACACGATGTCGCTTCAGATTTCCTAGACGAGTTTGTCAGGATGGTTCCATGAATGAGCTTTTCTCAGCAATGCAACACTACTTGAAGGCAAAATCAACCAAGAGGGTATACGAGTTACCCAGAGATGAGAAAGAGGTGTTCATCAATGACTACAACCCAGCTCTTCTCCTAATGTGGCAAGCAAACATAGATGTTCAGTTTGTGGCTTATAACTCATTGGCCCTGGCACGGCACATGACTTTGTACATAACCAAACATGAGCAGACTAGCTTGCAAGATCTTTGGAAAGATATTGCCAGTTCAAGCAGAAGCCTGACATCTCAGCTCTGGTCATTGGGCTTGAAGACTCTTTCACACAGAGAATGTGGAGGTTATGAAGCCAGTGACTGTTTAATGGGTACACATCTGTACAGGAAGTCTGACACTGTCCGGTTTCTCAGTGTGAACTACAAAGAGAAACGCAAATGTGTACTGATTCCCAATGCTGAAATTGAGGAACTCGCTGCCAAGAGACCTTCTTCAAAACATATCTTGAAGAATAACCTGATAGACACATACTACCCCTGTAGACACGACGACATGGATGACATGTGTCTCTTTCAGGTGGCTAAGTGGTATGACTACAAGGCAGATATATCACCTGACTCAACACACCAGATTTACAAGGTGAACAGAGTTGATGGCTGTCTTATAAAGAGGCACAAGCCATGGCTCATAGACCACTGTAAATTGCATCTAAGCACATCGGAGAGCAGCAAACATTACTACTTTGCTCTCTTATTCCTATTTAGACCCTGGAGGAGTGAGTCTGAATTAAAAGGTGATTGTGACACATTCGAAGAACAATTCAATCTCAGTTATGAGACTTTCAAAACTGAATACTCAGACACATACATACAGAGACTAGAGGCTGAGAAAGAACAGCTTGAGAAGGCAGAGCAGCAGCTTCAGGAAGACACTCCTATTAGTTCACAAGACAACCTTGATCCAGAAGGACAGGCTGTTCTAGGTGAACCTCTGCCTTTAAATGCCCCAGAAGTGTTAATCTCTGAAATTGAGACAGCCATGGAACATGGAACACACTCCACTGTCAACCCAATTGACCTGAGAGAAAGACTAAATCAGCAACAGAATGCGGTTCACTCTCAAGTAGTTGATGCTGTCTGACATGGCCTACTACATGAAACAAAAAAAATGTGACTGTGGTGACTATAAGCCACTGCTAATCTTTGTTAGTGGTTCAGCTGGCACAGGAAAGAGTTTCCTTATTGAAGCCATCACTGCTGAAATACAGAGCCTGACAGGGTCCTCAATGTCTGTAGCTGTTAGTGCTCCAACAGGACTAGCTGCATACAACATTGGTGGAGTTACATTACACTGTCTCTTTATGTTGCCAGTGGAACATGGCAAAACTGGAGAATATCATAAACTATCATTTGAGGTTGCATCTCAGCTCCATTCCATGTTCACAAAGATGAAGTTACTCATCATTGATGAAATCAGCATGGCATCCAATGTCATGCTTGCCTGTATTCATCTACGTCTGCAGGAGATCTTAGGTACTGATGATGGAGTACCATTTGGTGGCAAAAGTATTGTTGTTTTGGGAGACCTTTTACAGCTTGCACCAGTTAATACAGAGCATGTGTTTACAACTCTAACTGCCAAGCAAGCTAAGAATATTCTCAGATGCATTGCAGGCTAAAACATTTGGGAGTTATTTTCCTATGTTGAGTTGTATAAGAACATGCACCAAAGTGGTGATCTGGCTTACAAATCACTTTTAGATGAAGCTCTTACAGGTTCTCTATCACCAGAACATGTTGCTATGTTAAATGATTGGAGAATCACAGTACATACTGCATCCATAGAAACAGCATGTAATGTTTTCAGTGATGTATACTCTCAAGGAAAACACGTAGTGTGCCTTATGCCACGACTAAAGAAATGCACTGAGCTCAACAATGTTATGCTGCAGAGAGAAAACCAAGAAATTCTAACTCTCCATGCTGTTGATACAGTTGATGGTGTCATTCTTAGTCGTAATCTAGTAGCAAAGATGACTGAACAACTCAGTGAACTCAAGTCAGATGTTTCATGCACAGCTGGCCTAGAAGCTGTTCTTACACTTTGTAGGAATGCACGTATCATGCTACGATGTAATCTAGATGTTGAACGAGGCACGGCAAATGGTGCCATGGGAAACATCACTGACTTTGTCTACAATGTCCAGAAGACATACATTGAAACACATGTAGTTCACTTTGACAACATGGAACAGCCTGTACACATAGAAAGCACCTGCGTAAAATTCCAGGTATTTAAGGATATCTGTGTAAATAGGAAACAGTTTCCATTATGTGTTGCATATGCTGTTTCTATTCACAAATCTCAGGGTTTAAGCTTGGATTCAGCAAAGGTGGACATAGGTACAGACATTTTCAAAGATGGCATGAGCTATGTGGCACTTTCATGTGTCCGCAGTCTTTCTGAGTAGCATATTATAACTCTAGCACCTCAGAAGACACAAGCTGACAAGCGATGTATTCTTGAGCACAACAGATTACGTACTCTACATGAGCCACAAATGTCTTTAATACCACTGCCTACATATCTGGCTGTCTCACATCGTTCACTCAGATCTACAGCTGTCACCAAACAGCCACAAGCTTCCAGAAGTAATTCAACTCAAAGGAGTTCAACAAAGGTCACAACTGTAACTACACATTCAGAGCCAGCAATTCATCAGAAATCAGTTGGTGTAGCTGCTGTACCAGTCTTTGACAACAGCACTAGAGTGAACTGCTATGCTAACTCAGCTGTGCAAGTTTTTCTTCACATGCCACACTTTGTGCAGGCAATATCTGCTTCACAAGGCAATCCCCTATCAAACACTTTGAAGCAGATTGTCAGAATGACTTCTGACCAGTCTAACAATGTACAGTCACTAACACCACTACGACAGGTGTTAGGTATATATGATGGATGTAGTGCATTTGCTGCTGACACACAGCAAGACACTACTTCACGGTGTCATATATAACCAAATATGTGTGTGTTTCATGTGGCCATTCACAGTGTGAAACCACAGAGGACATGCTGTGGATTACTCTTTCTGTCCCTGAAGCTAAAAGTGTCAAATTACGACAGCTATTAAACAATGCTCAATGTGGTCACTCCTGTAAAAGGTGTGGAGGCAGATGCATTCAGTCCATACATCTCAGGAGTTCATCTCAGTATCTGTTGCTTATGTTGCACAGGTTTGACTCCAACAGGCTCAGAGTTGACACTCCTATCACAGATTACACAGCCGGTAGAATAGTTTTTAATCAATCAGTGTTTGACACTCACAGTATAGTCTATCACCATGGTCAATCCATGCATTCTGGCCATTACATCTGTTTACTAAGGTACATAAGTGGATGAGTAGAGTGTGACGACACTACAAGCAGCTTTAAACAGAGACTGCCATGACACTTAAAAAAATGCATATCTTCTAATGTTGAAGAATTATTATGACCTTCATATTTCAGAAGAATAGGACATAACGTTTCATTTTTTGAATGACTACTCTGTGACAGAAACAGTTGTAGGTAAGCACAATTGTTTACAATCTATGACTCTCAATAGAGCGTAGCATACCAACAAAATTCTATACTGGCAGAGACATATCATGCACTATGACATGTAAGATCTTGTGTAGATCAGTGACAACATGGAAATTGTTGTAGTGGCTTCAATCAACATCAACAGCATTCACAGTCACTAGAGAAACCATGCTTACATGTCTATCAAAGATTGTACATCTCAAAACAGAGGCCTTCCTGGTTCTTCTCTTCTGTACATATCTTTTCTTGTAGCTGTATCATACCCATACATAACAAGAAGTTGTTGTCAGTTTCTAACTTTTTTCTCTCTGCACAGAAACAAAAGTTCTCACTTATCATCTTAAATAACTGTGCAACACATGTCTCATTCACCAAAGGGTACAGTCTGTCACACGTTGTCTATCACCAGTTTTTTTTGTCTATTAGCTGTTGACGTGTAGACAACAGCATCATTCATTCACCATGCAACAGTGTTGAACTATGCCTGCTTTATTTGTTATACTGTAACTGTACATATGTAAAAATAACACTTGTTAGTCATAATGCAACAAGTTAAATGAAGCAAGTGTAAATACTGAGCGATTGCATCTTATTATCAACTGACTTTGACATACCTTTGTAATTACATGTTAATAATATTTACATTCTTATTCCATCGCACCATAGTTGTTAACTACGTTTATTGTTCTAGTAAAAGTATTGCTATAAGAGTAAACTAAAAACAAGCATTTGTCAATGCCGAATGTTTGCTTGCTGGCATTGGCATTGGTAGTGTAGAAGTTACAGAGCTGCATAATAGGAATGGCAGTGAAGTATTGAACTGAAGCCAACCCCACCACCACCCTGCAGAGAGTGACAGGCATTGGGGTGTGCCTTTGGGTCGTCAGGCATAACGGCCATGCCATTTCACCACACCTTACCCTGCAGACACTGACAAGTGTCACGGTGTGCCTTGGGGTCTTTGGCCCTTATGCGCACCCCATTCCATCAGGAAATATGGTGAGATGGGTGCAGTATAGGAGAATGAGGTGAACTTTGGGACCGAAGTGTCCAAGGCATACCTCAATGCCTCTCACTGGCTGCAGAGTGTGGAATGGTATGAGCATTACAGGCAAGAATCCCAAGTCACACCCCTGATGCCTGTCATTCTCTACAGGTGTTATGGTTGGAAACACCTCAGGCATTCGTTGGTATTTTCACTCCAAATTTTCAACATGGTTTTTTTGTGACCCCCACCTCATGAACAGTGGCAATATCAGTTTGCTAGCCGAAAGCTGCTTATGCACAGTGACTACGGCATTTAGCACCGCAGGTGCAAAAACACAATCTGAACAGGATGTGAAAAATGACAGCTGTACTGTTCATGGAGAGGTGTAAAATGACAATGTTGCAAATCTGCAGTAAAAATATTAAAAAAACTAGTGAAGTCATGAGTGTGCATAGAAACTGTGCAACGCACACCCTTAGTGTAATTAGTTTGGGGATTTTTTACAGCAGATTGTCAACACAGGCATTTTGAGACCTCCGATCATGTACAGTGTCACTGTAATTTTCTTTATCTGTCCCGAACAATGATTTCCTAAAGCGACCATGCATTTCTGCGCTGAAAGTGTGAAAACACATTTCGGCCATGTTGTGAAAAATGACAGCTGTACTGTTCATAAGGAAGTGTGGAAAAATGCCACTGGTGAAAATCTGGACTGAAAATATTAAAAAGTCATGAACTTGTGAGGGTGCATGGAAACTGCTCAATGCTCACTCGTTACACAGTCATTTTATGGACTTTTGTCACCAAATTTTCAACATAGCCATTTTAAGACCTCTGCTCATGAACAGTGTCACTGTGATTTTCTTAATGTGTTCCATACATTGATTTCACACACTGACTATTCCACTGTGCGCTACATGGGCGAAACATGTTTTGGGCAAGAAGTGAAAAATGACAGCTGTACTGCTCATAAGGAGGTGTGGTGAAATGGCAATGTTGAAAATCTGGAGTGAAAATATTGAAAATTTGCAAACTGTGTAGGAACTGCACAACGCACGCTTGTAAAACAGTCATTTTTAGGAATTTTTCCACCAAATTTTCAACATAGACTTTTTGAGAGTCCACCTTATAAACAGTGACAGTGTCGTTTCATTACTCAGTCCCAAAAGGTGATTTCACGTAGTGACTGCGAAATCACCCTTCGGGCCCAATTAATGCCATGACAGTGAGAGCATTCATGAGAAGGGGTCCCAAAAACCCCATGTTGAAAATTTTGCAAAATTCCCCAAAATGCCTGAGATATGCAGTAAAGTTGAAAAAACACTATCTATCCCATTATACAGCTTACCGGCATTTTCTCAGTTCGTGGTTGGCTTTGAAGAGTGCAGACATATTGCAGGTCCACTGAAGATCGCCACACCGGAGTCCGGAGGTAAGTATGGGGTGGGGGTGAGGGAGGGTGCAGTGGTGGGCATGAGTGAGCTGGGTGAATGCCGAGGGAACATTTTCTTGTTTATATTTTTTTTTTAACAGGAAGACAACGGGACATTGCCATGCTGGGGTGGGCTCGCAGCATGGCAGCTAGAAGGCTGTTTGGGAGGCTGGAGCTGACGGGGGATTGGGCATCCCCGTCAGCCATACGGACTTGTGCCACATTGGGGTGGGCTCCCAGCATGGCAACTGTAAGGCTGTTTGGGGGGTCTGGAGCAGACAGGGGATTGGGCACCCCCGTCACCCATACAGATGTGTTGCCACACTGGGGTGGGTACCCAGCATGGCATCTGGAACTCTGTTTGGAGGGGAAGCACAGCACAGCCAACGGGGGATTGGGAAACCCATCGGCTATACAGTGTGTGCATAGGGGGGCGAACACACAGTATGTGTGCACGTGTGTGTAAGGAGGGAGCACGCATGAGCAGGCGATATCTTATCGCTGCTCACTGAAGCATAGCTCCCTCTTTCAACCGTATGACACTGCATTTTCAACTGCTGTCATAGACAGCTCCAGCAGTGATTGGAGAACTGCGACCATGCCTGCAAACACACTGACTGAATTGGAAGATGCTGACACACTTCCAAAAAACTCGGATTATGGCATTATGTTTCTTGCACATGCGTGCAAGCAAACATAATGAATCTTTAACATATAATACAATACTATACTGATTAAGTTCAATGAACCATATCTTTGATAAAACAGCGTAACATACATATTTTTGTACTTACTAGTTCACAGCTAACATAGAAACCAATCTAACAATTGAAAGAAATGTATATTGTACCAGTAATAATATTATTATTTTTTTTTTACTTATCATACAAGTGACTGTAACCTATGGTAAAAAGACTGACAATTGTAAATCAGACACTGTTAAACTTATCACAATGCACTTCATACCTGTTCCTGACAATATTTATGATCGCCTCTATTGAGGGGTCAGGTGGGAATTTTCCATATGCGCCTAGTCAGTGACATATCTTTAAATATTTAACTGAACATACCAGTTATCTAATGGCACTGAAATCAGATTTTTTTTTTTATATTCTATTATTTGAACACTTAGCATTTGTTTTTTCACCCACCCCAGGAACATACACATTATTAGTCACACAATAACAACTAAACATTACTGTTTCATGTGTGTAATCACTGCTTAGAAGCTCCTGACATACCTTTATTAATATAAGACATAACTAATGGACAACACATAATTAGAAAACCCAACTACTTAATACATTTAAATAATATTGTTAACCAAAATCTCTTCAACCTCAGTATAAAATATATAATGAAGAGCCACAGCTTCAGCTTCAGGGTCACAAGTTCAGGACTACTGTCAGAAAGCATTTCTTCCCACAAAGAGTAGTGAACACTTAAACTTCTGTGCTAAAACAGGTCACCTCATTGAAGGCAGTGACAATCTATTAAAGAACCAGGTATATGCATAGAAAGAAGATAACAAGCATGCCAACAGAAGATGGGACAACACAGCACAGATAGTCAACACTTTACCTCAAGATGTGAACCCTGCAACACAATCAGACTTAATAGACCAAATTACCTTCTTATGCTACTTTCTTTCTATGCTGTATTACAATATGTACATACTTGTTCTGATTCATATAACTTAGGTGCTATAAATGTGACACATTTAGAGATATTCCAAGCAATGATTACACGCATGCAAGGATTGTATTGTGAGACTGATTTTGTAAAATAAATACAATCTTAATTGGCCCATTTTCATTTTCACCAATTGGCAATAAATCATTTTAAAACATAACCCCCTGTGTTGAGTCTTTACTGAAACATAGCATAATGACATTAGCACATAACTGTTGTTTCTATTAAGCATGCAAATCAACTGCAACAAATAGTACCACAACTACATGTCCATGTACTGTTTTTTTTTGCAATGCTGTCCACTCAGTATCCACAACATAGGCTACAATCAATCAATCAAGTCTTTATTTAACCAGGCGTTCATTGTTGAGCAGAAGCTCATTTGCAAGATGAACCTGGGTGGAGCATGAACAATTGCATATACAGGTCAACACAGGTATTTACAAGGTAATACATATAATACTGTTTACAGAGAGGAAGAAAAAGAAGTTCATGTGCACATAGAATAATACAAATATTGTACAGATTACAGGGTATTTGCATACATAGAAGTGTCTATAGATAGATAAAGCACGTTATCTAAGGTTGCAGGAGGAAATAATGGAAGAAAACAATATATATATATACACCAGGTAGAGGCAAAGGTGGGGGGAAGGGAGGGAGGTAGGGGAGAAAGGCTAGGAGTGCACGGTGCACAGAGAGAAGTTGGTAAAATGGGATGTAGAGAAGGTGGATGAAGAAAAGGACTATGTGTGAGCCCCGGGATTGACTGCTATAAAGTATGGGGCATGGTAGGATGTCACAACCCAGGGGTAGTGAGCTCCTACCCAAGGTTGGGAAAGGAAGGATAAGGGGATGGATGGGCTTGTTGATAAGACAGGGGGATGAGAGAGAGAACAATTAGGCTTGTGAGGAGCAAGCTGGGGGGGTCAGTACTTAAAATTGGGTCTAGGCATGGCTAAATACCAGTGCAGACACCGGTACTGGGTCTGAGTGGGTGAAGCAGTTACATACTTCTCTGATTATATGGAAATAAAGCATCTTGAAGGCATTTATACCAATTAGAGTGCTTAATTTGAGGGTTTTTTGTAGATCATTCCATAAGGTAGGTAGCACAAAGCTTATGGCTGCCCTGCCGAAGCGGGATTTTGCTTTGGGTACTTTAAGTGTAATAGCTGAGTAACTTCTTAATGCGTATTTCCCAATTATACCCAGGGGAAGACAGCAGGAGATATAGTAAGGCAGCTTATTAGAGATGGCACCATAGGTCCAGAGAGCGGCGTTTCTGTGGTGCCTGAACTTTAGTGATGTCCATCCCACTGCCGCATATAGGGTGCAGTGATGCGTGTCGAAGGGAAGTCCCATTATAAACCTCAGTGCTCGATGGTAAAGTGTGTCCAGTTTAGTCATGTAAGAGTTGGGGCATTAGCTGTAGAGGAAATCAGTGTAATCAACCAATGATAGGAAAATGGATTGGACCAGTTGTTTCTTGGCATCTCTGGTGAGAAATTGGTTGATTCTAAAAAACAGGCCAAGCCTTTGCCGAAGCCATTTTAGCAAGTCCTTAATATGTTCAATGAAGGAGAGTCTTTGGTCTATCCAAACTCCCAGATACTTGAATTTTGTAACAAATTCTAGTTTTTCACCTAGAACTGTGATAATTTGGGGAACTGTCCCACTGGACACAGGGTTAGCTGTATGGATGAAAGGGGAGAGGACCATCGCTTTAGTTTTTTGGCATCAAGGAGTAGCTTTTTTTGGAGGAGTTGGCTTTGCAAAAGGTTGAATTCTGACTGTAGGTCATTGCAGGCAGCTTCAGGTGTTTGGTGACTCACATAGAGAACTGTATCATCTGCAAACAGATGGATGCTGGCTTCTTTTATATTGTAGTCGATGTTATTAATGTAGATTGTGAAAAGTAAGGGCCCTAATATAGAACCTTGAGGTACCCCTCTTTGCAGAGTTTTTAAGGGGGAACAGGCCTCCTTCAGCTTTAATTTGTTGAAGGCACCCTGTAAGATAGTCAGTAAACCAGCGCAGAGAGGAGGGGTCCACACTTATGGTTTGAAGGGAGGAGAGGAGCAGACTATGGTCGATGGTGTAGAAAGCCTTGCTTAGATCAAGGAAAACAGCACAAATAAAGTTTTTGCTCTCAAGAGTATGCTATCAGTCATTAGTAACTTTGGCAAGGGCTGAGATAGTGCCATGTTTAGCTCTGAATCCAGACTGCATAGGGTTTAGCAGTTCCCTAGACTCAAGGTGAGTCCTCAGCTGTTCATTTACAATTTTCTCTAGGAGCTTGGACAGGACCGGAAGGAGAGAAATTGGCCTGTAGTTATTGAGATCGCCAGGGTCACCTGATTTGAACAGTGGTATGACGTGCTGTCTTCCATATAGGTGGTAAGGTGCCCTGAGACAGGGATAAGTTAAAAAGGTGGGTGACGGGTATTGCTAGTATGTGGTAGGCAATTTTTAGGAAGTAAGGGTCAAGGGTGTTGGCCCCAGCACTTTTTCTAGTATTCAATTGAAGCAAGAGGTCCTCTACCTCTTTCAGTGAGGCAGGTTGAAGCGAGAAGGGCGGCGAAGCTATCAGAGTTTCAGGCAGCTGGCTGGCAGTCTGGGAGTGAAGTATGTTTACAGGGGAGTTATCAAATGCCATGCCTACAGTAGCAAAGTGGTTATTGAATGCATCAAGTATATCCATCTTTTCGGTTATAGTCGAGTTGCCAGAGGTAATCTTGGTCGGGAGTGAATTTCCTGGGGAGTGGCCTAGCAGATAATTGATTGTGTTCCAGAGCTTGATTGGGCTCTTTGTGGCAGAGTCGAGTTCGGATTTGAAGAAGGTGGCCTTCAATTCTCTGATTGTTTTGGTACATAAATGTTGTAGTCTCCTGAACTGGTTCCAGTCCTCTGCAGTGTTCAGTCTGCGCGCTTTTTTCCAGAGCTTATCTCTTTCTAGAAGCAAGAACTTGATCTGAGGGGTGAACCATTTACAGGTTTTGGTCCTAGTTCAAACATTAATCATGGGAGCATACTTATTAAGGGCCCTTGATAGAATGTCGTGGAAGATATTGTAAGCTAATGTAATCATTTTGGCCAGGTATAAATCTTGCCACTGAGGGGAGTACTTAAGCTCATTTAGGTAGGCATGTTCATTGAAGATGTGCCTGGATCTCTTCATAGAGAACTTGCTGATGGGTGCTGGGTTGTTGGTGGATCTTACTCCCGCAATAAAACAATGGTCGCTGGTGTCTGAGAAGAAGACAGCGTGGGAGAAGAGATGAGGTTTGCTCACCATTAGCACATCCAAAAATGTACTTTTACTGGGGTCCTTCACGTTTAGGCATGTTGGTTCAGTAATAAATTGTGTCAGCCCATGTTCATCACAGAAGGATGCAAGGGGGCAGCTGTGTTAGAGAGCCAGTCAAAGTTGAGGTCTCCTAAAATAATAGTTTCTGGCAGCCCCTGTCTCAACTTGTCACTTAGATATGACACAAGCTGTAGGACAGCAGACGGGGGTCTGTAGCATCCTACTACACAGAGTGCAGTAGTCTGTGTAATTTTCACTTTGATAATTAGGCATTTGAATTCGCTGGTGACAGATGCCGAGGTTAAGCAGAAGGCATAAAATTTGTCTTTAACGTAGATAGCTACCCCTCCTCCTCTGGCATGCCTATCAGCTCTGAACAAGGCATAGTTGGGGATGTTTACTTCTCTATCAGTGGTGCTGGGTCTAAGCCAAGTTTTGGAAATCACAAGTATGTCAGAAGAGGTATGATTTACCCAGGTTTGTATTAAGGTTATCTTTTTAAGGAGGCTACATACGTTAATATGCAAGAAGCTTATTCCTTTTAAATTTGCTAGTTCTGCTGGTGAAGCAATAGCTTCTAGGGGGCCAGGGTTGAGTTCTACATTGCCTGAACATAGCAGGAGGATAAGTAGGATTTTTCTAAGAGTGCTATTTATAAGCTTGTAATTCCTGCCTTTCTCCCGTCTAGTAGAGCTAATGCTTTTAGGGACTGAAAAGTAGCCACCGTAGAAGAGCTGATCTGTTGTAGCAAGAGCTAGTACCTCTACCGCAATAGGCGGGGAGGAGATAGAAGTCTGCATGGTGGGAGGTGGGCCTTGTGGTGGGGGAGTGTTATAAGTACTACTGGTATGTGTGGTCCAAGAGCAGGGTTTGAGGTATTGGTACTTGGAATCACGGAAGCAATGAAAGGATAAGTTGCTATGTGGTATACAGCACAAGGTGCCATTGTAGACCAAACATGATGGTAGTTCAGGTGTCCAATGCTGGGCAGCTGGTATCAGCAGAAGCAGTATAAGAAGCCATATAGGGCCCGACATGATGGTACCTCAAAAAAGGAGCCACTCAATTAGCCCAGGGGCCAGTGGGGTTGCTGGTTTAATGCAGCTTATCAGTAGCTTTCCAATCTAGGTCGACCCGAATTTGATAGCATTAAAAATATTTAGTGGTGAAAGCAAGCCAAGGAGAGCCTATGCATTTTAGTAAGGCGAGGCCCTGAGAATTGGATCTCGTAGGCTGGACAGAGAAGAGGGGGATCACGAGCTAAGTCTCTATTGGTGGGGCACTGCACCAGGGGATGTGGACTAATATTTTGGCGGGAGCTACTGTATTTAATAATCAGTGGAGGTGGGGGGGAGGTCAAAAAGGTTGCAGCAGATGCCGTACCTTGTAGGGCCTTGGGTCCGTGTCTGCGGTCTCGAGCGTCAACTAGAGGGGCGCCAACCGACCGGTAGCCGGGAATCCCGGCGCTTAGGAGCTGGGAGCCTGGGTGGCAGTTCCTCAGCTGAGGGAGAGAAGGAGAGTGAGGATTAATAAAGGGGATTAACATAAAGGGTTAGACAGAACAGCGGGGAGTCCAAAATTTGCAGAACAAAAGGACGTGTATTACTTTGGCACCCAAAAGTGTCTAGGGCCAGTGCACGTATGCAGAGAAAGGGCTGTAAACACTAGATTTCTTTCCCAAACCACAATTCAAGTCCTTTCAATTACAGACTGGGTTAACATTTCAGCTTTTTAACATTTGTTCCAACATAAATGTTTTTAGGGTTTAAAATCAAAGAGCAGAAGCCGGCTTTCGCTAGGGACCAATCAGAGCATGGTCTGAGAGGGCGCTCACAATCCGGTTGGTTGCGGCAGTTGCTGTACCTTGTAGGGCCTTCAGTCCATGTCTGTAGTCTCAAGCATCGGCTAGAGGGGCGCTGACCGCCCGGTAGCCAGGAATCCCGCGGCTTAGGAGCTGGGAGCCTGGGTGGCAGTTCCTCGGCTGAGGGAGAGAAGGAGAGCGAGGATTAATAAAGAGGATTCACACAAAGGGTCAGACAGAACAGCAGGGAGTCCAAAATTTGCAGAACTAAAGGACATGTATGGTACCAGCAATGCCAAAAGAGGCAGTGAGGAGTAGTAGTAGGTGGTTGCACCCCATGGTAGTTTGTTTGGTGTTGCTGGCCTGCTTAACTGCTAGCTGGTTTATAGTTGAAAGGGTATATAGTATATAAGGCTATGATGTGGCACATTGCATATCACACTTCCCATAATTCCTAAGAGTGTTAAGAAGTCTGTAACACACTTACTTTTACTGTGTCTCTCCACTCAGCAAGCAGTAATTACTGTAGAAAGGTGTCGGACATCACTACCTAACACTATGCAGCTGTGGCTAAACACTCAGGATGTAATAACTGCAATGTCTATTGCAAATTCCCTGGCTGACCTCATACAACTCCTAACTGTGGTAACTTCACTGTACCTACAGTTACAGAGGTGTGCCATTGATCTCCAGTCCCCTGTTGTTCCTATAGATAAACAGTCATAATGCACTACAAATTTTCAAAGGCGCAGCATCTCTAGCTGCCTAAATCCAAAGTAATCCTAACTGAGGTAACTTCAATATCCCCGCAATCAGTGATGTGTACCATTGATGTACAAACCCTCAACTGTGTTGTGTATCTCCACTAAGATGTTCATTCCCTCACCTGTGTTGTGTTTCTCCACTTACAATGTAGTACCTGCTGTCATGTTTGGAGACACATTGCCTGCCTGAATCCATTCAAGTGACAATTGTGCTAACTGGACTATTCCTGTAATCAGAGAGCTATACAACTGATGTACATTGCCTATCTTTTCCTGTGGCTGTTTACTTAGGATGCAGCAAGTGTTGTGGAAGTGTAGTTCCCCCATCACACTGTTCACCTCCATGTTTTTTTTTGTTCTGTACTCTCAACTCAGTGCACAATATGTGGGATAGGTGTTCAGACACTGAGTTACAGATATCCTGTAATTACTAACTAAGTTAACTAGCATGTACCACGCTTACATTTACTGTCGCTCTACAGTCAGAGAGCACTACCTGGTGTAGAGAGCTGTGTTACATTCTACCTAAAGATATGCAGTTGTAGCTTTACAGTCAGATCAGTAAATGGTATGCATGGGGAAATTGCCTGTGTGAGGCCATATAAATCCTAACTGTGCTAACTTGTGTATACCAACAATTACTGAAGTGTACCATTGATGTTGATTGCCTCAGTTTTGCTGTGCATAAGTACTCATGATGCAGTACACATTTTTTGGGGGGTATTACCTGTCTCAGCCAACACAAACACTAACTGTGGTAACTTGAGTGTCCCTACAACCACTGATGTCTACCATTGATGTCCATACCCTCAGCTCTGATGTGGGTCTCTACTGAGGATCCAGTACCTGGTGTCACTGTTTGAAGAGGCAATCCTTGGCTGAGGCCATTCAAGTAACAACTGTGCTAACTACACTTTACCTGTAATCAGGGAGGTGTACAACTGATCTACATCACCCTTCTTTTCCTGTGGCTCTTCCCTTAACATGCAAAAGTCTGTAATTGTTCCTGTTACCCTGGTTCTCCCTCCTACTTCCATGTGTATCTGTCTCTCTGTGTGCCAGTGTTTTGTTCATGGGGGGGGTAGGAGCCACGTGAAGTCTTCACACATAGTAACACACTGGCAGCAAACAGAAATGTTAATACACATGGTAGCACAAATCAAAACACAAAGATAAACAATTCTGAAAAATACTGAATGTAATACAGTGATGGGAGCGCGGGGCCCTTTGGGCCCCACGCTCCCGCCATGCAAAACACAAACATAAACAGTACTGTAAAATACAAAATGTGCTAGTGACAGGAGGGCCCCATGCTCCCGTCACACAAAACACAAACATAAACAGCACTAAAAAATACTGAATGTCATACAGTAGTGGGAGTGCAGAGCCCTTCCGGCCCTGTGCTCCCACTGCATGATGTCTTCACACATACTAACACAGTGCCAGCAACCACAAATGTTAATGCACATGGTACCACAAATCAAAACACAAAGATAAACAATTCTAAAAAATACTGAATGCAATACAGTGACTGGAGCGCAGGGCCCCGTCACGCAAAGCACAAACAGTACTGTAAAACACAGAATGTGATACAGCAGTGGGCCCCGCACTCCCACCACATGATGTCTTCACACATAGTAACACAGTGCCAGCAAACACAAATGTTAATGAGCATGGTACCGTAAATTGCAACACGAAGATAAACACTACTGTAGACACAAATACATAAATTTACATAAGCACAAGCGCAAATGAAAACTCAAACGGCAACACACAAGATGGCATAAACACAAAAAGTTACTGAAACCGGTACAGAACCACAAAAAGAAGCACTAAGGATAACACTTATACAAAAATGCACAATACATTTTCCCAAAATCTGCATATAGAAAGACAGTGGCCCCGATATTCCAAAGAGTTGAGCCATGCACAACAGGGTTGCACCTGTGCAAGTCTGAAACTGCACCATTCTGCGATATTCAGCAGGAGGCAGTTGCGCCCCCAAATCACGCTGAGCAACAGCGCAATGCTAATGAATGTATGCGCAACTGAAGGGGGAACCATGCATAAATGGCACAGTGTGATATTCAACATGTGCCATGTGCAATAGGGGATCAAGCAGAAGTTGCGCCATAGTGGAAATGAGCCAAAATAAAAGGGAGCAAGGGAGAGGCACAAGAACACTACAGGGAAGGCACATGAGGCTGAACTCTAGCAGGACAAACTGGGCAGCAGGGACACACAGGACAGGCCAGGAAAGAGCATCTGGAACCAACAGGCTCAGGGAAGGTGTGGGGAGCCACAGTGCAGGAGGGGAAGTAGTGCCACACAGCAGTGAGGCCAGCACAGTCAGGTGTTCCCAGTGTAGGGGAAGTAGCAGCCAGGACAGTGGGGGGAATGCAGAAACAGCTGCCGGGGGGTGAACACAAGCCAGGGACATGGTCAGTGCCACCATCCAGATGGAGGCAGTAGTGAGAGGGTGAGAAGGTGGGCAGCAAGGGGGCATGGCCATGGAAGGGCCCTTCAGTGGTATGCCCCCAACAGGCAGTACCGAGCCCACACCAGCTTCGAGCTGTATAGTGATACTGAGATCGTGAGCCAGTACCGCCTGAATCGGGCAATTCTGAGGTGGCTCTGTGAGCTGTGCAGTGATGTGATGCAGGCACCCACACGACGAAGCCATGCCCTGTCAGTGGAGATGAAAGTGACAGCTTGCATGTGCTTGCTTGCCACGGATACCTTCCAGAGACCAGCTGGGGACACCACAAGCATAACCCAGTTGGCCACATCATGCCACCTCACCCAATTCCTCAGCGCACTGCTGCCACATGCTGCGGAGTACATCTATTTCCCCAGCACACTGGCGGAGTGCACAGCAAACATACAGGAGTTCCACAGGGTAGCACGTATGCCTGGTGTGCTAGGGACAATAGACTGCACCCATGTGGCCATCCGCACACCACCTGGCCCCGAGGGGGCCACATATATAAATTGCAAGGGCTATGCCAGCATCAACTGCCAGGTGATGTGTGATGCCAGGGGGCGCATAATCAATGTCTGTGCCACGAACCCTAGGGGAGCACATGATGCTTTCATCTGGCACCTGTCAGCACTGTGCCACAGATTCAAGAGTGGGGATATCCCCACTGGCCACCTAGTGGGTGAGTATGCAAACCATAAGGACAATCATAGGGCCTGGGGGGGCATGGTCAGAGGTGACATGGGTAGTGGCCTACATGGCCCGAGGGCGATGCTGATCACCAAACTAACCTCTACCCTCTACACACAGGTGACAGTGGATACCCACTCTGTCCCTGGCTGCTCACACCCTACCAGCGGCCCGCGACCCCATCACAGCAACGCTAGAATGAGGCACACACCACCATATGTAATGTCATCAAGTGGGTGTTCGGGATGCTGAAGGCACATTTCCATTGTCTGGATACCTCCAGCAGTGCCCTACAGTACAGCCCCATAAACACCTGCGGGCTATTCCTGGCCTGCTGCATCCTACACAACATGGAGAATGAATGTGGTATAGCCATACAGGTTGAAGAGGGGGACAGTGATAGGGACGATGAGGACACCAGTGACAATGGTGATGGGCAGCACCCATTGGGTGATGGGACCCCCGACTGCTCCGGCTGGCACAGCAGCACCAGGACACCATCACAGAGGAGCACTTCAGCCAACCCAGGTAAGTCATGGGGCCATGTGCAACCACCAGTGGCTAAGGCACAACCCACAAACATGCATCGACACACACCAGGGGTGCATGCCATCAAGGGAAGTGGCCAGGCATGGAACCACACACACCACCAGGGATGGGTGAGGTCTGACATGCCACTCGGACACACACACACACACAAAATGCACCAGACTTGCACAAAGGGTAGGAGGCACACTGACCCAGATCACCACCCCTAGCCACACACATGTCCACAGACCACCACGCCCACTGCCTGTCCTTGTGCATGTGTCAGATGCTGAGCACCATTGCACATTGGTGTACAGTGCAATGCAGGCATCATCATGCACACACAACTGCGGACAGCAGCTGGGGATGGTGTGCAGATGGACTGTGTGTCCATGTGCAGGGCCAGATACCCACCTGTGCAATGCCCGTTGAATGACATAATGCACACAGGGCAGCACCAGACAGTAGCCACGTTGGGAGACAGGTCAGTCACACGACACAGTGCCCCGGCCACCATAGATGAGTGGGTGGCCCCGCCCACACCCGCCAGCTGACCACTGGCCTCATGGGGTGGCACCGATGGTCCCCCAGGGGTTCCACTGCGTGAACACAACCTTGCTCATGCAGGGGTCTGCAGCACACCAAACATGCCTGCACCAGGCATGCTCGGGATGCCCACAGCTGAACCTAGTGTCGACAAGGATGGTGTCACATGACGCTGGGAATGGGGGGGTGGACAGTGCACTGCGTGGTGTCTGCGATGCATGGGCAAATAACTGTGTGCCCATTGTGGCCATGACAGCAATGAATGCCTGTGTCTGCCTGTCAATGGCAGCAGTCACATCCTCCCACAACCGGTCCATCCCTGCCAGGATCAGGGCAGTGTCTCTGCTGCAATGCTCCTCTGCCCACTCCAGAGCCGCATGCAGTACATCCACCATCGTCGCAAGCCACATCTGCTGGTTGACTGATGCTTGCAGTATGCGGGTGTGCTCATCCAAGAGGTCATCTGCCTCCTCGGCATCCTGTCCCTCAGGGTGTGTGCGGCCCTGATGCTCAGCACCCCTTGAGGGTGGACACTGCACACTAGGACCAGGTCTGGACATGTCCACAGGTGGTGCACTGACACCACCCCCTGACCCTGTACCCCCAAGCCCATTGGCCGACTGCTGATGCTGCCCCTCTGGCTGCCGCTCCCCAGGGCTCACTGGTGCCACCGCAGTGGCTGCAACAGTCCCACTGTCCTGTACACAAACCAGTGCTGCCCCACTTGTGCTGACAGGCACAGGCTGGGACTGTGATGACACGCAGGCCTCCATGGCAGCACCACCCACAGCCATGGCCACGATGTTACCTGCTGTGTGGCCATCCCATGGCACACATGTGTCACTGCCCATGGTGTTAGCGACATCATCATCGGTGATGAACCCTACATCAGCCCAAGTCACAGCATGCTGGCATCTGTGGATGCTGGCACGCTGAGACATGGGCAGGGCCTCCTCTGCACCTGTTCCAAAGACATCAGTCTGGACAGCCAGGCGGGTCCGCTGTCGTACTGAGCCACATATACCTGTGGAGGTGGATGGACCCTCCTCCATCTCCATCTGACTGTTCTCAGTGGACAGGCCCACCACCGCTGACCCATGCAGATGCTCAGGATCTGTAAGGGAAAACAAAGTCACATTACTGCCTGTGATCTACCCTGCCCCCCCAATAGACAGACCATGACCTACCATGCAGTGACGGGCTACCACCTGTCTGGAGCCACCACCCGGAACACCCCCAATGGAACAACGCTGCATGCTTCCAGCAACCCTCTCCTCCTGTGAGGTCAGGTGTAGCACCTCCGGCTGTCCCCTACCTGTCGCAGCTCATGCTACCCTGATGGCAGCCACCTTCTCCTTTATCCTCCTCCTGTCTGTGCCCATCTTCTTCTTGCACTCCTGCATGGAGCGCTGGTGGCTGCCATGCAGGTTCACTGCACGTGCCACGTCCTATCATGCAGCAGCACGGGCCTGTGGTGTTCCCTGCCATCCGCAGAATTGGCTTCTGATCCAGGTAGGCCTCAAACAGGGCATCCGTCTCGACCTTGGTGAAATTAGGCCTTCTCCTCCCACCACTGTGTTCCTCATCTCCCACAACTCGCTCGGTCATTATTTAGCCTGTAAGAATGAAAGTTGTTACCTGTGACTGTGCAGTCCCATGCATGTCCCAAAATCCACAGTCCACACTCCCAAACAGCATGCAACTCACCAACACACTGTAATTACCGACTATGGCCAGTGCAGCCCAATGTCGCACTTTTATAGTGCAACCCATCCAAATGAGGTGAGGCGCAACTTTAAGTGGATGCAAATTGCAGTTCTGCGCCATTGAATGGCTGATTAGCTGATTTGCATATGACAGCTGAATATCACTCTGTTGCGCTTTGCACAATTGTGTTAAACGTGCTGAGCCTAGGGCGCAGTTCTGTGACATGCGCAGTACACACCTCACTGTGCATGCCCAGGTTGCTGACGCAGGTGTCTGCTGTGCTGCTGACATGCTGTGTGTGGGAGGCAATGCAGGGCATGGCCACCATTGTGCCAGTGGCGCTACAGCGATGTTCACCTATATGGTGCTGTGGCACTGGGGCATCATAGGTGCACTGGGGCAACAGCATGGTAGGCTGCTACTGGAGGTATCACACAGGCACCCAATCGCGCTACACGCATTGGGTTCCAATGGCGCTGTGCTTGTCTGTGTGCCAGAGACCCTTGACCCTGTGCCCGACCTTTGCCCCTAGGCACCATGCATCAGGCATGGGTGCACCACTATCACGCTGTTCAGTGACAGCACAATAGGGAATGGCAGCACTGTACCACACAGCATCTGCACGTGGTGGTGCCATGCTGCAGAGTGCCATTTTGAACCTACTGAGCAAGTGAGATGGCACGGAGGAGGGCTGCCCAATGGACCCAAATTGAACTGGCTAACCTGGTGGCCATTTTTGAGCCACTTTGTGGCCCACTGTTTTGGGAGGCACCCCTGGACAGGTCCAGGATCTAGGAGTAGGAGGAGGTGGTTGACACCCTGGAGGAGGCCACAGGAAGGGGGCAGATGGCGGAGCAGTGCCGTCAGAGGTATGGTGACCTGAAGAGGAGGGAATCGGACCTACTTGCCCACCTGCGGACACATGCCAGGAGGGGCATGGTGCCACAGCCAGGTAGGTGTTACGTCCACACACTTTTATCTTCCATATGGGTATCACGGTTGCATGTGTTCAGAACATGGGGGAGGGACCATCTGGTGTTGGCTGTGGTGGTGTTATCAGGGGGTGGGGTGGGTGGGTCTGGCAGGGTGGATTGCACACACATGGGGGCAGGGGGACTTTGCTACAGGATTGTACTGATGTTTCTCTATCCATGTTTGCATCACAGGGCCGGAAGAGAGGTGGCTGGCCAGGGAGCAGAGATGCCAGCAGGAGGGCAGGGCCAGTAGGAGGGGCGACGGTCCACAGCACCAGAGAGACCGGCCTGATGATGGTGAGTGCCATACCTCCATGATTACTATTGCATGCTGTGTAACAGGGCGGGCAGTGGGGCATGGCCACCATCCATTGACACCACTGCCATGCACGCAACTTGTTACAGTCAGCACTGTCCAGTGGCACTACATGTCTGGGAGTGCATCAATGGTGGTCCATGTGTGCACCGGGTACATGGCTGTGCCACTGCCTTTGCACCACATAGCCATGTCACTAAACAACCACAGTGGTGCTGTGCAGGACTTGGCCGGTGGGTGTGTGCAGTGGTCCGCATGGCTGTATGCGCCTGGGTGGGCTGGTCTTGTGGACGTGATCACTGTGGGTGGTCACACACCATCACAGGGGGATGTCCCACAGCTGTATGCCATGCACAGTGGGTGGGCTGTATGGGGCAGTGCATTCACACCTATTGACTGTGCTCCCTTGTCCTAGGTGTCCGCCAGCTGCAGGCTATCCATGAGGCACTGTGGGAGATTTTGACAGTGGTGAGGGCATCGCTGGACATACTGTGGGTGTTTGAGCAGCTGGGTGTCCGGCGGAGACACAGAAGGCTGAGCAGCTGGAGCGGGGAGCGGGGCTCCCAGTGACCATCCCTATGCCCCTGATTTCCCCTACCCCCCTGGACCCAACCTCACACCCCTCCTTTCCTGTCCCATTTGTTCACCCCTGCTCCTTACCCACCCCCATCTTGTTTGTGGCCTTCCCCAACACATTTGTACATAGTTTTGTAAATAGTTCTTTTTGATATTTTTGATTACAAATCTTTTGATAGGAATACTGTGGTGGTCTCTGATTTGCAGTGGGCTATAGGTGCTCAGGTGCAGTGGTGTGCATGGCATCAGGGGTGGTGCAGTCATGGGTATGTGTGTGTGTCCATGGGGAAGTGACTATGGTGTGGGAGTATCTATCAGTCAGTGTCTGTGGTGTGTGTGTTGCTCCCTGTGCACTGGTGTGCAGTGGTCCATGGTGCATGCTCTGTGTCCATGGCACACCTGTCAGCCCGTCCATGGCCTGTGCAGCTGACACCCTTGCATGTCTGTGACCTGCATGGTCTGCTGACATGTCAGTGGCAGCTATCCATGCAGAGCTGCCACTGTACCTGTCACAATGCTGGGTTGCCTCCTGTCACTGGTGTGGTGCATGTCTGCCTTGGGTGACACTGTGGCCTCCACGGTTGTTGTCCCATCTCCATGCTGTGGCTTGTGTGTGTTGCAGGGGATGTGCACCAATGTCTGTGACTTGTGCTCCGGGCAAATGATGGTAGCGTACAGGTCCACAGTGCTTGTGCAGGGTGGCTGGCACTCCTGTGCCATGGAGGACTGCTGGTCGTGTGTACATGGTTTCCATGGGCCCACGCTGGGGGCTTGGTTGCCCCGCTACTGCGTCCCTGTGTTGTTGTGCCCTTGGGTATGGGTGGGTGTTTGTCCATCCACTGTGTTGCTTCCGGTGTGGTGCATGCTTCCATGAACCACGTCTGTGCTGGCTCTTGTGGCCAGTGCTGGGTAGCGGTGTGTCCTTGGGAGGGTGTGCAGGGTGCTGTACCACTGGTGGTGGGGTCCGGGGCATGCCCTGTCACGTGTGGGGTACCTCGTGTGCCGATGCATGGTTGGTCTCTCAGCTGTACCTCGGAGGAGCTGTGCGTGGTGGCACTGTGTATGCCATCGTTGCAACACTGTGTGCTGCCACCCACTGATGGGTGCTCATGGTGGGGATGCCTTGCATGGTTCTGTGGTGCACAGGGTTGCATTGTCACAGTGGGGGTGTTGGCATGCATGGGGTATCCTGCAATGGTGGATGCTGCTCCTGGGCAGGGTGTCTGGGGGTCATGGTGCAGGGTGTGCTCTGCATTGGTGGGATGGTGTGGCACGGGGTGGTCGGCCCTCCTTGTGTGCCGGTCTCAGCTTGCCAGGGGGTGTGATGGGGCACCATGGCCCAGCTGTGGGTTGTTTGCTTGTCTCCATGGGCCAGTAGTTATTCCAGCCCTCCCCCAGTTGTGCAGTGCATGGGGTGTGGGGGAGCAATGTCTGTTCTGCTGTGTGTTCCTCTGCCCATCTGTGGCATGGGTGGTGGGCCCCTGCATCACTGGTCATGCTGTTATATTGCTGCCCTGCTGCTGGGGGCATCCCTGGTTGCACTATGGCACCTCTGGACTGCTCAGCTGAACATCCCTTGTTGCGCTATGGTGCATCAGATCTGCTCAGCTTCCCCTCCCTCATTGCGCTATGGTGCAGGTGGTGCGATATTCAGTCATCGACTGTAGGCGCATCTTGGCTGGCTCAGTTTTTGAATATCACACCTCTTGCACATGGGCGCAATGGACTTGCGCTTGCTCCTGCTATTGTGCACTTTTTGGGCACAGTTTGAATATCTGGGCCAGTGAGTACAAAGAATGTATGCATAATACTGTCTCTCGGAGCACAAAAATGAGTAGTTGGAATACTAAATTGCTTATATCTCAGGAACCATAAGACATAGCAAAAAATTTTCAAAGTCATATGATTTATGACTTTCCTGGCGAGTTTTGTACTTAGCCTCTATTAGGGGGCTAAGCATTTTATTTATTTATTTATTTATTTAGTTTTTGTTGACCGGGTAAGTACACTAGACAAATCCTGCCTATTTTCAGGCACGACCCGGGGGGGGGGTACAGATGAATACTAACTGACCTTGGACCAGATTTAGTTGTTGGTGGTATTTTTAGTGAAAGAGGGAAATTTGGCCAGGACACTGGGGACATTCCCCTACTCTTTTTGATAAGTGCCATGGGATCTTTAACATTCACCTGAACTACCACCAAATCCAGGCAGATGGGACCTCGGTTTAGCGTCTCATCTGAAAGACGGCACCTCAGAAGTGCAGCACCCCTCTCATGCTGCACTACAGTGTCAGTACTGGGATATTAACCCAAGTGCCAGATGTGGGAACTGAACCCACAGCCCTCTGATCTCCCGGCCTCAGGGGTGAGTGTGCTACCTACTGAGCCAGTGACACTGACTTTTCCGATGAAAAGTCTGTATCTTGCACCGTTTCCGAGATACTGGCCCTGAAAGGCGCAGTGAACGCCGTAATGTTATCCTATGGGAAAAAAGCAGAAGTTCAGAGTGACATAACTTTGCCTCCCTGTAATATTGTTTCACCAAACCACTGAAAGGCACATCTGTGGGATGTTGGCTGTCTTCCCTGCAAATTTCAGCCCAAAAGACTGAACCATTATTTTGCAGCAGGGTGCCAAATGATTGCTGCAATGCATTGTATGCCCTAATGTTATCCTATGGGAAAAAGTGTCAAATTTGGAATAGTGTAACTTTGCCACCATGTAAGATTTTTTCAACAAAACACTGAAGAGCACATCTGTGGGATGTCAGCTGCGTTCCCTTCAAATTTCAGCCCAAAACTCCAAACCGTTCTTTTGCAACGAGGTGCCAAAGAATTGCTGTCATTTTCCCACAGCCTGGAAAAGTACTGTCGCAATTTGTGAAAGCTTTCACAAATTCATTCGACAGTTTCATAAGTGTGAAAGTACTTTGCTAAAGTACTTTTTCCAGAAATGTGAAAAACATGTCTTTGGGGTGTTTTACCCCAAAATAAAGACATGGCTAGCATCCTCAGGGTCCGACTAGGTGAATACAAAAAGAATTAAGTTGATAGAGGGTCCCAAATTTAAATGCCAAGCATTTTTCTGATCACCAACTGAAAACAAAATGGCAGATCTGTGACAGTAAAAGGGCCATTTGTGAAAGTAAAAACTGCATTTGCGACACTGTCGAACTTTGTGTTAACTTTTCCCATTGACGTATAATGGGAAATTGTTTTTTTAATAACTTTAGAACTGTTTAATATTGTTTCACAAAATCTTTGAAAGGCACATCGGGGAACCCGGCCGCATGTTCCCTGAAGATTTCGGACTGGTCGCGCAAACTGTGCAACCTGTAGGTGCCACCATAGAATTCAAAAAAAGCGTTAATGCACACACAGATCATGCTTAATAACTCCGCAGCTGTATATCCGACCAGTATGAAACTTTGCAGATCCCAAGATGTATGGGTCTTGATCATGTATTTCAAATTTCAGGCAAATCTATTTAACGTTTGCAAGGTTATTAAGGTGCAAAATATTTGGTTTAACATGTAAATGGCTCCTCAACCTAACTATGGTAGCACTACCATGCTACCATTTATATATATATTATATATATATATGTGTATATATGTATACACACACATATATATATATATATATATATATATATATATATATATATATATATATATAAAATCGTAGTAACGGTAGTGCTACCATAGTTAGGTTGAGGAGCCATTTACATATTAAACCCAAACTTTGCACCTTAATAACTTTGCAACTGCTTGACAGATTTGCCTGAAATCTGGAAAACATGATCAAGACCCATATACCTTGGCTTCTGCCAAGTTTTGTATCAGTCGTATATATGGCTGAGGAGTTATTAAGCATGATCTGTGCATGCATTGACGCTTTTTTGGAATTCTATGGTCACGCCTACAGGTCACACTGTTTGCGCGACTGGTCTGAAATCTTCAGGGAACATGTGGCCAGGGTCCCTGATGTGCCTTTTGAAGATTTCATGAAAAAATATTAAACGGTTCAAAAGTTATTCAAGAAACAATTTCCCATTTTAAGTCAATGGGAAAAGTTAACAAAAAGTTTGACAGTGTCTCAAATGCAGTTTTCACTTTTGCAAATGGCCCTTTTACTGTTGCAAATCCGCCATTTTGTTTTCAGTTGGTGATCAGAAAAATGCTTGGCATTTAAATTTGGGACCCTCTATCAATCTAATTCTTTTTGTATTCGGCTAGTCAGACCCCAAGGATGCTAGCCATGTCTTTATTTTGGGGTTAAACACCCCAGAAATATGTTTTTCACATTTCTGGAAAAAGTACTTTCACAAAGTACTTTTGCACTTGCGACACTGTTGAATGAATTTGTGAAAGCTTTCGCGAATTGTGACAGTACTTTTCTAGGCTGTGGGAAAATGGCAGCAATTCTTTGGCACCCCGCTGCAAAAGAACGGTTTGGAGTTTTGGGCTAAAATTTGAAGGGAACGCATCCAACATCCCACAGATGTGCCTTTCAGTGTTTTGTTGAAGAAATATTACATGGCAGCAACGTTACAGTACTCCAAAGTTGATGCTTTTTCCCATATGATAACATTACGGCGTACAACGCATTGCAGCAATTGATTGGTGCCCTGCTGCAAAATAATGGTTCAGTCTTTAGGGCTGAAATCTGCAGGGAAGACAGCCAACATCCCTCAGATGTGCTTTTCAGTTGTTTGGTGAAAAAATATTACAGGGAGGCAAAGTTATGGCACTCCGAACTTCTGTTTTTTCCCGTAGGATAACATTACAGCGTTTGCTGCGCCTTTCAGGGCCCGTATCTCAAAAAGGTGCGAGATATGGACTTTTTGTCAGAAAATGCTTAGCCCCCTAACAGGGGGTAAGTGCAAAACTAGCCAGGAAACTGATAATTTATATGACTTTAAAATGTTTTTTCTATGTCATACGGTTCTTGCGATATAAGCAATTTACTATTCCAAGTCCTCATTTTCTGTTCCGATAGTCATTATTTTGCATACATTCTTTGTACTCACTGTCTTTCTCTATGCAGCTTTTGGGGAAAACCAGCCTGTGTGCTTACATTACTGTTAACATTACCGTTTTCGCTTGTGGTTCCGTACCCGTTTCACTTACCATTCACGTCTATGCCACCATGTGCGTTATCTTTTGCGTTTTCCTATGGGTTACGCTTTGCATTGTTTTTAACATTTCGTCTACAGTACTGTTTCTCTTTCTGTTTCGCTTTGCATCACCATGCACATTACGATTTGCATTTGCATGCACAATGTTACTATGTGATAAGACATCACGTGGCGGGAGCACGGGGCCAGTGAGGAAATTTGATATTAGGGTTGAAACCCCCTTTGCACCCCTCCAGCCCACCCCCAACCAGAATTGGTGTGTGCATTGGGGTCATCAGTCCTAACTCTCACCCCATTCTTCTATTCCTCAGCTTCTTTCCACATGTGATGGGGTGAGAGTTAGGGCTGATGACCCCAACGCGCACCATGATTCTGGTTGGAGGGGTGGGCTGGAGGGGTGCAAAGGGGGTTTCAACCCTAACATCAAATTTCCTCGCTTTTGTCATTGTGGAACAACTCTAACTGATGCATTAAATGGAGTTTTTGCCTCTAATACATATATATAGCTATACACACACACACACACACACACACACACACTACCAGTGGCCTCACATGCCCTGGATGATGCCCACACCCCACACTAACAGAGGCAGCCCACAGCAGGTGTGGGTGGAACACAAGTATGCATGGGGCAGGCATAAGGCATACCTGCTGGGGTTGGGGTGGGATGTCAGCTGTAGGGTCACTGGGCTGTGCAGCACAGCCATCTAACATATAGGGACCTGGGCAGACAGGCTGGGCAAGGCAGCCCTTCTCAGCCATCATGGTTCCTGTTCCCATCTGTGTTGTTTCCACTCCCTGGTAACCCAGTGGCTCCCCACCCCCATAGCATGAATCCTGACCCCCATTACGTATATATCATGTCAGTATCCCTGGTAGTCTAGTGGAACCCCACCCCAGCACTATCCCAACCCCTGTTTGATATAATAATAACTCCATTTCTCTGGTAGTGTAGTGGTCCCCCCACTCACCAGCACGTATTCTGAGACCTGTTTGGCATAATAAGAACTCAGTTTCCCTGGTAGTCTTGTGGTCCCCCCAACCCCAAGCATGGTTCCCGACCCCAGTTTAAAAATAAAATAGCTCATATTCCCTGGTACTCTAGTGATCCCCCCTGCCCCAAGCACAGCTTCTGACCCCATTTAAAAATAAAATAGCTTATATTCCCTGGTAATCTAGTGCCCCCCCTGCAGTGACAACCTGCCCATTCAAATAGATTCTCAGAACAGAGCCAGTGACCAGCTCAATCGTCTTCTCACCACCATGTCCGGCCACTGACTGAGGTAGGAAGGAGCACTCCTGTTACAGAGATAATTTAACACATAATTCAGCACTACACTATCACATACTGTATATATTGTAACACAGAGTTTAGCACCACACTGTTACACTGATAATTTAACACATAGTTCAGCACCACACTATCGCAGAGATATTTTAATACATAGTTTAGCAACACACTACCACAGAGATAAATTAACACATAGATAATTAATTTAATAGTTATAATATTATAACAACACAACATTATATCATATCATATCATATCATACCATATCATGTCACATCACATCATATCACATCACATTACATCATATCATATCATATCTTATATCATATCATATCAAATCATATAATATACTATAGCATATTATATTATATTATATTATATTATATTATATTATATTATATTATATTATATTATATTATATTATATTATATTATATTATATTATTATATTATATTATATTATGTTATATTAATCAACACACTGCAACAGAGATCATTCCACACAGTTAAGCACAACACTGTAAAAGAGAGCGTTAAACTCACTATTAAGAACCACACTGCAACACAGATAATTTAACACATAATTAATTTACTAGTTATAATATTATAACACCCCACCATTATATTATATTATATTATATTATATTATATTATATTATATTATATTATATTATATTATATTATATTATATTATATTATATTATATTATATTATATCATGTTTTATCATATCATATCACATCACATTACATCATATCCTATCATATCCTATCAAATCATATTATATTATATATTACAGGAATAATTTCACACAGTTAAGCACAACACTGTTACAGAGAGCATTTAACTCATTGTTCAGAACCACACTACAAGAGAGCTAATTTAACCCATGTTTGAGATAATTTAACACACTATCACACTGTCGCAGAGCTATTTTAACAGTTTAACACTGCACTGTCACCAAGATAAATTAACATATAGTTAATTAATTTAATAGTTATATTATAACACCACACCATTATATTATATTATATTATATTATATTATATTATATTATATTATATTATATTATATTATATTATATTATATTATATTATATTATATTATATTATATATTATATTATATTATATTATATTATATTATATTACATTACATTATATTATGCACCACATTATGCACCACTCCGTAACAGGTATAATTTCACAAAGTTAAGTACAACACTGTAACAGAGAGCATTTAACTCATTGTTAAGTACCACACTACAACAGAGATAATTGAACCCATGTTTGAAATAATTTAACACATAAATTAGCAACACACTGTCACAGAGAGAATTTAACACACTAAGCAACACACTGTTACAGAGATAATTTAACACATTGTTCAGCACCACACTATCACATAAATATTTTAATACATAGTTTAGCACCACACTGTCACAGAGATAAAGTAACACCTAATTAATTTAATACACAATATTATAACACCACAAGACACCATTGTATTATATTATATTATATTATATTATATTATATTATATTATATTATATTATATTATATTATATTATATTATATTAATCACCACACCAATAATTTCACACAGTTAAGCACAACACTATTACAGAGAGTATTTAACTCATTGTTTAGAACCTCACTGCAACACAGACAATTTAACCCATATTTGACAAAACTTAACACATTAATTAGAGCCACACTGTTATAGAGATAATTTAACACATAGTTCAGCACCACACTATCACAGATATATTTTAAAACATAGTTTATCATCGCATTGTCACAGAGATAAATTGACACATAGTTAATTAATTTAATAGTTATAATATTATAACACCACACCACTATATTATATTATTATATCATGTTTTATTATGTCATATTTTATCACATTATATTACATCACATCATATCATATCAAATCATATTTCTTATTATATCATGTCATATCATATCATATTATATTAATCACCACATTGTAACAGAGATAATTTCACACAGTTAAGAACACTTTAACAGAGAACATTTAACTCATTGTTTAGAACCACACTGCAACAGAGACAATTTAACCCATGTAGGAGACAATTTAACACATAAATTAGCAGCACACTGTCACAGAGATAATTTAACACATATTATATTATATTATATTATATTATATTATATTATATTATATTATATTATATTATATTATATTATATTATATTATATTATATTATATTATATACCACACAGGGATAACAGGAACAATTTCACACAGTTAAGCACAACACTGTTACAGAGAGCATTGAACTCATTGTTTAGACATTTTAACCAATGTTTGAGATAATTTAACACATAAATCAGCAACACACTATCACAGAGATAAATTAACACATAGTTAATTTATTAGTTATAATATTAAAACACCACATCATGGTATGATATGATATGATATGATATGATATGATATGATATGATATGATATGATATGATATGATATGATATGATATGATATGATATGATATGATATTAATAACCACTCTGTAACAGGGATAATTTCACAAAGTTAAGTACAACACTGTAAAAGAGAGCATTTAACTCATTGTTTAGAACCACACTACAAGAGAGACAATTTAACCAATGTTTGAGATAATGTAACACATAGATTAGCAGCATGCCATCACAGAGCTAATGTAATATATTTAATCACCCCACTGTTACAGAGATAATTTAACACATAGTTCAGCACCACACTATTGCAGAGCTATTTTAACACTTAGTTAATTAATAATTATAATATTAGAACACCACACCATTATATTCATGTCATATCATATCGCATCACATCACATCACATCATATATTATCATATCTTATCATATCATGATATTATATTATATTATATTATATTATATTATATTATATTATATTATATTAATTACCACACTGTAACAGAGATAATTTTACTTAGGTAAGCACAACACTGTAACAGAGAGTATGTAACTCATTGTTTAGAACCACACTCCAACAGAGACAATTTAACCCATGTTTGAGAAAATTTAACACATTAATTAGTGCCACACTGTTTCAGATATAAAGTAAAACATTTAAGTACCAAACTGTTACAGAGATAATTTAACACATATTTCAGCACCACATTATTGCAGAGATATTTTAAGACATAGCTAGCACTACACTGTCACAGAGTAAATTAACACATAGTTAATTAATTTAATAGTTATAATGTTATAACACCACACCATTATATTATGTTATGTTATTTCATGTCTTGTCATATCATATCATATTTCATTTCATATCATATCATATCATATCATATCATATCATATCATATCATATCATATAATTTCATATCATATACTGTATCACATCTCATCTTATTTTATCTCATTTTACCATATGATATACTATAATTGTATTGTATTATATTATATTATCAATAGAATAATAGATAGATGAGGGTGTATAACTAGGCAGTAATACCATCGAGAGGTTTTGGGGACTTGGAACCTTGAGATCAAAGCTTGAGATTTTTTCAAAGTCCCCAAAACCTCGAGATGATCTCACTGCCATGAAATACACCCTCATCTATTTTTTATCTTTTGTAATGTATGGATCCATTTACAAATTCTGCATCATTTTGTGTTGGGCTTCCAACTGTGTGCTGACTGGTGGAAGATTCTCTCCCTCGCTCACTTGCTCATCCCTCCTTTTCATGAATATGTTGGATTTTTATTTGGCATTTTCTTTTGCGAGGCAGTGAGTCCTACCTTTTGTTTTTGGCACCCTTCAGTGAATGGAGAATGAAGCAGGTGTTTTAAAAAACTGAAGAGCACGTCTGACCATCCTCTAATGAGGGTAAACAGCCACCATGTTTTACAAGTTGCTCTTCCTGCCTCATAGAGGAAAGCTACCAATAAAAATGCACGCTGCCACTTCAGATGTGCAGGAAGAAATGTGGCATCTTGGTAACTTGGTCTGTGTGAAAGGTAGACTGGCACATGCACTGTGGGATTTTAGTGATAATACTATCGTTCATCAGAATGTTAGTATTATTAAGAGTGAAGTATAGTATTATTGGGAGTGGAGTGTTGTATTATGGGGAGCTGCTATGTATTACAAGGATATTTTTGAATAGTTTTCAGGGGTATTATTTTGATAATCCACATATGACATTATATTATATTATATTATATTATATTATATTATATTATATTATATTATATTATATTATATTATATTATATTATATTATATTATATTATATTATATTTTTCACCCCTCCATAACAGGGATAATTTCACACAACTGTCATAGCACAACAGTCTAACAGAGAGCATTTAACTCATTGTTAAGAACCACACTACAGGAAAGAAAATTCAACCCATGTTTGAGACAATTTAACAGTTAAGCTCCACACAGTCACAGAGACGAATTAACACAAACGGTTCATTAATTTAATAGTTATAATAATCTATCACCATGATATTATATTATATTATATTATATATATATATATTATATTATATTATATTATATTATATTATATCATCTCATATCACGTCACATCATATCAAATCATACAATTTCTAGTATATTATATTATATTATATTATATTATATTATATTATATTATATTATATTATATTATATTATATTATATTATATTATATTATATTATATTATATTATATTATATTATATATCACCACACTGTAACAGAGATCATTTAAAACAGTCAAGCACAACACTGTAAAAGACAACATTTAACTCGTTGTTTAGAACCACACTGCAACACAGACAATTAAACCTGTTTGAGAAAACTTAACACATTAATTAGCGCCACAGTGTAACATAGATAATTTGACACATAGTTCAGCACCACACTATAACAGACATATTTTATCACACAGTTTAGCACCCCACTGTTACAGATATAATCGAATACCTAGCTCAGCACCACACCATCGCAGAGATATTTTGACACATAGTTTAGCACCACACTGCCACAGAGATAAATTAACAACCAGATAATTAATTTCTTATAGTTATACTACTATAACACCACACCATTATATTATATTATATTATATTATATTATATTATATTATATTATATTATATTATATTATATTATATATATAATTGTATATTATACACCATCATATCATATCATATCATATCATATCATATCATATCATATCATATCATATCATATCACCACTCTGTAATGGATAATTTCACAGACTTAAGCAAAACACTGTAACAGACAGTATTTAACTCATTGTTTAGACTCTCACTAGAAGAATACAAATTAACCCATGTCTGAGATAATTTAACACATAGTTCAGCAACACACTCACAGAGATAAAATAACACATAGTAATTAATTTCATACTCATAATATTATAACACCATACCATTCTATCCATATTATATCAAATAATTTCATATAATTTTATATCATATATCATATATCATATCATATCATATAGCACATAACATAACATGAAAGCATATGACATCATATTATATCATATTATATATTATACTTTTTTATATTACATTATATTATATTACATTATTATATTACACTGTTATACTATATTATATTACATTATATTATATTATTCTAAATTAATCATCAATCTTTAATAGGTATAATTTCAAACAGTTAAGCACAACTGTGTAAGAGAGAGCAGTTGATTAATTTAATAGTTATAATTATAATAATCCACACCGTTATATAATAAAATATTATATTACATAATATTATATTTTATTACATTATTGTATTGCATTATATAATATTATGCTATATTATATTATGTTATGTAATGTTATGTTATGTTATGTTACATTATATTATGTTATGTTACTCACCACTTCGTTACAGGTATAATTTCACACAGTTAAGCACACTATAAAACAGAGCATTTAACTCATTGTTTAGAACCACACTAAAACAGAGACAATTTAATCCATGTTTTAGATTATTTAACAGACAGCTTAGCATCACACTCTCACAGAGATAAATTAACAAATAATTCATTAATTTAATAGTTATACTATTATAACACCACACCCCTATATTATATTATATTATAGTGTATTATATTACATTCTATCATATTATATTATATTATATCACCACTCTGTAAATAGGTTAATTTCACAAAGATAAGCACACCGTAGCAAAGAGCATTGCACTTAATGTTTAGAACCACCACTGCAACAGACACAATTTAACCCTGTTACAGAGATAATTTAACACATAGTTCAGCACCACACTATCGCAAAGATATTTGAACAGTTTAACACCACACTGTCACAGAGATAAATTAACACATATTTAATTTAATAGTTATAATATTATAAAACTACACCATTACATTGCATTAAATTTATTATATTATATTATATTATATTATATTATATTATATTATATTATATTATATTATATTATATTATATTATATTATATTATATTATATTATATTATATTATATCACCACTCCGTAATGGATAACTTCACACAGTTTAGGCACAGCATTCTAATAGAGATCATTTAAATCATTGTTTAGAACCACACTACAGGAGAGACAATTTTTCCAATGTTTGAGATCATTTAACTCCTTAATTAGTGCCACACTGTCAGACAGAAACTGTAACACCTTTAAGTAGCACACTGTTACAGAGATAATTTAACACATAGTTCAGCATCATAGTATCACACAGATATGTTAACACATAGTTAAGCACCACATTGTCATAGAGACAGAGTAACATGTAGTTAATTAATTTAATAGTACATTACACCATTATAATATAATATATTATATCATATCTTATCTCATCATTTCATATATCATGAATATAGAATAGAATAGAATAGAATAGAATAGAATAGAATAGAATAGAATAGAATAGAATAGAATATGATATAGAGTGTTGTGGTGTTATAATATTGTAACTATTAAATTAATTAACTATGGGTTAATTTATTTTCTGAGACAGTGTGGTGCTAAACTATGTCTTTAATCATCTCAAACATGGATTAAATTGTTTCTGTTGTAGTGTGTTTCATAGCACATCTTACTATATGTTATTATATCATATTATATCATATCATGTCATATATTATATTATTATGTTATATTGTATTGTATTATATTATATTATATTATATTATATTATATTATATTATATTATATTATATTATATTATATTATATTATATTATATTATATTATATTATATTATATCACCACTCCTTAATGGATTATTTCACACTGTTAGGCACAACATTGTAAAAAAGAGCCACACTACAAGAGAGAGACAATTTAACCATTGTTTGAGAAAATTTAACACTGAGATTAGCACCACACTGAGAAAGAGATAATGAAACACGTTACAGAGATAATTTGTCACATAGTTAATTTAATAGTTATAATAACACCACACCATTATATCATATAATCATGTCATATCACATGACATAACATATCACATCATGTCATATCATATCAGTTACCACACTGTCACAGAGATAAAATAACACATAGTTACTTAAATGAATACTTATAATATTATAACACCACACCATTATATTATATTCTGTATATTGCATTATATTATATTATATTAATGATATAATATTATATTGTATTATACTAAATTGTATTATATTATATTGATCACCACTCTGTAACAGGTAAAATTTCACACAGTTAAGCAGAGCAATGTAACAGAGAGCATCTTACTCATTGTTTAGGAACACACTAAACTAGAGATAATTTATCTCATGTTTGACATGATTGTATACATAGTTTAGCTCTACACTGTCAGAAAGATAACACATAATTTATTAATTTGATAATTATAATATTGTAACACCAGACCCCCATGTTATATGATAGCATATTGTATTATATTATATTGTATTATATTATAACATATCATATAATTTCATATCATAGCAAGCATATCAGATCATATCATACTATGCTATATTATATTGTTATGTTGTGTCATTGATATATTATGTTATAATATATATTATGTTATATATTATGTTATGTTAATCAACATGACATAAAAAAGATAATTTCAAACATTTAAGCACAACACTGAAAGAGAGTGCATTTAACTCATTGTTTAGAATCACACTGCAACAGAAACATTTTAACCCATGTTTTAGATAATTTAACACATTAATTAGTGCCACACTGTCAGAGAGATAATTTCTCATATAGTTTAGCACCTCCATGTCACAGAGGTATTTTTAAACACAGTTTAGCAGCACACTATTAAAGAAACATTTATCATTCTTGATACATTGATCATTCTTTTGGCTTTTGACTTAACTACTAGGTACCTATCTGCAAGTGACTGGGTGCAACTGACAAGCTACAACAAGGATAAATGGGCATATCATCCTCTATTACTAACAATCTCCTTGCTCTGGGTCCCTAGACACCTGCACTGGTCCAAGCCACATAAGCCTCAGAAGTGTAATTCTATTGACTACAAAGTACAGCAACCGTCTCTTAAACTCCTCCTCCTCCTCCTCTTGATATCAGGAAGTGTCCACTCAAATTCTGGCCCTGCCTCCTACAGTACAACAAAGCCTGCCAAAATGGAGGGGGGGGCTCAAAATTGCTACCTTAAACATCTGCAGTCTCCTTCCAAAACTGGCCTCCCTTCAAATTTTTGCCAGCCAACACAACCCGGATATCTTTGCCATCGTCAAAACTTGGCTGACACCTAATACTCCGGATCATGCCATCTCTATACAGGGCTACAAGATATTCAGGCTGGATAGGACCTCAAAAAGGGGTGGTGGGTGTGCAATCTACATAAAGGACTACCTCACCTGTCTCCCTGGTTCTTACCCCACCACAGAAACCTCAGTGCAACTTCTCCCTATCAAGATACTACTTGGTGCCCAAAACAAAGTCCTCATGATTGCTGCTAAAAGATCCCACTAAAAGATCCTGATTCTGGCCTGCAGGCTGTCCTCGAGTTCGTAAGTACACAACCTTCTGACATTGAACTCCTTCTCCTTGGGGACTTTAATATAAATTGGCTTGCTCCTGATGCAGGGTCAAACAGCAGCAAATTTAACACAAGTGGCAAACTCCCCTACCAGGAAAATCTGCAAATCAGGGACCAGCACCCTCATTGACTGGATCCTTACCAGCCACCCTACCCGTATAACTAATGTAAGTGTTCTCCCTGACTCGCTCAGTGATCACTCTCCAATAATATGTACCTGGACAAATAAGTTTCGTAAGCCACCTCCAAAAACCATCTATAGCCGAGTCCTACCTTATGGCAACCTTACTCATCTCAAGACCTGTCTTAGGCAGATAGACTGGTCCTTGATTTACAAAACTCAAGATGTTGACCTAGCCCTTGATTACTTTATTACTACTTTCAACACTGCCTGTGACACCTATGCACCAGTAAAAAAGTTCAAAATCAAAGCACACAAATCCCTGGCTCACGGCAAAGCTATTGGCACAACTCAAAAGTAGGGATCACCTCTGGGCCACTGCAAGAGCTACTGGCACTCTATCAGACATTAAAAAGTATAAACAGGCTCGCAACCACTGTACTAAACAGATCTGCTTGATGAAGAGCTCCTACTTCAAGAATGCCCTCTCCAACTCCTGGGGCAAAGGGAAATCCTTCTGGGACAACATAAAGAATATCATGGGTCAGCAGTCCAAATCCTCTCCTACAATAATGAATGTGATGGAACTCTACATTAGACCCAGAGATCATTGCAAACACCCTAAATGATACCTTCACGGACCTTAGTGGTGTCCTCTCATCTGATTTCTTCACTGATGCTGACCCTCCAATTTTTACTTCTACTACTGCCTCTCCAACCAAACCACCCTTCCATTTCAAACTAGTAAAGGCACAGGAAGTCTATAAATATGTAAAGAAGGCCATTTCTAAGTCCCAAGCAAGCAGTGACACTATTGACCTTACACTTCTGTCCCTCACTCTGGAGGAAGTACTGCTCCCCCTCACAAACATTTTCAATCTCTCCCTCTGCTACAGCCAATTCCCTAGGAAACAGAAGGCAGCAGTTGTCACTCCGGTGCACAAAAGTGGTGATAAGTCACTGCCTGGTAACTATCGCCTGATATCAATACTACCACCTCTCTCTAAGGCCCTTGAATGCTTGGTGGCGGACCAACTTTCAGACTACCTGGAAAAGCACAACATCCTATGCACTCAGCAGCATGGATTTAGGAAAGGGCACAGCACATCGACTGCCCTACTTGAATTCTCAGGAGCAATCCACAATGCCATGGACAAAGGAAACCCAACTGGAGCAGTCTACATTGACTTAACCAAGGCATTTGATACAGTTCACCATGGCCTACTTATCAAACAACTTCTATCCCAAGGGCTCTCGCAGGGTCCAGGTGACTGGGTAGAAAATTACCTTGCTCAGCGCTCTCAATCTGTAAAAGTAGCTGGAGTTCTCTCAGACTCAAAACTGGTTTGCTCAGGAGTTCCCCAGGGATCCATCCTGGGCCCCCTCCTTTTCAGTCTTTTCCTAAACCCTCCCCAAATCCTGCCCGAACAAATAATCCTCTATGCCGATGATGCCGTGATTCTTGCCACTCATAAAGATCCAAACCTCTTATGCCTCAACCTTCAGCATGCTTTTTCCAAAGTTGAGATCTGGTTCCTTGAACATAAGCTGGTTCTAAACCACAAAAAAAATAAATCCATGCTCTTCTCTAACTCACAAAACAAGAAACGGCAAGTCCCACTCACCATTAATACATACCTTGGAAATACCCTTGAACAAGTGCCAATTTTCAAATATCTTGGAATCAACTTTGATCAAGGCCTAACCTTTGCAACTCATACAGCAAAAACTATTAATCAGTGAATTGGGATTCTGTATCAGAACCGACAGCTTCTTACCCATTCTGCACTGAGGATTGCCATCCAATCATCTATCATCTCAGTCGTTGACTATGGCTTAGTTATATACAGATCTGCCACTACTACAGCACTTAGTCGCATTACAACATTCCTAAATAAGGCCTGTCGGCTGCTCACTGGTGCACATCGACGTACCCACACATGTGAACTCTATGCTGACTCAGGTTGGTTGCAACTCTCAAACCGGATAAAGTACCTTACCTGCCTGATGGTGAAAAATCCACTCTGGGCCTCACTCCACCCTGTATCCAAGACCTGTTATGCCCAAGCGCTAGCACCCATTTTACCAGAAGATCAGAACACCAACCTCTCCAAGTACCCCGATGCCGGACTTCTCAGGGACAAAGATCATTTGCCTATCGTGCCCCCAGCTGGCTAAATGCCCTCAGCACTCATATTACTGCCTCCACCTCGCTAGGTATTTTCAAATCAAGGCTTTTCTCTCACCTTGCCACCTCCGGCTTCTGTGACTGCCCTGATTAAACCTCCTATTTTCTCACTACCCACCCTGTTCCATTATTTGACAAAGACATGTTTGGGAAACCTTTTCTACTGCTATTGTCTGCTCCCCACACCATTCACTTACCCTCTCTGTTCTGGAATTTTTCCCTATTTGTTTCTCCTTATCTGGCATGACCTCTTTCTTGTAATAATAATGTGATTATTGATATCTCATGTCCTTTTGCACAAGTGATATGTATTTGTATATGTTTTCTTGGTCTTGACACAACACAAATTGTTGTGTTATCTATGTAACCTTTTCTACTGTACCTAATTGATGTGAAACCTTTGTAAAAGAGCCTCTGGCTCAAAGGTAGTAATTCCTAGAACAATAAACTAAACTAAACTAAACTAAGATAGTTTAGCATGGCACTCTCACAGTGATAATTTAACACATATTTTAGCATTCACTGTCACAGAGCTAACACAGAGTTTTAGTGCTGCACTGTCACAGAGATAATTAAACACATAGTTTAGCACCACATTCTCTGAGTTAAATTTGCACAAAGAGACATTTTAACACCACTTTCTTTGCACTTTCACAGTGATAATTTAACACATTTAAGCATCAGCTGTTACAAAGATAGTTTAACATATTCCCTCAGGACCTCACTATTGTGGATATATTTTAAAACATAGTTTAGCACCAAATTTTCATAGAAAAACTCAGATAATTAATTTAATAGTTATAATAGTATAATACCACATTATATATTATAGTATATTACATTTTATTATTTCATATTATGTTATGATATGTAATTTCTAAAAGAAACAATTGAAGCATCACACTCTCACAATGATAATTTAACACATGCACTGCAGTGTGGCAGAGATAATGTAATGTAAGATGATTTAACATAGAGTTTAACACCACACTCTCAGAGTTAATTTAACACAGAATTTTGTGCCACACTGTAAAAGATACAAATTAAGATAGTTTATCATCACAATCTCACAAGGATCTTGTACTAGTCATTTCAGCACCACACTTTGAGATAAATTAACAAATAAAGTCATTTAATAGTTGTAATACTATAACACTACACCAGTATATTATATTATAAACTGAGGATTGTAACTAGAGGAATCTGATTGGCTGAGATATTTTTGAAGCTACATCATCAAGGCTTCAGAAAACCTCCAGCCACCAGCCTTCCAACTGCCCACAACTTGCTCCACATGCCTTCCATCGCATTCCCCACACAAATGCTTCAGCTTCTCATATGGACCCCCCCTGGTTTCAAAGATGTAACCATCAACAAAACGTCACCGCAGCAGCAAGGATTTCAGCATTTCTGTGACACACTTAAAAACATTTTTTTCTCCTTTCTTTGGGAAAACACAACCTGTTGAGTTTCAGCACTGCTGCTTTTAAAATGCCATCACCCATTTCAACTGCCACACAATGCCAATTCTATTCCTGATTTTTAAAACATAAAAAAGCAAAACAGACAAGAAAGAAACTTCACACACATTTAAATGAACTGCCAGCAAGTGCCTTCCACTTCATTGTAATGCACTGACACCCAATGATGATAAGATACTTCCCGCAACTTATCCACGTCGGTACTGCATACAACTTGGTATATCTTGGGATATCATCACTTCTCCGATCATTGGATGCACTCAGCCTGTAGCCTCATGACCAACCACCCAAGGCATGACAAAATCCCATGATATACCACACCCTGTCATGCCTTATTGCTTTATTATATTATGTTTTATTATGATATGTTCAATGTTATGATCTATTATATTATATTAATCACCACACTATTACAGAGATAATGTAACACAAACTTTAAAACTATTAAATTATGCATCTCTGTGACAGTGTAGTGCTTAAATGTGTTACATTATCTTTGCGACAGTGTGGCACTAATTGATGCGTTAAATTTTCTCAAACAAGAGTTAAATTGTCTCTGTTGCAGCATGGTTCTAAACAATGAGTTAAATGTTCTCAGTAACAGCGTTGTGCTTACTGTGTGAAATTATCACTGTTACAGTTTGGTGGTTAGTATACTGTCATATGATATAATAGGATATAATATAATATAAGATAATAGAATATAATATACTATAATATAATATAAATGATATGATATGATATAATCATGCGCTCTTATAATATTATAACTATTACATTACTTAACTATGTGTTAATTTAACTCCGCGAGACTGTGGTGCTAATCTCTGAGAAAAAAATTATCTCAAACAAATAGGATCTCTTGTAGTGTGGTTCTAAACAATCAGTTAAAAGCTCTCTGTTTCAATGTTGTGCTTAACTGTGAGAAATTATCCTTTACCGAGTGGTGAATAATATAATATAATATAATATAATATAATATAATATAATATAATATAATATAATATAATATAATATAATATAATATAATATAATATAATATAATATAATATAATGAAATGTAATGTAATTTAAGCTAATGTGGTATGATATGATATGTTATGATATGATAATATAATGGTGTGGTGTTATAATATTATAACTATTAATTAACTATCTGTTAAGTTATCTTTATGACACTATGATGCTAATTTATGTGTTAAATTATCTCAAACATGGGTGAAATTTTTTTTTTTGCAGTGTGGTTAATAACTATGAATTCAATGTTCTATGTTACAGTGTTGTGTTTAAATAGTGTGAAATATTCCCTGTTACAGAGTGCTAATTAATATAATATGATATGATATAATATGATAGAACAAAATAGAATACAATATAAAATAAAAAAAATAATGTAATATAATGGTGTAGTGTTATAATATTATAGCTATTAAATTAATTATGTGTTGCTTTATCTCTGTGACAGTGTGGTGCTTAAATGTGTTACATTATCTCTGTGACAGTTTGGTGCTAACTTTTGTTTTAAATTATCACAACCATGGGATAAATTGTCTCTGTTGCAGTGTGGTTCTAAACAATGGGTTAAAATGCTCACTGTTACAGTGTTGAGCTTAACTCTGTGAAAATATCCCTGTTATGGAGTGGTGAATAATAAAATACAATATAATATTGATGTGGTGGTGTAATATTATAACTATTAAATTAACTATTATATTTATCTCTATGACATTGTGGTGCTAAACTATGTGCAAAGTCATCTCAAAAACAGGTTAAATTGTCTGTGTTGTAGTGTGGTTCTAAACAATGAGTTTCATGCTCTCTTTTGAAGTGCCGTGCTTAACTGTATGAAATTATACCTGTTACAATGTTGTGATTATTGTAATATAATATAATAGTTATTATTTATGTTATTAACATAGCATAACATAATATAATATATGATATGATGTGATCTGATGTGATATCATATCATATAATGTTGTGGTGTAATAATATTATAACTATTAAATTAATTAATTGTGTGTACATTTTTCTCTGTGACAGTGGCATTTAACACATTAATTAGTGCCACACTATCGCAAAGATATCTTGACACATAGTTTAGCACCTCACTGTCACAGAGATAAATTAACACATAGTTAATTAATGTAATAGTTATAATATTATAACACCACATCATTATATTATATTATATTATATTATATTATATTATATTATATTATATTATATTATATTGTATTGTATTGTATTGTATTGTATTATATTATATTATATTATATTATATATTATAATATATTATGTGTTAATTTATCTATGTGACAGTGTTGTGATAAACTATGTGTAAAAATATCTCTGTGATAGTGTGGTACTGAACTATCTGTTACATTATCTCTGTAACAGTGTGGTGTTTAAGTGTGTTACCTTTTCTCTGTGCCAGTGTGGCACTAATTAATGTGTCAAATTATCTCAAAAAATGGCTAAGTTGTCTCTCTTGTAGTGTGGCTCTAAACAATGAGTTATATGCTCTTTTTCACAATGTTGTGCTTAACTGTCTGAAATTATCCATTACAGAGTGGTGATTAATATAATATAATATAATATAATATAATATAATATAATATAATATAATATAATATAATTAATATAATATAATATAATGTAATATATAGAGAATAACTGATAGATTTGCATATATTACTAGGGACTAATAGCATCAAGAGTTTCTGGACACATGAATCTTGAGAGCCAAGCTTGAGGGTTCCAATGTGTCCAGACACCTGAGATATCAGTACTCCCTGGTAATGGACACAAAAACCTATTAGTTATTTTATTTAATAGATGGATGCGATGTGTCTTCTAGTGGGCGGTCAACCTTTTCAGTGAATTGACTTTGTACTGGTCAACCACCACACTGTTCTACAGTATGCACTGATAGCTGTGTGCTTACTCATGAAGGTTCCTGCCCCCTGACTGTGATTTTTCATTACAGAGATCCTACCTGCTTTTCAGGACTGGAACGGCAGGATCAATCAGATAATTCTCTTTGCTTAGGGTAAAACATGAAATACAAATCGAGAAGCGCAATGACCAAGTTCGCTCTCGCTAAGCGAGAGAAGTGCTGCCATGTTGTTTAAACTGTTCTGCCTGCTCGCACAGGAAAAACTTCCAATGAGGAGGCACTCTTAGGACGTTGGGGCAGGCGGTATCTTTTCAGAAGCTTGAAACGATACTATTATCAGCACAAAAGTATTGTATTACCAGTGATTGACAATACTATTACCAATGATTGACAATACTATTATCACTGAACCTTTGAGGGTATTGCTGGATTTGTTTTGTATGCTTTACACACCTATTAAATTGAAGAGCCATATATTAAAATATAATATAATTATATAATATAATATAATAAAATATCATATAATATGATATGATATATGTTGTGATGTGATGTGTTATGATATAATATGATATAAGATAATATAATATAATATAATGGTGTGGTGTTATAATATTGTAAGTATTAAATTAATGAACTATTAATTATCTCTGTGACAGTGTGGTGCTAAATGCAGTAAAAATATATCTGCAATAGTGTGATGCTGAACTATGTGTTAAAATATCTCTGTGAATGTGTGGTGCTAGCTAATGTTTTACATTTTCTCAAACATGGGTTAAATTGTCTCTGTTGCAGTGTGGTTAAAAAAATGAGTTAAATGCTCTCAGTTACAGTGTTTTGCTTAACTGTGTGAAATTATCTCTGTTACGGTGTGATGATTAATATATTGTAAAATAATATAATATAATACAATACAATACAATATGATATGATTTAGTGTGTGGTGATATAACATTATAAATATTAAATTAATTACCCATTTGTTAATTTATCTCTGTGACAGAGTGGTGCTTAACTATGTGTAAAATCATCTCAAACATGGGTTGGATCATCTCTGTTGTAGTGAGGTTCTTAACAGTGAGTTAAATCTTCTCCATTACAGTGTTGTGCTTATCTTTGTTACAGAGCGGTGTATAATATAATATAATATAATATAATATAATATAATATAATATAATATAATATAATATAATATAATATAATATAATATAATATAATATAATATAATATAATATAATATAATGGTGTGGTGTTTAAATAGTATGGGCTGGATATTCAAACTGCACCATTCTGAGGTGCAAGCCCTTGCGCTGCGCAAAATAGTTGCGCAGGGGTTTGGCCCAGGTGATATTCAAAGGAGTTGCGCTATTGAGCAACTCCTTTGAATATCACCCCCCAGCCACAGCCACTGTGCATGGCACAGTGAAACTTGCACCACCACAAATTGTCAGAGTGGAGCATTCAAGTTGCGGTGGCCAAGTACCATTGCGCCATGTGCAAAATCACGATATTTAAAAGGTGACATGCAAATGGGGCCATAATTCATGCAAGGTGCAGGGGGGGCCAGTTGCATCTGATTATGGCCCCATTTGCATGCCATTAGCATGTAGGTGCACCGATCCCCGAGGACTTGCGCCTGGCCGCCCTGCCAGGCAGCAGCTGTCGGGGACCGACGCACCCTGCAGCCCGATCGCGGGCAGCAATGTGGCTCCCCCACCTCCTCCCGTACATCTCCCTGGTGGTCCAGTGGACCGTAATGCCCAATCACGGGCAGAATGTAAAATGAACCCCGAACATGTTCCTAGTGCCCGATCGCGGGCAGTAAGTAAAGTGCCCCCGAACATCTCCCTGGTGGTCCAGTGGACCATGAATGATCGTCGTGGCAGAATGTAAAATGAACCCCCGAACATCTCCCTGGTGGTTCAGTGGACGTAATACTGATACATGAGCAGAATGTGAATTGACACCCCCCACCCAAACATCTCCCTGGTAGCAGTGTCCCCACCCCACCCACTCCATGAAGCCCCACCACCCTGCTCCCCGGCAGCCGGGCGGGTGGCAGCATCCCACCCACCCGCCGCCCGCCACCTGCCGATCGATTGTCTCGGTAGTGGTGCAGAGCAAGAACTCATGGCGTGCAGCTACCGAGTATGACTGTCCAGATTTGTGAATGAATCATTCACAAATCTGGACTGTCATGTACGGTAAGGGCTGCACGTCCATTGGCTCTTGCTCTGCACCAATGGGCGTGCAGCCCTACCGGGCAGTCAGTCGGTGGGCGGCGGGGCGGCAGGTGGATGGGATGCTGCCACGCCGCCGCCGGGGAGCGGGTGGTGGGGCTTCAGGTGGGTGGTGGGTGGGGGACACTAGCCACCAGGGAGATGTTTGGGCAGGGGTGTCAATTCACATTCTGCCCACGATCGGGCATTACGGTCCACTGGACCACCAGGGAGATGTTTGGGGGTTCATTTACATTCTGCCCGCGATCGGGCATTACGGTCCACTGGACCACCAGGGAGATGTTTGGGGTTCATTTTACATTCTGCCCGCGATCGGGCATTTCGGTCCACTGGACCACCAGGGATGTGAACAGGAGGGGAGCCACATTGATGCCAGCGATTGGTCTGGTGGGGAGTACACTATGCCCATGATCAGGCTGGGGGCACAGGGACTGAGTTAGCTAGCTACAGGTGGCAGTTGCTGTGTTGCACCCTGCAATACAGCAGCTCACCTGTGGGTGGCCCTCACTTAAGCCTTTTTGGCTCAAGGTCCTGCAGGCTCAGGTTGGGGTTCCCTCTGCCCTGCACAGCCCGGCTGAATATCGGGCTGTGCAGTTTATGCATGGTTCCCCTCTCCTGCATGCATTCATTTGCATTGCGCTGTTGCTCAGCCTGTTTTCAGTGGTGCAACTGCCTCCTGCTGAATATCACAGAATGGCACAATGTAGGACTTGAGCATGCGCAACCCTGTTGTGCATGGCGCAACCCTTTTGAATATCTGGCCCTATAACTATTAAATTTATTAACTATATGCTACTTTATCTCTGTGACAGCATGGTGCTAAAGTATGTGTTAAAATTAGTCTGCGATAGTGTGGTGCAGAACTATGTGTTAAATTATCTCTGTGACAGTTTGTTGATTAAACGTGTTACATTATATCTGTAACAGCATGGTGCTAATACATAACATAACATAACATATAACGTAACGTAACGTAACGTAACGTAACGTAATGTAATATAATATAATGAGGTAGTGTTATAATATAACTATTAAATTAATTAACTATGTGTAACTTTATCTCTGTGACAGCATGGTTCTAAAGTTTGTTTTAAAATATCTCTGCAATAGTTTAATGCTGAACTCTGTGTTACATGTCATGTCATGTCACATCACGTCATGTCATGTCATATCATACATCATATCATACTATATTACATTATTTTATATAACATTATGTTATATCTAAGTATCTCTGTAACAGTGTGATGATTAAATGTGTTATATTATCTCTGTAACATTGTGGAGCTAATCTTTGTTATAAATTATCTCAAACATGGCTTAAATAGTTTCCGTTGCAATGTGGTTCGAAACAATGGGTTAAATACTCTCTTTTTCAGTGTTGTGCTTAACTTTGTGAAATTATCTGTGCTACAGTGTGGTGATTAATATAACACAACATAATATATAATAACATAAGAAAACATAACAGAACATATCATAACATAACATAACACAACGTAACGTAACAAAACATAACATAACATAGCATCACATAACAAAATATAATATAATATAATATATCATATAATATGATGTGAATTGATGTGATGTGATATGATATGATATAATATAATGGTGTGGTGTTATAATATAACAATTCAAATCAATTAAACTATATGTTAATTTATCTCTGTGACTGGTAGTGTTAAAATAAGTGTTAACATTTCTCTGTGATAGTGTGGTGGTAATGTGATAGTATGTGTTAAATTATCTCAAATATGGGTTAAATTGTCTCTCTTGTAGTGCGGTTCTGAAGAATGAGTTAAATGCTCTCTCTAACAGTGTTGTGCTTTACTGTGTGAAATTATTCCTGTAACAGTGTGGTGATTAATATAATATAATATAATATAATATAATATAATATAATATAATATAATATAATATAATATAATATAATATAATATAATATAATATAATATAATATAATATAATATGATATGATATGGTATGATATGATATGATGTGATGTGATGTGATTTGATATGATATGAGAAACTATGATATAATATAATATAATATAATACAATACAATACAATAACATGATATGATGTGATGTGATGTGACATGATATGAAATGAATTATGTGATATGATATAATATATTATATTATAGTATAATATAGTATAAAACAATGGTGTGGTGTTATGTAAACAATAACACATGAGTGTGGGTTACGTGCTGATAAAACCGCTGAGGAGTGTACTAAGGCACGGGGCGCTTGTGCCGAGTGCCTTATGCCACTAGGCGTGCTCTTATCAGCACGTAACCCACACCTCGGAGTGTGTTATTGCGCTTATAAAATGGGCCCTTTGCAAAGTAATTTTTTAATTTTTTTTAATGTGTAAAAAAAAAAAAGAGAAACATAAGAAAAGGTTTAAAATAGTGAAAACAGTAAAAAAATAGTCCCTCCTAGTAAGTTTATTTGGGATGTATTTATTGTCTCCCCCCCCGTACACAAAAAGTTATGAATTAATTCAAAGTATGCCTTTTATTTTATTGGGGTTTTTTTATATTTGTTTCTTTGGCTGTGTTTAGTTAGGGAATTGCGTGTTAACAGAGGAGCGGCTGTTTTGACTGGTAGCGAGCCTGTCCCTCACCAGACACCATAGAGAGCAAAGGAATTCCTTGTTCCTGTTTCCTGCTTTCATTGTTATGGGCAGATATGCGTCGTTATTTTATTTTAAAAAAGGAAAGCGAGTGCCTGGTGAGTGTGTGAGGAGCAGTGCTTCACTGGTGGTTTCCAATGGTGTGTCGGGTAGGTGGCGTTCGTTTACGGCATTTGCCATTGATGTTTAAAAAAAATACCGTTTCGGTTTTGTTGGCGGGTTTCTCGGCGGTAATGCTGGTAATGCTGGCAGGGGGCAGACAAGGAGTGAGAAAGATTTGAAAAGGTACGAAGTTTTATTCGTTCAGATGGAGGACGATTTCTATGTGAATGCTAGTGTTCCATTACTGTGCTGCCCAAGAGTGCTGTTGTGCTGCTGCTTCAGTGAGCTCTGCCAGTCAACGTTTCTGTTAATGCTTGGCAGAGCTCATTGATTTTTTTGGTCATTTGGCTTGTTGGTGGGCAAAAGTCCCGGTTGGCTACTATATCATCTGGTAAGGACACGGCTGAGATGATGTAGTAGCCAATCAGAGACTTGGATTTCTTAAGCCCATTTTATAAAACTATTTAATTAACTATGAGTTAATGTATCTCTGTGACAGAGTGGCGCTAATTAAAGTGTTAAATTTTCTCAAATGTAGGTTACATTTTCTCTGTTGCAGCATGGCTCTAAACAATGAGTTAAATGCTGTCTCTTAGTGTTGTGCTTACTTGTGTGAAATTTTCTCTGTTACAGTGTGGTAATTAATATAATATGACATGACATGATATGATATGATATGATATGATATGATGTGATGTGACATGATGTGATGAGATATTGATATAATAATGGAGTGATATTTATAATGAAACTGTTAAATGTAGTAACTGCATTAGTTTACCTCTGTGACAGAGTGGTTTTGAACTATGTGTTAAAATGTGTCTGCGATAGTGGGGTACTGAATATGTTAAATTATCTCTGTAACAGTGTGGTGATTAAATGTGTAACATTATTTCTGTGGCAGTGTAAAGCTGAAATATGGTTACAATTGTCTCTATCACAGTGAGGTTCTAAAGTACAACACTGTAAAATAAATAATTGAACTCATTGTTTAGAACCACACTACAACAGAAACAATTTAAACCATGGTTGCGATAATTTAGCACATAAATTAGGACCGTAATGTCACAGAGATAATATAACACATTTTAGCACCACACTATTACAGAGATAATTTCACACATAGTACAGCACCACACTATCGCAGTGATAATTTAACACATAGTTTAGCACCACACTGTCACAGGGACAAATCAACAGATAATTAATTAATTTAACATGTAGTACTATAACACCACAACATTATATTATATTACATTATATTATACTATATTGTATTGTATTATAGTGTATTGTATTCTATCCTGCCCTATCATATTCTAGCCTATCATATCATCTCATATCATATCATATCATATCATATCATAGTTTATGTTATGATATTATATTATATTATACTAATCACCACTCTTTAATAGGGTAATTTCACACAGTTCAGCACCACACTATAACAGTGAGCATTGAATTCAAAGTTTAGACCCACACTGCAACAGAGACAATTTAACCTATGTTTGAAATAATTTAACACACAGTTCAGCACCACCATGTCACAGAGATAATTGAACACATAGATTAGCACCACACTGTTAAAGTAACTAGAATAGGTAGGGAAATGGGGCAGACTAGGTGGGCCAAGTGTTCCTTATCTGCCATCAGTCTATGTTTCTATAAGACAGTTTAGCACTGCATTGTCACAGTGATAACTTAACACACATAGTTTAGCACTACACTGTCACCTGAGACCTGAGATGATTCAGTTCAGCAAAACACTTTGACTGAGATAAGTTAACAGATAGCTAATTAATTTAATAGGTATACTATTATAAAACCAGAACACTATATTATATTATATTATATTATATTATATTATATTATATTATATTATATTATATTATATTATATTATATTATATTATATTATATTATATTATATTATATTATATTATAGTGTATTGTATTCTATCCTATCCTATATCATATCATTTCACATCATATTATATTAATCAAAAGACGGTAACAGAGATTATTTCACAGTTAAAAGCAAAACACTGTACCAGAGAGTATTAAACTCATTCTTTAGAACAACACTACAACAGAGAGAATTTAACTCTTGTTTGAGATACTTTAACACATACATTAGCACAACACTGTCACTGAGATAATGTAACACATTTTAGCACCACACTGTTACAGAGATGATTTAACACATAGATAATTAAATATGTATAATAATGTAACACCACACAATTATATATCATATTTTATGTTATGATACACTATATTATATTATACTAATCGACACTCTTTAATAGGGTAATTTCACACAGTTCAGCATCACACTATAACAGAGAGCATTGAATTCAAAGTTTAGACCCACACTGCAACAGATACAATTTAATCCATGTTTGAACACAGTTCAGCACCACCATGTCACAGAGATAATTAAACACACAGATTAGCACCACACTGTTAAAGTAACTAGAATCTGCAGCTTATCCAACAGGTAGGGAAATGGAGCAGACTAGGTGGGTCAAGTGTTCCTTATCTGCCAACAGTATGTCTTTCTATAATATAGTTTAGCACTGCATTGTAACAGTGATAACTTAACACACATAGTTTAGCACTACACTGTCACCTGAGACCTGAGACCTGAGACCTGAGATGATTCAGTTCAGCAAAACACTTTGACTGAGATATGTTAACAGATAATTAATTTAATATGTATAATATTATAAAACCAGAACATTATTATTATATTATATTATATTATATTATATTATATTATATTATATTATATTATATTATATTATATTATATTATATTATATTATATTATATTATATTAATTATATTATATTATGTTATATTGTCATGTTATGTTATGTTACATTATTATTATCACCATGACGTGAAAGAGATAATTTCACAGACAAGCACAAGACTGAAACATAGAGCATGTAACTCATTGATGAGAACCACACTGCAACAGAGACTACTTAACCCATGTTTGAGCTAATTAAACACAGGGAAAATGTAACAAATTTAAGCACCACACTGATTCAGAGATAATTTTACACATACATTTGGACTTCACTGTGATAGAGATAATTTAAACCATATTTCAGCTTCACACTTTTGCAGAGATAATTTTACACAGTTTGAGTACTGCACTGTCACAGTGATAATTAAAAAATTGTTGAGTACCTCACTTTCAGAGTTCATTTAACACACAGTTTAGCACTACACTGTAAAATAAACAATTTATGACAGTCTAGCATTGCATTCTCACAGTGATAAATTAACAAGTGGTTTAGCACTGCATTGTGGCAGAGCTATTGTAACACAATTTAGCACTATACTGTGACAGATAAAATTAAAATCATAGTCTAGCACCACACTCTCAGAGTTAATTTAACAGGCGGTTTAGCACCACTCTTAATAGAGACAATTTAAGACTGTTTATCTTCACACACTCACTGTGATAATTTAACATATTTAAAACAGCACACTGTTACAGAGATAATTTAACACATAGTTAAACAGTTATATTTTAACCCCACACCATTGTATTATATTATTTTAAATTATATTATATTATTTGATGCTATATTGTTTTGTATTGCATTCTGTTCTATTCCATTCTATTCTATTAATCACCTCTCTGTAACATGGATAATTTCACACAGTTTAGCACAACACTGTAAAAGAAATAATTTAACCCATGGTTGTGATAATTTAGCACATACATTAGGACCGTAATGTCACAGAGATAATGTCACATATTTTAGCACCACACTATTACAGAGAGAATTTAACACATAGTACAGCACTGCACTATTGTAGTGATAATTTAACACATAGTTTAGCACCACACAGGGACAAATCAACACATAATACATTAATTTAACAGATTTAATATTATAACACCACAACAACATATTATATTACATTATATTATATAACATTATGTTATACTATATTGTATTGTATTATAGTGTATTGTATTCTATCTTGTCCTGTCCTATTCTCTCCTATCATATTATATCATATCATATCATATCATATCATATCATATCATATCATATCATATCATATCATATCATATCACAACATGTTAAATTAATCAAAACACTGTAACAGAGATAATTTCACACAGGTAAACACAACACAGTAACAGAGAACATTTTACTCATTCTTTAGAACAACACTGCAACAGAGAGAACTTAACTCATATTTGAGATACATAGACACAACACTGTCACTGAGTTAATGTAACACATTAAACACATAGTTTAGCACCACATTGTCACAGACATAAATCAACATATAGTTAATTAATTAATAGTGAAAATATTATACCAAACCATTATATTATATTATATTATATTATATTATATTATATTATATTATATTATATTATATTATATTATATTATATTATATTATATTATATTATATTATATTATATTATATCAGCTCACTATAACGGAGATAATTTAACAGTTAAGCACAACACTGTAACAGACAGCATTTAACTTATTCTTTAAAACCACACTGTAACACACAATTTAACCGTTTGAGAAAATGTAATACATTAATTAGCACCACACTGTTACAGAGTTAATTTAACACATAGTTAATTTAATAGGTATAATATTATAACACCTTGTCATTATATCGTATCATATCGTATCATAGCATATCATATCATATCATAACACATCACATCACATCATATGTCATGTCATATCATATCATATCATATCATATCATATCATATCATATCATATCATATCATATCATATCATATCATATATCAATGAATGTTATGTTATGATATATCACATTATATTATACTAATCACCACTCTTTAATAGGGTAATTTCACACAGTTAAGCACAACATTATAACAGAGAGCATTGAATTGAAAGTTTAGAACCACACTGCAACAGAGACAATTTAACCCATGTTTGAAATAATTTAGCACATAGTTCAGCATCACCATGTTACAGAGATAATTGAACACACAGTTTAGCACCACACTGCTAAATAAACAATTTAAGACAGTTTAACATTTCTCTCTCACAGTGATAAGTTAACATATAGTTAATTAATTTAATAGTTATATTATCCATTCAATGGTGCAGATACTGCATCTGCATCAACTTAAAATTGTGCCTCACCTCATTTGCATGTGTTGCGCTATAAAAATGCAACATTGTGCTGCACTGGCGGTTATTGCAGTCTATTGTGGTGAGTTGCATGCTGTTTGGGAGTGTGAACTGTGGTGTGTGGGACATGCATGGGACTGTACAGTCACAGGTAACACCTGTCATTCTCACAGGATAAATAATGAGTGATCATGAGGTAGAGGAAGAGGAACAGAGATGTCGGAGGAAGAGGAGGCCTAACTTCACAAAGGCAGAAACGGATGCCCTGTTTGAGGCCTACCTCGACCAGGAGCCGCTACTCAGCAGATGGTGAGGAACACCACAGGCCCTTGCTGCTGCATGGGAAGAGATGGCGCGTGCTGTCAACTTGCATGACAGCCACCAGTGATCCATGCAGGAGTGCAAAAAGAAGATGTGCAAGGACAAGCGGAGGATTAAGGACATCAGGGCAGCATGGTCTATGACAGGTGGGGGACAAGTGGACATGCAACTCCTGACCCCACAAGAAGAGCAGGTTGCTGGCAGCATGCAGCATTGTGCCATCGAGGTGTTCCAGGGGGTGGATTCCAGACAGGTGGTAGCCCATCCCTGCAAGGTAGGCCCTGGTCTGTCAATGGGGGGGACAGGGTAGGGAAGATACATTAATGCTACTGTGTTCCCTTACAGCTCCTGAGCATGGGTCAGCAGTGGTGGGCTTGTCCACTGAGGGTGGTACAATGGACATAGAGCAGGGCCCATCCACCTCCACAGGCATATTGAGGGTCAGGGTGACAGCCTGGATGTCTGGACTGATGTTGGTGGAGCAGGTGCGGAGGATGCCCTGCCCGTGTCCCAGCATACCAGCGTCCATGGATGCCAGCATGCTGAGACTTTGGCCAGTGCCAGATCCATTACTGATGATGATGCAGCTCACTTCATGGACAGTGATACGTATGGGCCACAGGATGGCCACACAGCAGATGACATCATGAGCATGGCTGTGGGTGGTGCCACCGTGGAGGCCTGCGAGACATCACAGTCCCAGCCTGTGCCTGTCTGCACCAGTGGGGCAGCACTGGTGTGTGTCCAGGACAGTGGGCTGTTGCAGCCACTGCAGCAGCACCATTGAGCCCTGGAGGGGCAGTGTCAGCAGTCGGCCAATGGCCATGGAGGTTCAGTGTCTGGAGGCAGCATCAGTGCACCACCTGTGGACATGCCCAGGCCTGGCCCTGGTGTGAAACACCACCCTCAAGGGGTGCTGACCATCAGGGCCGTGAACACCATGAGGGACAGCATGCCGCTGTCCTTGTTGCTACTTCCCCTGAACTGGGAACACCTTCCTGTAGTGGCCTCAGTGCTGTGTGGCATGTCCCCCTTTTACACTGCACTGTGGCAGTAGCTCCCCACACCTTTCCTGTTCCTGGGGGTTCCAGGTGCTCTGTCTCTGTCCTGCCCTGAGTGTGTGTTGCCTGTATGGCTGCCTATGGTTCAGCAACATTGTGAGGCAGTATAGCGCAGTGGTCTAAGCCTCTGAGCTGCAAATCTGGTGATATCCAACAGATCAGACCTGGGTTTGAATTCCACAGCTTTCACTTGCATACTGTGTGACCCTGAGCAAGTCACTTAACCTCCTTGTGCTCCCAGGTCGCTCCTGTAAAAAAGCTTTCAGCTTAGTGTGCTATACCTGGTTAAACAACCAAATAAAAATAAAAAATATAAAATGTGCCTTCCCTGTAGCTTTCTTGCACCTCTCTCTTGTTCCTTTTTATTTTGGCTCATTTCCGTTATCGCACAACTTCCTCTTGCTCCTCTAGTGCGCATGGCACATGTTGTTGACTATCGCACTGTGCCATTTATGCATGGTTCCTCCCCCTTCAGTTGCGCATGCATTCATTATCATTGCGCTCTTGCGCAGTGTGATTTGGGGAACGCATCTGCCTCCCACTGAATATCACAGAATGGCACATTTTCAGACTTGGCATCTGCTGAGAAGTGGCTCCTGGTCTAGGTAGGCCTTGAACAGTGAGTTCATTGCTCGCTGATACAGTGTTGTGCTTAACTGTGTGAAATTATCCTTGTCATTGAGTGAAACTAATATAATATAATATAATATAATATAATATAATATAATATAATATAATATAATATAATATAATATAATATAATATAATATAATAGGTGGACGGCAGCTGCAGGAAATCAGAGCGACACTGCAGGAGATCCTGCATGTTGCCAGGGCCTCCCTGTAGATCCTTGAATGGTTGGGAGTATGACGGCGGCATGGCAGGAGGAGCAGCCAGAGCAGGGAGTGGGGCTCCCATTGAGTGTACTAATGCCCATGATTTTCCCTACCCCCCTGGACCCACCCTCACAACCCTCCGTCCCTCTACCATTTGTTCACCCCACCCCTTACCCACCCCCACCTTTTTGTGGTCCTCCCCCAACCTTTTGTAAATATATGTATATAGTTTGTGTGATGTTTTACAATACATTTGCTTTGATATACCTAATGTGGTGGTCTCTGTTTTGCAGTGGTCTATAGGTGCAGTAGTGTGCATGACATCAGGGGTGGTGCAGTCATTTGTGTGTGTGTGTGTGTCTGTGGGGAAGTGACTACAGTGTGGGAGTAGCTATCAGTCACTGTCTGTGGTGCGTGTGTTGTTCCCTGTTCACTGGATGACTGTGTACAGTGGTCCATGGTGCATGCTCTGTGTCCATGGTGCATCTGTCAGCCCGTCCATGGCCTGTGCAGCTGACACCCTTGCATGTCTGTGACCTGCATGGTCCACTGGCATGTCAGTGGTGGCTGTCCATGCAGGACAGCCACTGTACCTGGCAAAATGCCGGGTTGCCTCCTGTCACTGGTGTGGTGCATGTCTGCCTCGGGTGGCACTGTGGCCTCCGCTGTTGTTGTCCCACCTCCATGCTGTCACTTGTGTGTGTTGTAGGGGATGTGCACCACTGTCTGTCACTTGTGCTCTGGGCAAATACTGGTGGCGTACAGCTCCACAGTGCCTGCGCAGAGTGGCTGGTACTCCTGTACCATGAAGGAGTGCTGGCCATGTGTATATGGTTTTCATGGCCACATGCTGGGGGCTTGGTTGCCCCACTACTGTGTACCTGTGTTGGTGTGCCCTTGGGTATGGGTGGGTGTTTGTCCATGCACTGTGTTGCATCCAGTGTGATGCATGCTTCCATGCACCACTGTGGGTGTCTGCGCTGGCTGTTGTGACCATTGCTGGGTCAGGGTGTGTTCTTAGGAGGGTGTGCAGGGTGCTGTACCACTGGTGGTGGGGTCCGGGGCATGCCCTGTCATGTGTGGGGTACCTTGTGTGCCGACGCATGGTCGGTCTCTCAGCTGTGCCTCGGGGGGATGTGCATGGTGGCAGTGTGTATGCAGTCATTGCATCGCTGTGTGCTGCCACCTGCTGATGGGTGCTCATGGTGGGGCTGCCTTGCATGGTTCTGTGGTGCATAGGGTTGCATTGTCACTGTGGGGGTGGTGACATGCATGGGGTATCCTGCACTGGTGGACACTGCTCCTGGGCAGAGTGTCTGGGTGTCATGGTGCAGGGTGTGTTCTGCGTTGGTGGGATGGTGTGGCACGGGGTGGTCAGCCCCTCCTTGTGTGCCAGTCACAGCTTGCCAGGAGGTGTGATGGGGCACCATGACCTGGCTGTGGGTTGGTTGCTGGTCTCCATGGGCCAGTGGTTATTCCAGCCCTCCCACAGTTGTGCAGTGCATGGGGTGTGGGGGGATGATGTCTGTTCTGCTGTGTGTTCCTCTGCCCATCTGTGGCATGGATGGTGGGCTCCTGCATCCCTGGTAGTGCTGTTGCATTGCTGTCCTGCTGCTGGGGGGGGCGTCCCTGGTTGCGCTATGGTGCATTTGGACTGCTCAGCTGAACGTTCCTTGTTGCGCTATGGCGCATCAGATATGCTCAGCTTCACCTCCCTAGTTGCACTGTGGCACAGGTGGTGCGATATTCAGTCATCGGCTGTAGGCACATCTTGGCCTGCGCAGTATTTGAATATCGCACTTCTTGCACATGGGTGCAATGGACTTGGCGCTTGCACCTTCTGTTGCGCACTTTTTGGGTGCAGTTTGACTATCTGGGCCATTGTTTAGAGCTACACTGCAACAGAGACAATTTATCACATTAATTAGCACCACACTGTCACAGAGAAATTAACACATAATTACAAAATTACTTTATAATATATTATATTATTTTATATTATATTAAATTGTAATATTATATTATGTCATATCATATCATATCATATCATATCATATCAAATCAATCATAGCATGCTATATCATATCCTATCCTATCATATTATATTATATTATATTATATTATATTATATTATATTATATTATATTATATTATATTATATTATATTATATTATATTATATTATATTATATTACATTATGCTAATCACCACACCGTAACAGAGAAAATTTCACACAGGCAAGCAAGACTCTGTAACACACAACATTTATCTCACTGTTTAGAGCTATGCTGCAAGAGACAATTTATCTCACTTTTGAGAAAATTTAATACATTAATTAGCACCACACAGTCACAATGATAATGTAACATATTTAAGCACTACTCTTTTACTCCGATAATAGTTCAGCACCACAGTATTGCCCAGATATTTTAACACATAGTTTAGCACCACACTTTCACATGTAATAGTAGTAAATATACCAAATAGTTAATTAATTTAATAGTTATAGTATTATAGCAGCATCTCATTATATTATATTATATTATATTATATTATATTATATTATATTATATTATATTATATTATATTATATTATATTATATTATATTATATTATATTATATTAATCACCACACTTTTAGAGGGATAATTTCACACGGTTTAGCAAAACACTCTAAGATAGTTAATCTAACCCATTTAATCACCACACTTCTACAGAGATAATTTATCACATAGTTAATTAATTTAATAGTTATAATATTATAACACCTCACCATTATATTATATTATATTATATTATATTATATTATATTATATTATATTATATTATATTATATTATATTATATTATATTATATTATATTATATTACATTACAGTAATCTGTAACTGGGATAATTTCACACAGTTAAGCACAACCCTATAATAGAAGACACTACAATTTAACAAATGTTTGACAGAATTTAATAAATAGTTCAGCGCCACACTATCGCAGAGATATTTTAACACATTTAGCACCCCACTGTCAGAGAGATAAATTAACACATAGTTAATTAATTTATTAGTTATAGTATTATAACACCACATCATTATATTATATTATATGAACATACGAAATTTGCCAGCAGATTAAGGCCTAGAGGACTAGCCCTTATTCTGCAGCTGCCCCCCTTCCACCCTTTCCTGTCATTAACCCTCCCCCTTGTCCTGTCCCATCCCCTTTTGAAGCAGTCCACTGTTCTACTGGATACCACTTCTGCAGGTAACGCATTCCACCCAGCCACCACATTCTCTGTAAAAAAGTGTCTCCTCATCTCCCTCCTGAACCTTCCTCCCTCCAGTCTCATATGATGGCCCCTGGTGGTCCTCCCCTCCCTTACTTTGAACAGCCCCTTTGTACCCATCTTGTTTATTCCTTTCGTGTATTTAAAGGTTTCAATCATGTCACCCCTGTCCCTCCTCTCCTCCAGTGAGTACATGTTCAACTCCTTCAACCTCCTCTCGTATGATAAGTCCCCCAGCCCCTTGATCATCTTTGTCACCCTGCACTGCACCCCCTCCAGTAACTTAATGTCCCTCTTCAGATACGGGCACCAGTACTGCACACAGTACTCCAGGAGTGGTCTAACTAATAACCTATACAGTGGCAGAAACATCTACTCCCTCCTCGAGGATATAACCCTTGCAATACAACCCAGCATTTTGTTGGCCTTTGCAGCTGCCTTCCTACATTGTGCCGAGTTGTTCATTGACCCTGTAATGAGCACCCCCAGATACGTCTCCTCCTCTGTCTAGCCCAGCTGCACTCCCCCCAGCTGGTAACTCCTCCTTGGGTTCTTCATCCCAAAATGCAGCACCTTGCACTTTTTGGCATTAAAGCCCAGTTGCCAGGTGTCTGACCAGGTTTCAAGCTTTGCCAGATCATCCTGCAACCCCTGCCATCCCCCTAGGTCATCCATCACCATCATCCATATTTTGGTATTATCAGCAAACAGACTGATCTTGCTCTTGATGTCCCATGATATGTCTGCAAAGAATATCCCAAACAACACTGATTCCTACACCGAGCCCTGTGGAACACCGCTCGTCACTGCCCTTGGGTGTGAGAGCTCCCCACCCACCACCACCACCCTCTGTTGCCTTCCCTGAAGCCAGCTTCCTACCCATCTCACCAGCTTTGCACCCACCACTGTGCCTACTAACTTCCTTCCCAGCCTTCCGTGCAGCACCAGATCAAATGCCTTACTGAAGTCCAGATACAGAACATCCACTGCATGGTCCCTGTATTATATTAAGTTATATTACAATATGTTATATTATATTATACTATTTTATACTATAGCTCAGGGGTTGGGGCATCATTGGCAGATGTGGGGAAGGCAAAGCAGGGAGATGAGGTAGCAGAGGTGGAAATCATGGCACAGAGAGTGAGGGAAACTCTCGGGTCCGATAAGATGGAGAAAGCACCAGGGCAGGATAAATTACATCCCGGAGTGCTGAAGGAACTGGCTGAATTCCTGGTGAAACCCCTGATGCAGCTCTTCAGCATTTCTCTGAGGAAAGGGTAGGTGCTCCGGGATTGGAAGGTGGCGCATATAGTGCCGATCCACAAGCAGGGATCAAGGGAGGTGGCAGGGAACTACAGACCCATCAGCCTGACATTGGTGATGGGCAAGGCAATGGAGGGCATTGTCAAGGAGAGACTAGGGAGGACCTGGAAAAGTTGGGGAGCCTGGACAATAGACAGCATGGATTCATCCAGGGGAAATCGTGTCAGACAAACCTTGTGGAGTTCTATGACTGGGTGATGAGTGCCTTGGACCTGGGAAGACCAGTGGATATCCTCTTTCTTGACTTCAGCAACGCGTTTCACTCTGTTACTCATAGGGGCCTGTTGAATAATCTGGGAGAAATGGGGGTGGGAACCAGATGATCAGATGGATAGGAAATTGTCTAATGAACCAGACCCCGTGGGTCGTGGTTGGAGGGATAGTCTCATCCCCAAGGATGTTCATTAGTGGAGTCCCTCAGGGATCAGTCCTAGGGTCCCTCTGTTCATTGCCTACATCTCTGACAAAAGGAACTGTATCAGGACTTAGATGAGTCTCTTTGTGGATGACTCTAAACTGGGGGCAGTAGTGGATGGGGAGGAGGAGGGGAGGATGGCTCTACAGGGGGATCTGGAGGTTCTGGAAAGGTTATCTAGAAAGTGGAATCTGAGGTTTAATGCAGAAAAATGCAAGGTACTGCACCTGGGAGCAAGAAACCCGGGCCAAGTAAACACCCTGAGGGGGAATGCTACACATTTCGATGGCTGAGAGTGACCTGTGGTGGTAGTGGATGTCAAGATGAACAACTCGGAGAGTTGCAGGAGGGCAGCTGCAAAGGCCAACATGATGCTTGGATGCATTGCTATGGGGCTCACCTCCAGAAGGAAGAAAGTGATAATCCCACTGTATAACTGCTTGGTGAGGCCGAAACTCGAGTACTGCATGCAGTTTTGGAGGCCACATTTAAAGAGGGACATTGAACTCCTGGAGAGGGTCCAGAGGAGGGCAACCAAAATGATTTCAGGCTTGTGGGAAAGGACCTAAGGGGAGAGGCTAGAAGAGCTAAATGTGTACACATTGGAAGAGGGAAGGGACTGGGGAGAAATAATAGAGGCTTTCATGCACGTGAAGAGGTAAATAGGGGAGGAGCAGTCAGGGTACTGCAAAGAAAGGAGGTGGGGCACTTAGAGGGCATGGGTGGAAGCTGGAGGGGGGAGAGTGAGTGGAGAAAGGAGGAGGTGCTACTTGACTGAGAGAGTGGTGGAGTCATGGAATGCACAGTCTCAGTAGCTGGTGGAAGCAGAAATGGTGGAGGGTTTCCAGAAGGGGTGGGGTTCTGGAAGCAAAACCATAGCAGTGAGAAAATCCAGGACTGGGAAGGCAGAAGCCAGAGAGGGAGAGGGGGGCAGCAAGGTCAGTTAACAAGGTGGGGGTTGACCAAATGAGCAGACAGAAAAGACTGTTAAGCTTATTGTTTTGGCATTTTAGAATGTTAGTAATATTATATTATATTATATTATATTATATTATATTATATTATAATATATTATATTATATTATATTATATTATATTATATTATATTATATTATATTATATTATATTATCATATCATATCATATTATCTTGTATTAAATTGTATTATATTAGATTAGATTAGATTATTAGATTAGATTAGATTAGATTAATCACCACTTCTTAACAGGTATAATTTCACACAGTTAAGCACAACACTGTAACAATACAAGAGAGGCAATATAACTCTTGTTTGAGATAAATTAACAGACAGATTAGCAGAACACTGTCACAAAGATAACTTAGCACATTTAATCATTACACAGTTACAGAGATAATTTAACACATAATTCAACTCCACACTATCACAGAGATATTTTAACACATAGTTTAACACTACTATGTCACATCGATAATTTAACGGAGTTATAATACCGCACCATTATATTATCATATCATATCATATTGTATTATGTTATCTTATATTAATCACCACTCTGCCACACTGATAATTTCATGCAGTTAAATTTTATAATATAATATAATATAATATAATATAATATAATATAATATAATATAATATAATATAATATAATATAATATAATATAATATAATATAATATGAAGGTGTTCTGTTATAATATTATAAATATTAAAGCAATTAGCTATGTGTTAATTTATCTCTGTGAAAGTGTGTGTCTCTATTGTAGAGAGTCTTTAAACAATTAGTAAGATGCTTTCTGTTACAGTGTTGTGCTTCACTGCATGAAATAACATCTGTTACAGAGTGGTGATTAATGTAATATAATATATTATGATATGATATAGTATAATATAAGATAATACAGTATCATATGATATGATATAATATAGTGTAATTTAATGTAATATAATATAATGTGGTGTTATAATATTTTAACTATTATATTAATTAACTCTATGATAATTTATCTCTGTGACAGTGTAGTACTAAACTATGTGTTAAAATATCTCTGCGATAGTGTGGTGCTGAACTATGTGTAAATTATCTCAAACATGGGTTAAATTGTATCTCTTATAGTGAGAAGCTAAACAGTTAGTTAAATTCACTCTGCTACAATCTTGTGCTTAACTGTGTATTATTATCCCTAGACATGATATGATATAATATAATTTATTACAATGTACTGTGATATGATATATGAAATGAAACCATATAATGGTGTGCTCTTGTAAAATAGCTGCATTAATTTATCTCTTTGGCAGAGTGGTGTTAAACAGTGTAAAAAATATCTCTGTGATAGTGTGGTGCTTAACTATGTGTTAAATTATCTCTGTAAAAGCTGTGTTTAAATGTGTTACATTATCTCTGTGAGAGTGTCATGTCAATCTGTTGGTGAAATTATCTCAAACAAGAGTTTAATTGTCTCTCGAGTAGTGTTATTCTAAACAATGTGTAAAATGCTCTCTTTTACAATGTTGTGCTTAAATGTGAGAAATTATCTGATATGGAGCAGTGAATAATAATATAATATAATATAATATAATATAATATAATATAATATAATATAATATAATATAATATAATATAATATAATATAATATTATGTGAGGTAATATAATATAAAAGAATATGATATGATAAGAAATAATGTAATATAGTATAATGTAATGTAATATAATGTCATATAATATAATATGATATAATAGAATATACCAAAAAATAATATACTACTATGGTGTGGTAATGTAATATGGTATGATTGTTATGATATGATATGATATGACATGATTGGATATGACACGAGATGCTACAATATGATATGACATAATATATTATGATATGATAAGAAATGATGTAATGTAATATAATATATAAAATAATATACTATAATATATTGTAATATGATATCACATATTATAATATAATCTTGTGGTGTGGTGTTACAAGAGTATAACTATTAAATTAACTATGTGTTAATTTATCCCTGTCTCAGAGTGATGCTAAACTATGTGTAAAATCATCATGTGGTTTTAAACAATGAAATAAACACTCTCTTTTACAGTATTCTGCTTAACTGTGTGAAACTGTGTGATACCTGTTATGTAGTGGTGATTAATAGGTTATAATGTTATATAATACATTATTATAATATAATATAATAAAATAATATATAAAATAATAGGATATGATGTAATGTGATGTGCTGTCATGTTATGTCATGTAATACGATATGATATGATTTGATATGATATGGAATGATAGGATGTAATATAATGGCGTGGTGTAATATTATAAATATTAAATATGATGTCATACAATATAGTATAATATGATACGATATCATACGTTATGATATGATATTTTTTTATAAGATGTGATGTGATATGAAATAATATGATATGATATTGTATGATGTGATGTGATATGATATATTATGATACGATATAATATAATATAATATAATAGTGTGGTGTAATAATATAAATATTAAATTAACTATTTGTTAATTTATCTATGTGACAGTGTGATGCTAATTTATGTGTAAAATTATCTCAACCATTGGTTGTATTCTCTTTGTTGCAGTGTGTTTCAAAAAATGAGTTCAATGATCTCTGTTAGTGTTGTGCTTAACTGTTTGAAATTATCCTTGTCACGGAGTGTGATATAATATAATATAATATAATATAATATAATATAATATAATATAATATAATATAATATAATATAATATAATATAATATAATATAATATATTATCATATAATATGGTATGATATGGTATATTATATGATACAATATAATGGTGTGCTATTATAATATAACCACATTAATGTATCTCTTTGACAGAGTGGTGTTAAACTCTGTTAAAATATCTCCATGATAGTGTGGTGCTGAACTATGTGTTAAAATATCTTTGTAACAGTGTTCTGATTAAATGTATTACATTATCTCTGTGACAGTGTAGTGCTAATCTGTTGGGGAAATTATTTCAAACAAGTGTTTAATTGTCTCTAGAGTAGTGTGGCTCTAAACAATGTGTAAAATACTTTATGTTACAATGTGGTGCAAGTAATTAATTAATTGCATGAAATTATCAGTTATCATTTATGAAGTGGTGATATAATATAATATAATGTAATATGATATAATATATAATGATATAAGAAATGATGTAATGTAATGTGTTGCAATGTAATATAATATATAAAATAATATATTAGAATATGATATATTATAATATAAAATAATATATTATAATATAATATAATATAATTAGAATAATAGATAGGTTGCAGTGAATTACAAGGATATAATTCCATTGAGAGGTTCTGGGGACATAAAGAGCTGTCAAGAGTGAAGCTCAAGAGGTTTTTATGTCCCCAGAACCTCGAGATAGAATTTCAGCTGAGTAATTCACTGCAACCTAATTTTTATTTTTTGTAATATATGGATCCGATTTGGAAAATGTGCTGTTTTTTTAGTTTCTGTGAAACTGGCTGACTGACTGTTGCATTGAAGATGCGCTCGCTCTCACCCACAGTTTTGAAGTCCTGCCTGACAAAGGTTTCTGTCGATAGATTTTAATTTGGTAGTCTTACCTTTTTCCTTCATTTAGCAGGTAATCCACTGTACATTTTGTGAGGAAATATAACTGAGCAAATGAATTGGCCACAACCGCATTGCTCTCGTTAAGCGAGAGTAAATGTCCGCCATGGTTTTGCAGTTGCTTTGCCCGCCTTCAGAGAAACTCTGCCAATGGCACTGCATGCTATTACATTGGGTGCACAGGATGGCACCATGGCAACTGCATTTGTGTGGCAGGCAAACTGGTGCATGCGCTGTGGGATTTCAGTGATAATACTATCGTTCAGAGCTGAAACTATAGTATTATCAGCAGTGAACGATAGTATTACCGACAACCAATAGTATTATCGCTTGAAGAAGGGTAGAATTATCAGAAAGGGAGTAGTGTATTATAGGGATTTTGTTGTATGACTTTTGATAGTATTATTTTACTTATCCTATATATTATAATATAATATAATATAATATAATATAATATAATATAATATAATATAATATAATATAATATAATATAATATAATATAATATAGTGGTGTGGTGTTATAATAGTATAACTATTAAATTAAGTATTTGTTACTTTATCCTTGTGTCAGAGAGATGATAAACTATGTGTAAAATCATCTAAAACATGGGTTAAATTGCTTTATTGTTGTGAAGTTTTAAACAAAGAAATAACTGCACTCTTTTACAGTGTTGTGCTTAACTGTGTGATATCATGCCTGTTATGTAGTGGTGATTAATATAATATAATATAATATAATATAATATAATATAATATAATATAATATAATATAATATAATATAATATAATATAATATAATAGTGTTGTGTTATAATACTATAAATATTCAATTAACTAACTATGTGTTAATTTATCTGTGTGACAGTGTGGTGCTAAACTGTATGTTAAAATATCTCTATGATAGTGTGGTGCTGAACTATGGTTTAAGCTATCTATATATCACAATGTGGCTCTAAATTATATGGAAAATTATCTCTGTAAAAGAGTGGTGCTAATTTGTGTGTTAAGTAATATCCCTGATGTCTATGGGTTTTTTAACATGTAAAACAGTATGATGATAAACTATGCATTAAATTAGCTCTTTGACAATGTGGTGCTAATTTTTGTGTTAAATTATCTCACACAAGGGTTAAATTGTTTCTGTTGCAGTGTGGTTCTAAACAATGAGTTAAATGCTCTCTCTTTCAGTGTTGTGCTTAACTGTGCGGTGATTAATATATTATAAAGTAATATATCATATCAGAACATAACATAACACCACATACCTAACATAAAATAATATAATGGTGTGGTGTTATAACTATTAAATTACTTAACTATGTGTTACTATATCTCAGTCAAACTGTAGTGCTAAACTATGTGTTAATTTAACACACAGTTTAGAACCACACTGCAAAAGATGCAGACTGCATTGTTTAGAACCACAGTTTAGCACCACATTAAAAGAAGCAATTAAGACAGTTTAGCATCGCACTCTCATAGTGATAATTTAACACATACTTTAGCACTGCAGTGTAGCAGAGATAATGTAACACATTTTAGCACTACACTGTCATAAAGATAGTTTACACCTAGTTTAGCGCCACACTGTCAGAGTGAATTTCACACATAGTTTAGCACCACATGTTGTCTGACATAAATTAACACTTAGTTAAATAATTTAATAGTTAGATTATTACACCACACCATTATATTGTTTTATGGTGTTATGTTATGTTATTTTATGTGATGTGAGATTATGTTAATCACCACACCATAACAGACATAATTTCACACAGTTATGCACAACACTGCAACAGAGACAATTTAACCCATGTTTGAGATAATGCAACACATAAATTTGGACCACACTCTCTTAGAGATTATGTAACAAATGTAAGCAACACACTGTTACTGAGGTAATTTAGCACATACTTTTAGCATCACACTCTCAAAATAATATTTTAACACATAGTTTAGCATCACACTTTGACTGAGAGAAATTAACACAGAGTGAAGTAATTAAATAGTTATAGTATAACACCACAGCATCATGTTATGTTATGTTATGTTATGTTATGTTATGTTATGTTATGTTATGTTATGTTATGTTATGTTATGTTATGTTATGTTATGTTATGTTATGTTATGTTATGTTATGTTGTTATATTATACTAATCACCACACGTTAACATAATATATTTCACAGAGTTAAGCACAACACTGAAACAGAGACCAATTAACTCATTCTTTAGAACCCCACTGCAGCAGAAACTATTTAACCCATGTTTGAGATAATTGAACACATAAATTCGCACCATAGATTCGCACCGCAACAGAGATAATATAACACATACTTTAGAACCACACTGTGGTAGAGATAATTTAAACCAAAGTTCAGCACTACACTATCACTATTTAGAGAGATATATCTGTGATAGTTTTGTTACACATAAATTAACACACTATTAGAGAGATAATTTTCCACATCATTTTGAGCCACACTGTGATATACTTTAAATTACAGTTCGGCACCACACTATTAAAGAGGTATTTTAACACAACGTTCAGCATCATCCTGTCGCAGAGAAAATTGAATAGTTTATCAGCGAGATAAAGTAACCCACAGATGTCAGAGATAATTTAACACACAGTTTAGCAACTCCATTATACAGTTATATTTCTACACAAAGTTTAGTACCACACTTTAAAAGAGACAATTTAAGACAGTTGATCATTGCACTCTCAAAGTGGTAATTTAACACACAGTTTAGCACTGCAGTGTGACAGAGATAATTTAACACATAGTTAAGGACCACACTGTAAAAGAGACAATTTAGATAGCTTATCATCACACTCTAAAAATTGTATTGTAACACGTAGTTTAGCACCACAGTTTGACTGAGACATAGTTAAGTAATTTAATAGTTATAACACCACACCAGTTTTATAATATAATTATAATATACACATATATTTTATGTTAGGTATGTGATGTTATGTTATGTTATGTTATGTTATGTTATGTTATGTTATGTTATGTTATGTTATGTTATGTTATGTTATGTTATGTTATGTTATGATATGATATGATATGATATGATATATTACTTTATAAAATATTAATCACCACACAGTTAAGCACTACACTGAAAAAGAGAGCAGTTAACTCATTGTTTAGAACCACACTGCAAAAGAAACAATTTAACCCTTGTGTGAGAGAATTTAACCAAAAATTAGCACCACACTGACAAAGAACTAATTTAATGCATAGTTTATCACCATACTGTCTTGCATGTTAAAAAACTCATAGATGTCAGGGAGATAATTTTCCACATGATTTGGCACCACACTGTAATAGTTTAAACCATAGTTCAGCACCACACAATCACAGAGGTATTTTAACATACAGTTTAGCACCACACTGTAAAAGAGACAATTTAAAATAGTTTAGCAGTGCACTCTCACATGCATAACATCAGACAGCACTGTTATGTTATGTTATTATATGTTATGCTCTGTTAACATTACATTTATCACCATAATGTAAATAAGATAATTTCAGACAGAGAAGTACAGGACTAAAACAGAGCACATATAACTCATATGCAGCAGAGAGTATTTAACTATTTAATCCATGTTTGAGATAATTTAACACATACATTAGCAACACACTGTCACAGAGACAATTTAACCCATACTTTTTGAACCACACTGTGATAGAGATAAGTTAAACCATATTTCAGCTTTACACTGTCAAAGAAATAAATTTACACAGTTTTAGTACTGCACTGTCACATAGATAATTAAAAACATTATTTAATACCACATTCTCAGAGTTAATTTAACACACAGTTTAGCACCACCCTGTGAAAGAAACAGTTTAAAAGAGTTTAGCATTGCACTCTCACAGTGATAGTTTAACAAAGTTTGGCACTGCGTTGTGGTAGAGGGTAAAGTAACAGTGCACTACACTGTCACAGATATAATTCACATAGTTTTAGTGCAGTGATGTCACATAGATAATTAAACATATAGTTAAGCACCATGGTCTCAAAGTTAATTTAACACAGTTTTACACCACACTGTAAAAGACCTAATTTAAGATAGTTTATCAATGCACTCTCACAGTTATACTTTAACACAAAGTTTTAGTGCTGCATTGTCACAGAGATAAACACATAGTTTAGCACCACTCAGAGTTAATTTAACACACAGTTTTACTAAAACTGTCACACAGATAAATTAACACATAGTTAATTTAATATTTATAATATTATAACACAACGCTACTATATTATATTTATTTTTATATTACATAATATTATTATATTATATTATATTATATTATATTATATTATATTATATTATATTATATTATATTATATTATATTATATATATTATATTATATTATATATTATATTATATTATATTATATTATATTATATTATATTATATTATATTATATTATATTATATTATATTATATTATAACTATGTAACAGGCATGATATCACACAGTTAAGCACAACACTGTAAAAGAGAGCATTTATTTCACTGTTTAAAACTACACAACAATTGAGCAATTTAACCCATGTTTTAGATGATTTTACACATAGTTTAGCGCACTCTGACACAGGATAAATTAACAAATAATGTAATAGTTATAATATTATAACACCATTATATTATAACACCATTATAGTATAATATATCATATTATATTATATTATGTTATATGTTACATTACTATACATTACATTACATTATATTATACTACTTCATTTCTTATCATATCATATCATATTGTAGCATACCATATCATATCCAATCATATATCATATCATATTACATTACATAATATTATATTATATTATATTATATTATATTATATTATATTATATTATATTATATTATATTATATTATATTATATTATATTATATTATATTATATTATATTATATTATATTATATTATATTATGTTATGTTACTCACCACTTCATAACTGATAATTTCATGCAATTAAGCAACACATTGTAACACAGAGCATTTTACACATTGTTTAGAGCCACACTACTCTAGAGACAATTAAACACTTGTTTGAGATAATTTCACCAACAGATTAGCATCACACTGTCACAGAGATAATGTAACAGAGTTTAACACCACTCTAAGAGATAAATTAATGTGGTTCTATTATAATAGCACCCCATTACATTGTACCATATCATATACCATATCATACCATATTTTTGCACTATATAATATTGTATTGTAGTATGTTGTAGTATATTATATTAGTTTATATTATATTATATTATATTAATCACCACTCCATAACAAGAGTAATTTTACACAGTTAAGCACAACACTGTAATTGAGAGCATTGAACTCATTTGTTTGAACCACACTGAAACAGAGACAGTTTTACCTATCTTCAGATAATGTTATACATAAATTAGCACCACACTGTCACAGAGACAAATTAACACATAGTTAAGTAATTCAGTAGTTGTAATGTTATAACATGACACCATTATATTATATTATATTATATTATATTATATTATATTATATTATATTATATTATATTATATTATATTATATTATATTATATTATATTATATTATATTATATTACATTACATTACATTACATTATATTATATTATATTATATTATATTATATTATATCATATCATATCATATCATATTATATTATATTACATTATATTATATTTTATTAATCACCACTCCGTGACAAGGATAATTTCAAACAGTTAAGCACAGCACTGTAACAGAGAGCATTGAACTCATTTTTTGAAACACACTATAACAAAAAGAATTCAGCCCATGGTTGAGATAACTTTACATATAAATTAGCATCACACTGTCACATAGATTAACAAATAGTTAATTATTTTTATTTATTTATTTATTTAGCTTTTGTTGACCGGGACTAGACAAATCCTGCCTATTTTCAGGCACGACCCGGGGGAAGGGGATACAGATGAATGCCAACTGACCTTGAACCAGATTAAGCTGTTGGTGGTATTTTTAGTGAGTGAGGGAAATTTGGCCAGGACACCGGGGAAGTTCCCCTACTCCTTTCAATAAGTGCCATGGGATCTTTAACATCCACCTGAACTACCACCATTCCAGGCAGATGGGACCTCGGTTTAACGTCTCATCTGAAAGATGGCGCCTCAGAAGTGCAGCACCCCTCTCATGCTGCACTACAGTGTCAGTACTGGGATATTAACCCAAGTGCCAGATGTGGGAACTGAACCCACAGCCCTCTGATCTCCCGGCCTCAGAGGCGAGTGTGCTACCTACTGAGCCACTGACACTAAATTTAATATTTATAATATTATTACACCACACCATTATACTATATCGTATCATATCATAATATATATCACATCACATCTGACAATATCATATCATATTATTTCATATCATATCACATCATATCTTGTAACAAATCATATCATAACATACCATATCATATCATATTATACTATACTATATTTTTCTATATTGTATTACATAATCTTATATTATATCATATCCTTTCATAATGCATTGTATAGCTTTGCATTGTATTGTGTTATATTATATTATGAGACAAATTATCACATAGTTAATTTAATAATTATAATATTATAACACCACACCGTTATAGTATTTTATATAATAATATATATTATATTATGTTATATTATATTAAATCATACCATGGCATATCATAATATTATAATACTGTATTATATTGTATGATATTATATTATATTAGTATTATATTATTTTATGTTATATTATATTAATCACCATTATGTAAGAGTTAAGCACAACACTGTAAAAGAGATGATTTAATTCATTGTTTGGAAACACACTGCAGCAGAAACAATTTAACCCATATTTGAGAAAATGTAACTCCTTAATTAGTGCCACACTGTCACAGAGATAATGTAGCACATTTAAGCAGCACACTTTTATAGTAACAATTTAAAACATAGTTCAGCAACACACTAATGGCATAAAAAATAACACATAGTTAATTAATTTAATAGCTATAATACTATATCACCACACCATTGTCTTACATTGAATCAGTCCATATCATATCATATCATATCATATCATATCATATCATATCATATCATCATATCACATAACATGACAACACATTATATTACATCCTATCATATTATATTATATTGTATTGTAATATATTATATATTATATTATTATAATGTATTATATAACATTATATTATATTAATCATCACTACGTAACAGGTATCACACAGTAGCACACAGTTAAGCAGAATACTGTAAAACAGAGCATTTATTTCATTGTTTAAAACTACACAACAAAAGAGAAATTTAACCCATGTTTGAGATGATTTTCAAATAGCTTAGCATCACTCTGACACAGGGATAAATTAACACACATATAATATAATGACATTATATTACATTATTTCTTATCATATCATATATCATATTTCATATCATATATTATATTATATTATATTATATTATATTATATTATATTATATTATATTATATTATATTATATTATATTATATTATATTATATTATATTATATTATATTATATTATATTATATGAAATTGTATCACCTTATATAGCATACCATAATATATTGTATTGTATAATGACCACTCTGTAACAGGTGTAATTTCATGCTTTGAAGCACAACACTGTAACAGAGAGCATCCAACTCATTGTTTAAAAACTCTCTACAATAGAGACACCACACTTTCACAGAGATAAATTAACACATAGTTAATTGCTTTAATATTTATAATATTATAACAGCACACCATCATATTATATTATATTATATTATATTATATTATATTATATTATATTATATTATATTATATTATATTATATTATATTATATTATATTATATTATATTATATTATATTGTTTTATATTTTTTTACTATGTGTAACATTATCTCAAACAAGGGTTAAATTGTATCTCTTGAACTGAGAGTCTAAACAATGCATTCATTACGCTCTCTTTCAGTTTTGTGCTTAACTGCATGAAATTATCAGTGTGACAGAGTGGTGATTAATATAAGATAATATAATACAATATAATATGATATGATATGATATGATATGATATAATGGTGTGGTATTATAACTGTGTTAAATTATTGATGTGACATAGTGATGTTAAATTATGTGTTAAAATATCTCTGTGATAGTGTGGAGTTGAATTATGTGTTAAATTATCTCTGTAACTGTGTAATGATTAAATGTGTTAAATTATCTTTGTGGCAGTGTGCTGCTAATCTGTCTGTCTGTTAATTTATTTCAAACAAGAGTTATATTGCCTCTCTTGTAGTGTGGTTCTAAACAATGAGTTAAATTCTCTGTTACAGTGTTGTGCTTAACTGTGTGAAATTATACCTTTTAAGAAGTGGTGATTATATTAAAATAATATAATATAACATAATATAACGGTGAGGTGCTATAATATTATAAGTAATAAATTAAGTAATTACATGTTAATTTATCTCTGTGACTACTAATTGTGGTACTAATTTATTACTTATTTATTGTTATATTATCTCAAACATGAATAAAATCGTCTCTGTTGCAGTGTGGTTCAAAACAATGACTTCAATTCTCTCTGTTACAGTGTTGCACTTAACTGTATGAAATTATCCCTGTTACAGAGTGGTGATTAATATAATATAATATAATATAATATAATATAATATAATATAATATAATATAATATAATATAATATAATATAATATAATATAATATAATATAATATAATATAATATAATATAATATAATATAATATAATATAATATACGAACATACTAACATTCTAAAATGCCAGAACAATAACACTAACAGTCTTTTCTGTCTGCTCATTTGGTCAGCCCCCACCCTGTTAACTGACCTTGGGGCTCCTGCATTCCCAGTCCTGGATTTTCTTACTGCACTGTTTTTTCTTCCAGAACCCCACCCCTTCTGGAACCCCTCCACCATTTCTGCTTTCACCAGCCACTGAGGCAGTGCATTTAATGACTCCACCATTCATGACACCACTCAGTGAAGTAGCACCTCCTCCTTTCTCCACTGACTCTGCCCCCCCTCCAGCTTCCACCCATGGCTTCTAAGTGCTCCACCTCCTTTCTTCAGAGTAATCTAACTGCTCCTCCCCTATTTACCCCTTCATGTGCAAGAAAACCTCTATCATTTCTCCCCAGTACCTTCTCTCTTCCAATGTGTACATATTTAGCTCTTTGAGCCTCTCCAGTTACGTCCTTTCCCACAAGACCAAAATCATTTTGGTTACCCTTCTCTGGACACTCTCACCAGGAGTTCAATGTCTCTCTTTGAATGTGGCCTCCAAAATTGCATGCAGTACTCGAGGTTTGTCCTCACCAAGCAGTTATACAGTGAGATTATTACTTCACTCCTTCTGGAGGTGAGCTGCTAGTGATGCATCCAAGCATCATGTTGGTCTTTGCCACTGCCCTCCTACAACTCTCGGAGTTGTAGGTCCCTCTCAGCCATCAATACTTGTAGCATTCCCTCCCCCAGGGTGTCAACTTGGCCTGGGATTCTGGCTCCCAGGTGCAGTACACTGCATATTCCTGCTTTGAACCTCAGCTTCCACTTTCTAGACAACCTTTTCAGAGCCTCCAGGTCCCCTTGTAGGGACCACCCTCCCTCCTCCCCATCCACCACCACTCCCAGTTTTGAGTCATCCACAAAGAGACTCAGCTCACTCCTGCTGCATTTTCTAATGTCAGATACATAGGCATTGAACAGGAGGGGCCCATGGCCTGATCCCTACGGGACTCCAATAATGACCCTCCTTGGGGATGCGACTATCCCTCCAACCATGACCCTCTGGGTCCAGTTCTGGAGACACTTTCCTATCCATCTGATAATCTGGTTCCCCACCCCCATTTCTCCTACGTTATTCAACAGCCCATGTGAGGAACAGAGTCAAATGCCTTGCTGAAGTCAAGAAAGAGGATGTCCACTGGTCTTCCCAGGTCCATGGCACTCATCAGCCACAAGGTTTGTCTGACATGATTTCCCCGGGATGAATCCATGCTGTCTATCATCCAGGCTCCCCAACTTTTTCAGGTCCCCCCTAGTCTCTCCTTGATAATGTCCTCCATTACCTTGCCCACTATCAATGTCAGGCTGATGGGCCTGTAGTTCCCTGCCACCTCTCTTGATCCCCACTTGCGGCTAGGCACTGTATGCACCACCTTCCAATCCTGGGGCACCCACCCTCTCCTCAGAAAGATGCTGAAGAGTTCCATCAGGGGTTTTGCCAGGACATCTGCCAGTTCCTTCAGCACTCTGGGATGTAATTTATCCTGCTCTGGTGTTTTCTCCATCTTATGGGACCCAAGGGCTTCCCTCACTCTCTCTGCCATGATTTCCACCTCTGCTACCTCATCTTTCTGCTTTGCCTTCCCCACACCTGCCAGTGATGCACCCTTCCAAAGAGGTATAATATAATATAATATAATATAATATAATATAATATAATATAATATAATATAATATAATATAATATCATATAATATAATATCATATCATATCATACAAGACAATACAATACAATACAATATAATACAATATAATATAATATAATATAATATAATATAATATAATATAATATAATATAATATAATATAATATAATATAATATAATATAGTGTTGTGGTGTGGTGTTATAATATTCTATTTATTAAATTAATTTAGTATGTGTTAATTTATCTCTCTCACTGTGAGATGCTAAACTATGTGTTAAATCATCACAGTCAGTGGTTACTTTGTCTCTATTGTAGTGTGGTTCTAAACACTGAGGCTCAGATATTCAAACTGCACCCAAAAAGCACGCAACAGCAGGAGCAAGCACGAGTCCTCTGCGCCCATGCGGAAGAAGCACGATATTCAAAAACTGCGCAGCTCAAGATGCGCCTGCAGCACACGACTGAATATCATGCCACATGTGCCATAGCACAACCAGGGATGTGCAGTTGCGCATTTCAGATGTGCCATAGCGCAACCAGGGATGCCCCATGGAGCAGGGCAGCAGTGCAACAGCACAACCAGGGATGCGCAGGGAGAGGATGCAGGCGCCCACCACCCATGCCACAGATGGGCAGAGGAGCACACAGCAGAACAGACATCACCCCCCCACACCCGTGCAGTGCACAACCAGTGGAGAGCTGGAATAACCACCAGCTCATGGATACCAGCAACCAACCCACACCCAGGGCATAGTGTCCCAGCACAGTCATTGGCAAGCTGTGACTGACACACAAGGAGGGCTGACCACCCTGTGCCACACCATCCCACCAATGCAGAGCACACCCTGCACCATGATCCCCATAAACCCTGCCCAGGAGTAGTGCCCAACAGTGCAGGACACCCCATGCATGCCACCAGCCCCACTGTGACAATGCAAACCTATGCATCATGGAGCCAAGCAAGGCATCCCCACCATGTGCACCCTGCAGTGGGTGGCAGCAGACAGTGATGCAACAACTGCATACACAGTGCCACCCTTCACGTCCCCCAAGGTACAGCTGAGAGACCGACCATGCATTGGCATGTGAGGTACCCCACATGTGACAGGACATGCCCCGGACCCCACCACCAGTGGTACAGCACCCTGCACACCCTCCCAAGGACACATCCCATCCCAGCACTGGCCACAACAGCCAGCACAGACACACACAGTGTTGCATTGAAGCATGTGCCACACAGGATGCAACACAGTGTACACACAGCCAACACCCCTACATGGCACAGGTGTGCCATCCACCCTTCGCAGGCACCATGAAGCTGTATGCCACCAGCATGCGGCCGGAGCACAAATGACAGACAGTGAAGCACATCCCCTGCAGCAGACACAAGTGACAGTACGGAGGGGGACAATGACAGCAGAAGCCACAGTGCCACTGGAGGCAGACATGCACCATACTGGTGATGGGAGGTAACCTGGCATTGTGCCATTGGTTTTCCAGCATGGACAGCCACCACTGACATGCCAGCAGACCGTGCATATCACAGACATGCAAGAGTGTCAGCTGCACAGGCCATGGATGGTCTGACAGGGGTGCCATGCACACAGTGCATGCACCGTGGACCACTGCACACAGGCATCCAGTGCCCAGAGAACAACACACAAACCACTGACAGTGACTGATCACCCTGCCCACACCATAGGCAGTTCCCTTCTGGACACACACATGCCAATGCTTGCACCACCCCTGACACCATGCAAAACACTGCAGCTGAGCACCTGTAGCCTGCTGCAAATCAGAGGACTCCACAGTTGTCATAACAAAACGTATGTATTAAAAAATATAAACACTCAAACATATGTACAAATATATACAAGGGTGGGGGGAAGAGCCACAAACCAGGTGGGGGCAGGCATGGGCCAGGGGTGTACAAATGGGAGAGGGAAGAAGGGGTGTGAGGGTGGGTCCAGGGGGTTAGGTGTGTCAGGGGGTCATGGAGGGCCTATTCTCTTCCCCACTCTCCACTCCTGTGGCACCTCCGGGTGCTTCTCCTCCAGACCCCGTGCCACTCCATTCACTCCAGCAGTGCCAGGGATGCCTGCACCAGCTCCTGAATGTCCTGTTCCAGGGCCATCCTGCATTGTTCACCTAGGACAAGGGAGCAGAGTCAATACGTGTGACTGTCCAGCCCTCTGCAGCCCACCCATTGTGTGTGCCACGCCCCATGATGGTGTGCAACCACCCACAGTGACCACATCAACAAGACCTACCTACCCAGGCACCCACAGCCATGTGGACCGCTGCGCACACCCACTGCCCATGTCCAGCACAGCACCACCATGGCCGTCCAGTGACATGGCTATGTGATGCGAAGGCAGTGGCACAGCCATGTACCCAGAGCACGCATGGAAGACCATTGACACACTCCCAGAAATGCAGTGTCACTGGACAGTGCTGACTGTAACAAGCTGCGTGCATGGCAGTGGTGTCAATGGATATGTTATGGTATGATATGATTTGTTATAAGATGTGAAGTGATATGATATGAAATAATATGATATGATATTGTATGATGTGATGTGATGTGATGTGATATGATATGATATAATATAATAGAATAGAATAGAATAGAATAGAATAGAATAGAATAGAATAGAATAGAATAGAATAGAATAGAATAGAATAGAATAGAATAGAATAGAATAGAATAGAATTGTGTGGTGTAATAATAGAAATATTAAACTAATAAACTATTTGTTAATTTATCTATGTGACAGTCATGCTAATTTATGTGTAAAATTATCTCATAATATATTGAGTTCTCTTTGTTGCAGTGTGTTTCAAAAAATGAGTTCAATTCTCTCTGTTACAGCGTTGAGCATAACTGTTTAAAATTATCCTTGTCACGGAGTGGGGATTAATATAATATAATATAATATAACATAATATAATAAAACGGTGTCATGTTATAATATTGCAACTATTGAATTAATAACTTAAATGTGTTAATTTGTCTCTGCGGCAGTGTGGTGCTAATTTATATATAACATTATCTAAAGGATGGAAAAACTGTTTCTGTTTCAGTGTGGTTCAAAAGGATGAGGTCAATGCTCTCTATTTCAGTGTTGTGCTTAACTGTGGGGAATTACAATTGTTACGGAGCGGTGATTAATATAATATAATATAATATAATATAAATTATTCTGACATAATATGATAAGATATGGTAAATGATATAATACAATATATTGTGCTATTGTAATATAACTGCATTAATTTATCTCTTAGAAAGAGTGATGTTAAACTCTATTAAAATATCTCCGTGATAGTGTGGTGCTGAACTATGTGTTAAAATATCTTTGTAAGAATGTTCTGCTTTAATGTGTTACATTAGCTCTGTGACAGTATGGTGCCAATCTGTTGGTAAAATTATCTCAAACAAGTGTTTATTTGTCTCTAGAGTAGTGGGCTCTAAACTATGGGTAAAATGCTCTATGCTACAATGAGGTGCTTAATTGAATGAAATTATCAGTTATGAAGTGGTGAGTAACAATATAATATACATATTATAATCTAATATAGTACAATATAATTATATTATAATACAATACATTATAATATTATGTAATGTGATATGATATGATAGGATATGATATGACTATGATATGATATGATATGATATGATATGGTATGATATGGTATGAAATGATATGCTCTAATATGATAATATGATTACGACATGATAAGAAATTATGTAATATATAATGTAATGAATTGTAATGTAATATAACATATAAAATAATATAGTATAATATGATATATTATAATAAAATATAACATAGTGTGATACAATATAAAATAGAGTGGTGTTATGATATTATAACTATTAAATTAATTATTTGTTAATTTATGCTTGTGTCAGAGTGATGCTAAACTAAGTGTAAAATCATCTAAAACATGGGTTAAATTATGTTGTTGCGTAGTTTTAAACTATGAAATAAATGCTCTCTTTTACAGTGTTGTGCTTAACTGTGTGATATCATTCCTGTTACATAGTGGTGATTAATATAATATAATATAACATAATATAATATAGTATAATAATGTAATATACTAATAAATAATTTCATAAAATATAATAGCATTGTTTTATAGTATTATAAATATTAAATTAATTATGTGTTAATTTATCTGTGTGACAGTGTGATGCTAAACAGTGTGTTAATTTAACTGTGAGTGTGTTGTGCTAAACTATTTGTTTAATTTTCTCTGTGACATCGCAGCACTAAAACTGTGATAAATTTTGTCTTTGACAGTGTAGTGCTAAACATTGTTACTTTATCTCTACCACAATGCAGTGCCAAACCTTGTGTTAAATTATGCAATAGTGTGCAATGCTAAACTCTTTTAAAATATTTCTTTCACAGGGTGGTGCTAAACTGTGTGTTAAATTTACTCTGAGAGTGTGGTATTAAACAATGTTTTTAATTACCTCTGTGACAGTGCAGTACTAAAACTCTGTAAATTTATTTCTTTGACAGTGTAAAGCTGAAATATGGTTTAACTTATCTCTAGCACAGTGTGTTGCTAATTTATGTGTTAAAGTATCTCAAACATGGGTTAAGTAGTTAAAAAATCTGTTGCAGTGTGGTTCTCATCCATGAGTTTACACTCTCTGTTTCTGTCTTTTACTTATCTGTGTAAAATTATCTTTGTGACATTATGGTGATAAATGTAACGAACATAACATAACATAACATAACATAACATAACATAACATAACATAACATAACATAACATAACATAACATAACATAACATAACATAACATAACCCTGTGGTTATAATATAACTATTTAATTACTTAACTATGTGTTAATATCTTTCAGTCAAAGTGTGATGCTAAACTATGTATTAGAATATTATTGTGAGAGTGTGATGATAAAAGTATGTGCCAAATTACCTCGGTAACAGTGTGGTGCTTAAAATTGTTACATAATCTCTGTGAGTCTGCTCCAAATGTATGTGTTGCATTATCTCAAACATGGGTTAAATTGTCTCTGTTGCAGTGTTGTGGATCACTGTGTGAAATTATGTCTATTATGGTGCGGTGATTAACATCACATCACATAAAATAGCATAACATAACACCATAAAATAATATAATGGTGCGGTGTTATAACTATAAATTTATTTAACTGTTAATTTATGTCAGACAAAGTATGGTGCTAAACTATGTGTGAAATTCACTCTGACAGTGTGGTGCTAAACTATATGTAAATTATCTCTGTGACAGTGTAGTGCTAAAGGATGTGTTAAATTTTCACTGTGAGAGGGTGAAGCTAAACTTATTGTTTCTTTTTAATGTGGTGCTAAACTGCGATTCTAAACAATGCAGTTTTGCATCTTTTGCAAGGTGTTGCTAAACTGTGTGTTAAATTAACACATAGTTTAGCACCACTGTTTGACTGAGAAGTATTAACACATAGTTAAGTAATTTAATAGTTATAACACCACACCATTACTTTGTTTTATTTTAGGTATGTGATGTTGTGTTATGTTCTGATATGATATATTACTTTATAATATATTAATCACCACACAGTTAAGCACACCACTGAAAGAGAGAGCAGTTAACTCATTGTTTAGAACCACACTACAACAGAAACAATTCAACCCTTGTGTGAGATAGTTTAACACACAACTTAGCACCACACTGTCAAAGAGCTAATTTACTGCACAGTTTATTACCATAATGTCTTGCATGTTAAAAAACCCATAGACGTCAGGGAGATTATTTAACACATAAATTAACCCCATTCTGCTACAGAGATAATTTTCCACATAATTTAGAGCTACACTGTGATATATAGATAGTTTAAACCATAGTTCAGCACCACACTATTACAGAGGTATTTTAACATACAGTTTAGCACCACACTGTAAAAGAAACAATTTAAAACAGTTTAACACTGCAATGTTATGTTATGTTAAGATATGTTATACTCTGTTACATTACATTTATCACCATAATGTAACAAAGATAATTTCACAAAGATAAGTAAAAGACTGTAGCAGACATCATGTAACTCATTGATGAGAACCACACTGCAACAGAGAGTATTTAACTATTTAACCCATGTTTGAGATAATTTAACCCATAAATTAGCAACACACTGTGACAGAGATAAGTTAAATGATAATTCAGCTTTACACTGTCAAAGAAATAAATTTACACAGTTTTAGTACTGCACTGTCATAGAGATAATTAAAAACATTGTTTAATATCACACTCTCAGAGTTAATTTAGCACACAGCTTAGCACGACCCTGTGAAATAAACTTGTTAAAAGAGTTTAGCATTGCACTCTCACAGTGATAATTTAACACAAAGTTTGGCACTGCATTGTGGTAGAGATAAAATAATAATGTTTAGCACTACACTGTCTCAGATATAATTTATCACATAGTTTTAGTGCTGCGATGTCACAGAGATAATTAAACACATAGTTTAGCACCACACTCTCAAAGTTAATTTAACAGTTTTTACAACACAGTAAAAGAGACAATTTAAGATAGTTTACCATCGCACTCTCACAGTTATACTTTAACACAAAGTTTTAGTGCTGCATTTTCACAGCGATAAACACATGCACATAGCACCATGCACTTAGAGTTAATTTAACACACAGTTTAGCATCACACTGTCACACAGATAAATTAACACATAGATAATTTAATACTTATAATATTATAACACAACGCTATTATATTATATTATATTATTTATTTTTATATTACATTATATTATATTATATTAATCACCACTACGTATCAGGCATGAGAACACACAGTTAAGCACAACACTGTAAAAGAAAGCATTTATTTTATTGTTTAAAACTACACTACAATAGAGCAATTTAACCCATGTTTTAGATGATTTTACACATAGTTGAGCATCACTCTGACTCAAGGATAAATTAACAAATAATTAATTTAGTAATTATAATAGCATAACACCGCTCCACTATATTATATTGCATGTTATATTTTATTATAATATATCATATTATACTATATTATTTTATATGTTATACTACATTACATTACATTATTATATAGTACATCATTTCTTATCATATCGAATTATATCTTATCATATCATATCATATCATATTACATTACATAATATTATATTATATTATATTATATTATATTATATTATATTATATTATATTATATTATATTATATTATATTATATTATATTATATTATATTATATCATATAATATGATATTGTATTATCTTATATTATACTATATCCTACAATAATATATAATTTTGTATTACATTAATCACCACTCTGTAACAGGAGTAATTTCATGCAGTGAAGCACAACACTGCAGCAGAGAGCATCTAACTCATTTAAAAACTCTCTACAATACAGACACCACACTTTCAATGAGAAAAATTAACACACAGTTGAGTGCTTTAATATCTATAATATTATAACAGCACACCATCATATTATATTAAGTTAAATTATATTATATGATATATTATTTTATATTATTTTACTATGTGTAACATTATCTCAACAATGGGTTAAATTGTATCTCCTGTGCTGAGAGTATGATTTAATTAAGCTTTCTTTCAGTGTTGTGCTTAACTGCATGACAGACATCAGTGTGACAGATTGGTGATTAATTTAAGATAATATAATACAATATAATATGATATGATATGATACAGTATAATGCTGAGGTATTATAATCGCGTTAAATTATCGATGTGACATGTGGTTTTAAACTATGTGTTAAAATATCTCTGTGATAGTGTGGAGTTGAGTTATGTGTTAAATTATCTCTGTAACTGTGTAATGATTAAATGTGCTAAATTATCTTTGTTAAAATACCCAAGGAGATTTTTTAAGACATAAATTAGCCCCACTCTGTTTCAGAGATAAGTTTCCACATAATTTAGAGCCAATTCAGCACTACACCATCATAGATATTGTAACTTACAGTTTAACACCACACTGTAAAAGAAACAATTTAAAACAGTCTCTCAGTGAAAGCATCACATAGTTTAGCACTGCAATGTTATGTTATGTTATGTTATGTTATGTTATGTTATGTTATGTTATGTTATGTTATGTTATGTTATGTTATGTTATGTTATGTTATGTTATGTTATGTTATGTTACGTTACATTTATCACCATAATGTCACAAAGATAATTTTACACAGATAAGTAAAAGACAGAAACAGAGAGTGTAAACTCATGGATGAGAACCACACTGCAACAGATTTTTTAACTACTTAACCCATGTTTGAGATACTTTAACACATAAATTAGCAACACACTGTGCTAGAGATAAGTTAAACCATATTTCAGCTTTACACTGTCAAAGAAATAAATTTACACAGTTTTAGTACTGCACTGTCACAGAGGTAATTAAAAACATTGTTTAATACCACACTCTCAGAGTAAATTTAACACACAGTTTAGCACCACCCTGTGAAAGAAACATTTTAAAAGAGTTTAGCATTGCACACTATTGCATAATTTAACACAAAGTTTGGCACTGCATTGTGGTAGAGATAAAGTAACAATGTTTAGCACTACACTGTCAAAGACAAAATTTATCACAGTTTTAGTGCTGCGATGTCACAGAGATAATTAAACAAATAGTTTAGCACAACACACTCACAGTTAATTTAACACACTGTTTAGCATCACACTGTCACACAGATAAATTAATACATAATTAATTTAATATTTATAATACTATAAAACAATGCTATTATATTTTATGATATTATTTATTAGTATATTACATTATTATATTATATTATGTTATATTATATTATATTAATCACCACTATGTAACAGGAATGATATCACACAGTTAAGCACAACACTGTAAAAGAGAGCATTTATTTCATAGTTTAAAACTACGCAACAACATAACAATTTAACCCATGTTTTAGATGATTTTACACTTAGTTTAGCATCACTCTGACACAAGCATAAATTAACAAATAATTAATTTAATAGTTATAATATCATAACACCACTCTATTTTATATTGTATCACACTATGTTATATTTTATTATAATATATCATATTATACTATATTATTTTATATGTTATATTACATTACAATTCATTACATTATATATTACATAATTTCTTATCATGTCGTAATATATCATATCATATCATATCATATCATATATCATATCATATCATATCATATCATATCATATCATATCATATCATATCATATCATATCATATCATATCATATCATATCATATCACATTACATAATATTATAATGTATTGTATTATATTATAGTTTATTATATTATACTATATTAGATTATAATATGTATATTATATTGTTACTCACCACTTCATAACTGATAATTTCATTCAATTAAACACCTCATTGTAACATAGAGCATTTTACCCATAGTTTAGAGCCACACTACTCTAGAGACAAATAAACATTTGTTTGAGATAATTTTACCAACAGATTGGCACCATACTGTCACAGAGCTAATGTAACACATTTAAGCAGAACATTCTTACAAAGATATTTTAACACATAGTTCAGCACCACACTATCACGGAGATATTTTAATAGAGTTTAACATCACTCTTTCTAAGAGATAAATTAATGCAGTTATATTACAATAGCACAATATATTGTATTATATCATTTACCATATCTTATCATATTATGTCAGAATAATTTATATTATATTATATTATATTAATCACCACTCCGTAACAATTGTAATTCCCCACAGTTAAGCACAACACTGTAATAGAGAGCATTGACCTCATCCTTTTGAACCACACTGAAACAGAAACAGTTTTTCCATCCTTTAGATAATGTTATATATAAATTAGCACCACACTGCCACAGAGACAAATTAACACATTTAAGTTAATTAATTCAATAGTTGCAATATTATAACACGACACCGTTTTATTATATTATGTTATATTATATTATATTATATTATATTATATTATATTATATTATATTATATTATATTATATTATATTATATTATATTATATTATATTATATTAATCACCACTCCGTGACAAGGATAATTTTAAACAGTTATGCACAATGCTGTAACAGAGAGAATTGAACTCATTTTTTGAAACACACTGCAACAAAGAGAACTCAATATATTATGAGATAATTTTACACATAAATTAGCATGACACTGTCACATAGATAAATTAACAAATAGTTTATTAGTTTAATATTTCTAATATTATTACACCACACAATTATATTATATTATATTATATTATATTATATTATATTATATTATATTATATTATATTATATCATATCATATCATATCATATCACATCACATCACATCACATCATACAATATCATATCATATTATTTCATATCATTTCACATCTTATAACAAATCATATCATACCATAACATATCATATCATATCATATTATACTATACTATATTGTATTATATAATCTTATATTATATCATATCCCATTATACCTCGTATCATAATTCTTTGTATTGTATTGTGTTAGATTGAGTTATATTATATTATGGGACAAATTAACACATAGTTAATTAATTTAATAGTTATAATATTGTAACACCACACTGTTATAGTATATTATATGACAATATATATTATATTATGTTATATGATATTAAATCATACCATGTCATATCATAATATATTGCACTGTATCATATTGTATGATATTATATTATATTAGTATTTCATATTAAGCACCATTATGTAAGAGTTAAGCACAACACTGTAAAAGAGATGATTTAATTTATTGTTTGGAAACACACTGCAACAGAGACAATTTAATCCATGTTTGAGAAACTTTAACTCCTTAATTAGTGCCACACTGTCACAGAGATAATGTAACACGTTTAAGCAGCACACTTTTATAGTAATAATTTAAAGCATTGTTCAGCAACATATCATTTGGAGATACATTTTAGCAGTAAGTTTAACACCATACTATCACAAAAATAAAATGACACGTAGTTGATAAATTTAATAGTATTACATTGTATCCTTCCATATCATATCATATCAAATCATATCATATCATATCATATCATGTCATATCATATCATATCATATCATATAACATGACCTAACATGACAGCACATTACACTACCTCATATCCAATTATATTATATTGTAATGTATTTCATTATTTTATATATTATTAAATTATCTGATATTATTATAATGAATTATATAACATTATGTTATAATAATCAACACTATGTAACAGGAATCACACAGTATCACACAGTTAAGCAGAACACTGTAAAACAGAGCATTTATTTCATTGTTTAAAACCACACAACAAAAGAACAACAATAAAGCAATTTAACCCATGTTTTAGATGATTTTACACATAGTTTATCATCACTCTGACACAAGGATAAATTAACACATAATTAATTTAATAAATATACTATTATATCACCACATCGCCAGATTATTTTATATTATAATATGTTATATTATAATATATTATATTCTATTATTTTATATGTTATATTACATTACATTACATCATTTCTTATCATATCTTAATATATTATAACATATCATATTGCAGCATCTCTTATCATATCCAATGTCAAATCATATCATACCAATCATATCATAGTACATTATCACACTATTACATTATATTATTTTATGTTATATTATATTATATCATATTATATTATATGACATTATATTATATCACATTATTTCTTATCATATAATATATCATTTCATAAAATATCATATTATTTTATAATGTATTACATTACATAATAGTATATTGTATTGTATTATATTATATTAATATTATATTAGATACTATATTATATTATATTACTCACTGCTCCATATCAGATAATTTCACACAGTTAAGCACAACATTGTAACAGAGAGCATTTTACACATTGTTTAGAATCACAGTACTCGAGAGAAAATTAAACTCCTGTTTGAGATAATTTCACCAACAGATTGCCACGACTCTCTCACAGAGATAATGTAACACATTAAATTATTACAGAGATAATTTGGAGATACATTTTAGCAGTAAGATGCACCTGTGGCACACAAGTGAATATCACGCCACCTGTAAGCACCACACTATTGCAGAGATATTTTAACACATAGTTTAGTACCACACTTTCACGGAGATAAATTTTCACAGAATTAATTAATATAATAAATAAATATTATAACATAAAATTCTAAAATATGATATTATATGAATGATATTATGTTATATTATATTATATTATATTATATTATATTATATTATATTATATTATATTATATTATATTATATTATATTATATTATATTATATTATATTATATTATATTATATCATATCACATTGTTTTATCTTATATAATACCATATCATAGTATTTTATATTATATTACAATAATCACCACTCTGTAACAGGTGTAATTTCATGCAGTGAAGCACAAGACTGTAAAAGAGAGCATCTAACTCATTGTTTAAAAACTCCCTACAATAGAGACACCACACTTTCACAGAGAAAAATTAACACATTGTAAATTGCTTTAATATTTTTAATATTATAACAGCACACTATCATATTATATTATATTATATGACATGATATGATATATTATTTTACATTATTTTACTATGTGTAACATTATGTCAAACATAGGTTAAATTGTATCTCTTGTGCGGAGAGTCTAAACAATGTGTTCATTACTCTCCCATTCAGTGTTGTGTTTAACTGCATGAAATTATCAGTGTGACAGTGGTGATTAATATACGATAATATAATACAATACAATATGATATAATATATTATGATATAGTATGATTCAATATAATGGGTGTGGTATTATACTTGGGTTAAATTATAGATGTGACATAGTGGTGTTAAACTATGGGTTACAATGTCTCTGTGATAGTGTGGAAATGAATTATGTGTTAAATTATCTCTAACTGTGAAATTATTAAATCTGCTAAATTATCTTTGTGACAGTGTGCTGCTAATCTGTGTGTTAATTTATCTCAAACAAGAGTTATATTGCCTCTCTTGTATTTTGGTTCTAAACAATGATTTCAATGCTCTCTGTTACAGTGTTGTTCTTAACTGTGTGAAATTATCCCTTTTACAGAGTTGTGATTAATATAAAATAATACAATATAATATAATATAATATAATAAAATATAATATAATATAATATAATATAATATCATACAAAGACAAGACAAGACAACACAATACAATACAATATAATTTAGTGGTGTGGTGTTACAATAGCGTAACTATTAAATTAATTTAGCATGTGTTAATTTATCTCTCTCACAGTGAGATGCTAAATTATCTGTTACATCATCTAAATCATTGGTTAATTTGTTTCTATTGTAGTGTGGTTCTAAACACTGAGGCCCAGATATTCAAACTGCTTCCAAAAACTGCACAACAGCAGGAGTAAGTGCAAGTCCACTGCGCTCAAGCGAAAGAAGTGTGATATTCAAAAACTGCACAGCTCAAGATGCACCTGTGGCACACGAGTGAATATCATGCCACCTGTGCCGCCGTAACCAGGGATGTGCAGTTACACATTTCCAGTTACACCACTTAGCACAATGAGGGATGCTCAGTGAGCAGTCTTGATGCACCATAGTGCCCCGTGGAGCAGAGCAGCAGTGCAACAGCACAACCAGGGATGCACAGGGACAGGATGCAGGGGCCCACCACTCATGCCACAAATGGGCAGAGCAGCACACAGCAGAACAGAGATCACCTGACACAGCCCATGCACTGCACAACCAGTGGAGAGCTGGAATAATCACCGGCCCATGGATACCAGCAACCAACCCACAGCCAGGGCATGGTGCCCTAGCACACCCCGGCAAGCTGTGACTGGCACACAAGGAGTCATCAACCCCCTGACACACCATCCCACCAATGCGAGCACATCCTGCACCCGATCCCACACCCTGCCAAGAGTAGCACCCAACAGACAGGACACCACATGCACACCAAGACCCGCACAGTGACAATGCAACCCTATGCAACGCCAGCCATGCTCATATGCCCCCGTGGGTGGCAGCAGAAAGCGATGCAACAACAACATCCACAATGCCATCTGCCCATCCCACAGGTACGGTGACACCACCATGCATCGGCATGAGAGGTTCTCATGATGCAACAGGACCCACCACCAGTGGTACAGCATCTGCACACCTCAGAAGGACACATCCAGCACAGCCACAACAGCGAACAGACACACACAGTGTTCGATGGAAGCAAAGCACACAGATGCAAAAGAGTGCATGGACAAACAGCCACTCATACCCCAGGCACAACAACACAGAACACAGCAGCAGGTCAAGCCACCGGCATGGCCAACAGCTGTGAACATAGCAACACCCCACATGGCACAGGTGTGCCAGCCACCCCAGAGACAGAGACAGAGACAGAGAGACAGAGACAGAGAAAGAGAGAGAGACAGAGTGACAGAGACAAAGACAGAGACAGAGACAAGACAGAGACAGAGACAGAACAGAAGACTGAGACACAAAGACAGAACACAGAGATAAAGAGACAGAGACAGAGAGACAGAGAGACAAGACAGACACACAGAGACAGAGACACAGAGACAGAAAAGCGAGACAGAGACAAAGACACAGAGACAGAACAAAGAGACCGAGACACAGAGACAGAGATAGAGCAGAGACAGAGACAGAAACAGAGAGACAGAATAATGAGAGACAGAGACAGAGGCAGAGAGACAGAGACACAGAGAAAAAGACGAGACAGAGAGCAGAGACAGAGACACAGGACAGAGACAGACAGACAGAAACAGAGACAGGAAACAGAAAGACAGAGACAGACACAGAGACAGGGACCAGAGACGAGAGAGAGAAAGAGACAGAGACAGAGACAGAGAACAGAACTGAGACAGAGACAGAAAGAGAAAGAGAAAGAGAAAGAGAAAGACAGAGACAGAGAGACAGACGAGACAGAGACACAGAAAGGCGAGACAGAGACAGAGTGACCGAGAAGGAGACAGAGACAGAGAGAGACAGAGACAGACAGACAGAAACAGAGACAGAGACAGAAAGCAGAGACAGAGACACAGAGAGACAGAGACAGAGAGACAGAGAGAGACAGAGACAGAGTGAAGAGACAGAGAAACAGGACAGACAGACCGACAGAAACAGAGACAGAGAACAGAGGCAGGACAGAAACAGAGACAGAGAGACAGAGACACAGAGACAGAGAGACAGAGACAGAGCGACAGAGAGACAGAGAAGAAAGAGAAAGAGACAGAGATAGAGAGACAGAGAGACAGAGACAGATAGACAGAGAGACAGAGAAGCAGAGACAGAGAGACAGAGACAGAGAGATAGAGACTGAGACAGAGAGACAGAGACAGAGACAGAGACAGAGACAGACAGACAGAGAGAGGCAAAGAGAGATACAGAGACAGAGAGACAGAGACACAGAGACAGAGACAGAGACAGAGAGACAGAGACAGACAGAGAGACAGAGACAGAGACAGAGACAGAGAGAGACAGAGAGAGACAGAGAGACAGAGACCGAGAGACAGAGAGAAAGAGAAAGAGACAGAGACAGAAAAGAAAAGAGACAGAGACAGAGAGAATGAGAGAGAGACAGAGAGACTGAGACAGAGACAGAGACAGAGAGACAGAGACAGAAAGACAGAGACAGAGAGACAGAAAGACAGAGTGACAGAGACTCAGAGACGGAGACGGAGATAGAGACAGAGAGACTGAGACAGAGAGACAGAGAGACAGAGAGAGACAGAGGTCAGAGAGACAGAGACAGACAGAGAGACAAAGAGACCACAACAGAAACAGAGACAGAGAGACAGGAACAGAGAGAGACAGAGAGACAGAGACAGAGACAAACAGACAGAAACAGAGACAGAGACAGAAACAGCAGACAGAAACAGAGACAGAGACAGAAGACAGAGACAGACACAGAGACAGGGACAGAGGCGGAGATAGAAGAGGGCCGAGACAGAGACAGAAAACAGAGACTGAGACTTGGGAGACAGAGACAGAGACAGAGACAGAAGAAGAAAGAGAAAGAAAGCGAGAGACAGAGACAGAGAGACGAGACAGAGACAGAAAGACAGAGACAGAGAGACAGAGACAGAGAGAGACAGATGAGAGACAGAGACAGAGACAGAGAAGAAACAGGAACAGACAGACAGAAACAGACACAGAGACAGAGACAGGAACAGAGACACAGGACAGAGAGACAGAGACAGAGAGACAGAGAGAGAGACAGAGACAGGACAGAGACAGAGACAGAGAGACCGAGACAGAGACAGAGACAGAGTGAAAGAGACAGAGAAACAGTGACAGAGACAGACAGACAGAAACAGAGAGACAGAGACACAGAGACAGAGACAGAGACAGAGACAGAGACAGACAGAGACACAGAGACAGAGACAGAGAGACAGAGACACAGAGACAGAGACAGAGACACAGAGACAGAGAAACAGAGACAGAGACACAGAGACAGAGAGACAGAGACAGAGACAGAGAGAGAGACAGAGACAGAGACAGAGAGACAGAGAGACAGAGAGAGAGAGAGACCAGAGACAGAGACAGAGACAGAGACAGAGACAGAGACACAGAGAGACAGAGACAGAGGAACACGAACAGAGAGACGAGACAGAGACAGAGACAGAGACAGAGACAGAGAGACAGAGAGACAGAGAGAAAGAGAAAGAGACAGACAGAGAAGAACAGAGACAGAGACAGAGACAGAGACAGAGAGAAAGAAAGAAACAGAGACAGAGAGAAGAAAGAGAGACACAGAGACTAGAGACAGAGACAGAGAGAGACAGGGCAATACAGAGACCGAGAGACAGAAGAGAGTGACAGAGACTCAGGGCAGAACGGAGATAGAGACAGAGAGACTGAGACAGAGAGACAGAGACAGCAGAGACAGAGGGTCAGAGAGACAGAGACAGACAGAGAGACAAAGAGACCACAACTGAGACAGAGACAGAGAGACAGAGACAGAGAGACAGAGACAGAGACAGAGTGAAAGAGACAGAGACAGAGAGAGAGACACAGACAGAAACAAAGACAGGAGAAGAGACAGAGACACAGAGACAGAGCAAGGACAAGGTAGAGACAGAGACAGTTAGACACAGACGGGGCAGACAGAGACAGAGACCGAGAGACAGAGACAGAACCGAGGGCAGAGACAGAGACAGAGATGGAGACAAGACAGAGACAGAGAGACAGAGAGACAGAGACAGAACAGAGACAGAGAGAAAGACAGAGAGACAGAGACAGAGACAGAACTGAGAGACAGAAGCAGAGACCGAGACAGAGAGACAGAGTGACAGAGACAGAGGGACAGAGAGAGAAGGGGCAGAGACAGAGATAGGGAACAGAGACATAGGGACAAAAAGAGAGACAGAGATGAGAGATGGAGACAAAGACAGAGAGACAGAGAGACACAGACAGAGACAGAGACAGAGAAAGGACAGAGAGAGACAGAACACAAAGAGACAGAGACAGAGACAGAGACAGAGACAAGACAGAGAGAAAGACAGAGACAGAGAGGCAGAGAAAGAGACACTGAGACAGAGACAGAGAGACAAGAGAGAGATAGGGGTAGAGACAGAGACCAGAGACAGAGACAGAAAGACAGAGAGACAGAGAGAGGCAGAGACAGAGAACCGAGAGACAGGGCAGAGAGACCGAGACAGAGAGACAGAGACAGAGAGAGACAGAGACAGAGAAAGAGTCAGAGAAACAGGACAGAGACAGAGACAGAAACAGAGACAGAAAGACAGAGACAGAGACAGAGAGACAGACAGAGAGACAGAGACAGAGAAAGGTGAAATTGGGAGAAAGAGAAAGAGACAGAGATAGAGAGACAGAGAGACAGAGACAGATAGAGGAGAGACAGAGGCTAGAGATGAGAGACAGAGACAGAGATAGAGACTGAGACAGAGAGAGACAGAGAGAAAGAAAAAGAGACAGTTTCTTCCCTATTGTTTTAGCTCAGCTGATGTCACTGTCTTTATTTCATTACAGTTTCCCTCAGCTGATAGCACTGTGCTTTATTTCAATACAGTTTTTGGCTCAACTGATGTCACTGGGCTGTTCATTACAGTTTTAAGCAACGATGTCACAGGTCCTATTCATGTAGACTTTGGCTTAGCTGATGTCACTGGGCTTTATTTCATTACAGTTTTTCCTCAGCAGATGTCACTGTGCTTCATTTCAATTACAATTTTTGGCTCAGCTGAATTCAGTGTGCTTTATTTCATTATGGTTTTTGGCTCAGCTGATGTCACTGGCCTTTATTTCATTACAGTTTTTGGCTCAGCTGATGTCACTGTGCTTTATTTCATTATAGTTTTTGGCTCAGCTGATGTCAGTGTGCTTTATTTCGTTATAGTTTTTGGCTCAGCTGATGTCCCTGGGCATTATTTCTTTACAGTTTTTTGGCTAGGTGATGTCACTGGGCTTTATTTCTTTACAGTTTTTGGCTCATCTGATGTCACTGTGCTTGATTTTAGTATAGTTCTTGGCCCAGCTGATGTCACTGGGCTTTATTTCACTACAGATTTTGTCTCAGCTGATGTCACTGGGTTTTATTTCATTACAGTTTTTGACTCAGCTGATGTCAATGGGCTTCATTGCATTACAGTTTTTATTCAGCTGATGTCACTGGGCTTTATTTCACTGTAGACTTTGGCTTAGCTGATGTCACTGGGCTCTATTTCATTACAGTTTTTTGCTCAGCTGATGTCACTGTGCTTTATTTTAGTATAGTTCTTGGGTCAGCTGATGTCATTGGGCTTTATTTCTCTATAGATTTTGGAACAGCTGATATCATTTGGCGTAATTTCATTATAGTTTTTGGCTCAGCTGACGTCACTGTGCTTTTTTTCACTGTAATTTTTCCTCAGCTGATGTCACTTGGCTTTATTTTATTGCAGTTTTTTGCTCAGCTGATGTCACTGTGCTTTATTTCACTATAGTTTTTTGGCTAAGCTGATGTCACCGGGCTGTTTTTCACCATAGTTTTTGGCTCAGCTGATGTCACTGGGCTTTATTTTATTACAGTTTTTCGCTCAACTGATGTCACTGTGCTTCATTTCACTATAGTTTTTGGCTCAGTTGATGTCACTGGTCTGTTTTTCACCATAGATTTTGGCGCTGCTGATGTCACTGGGCTTCATTTCATTATAGTTTTTGGCTCAACTGATGTCACAGTGCTTTTTTTCACTATAGATTTTCCTCAGCTGATGTCACTGGGCTTTATCTCATTACAGTTTTTTGTCTCAGCTGATGTCTCTGAGCTTCATTTCCTCACAGTTTTTGGCTCAGCTGATGTGAATGTGTCTTATTTCATTATAATGTTTGGCTCAGCTGATGTCACTGTGCTTTATTTCACTATTGTTTTTGGCTCAGCTGATTTCACTGTGCTTTATTTCACTACAGTTTTTGGCTCATCTGATGTCACTGGGCTTTATTTCATTACAGTTTTTGGCTCAGCTAATGTCACTGTGCTTTATTTCATTATACTTCTTTGCTCAGCTGATGTCACTGGGCTTTATTTCACAATAGATTTTGGCTCACCTAATGTCACTGTGCATTATTTCATTATTGTTTATGGCTCAGCTGATGTCACTGTGCTTTATTTCACAACAGTATTTGGCTCAGCTGATGTCACTGGGCTTTATCACGCCTGGTTTTGCCTCCGCAGATGTCACTGTGCTTTATTTCAATACAGTTTTTCCTCAGCTGATGTCACTGGGATTTATTTCATAATAGTTTTTGGCTCAGCTGATGTCACTGTGCTTTATTTCATTATAGTTCTTGGCTCAGCTGATGTCACTGGTCTTTATTTCACTATTGATTTTGGCTGAGCTGATCTCACTGTGCTTTATTTCATTATAGTTTTTGGCTCAGCTGATGTCACTGTGCTTTATTTCCCTATAGTTTTCGGCTCAGCTGATGTCACTGGGCTTTATTTGATTACAGGTTTTCCTCAGCTGATGTCACTGTGCTTTATTTCAATACAGTTTTTGGCTCAGCTGATGTCACTGGACTTGATTTCATTACAGTTTTTAGCTCAGCTGATGTCACAGGGCTTTATTTCACTGTAGACTTTGGCTTAGCTGATGTCACTGTGCTTTATTTAATTATAGTTTTTGGCTCAGCTGATGTCACTGTGCTTTATTTCACAACAGTATTTGGCTCAGCTGATGTCACTGGGCTTTATTTGATTACAGGTTTTCCTCAGCTGATGTCACTATGCTTAATTTCAATACAGTTTTTGGCTCAGCTGATGTCACTGGACTTTATTTCATTACAGTTTTTAGCTCAGCTGATGTCACAGGGCTTTATTTCACTGTAGACTTTGGCTTAGCTGATGTCACTGTGCTTTATTTCATTATAGTTTTTGGCTCAGCTGATGTCACTGTGCTTTATTTCACTACAGTATTTGGCTCAGCTGATGTCACTGGGCTTTATTCCAGTATAGTTTTTGCCTCCGCAGATGTCATTGTGATTTATTTCAATATAGTTTTTCCTCAGCTGATGTCACTGGGCTTTATTTCATAATAGTTTTTGGCTCAGCTGATGTCACTGTGCTTTATTTCATTATAGTTCTTGGCTCAGCTGATGTCACTGGTCTTTATTTCACTATTGATTTTGGCTGAGCTGATCTCACTGTGCTTTATTTCATTATAGTTTTTGGCTCAGCTGATGTCACTGTGCTTTATTTCCCTATAGTTTTCAGCTCAGCTGATGTCACTGGGCTTTATTTGATTACAGGTTTTCCTCAGCTGATGTCACTGTGCTTTATTTCAATACAGTTTTTGGCTCAGCTGATGTCACTGGGCTTTATTTCAGTACAGTTTTTAACTCAGCTGATGTCACAGGGCTTTATTTCACTGTAGACTTTGGCTCAGCTGATGTCACTGTGCTTTTCTTCCCTATTGTTTTTGGCTCAGCTGATGTCACTGGGCTTTATTTCATTACAGTTTTCCTTAACTGATGTCACTGTGGTTTATTTCAGTACAGTTTTTGTCTAAGCTGATGTCACTGGGCTTAATTGCATTACAGTTTTTAGCTCAGCTGATGTCACAGGGCTTTATTACAATATAGACTTTGGCTTAGCTGATGTCACTGGGCTTAATTTCATTACAGTTTTTGGCTCAGCTGATGTCACTCTGCTTTATTTTAGTATAGTTCTTGGCTCAGCTGATGTCATTGGGCTTTATTTCTCTATTGATTTTGGAACAGCTGATGTCATTTGGCTTAATTTCATTTTAGTTTTTGGCTCAGCTGACATCACTGTGCTTTTTTTCACTATAATTTTTCCTCAGCTGATGTCTCTGTGCTTTATTTCTGCACAGTTTTTGGGTCAGCTGATGTGACTGTGTCTTATTTCATTATAATGTTTGGCTCAGCTGATGTCACTGTGCTTTATTTAACTATTGTTATTGGCTCAGCTGATGTCACTGTGCTTTATTTCACTACAGTTTTTGGCTCAGCTGATGTCACTGTGCTTTATTTCAATGCAGCTTTTCCTCAGCTGATGTCACTTTGCTTTATTTCATTACAGTTTTTGGCTCAGCTGATGTCATTGTGCTTTATTTCATTATTGTTTTTGACTCAGTTGATTTCACTGGGCTTTATTTTATTACAGTTTTTGGCTCAGCTGATTTCACTGGGCTTTATTTCATTACAGTTTTTGGCTCAGCTAATGTCACTGTGCTTTATTTCATTATACTTCTTGGCTCAGCTGATGTCACTGGGCTTTATTTCACAATAGATTTTGGCTCACCTAATGTCACTGTGCATTATTTCACTAAAGTTTTTGGCTCAGATGAAGTCACTGTGCTTTATTTCACTATAGTTTTTGGCTCCGCTGATGTCACCAGGATTTATTTCTTTACAGTTTTCCTCAGCTGTTGTCACTGTGCTTTATTTCAATACTGTTTATGGCTCAGCTGATCTCACTGTGCTTTATTTCATTATAGTTTTTGGCTCAGCTGATGTCACTGTGCTTTATTTCACTACAGTTTTTGGCTCAGCTGATGTCACTCGGCTTTATTTCATAATAGTTTTCGCTCAGCTGATGTCACTGTGCTTTATTTCATTATAGTTCTTGGCTCAGCTGATGTCACTGGTCTTTATTTCACTATTGATTTTGGCTGAGCTGATCTCACTGTGCTTTATTTCATTATAGTTTTTGGCTCAGTTGATGTCACTGTGCTTTATTTCTCTATAGTTTTGGCTCAGCTGATGTCACTGGACTTTATTTCATTACAGTTTTTAGCTCAGCTGATGTCACAGGGCTTTATTTCACTGTAAACTTTGGCTTAGCCGATGTCACAGTGCTTTATTTCATTATAGTTTTTGTCTCAGCTAATGTCACTGTGCTTTTCTTCCCTATTGTTTTTGGCTCAGCTGATGTCACTGGGCTTTATTTCATTACACTTTTCCCTCAGCTGATGTCACTGTGCCTTATTTCAATACAGTTTAGGCTCAGCTGATGTCACTGGGCTTTATTTCATTACAGTTTTTAGCTCAGCTGAAGTCACAGGGCTTTATTTCACTGTAGACTTTGGCTTAGCTGATGTCACTGGGCTTTATTTCATTACAGTTTTTGGCTCAGCTGATGTCACTGTGCTTTATTTTAGTATAGTTCTTGGCTCAGTTGATGTCATTGGGATTTATTTTTCTATAGATTTTGGAACAGCTGATGTCATTTGGCTTAATTTCTTTATAGTTTTTGGCTCAGCTGACATCACTGTGCTTTTTGTCACTATAGGTTTTCCTCAGCTGATGTCACTGGGCTTTATTTTATTACAGTTTTTCGCTCAGCTGATGTCTTTGTGCTTTATTTCACTAAAGTTTTTGGCTCAGCTGATGTCACTGGGCTGTTTTTCACCAAAGTTTTTGGCTCAGCTGATGTTACTGGGCTTTATTTCATTACAGTTTTTAGCTCAACTGATGTCACAGGTCTTTATTTCATTGTAGACTTTGGCTTAGCTGATGTCACTGGGTTTATTTAATTACAGTTTTTCCTCAGCAGATGTCACTGTGCTTCATTTTATTACAATTTTTGGCTCAGCTGAATTCAGTGTGCTTTATTTCATTATAGTTTTTGGCTCAGCTGATGTCAGTGTGCTTTATTTCGTTATAGTTTTTGGCTCAGCTGATGTCACTGGGCATTATTTCTTTACAGTTTTTTGGCTAGGTGATGTCACTGGGCTTTATTTCTTTACATTTTTGGCTCATCTGATGTCACTGTGCTTGATTTTAGTATAGTTCTTGGCCCAGCTGATGTCACTGGGCTTTATTTCACACTACAGATTTTTTCACTGCTGATGCCACTTGACATTATTTCATTATAAGTTTTGGCTCAGCTGACATCACAGTGGTTTATTTCATTATAGATTTTCCCCAGCTGTTGTCACTGGGCTTTATTTCATTACAGTTTTTCGCTCTGCTGATGTCACTGAACTTTATTTCACTATAGTTTTTGCCTCAGTAGATGTCACTGGGCTGTTTTTCACTATAGTTTTTCTCTCAGCTGATGTCACTGGGCTTTATTTCATTACAGTTTTTGACTCAGCTGATGTCACAGGGCTTTATTTCACTGTAGAGTTTGGCTCAGCTGATGTCACTGTGCTTTATTTCATTATAGTTTTTGGCTCACCTGATGTCACTGTGCTTTATTTCATTATAGTTTTTTGGCTCAGGTGATGTCACTTGCTTTAGTTCATTACAGTTTTTGGCTCAGCTGATGTCACTGGGCTTTATTTCATTACAGTTTTTAGCTCAGCTGAGGTTACAGGGCTTTATTTCAGTATAGATTTCATCTCAGCTGATGTCACTGTGCTTTATTTTAGTAGAGTTCTTTGCCCAGTTGATGTCACTGGGATTTATTTCACTACAGATTTTGGCACAGCTGATGTCACTGGGCTTTATTTCATTATATTTTTTGGCTCAGCTCACGTCACTGTGCTTTTTTTCACTATAGTTTTTCCTCAGCTGATGTCACTGGGCTTTATTTCATTACAGTTTTTCGCTCTGCTGATGTCACTGAGCTTTATTTCACTATAGTTTTTGCCTCAGCTGATGTAACTGGGCTGTTTTTCACTATAGTTTTTGTCTCAGCTGATGTCACTGGGCTTTATTTCATTACAGTTTTTGACTCAGGAGATGTCACAGGGCTTTATTTCACTGTAGAGTTTGGCTCAGCTGATGTCACTGTGCTTTATTTCATTATAGTTTTTGGGTCAGCTGACGTCACTGTGCTTTTTTTTACAACAGTTTTTCCTCAGTTGATGTCACTGGGCTTTATTTCATTACAGTTTTTCGCTCTGCTGTTGTCACTCATCTTTACTTCACTATAGTTTTTGCCTGAGCTGATGTCACTGTGCTATATTTCATAACAGTTTTCGGCTCAGCTCATGTCTCTGTGCTTTATTTCTTCACAGTTTTTGGCTCAGCTGATGTCACTGTGTCTTATTTCATTATGGTTTTTGGCTCAGCTGATGTCAATGGGCTTTATTTTGTTACAGTGTTTGGCTCAGCTGATGTCACTGTGCTTTATTTCATTATAGTTTTTAGCTCAGCTGATGTCACTGGGGTTTATGTCACCATAATTTATGGCTCAGCTGATGGCACTGGGTTTATTTCACTACAGTTTTTCTTCAGCAGATGTCAATGTGCTTTATTTCATTACAATTTTTGGCTCCGCTGATGTCACTGTGCTTTATTTCTTTATAGTTTTTGGCTCAGTTGATGTCTCTGGCCCTTATTTCATTACAGTTTTTGGCACAGCTGATGACACTGTGCTTTATTTCATTATAGTTTTTGGCTCAGGTGATGTCACTGGGTTTTATTTCATTCCAGTTTTTGGTTGTGATGATGTCACTGTGCTTTATTTCATTATTGTTTTTGGTTCAGATGATGTCACTGGACTTTATTTCATTGCAGTTTTTGGCTCAGCTGATGTCACTGTGCTTTATTTCATTATAGTTTTTGGCTCAGATGATGTCACTGTTCTTTATTTCATTAGAGTTTTTGCTCAGCTGATGTCACTCTGCTTTATTTCACTACAGTTCTTGGCTCAGCTGATGTCACTGTGCTTTACTTCACTATAGTGTTTGGCTCAGCTGATGTCACTGTGCTTTATTTCACTAGAGTTTTTGGCACAGCTGTTGTCACTGTGCTTTATTTCACTACAGTTTTTGGTTCAGCTGATGTCACTGTGCTTTATTTCAATGCAGTTTTTCCTCAGCTGATATCACTGAGCTTTATTTCATTACAGTTTTTGGCTAAGCTGATGTCACTGTGCTTTATTTCAATGCAGTTTTTCCTCAGCTGATGTCACTGTGCTTTATTTCATTACAGTTGTTGGCTCAGATGATGTCATTGTGCTTTATTTCATTATTGTCTTTGACTCAGATGATTTCACTGGGCTTTTTTTATTACAGGTTTTGTCTCAGCTGATGTCACTGGGCTTTATTTCATTATAGTTCTTGGCTAAGCTGACATCACTGGGCTTTATTTCACTATAGATTTTGGCTCACCTAATGTCCCTTTGCATTATTTCACTATAGTTTTTGGCTCTGCTGATGTCAATGTGCTTTATTTCACTTTAGTTTTTGGCTCATCTGATGACACTGGGCTTTATTTCATTACACTTTTTCCTCAGCTGATGTCACTGAGCTTTATTTCAATACAGTTTTTGGCTCAGCTGATGTCACTGTACTTTATTCCATTATAGTTCTTGTCTCAGCTGATGGCACTGGTCTTTATTTCACTATAGATTTTGACTGAGCTGATGTCACTGTGCTTTATTTCGCTATAGTTTTGGCTCAGCTGATGTCAATGGGCTTTATTTCATTACAGTTTTTGGCTCAGCTGATGTCATTTGGCTTAATTTCATTATAGTTTTTAGCTCAGCAGACGTCACTGTGCTTTTTTTCACTACAGTTTTTCCTCAGCTGATGTCACTGGTCTTTATTTTATTACAGTTTTCGCTCAGCTGATGTCACTGTGCTTTATTTCACTATAGTTTTTGGCTCAGTTGATGTCACCGGGGTGTTTTTCACCATAATTTTTGGCTCAGCTGATGTCACTTGGCTTTATTTTATTACAGTTTTTCACTCAGCAGATGTCACTGTGCTTTATTTCACTATAGTTTTTGGCTCAGCTGATGTCACTGGTCTGTTTTTCACCACAGATTTTGGTGCTGCTGATGTCACTGGGCTTCATTTCATTATAGTTTTTGGCTCAGCTGATGTCACAGTGCTTTTTTTCACTATAGATTTTCATCAGCTGATGTCACTGGGCTTTATTTCATTACAGTTTTTTGCTCAGCTGATGTCTATGTGCTTTATTTCTGCTCAATTTTTGGCTCAGCTGAGGTGACTGTGTCTTATTTCATTATAATTTTTGGCTCAGCTGATGTCAGTGTGCTTTATTTCATTATAGTTTTTGGCTCAGCTGATGTCACTGGGCTTTATTTCTTTACAGTTTTGGGCTCAGCTGACGTCACTGTGCTTTTTTTCACTAGAGTTTTTGCTCAGCTGATGTCACTGGGCTTTATTTCATTACAGTTTTTCGCTCTGCTGATGTCACTGAACTTTATTTCACTATAGTTTTTGCCTCAGTAGATGTCACTGGGCTGTTTTTCACTATAGTTTTTCTCTCAGCTGATGTCACTGGGCTTTATTTCATTACAGTTTTTGACTCAGCTGATGTCACAGGGCTTTATTTCACTGTAAAGGGCTTTATTTCATTACAGTTTTGGGTTCAGCTGATGTCACTGTGCTTTATTTCACTGTAGGTTTTGGCTCATCTGATGTCACTGGGGTTTATGTCACCATAGTTAATGGCTCAGCTGATGTCAATGGGTAGATTTCATTACAGTTTTTCCTTAGCAGATGTCACTGTGCTTTAATTCATTACAATTTTTGGCTCAACTAAAGTCTCTGTGCTTTATTTCATTATAGTTTTTGGCTCAGCTGATGTCACTGGTCTTCATTTTATTACTAGTTTTGGCTCAGCTGATGACACTGTGCTTTATTTCATTATAGTTTTTGGCACAGCTGATGTCACTGGGCTTTATTTCATTACAGTTTTTGGCTCAGCTGATATCAATGTGCTTTATTTCATTATAGTTTTTGGCTCAGCTGATGTCACTGGGCTTTATTTCATTACAGCTTTTGGCTCAGCTGATGTCACTGTGCTTTATTTCATTATAGTTTTAGGCTCATCTGATGTCACTGGGCTTTATTTCATTAGAATTTTGCCTCAGCTGATGTCACTGTGCTTTATTACACTATAGTTTTTGGCTCAGCTGCTGTCACTGGGCTTTATTTCATTACACTTTTTCCTCAGCTGATGTCACTGTGCTTTATTTCAATACAGTTTTTGGCTCAGCTGATGTCACTGTGCTTTATTTCATTATAGTTCTTGGCTCAGCTGATGTCACTGTGCTTTATTTCATTATAGTTTTGGCTCAGCTGATGTCACTGGGCTCTATTTCATTAGAGTTTTTGCCTCAGATGATGTCACTGTGCTTTATTTCACTATAGTTCTTGGCTCAGCTGATGTAACTGTGCTTTACTTCACTTTAGAGTTTGGCTCAGCTGATGTAACTGTGCTTTATTTCACTATTGTTTTTGGCTCAGCTGATGTCACTGTGCTTTATTACACTACAGTTTTTTGCGCAGCTGATGTCACTGTGCTTCATTTCAAAGCAGCTTTTCCTCACCTGATGTCACTTTGGTTTATTTCATTACAGTTTTTGGCTCAGCTGATGTCATTGTGCTTTACTTCATTATTGTTTTTGACTCAGCTGATTTCACTGAGCTTTATTCTATTACACTTTTTGGCTCAGCTGATGTCACTGGGCTTTATTTCATATCAGCTTCTGGCTCAGCTAATGTCACTGTGCTTTATTTCATTATACTTCTTGGCTCAGGTGATGTCACTGGGCTTTATTTCATTACAGTTTTGGCTCAGCTGATGTCACTGGGCTTTATTTCACTATAGATTTTGGCTCACCTAATGTCACTGTGCATTATTTCACTATAGTTTTTGGCTCAGCTGAAGTCACTGTGCTTTATTTCACTACAGTTTTTGGCTCAGCTGATGGCACTGCGATTTATTTCTTTACAGTTTTCCTCAGCTGATGTCACTGTGCTTTATTTCAATACTGTTCATGGCTCAGCTGATGTCAGTGTGCTTTATTTCATTATAGTCTTTGGCACAGCTGATGTCACTGTTCTTTATTTCATTATAGTTTTGGCTTAGGTGATGTCACTGTGTATTATTTCATTACAGTTTTATGGCTCAGCTGATGTCATTGTCCTTTATATCATTATAGTTTTTGACTCAGCTGATTTCACGGGGCTTTATTTCATTACAGTTTTTGGCTCAGCTGATGTCACAGGGCTTTATTTCATTACAGTTTTTGGCTCAGCTGATGTCACTGGGCTTTATTTCATTATAGTTATTGGCTCAGCTGATGTCACTGAGCTTTAATTCACTATAGATTTTGGCTCAGCTGATCACACTGTGCATTATTTCACTATAGTTTTTGGCTCAGCTGATGTCACTGTGCTTTATTTCCCTATAGTTTTTGGCTCAACTGATGTCACTGGGCTTTATTTCATTACAGTTTTTCCTCAGCTGATGTCACTGTGCATTATTTCAATACAGTTTTTGGCTCAGCTGATGTCACTGGGCTTTATTACATTACAGTTTTTAGCTCAGCTGATGTCACAGGGCTTTATTTCACTGTAGACTTTGGCTTAGCTGATGTCACTGTGCTTTATTTCATTTTAGTTTTTGGCTAAGCTGATGTCACTGTGCTTTATTTTAGTATAGTTCCTGGCTCAGCTGATGTCATTGGGCTTGATTTCTCAATAAATTTTGGCACAGCTGATGTCACTGGGCTTTATTTCATTACAGTTTTTCACTCAGCTGAAGTCAGTGGGCTTTATTTGACTATAGTTTTTGGCTCAGCAGATGTCACTGGGCTGTTTTTCATAATAGTTTTTAGCACAGCTGAAGTCACTGGGCTTTTATTCACTATAGTTTTTGCCTCTGCTGATGTCACTGTGCTTTATTTCACTATAGTTTTTCCTCAGCTGATGTCACTGGGCTTTATTTCATTATAGTTATTGGCTCAGCTGATGTCACTGAGCTTTAATTCACTATAGATTTCGGCTCAGCTGATCACACTGTGCATTATTTCACTATAGTTTTTGGCTCAGCTGATGTCACTGTGCATTATTTCCCTATAGTTTGTCGCTCAACTGATGTCACTGGGCTTTATTTCATTACAGTTTTTCCTCAACTGATGTCACTGTGCATTATTTCAATACAGTTTTTCGCTCAGCTGATGTCACTGGGCTTTATTTCATTACAGTTTTTAGCTCAGCTGATGTCACAGGGCTTTATTTCACTGTAGACTTTGGCTTAGCTGATGTCACTGTGGTTTATTTCATTTTAGTTTTTGGCTCAGCTGATGTCACTGTGCTTTATTTTAGAATAGTTCTTGGCTCAGCTGATGTCATTGGGCTTTATTTCTCAATAAATTTTGGCACAGCTGATGTCACTGGGCTTTATTTCATTACAGTTTTCACTCAGCTGAAGTCAGTGGGCTTTATTTGACTATAGTTTTTGGCTCATCAGATGTCACTGGGCTGTTTTTCACAATAGTTTTTAGCACAGCTGAAGTCACTGGGCTTTTATTCACTATAGTTTTTGCCTCTGCTGATGTCACTGTGCTTTATTTCACTATAGTTTTTCCTCAGCTGATGTCACTGGGCTTTATTTCATTATAGTTTTGGCTCAGCTGATGTCACTGGGCTTTACTTCACTATAAAGCCCAGTGACATCAGCTGAGACAAAAACTCTAATGCCAGGATTCACTGGAACTCAGAAAGTCCAGATTTTGGAGACTTTCTTCCAGAGTACAACTCTAGAATAGAAAAGGATAGAGCAGCAATGGACCATAAAGATTAAGTAGAATAAAATTAATACATTTTTTGGTAAATAAAAACATGCTTTTACTTAATGGACAGCTTCCAGGAGATAAGAAAAGTTAATGTATATGGGCCCACAAGACTTATTGATCATAGATTTGATATGGTGTAATTTTGAAGCCGCTAGAATAATATATGATCTGGAGTTTGCAGAGACCAGCGTGGGGTAGGCGTCTGGTGGTGAGAGATGCCCAGCTAACAGCTGTGTACAGATCTCAATGATGTGAGTGGTACAGGGAGTTGGTAATGAACCATAGCGCAGGGTGGTAGAGGATGTCAAGTTTGCTTAGATTTGCAAGAGTGGTGTAGTGTAAATAACATCACCTTAGTCAGGTAAGGGAAGGAATGTCGCCTGAATGAGCCTGTCTCGAGTCTGAAGGTGGGAAGTGATGTATTCCTGAAAAAGAATCTGAGCCTGGCTTTCAGCCTCCTAGATAAGTCCTCTATGTGGTCATTAAAGGAGAGCTTATTGTCTATCCAGATACCCAGATATTTAAATTTGGGAATGACTTCCAATGGTTCACTAAGAGAAATAACAATAAAGTATTTCAGCAGGGTAGGGGAGGAGCCAGATGGGGTACTGCGAGAGAAGATCATTACTTTGGTTTTCTTAGCATTCAGGAGAAGCTTGGCCTTTATTAGATTCTTTTCAAGCTGTGCTTTATTTCCAAATAGTTTTTGGCTCAGCTGATGTCACTGGGTTTTATTTCATTACAGTTTTTAGCTCAGCTGATGTCACAGAGCTTTATTTCACTGTAGACTTTGGCTTAGCTGATGTCACTGTGCTTTATTTCATTATTGTTTTTGGCTCAGCTGATGTCACTGTGCTTTATTTCAATTCAGTTTTTGGCTCAACTGATGTCAAAGGGCTTTATTTCACTGTAGACTTTTGCTTAGCTGATGTCACTGGGCTTTATTTCATTACAGTTTTTGGCTCAGCTGATGTCACTGTGCTTTATTTTAGTATAGTTCTTGGCTCAGCTGATGTCATTGGGCTTTATTTCTTTAGATTTTGGCACAACTGATGTCACTGGGCTTTATTTCATTATAGTTTTTGGCTCAGCTGACGTCACTGTGCTTTTTTTCACTATAGTTTTTCCTCATCTGATGTCACTGGGCTTTATTTCATTACAGTTTTTTGCTCAGCAGATGTCACAGGGCTTTATTTGATTATAATTTTGTCTCAGCTGATGTTACTGGGCTTTGTTTCATTACAGTTTTTGGCTCAGCTGATGTCACTGTGCTTTATTTCATCATAGTTTTTGGCGCAGGTGATGTCACTGTCCATTATTTCATTACAGTTTTATGGCTCAGGTGATGTCACTGGGCTTTATTTCATTACCGTTTTTGGCTCAGCTGATGTCACTGTGCTTTATTTTAGTATAGTTCTTGGCTCAACTGATGTCACTGGGCTTAATTTCCCTATAGATTTTGGCTTGATGTCACTGGGCTTTATTTCATTATAGTTTTTGGCTCAGCTAATGTCACTGTGCTTTTCTTCACTATAGTTTTTCCTCAGCTGATGTCACCTGGTTTCTTCTGTAGACTTTGGCTTAGCTGATGTAGCTTAGCTGTTCATTACAGTTTAAGTCTCAGCTAAAACCACTGTATTTCATTTTAGTATAGTTATTGGCTCAGCTGATGTCATTGGCTATTTCTCTTTAGATTTGGCACAGCTTATGTCACTGGGCTTTATTTCATTACTTTTGGCTCAGCCAACGTCACTGTGCTTTTCACTATAGGTTTTCCTCTGCACATGTCACTGGGCTTTATTCAATACAGTTTTCACTCAGCTGATGTCATAGTCTTTATTTCATTATAGTTTGGCTCAAATGATGTCACTGTGCTTTATTTAACACAATTTTAGTTCAGCTGATGTCACTGGACTTTATTTCATTACAGTTTTAGCTCAGCTGTTGTCTATGCTATTTCTCTATAGAATTTGGCTCAGCTGATGTCACTGTGCTTTATTCCACTAAGTTTTGAAAAGACAGTGTCAATGGAAACTATTCATTACAAGGTAGCTCAGCTGATCCAGGGCTTTATTTCATAAAGACTTTGTAGCTGATGTCACTGGCTTTATTTCATTACAGTTTTGGCTCAGCTGATGTCACTGTGCTTTCTTTTAGTATAGTTCTTGAAACAGCTGATGTCACTAGACTTTATTTCTATTTAGATTTTGCACACAGTCTCACTGGGCTGTTTCATATACTTTTGGCTCAGCTAGCGTCACTGTATTTTCCACTATAGTTTTTAGGCTTAGTGAGTGTCACTGTCCATTATTTCATTACAGTTTATGGCTCAGGTGATGTCACTGGAAACTATTCGGACCATTTTTGGCTCAGCCCATGTCACTGTGCTTTATTTTAGTAGTTCTTGGCTCCAGTGTGTCACTGGGCTTAATTTCCCTATAGTTTTGGCACAGTTGATGTCACTGAAACTTTATAAATTATAGTTTTAGCTCCAGCTAATGTCACTGTGCTTTTCTTCCTATAGTTTTCCTCAGCTGATGTCATAGGTTTTATTTCGTGGTAGACTTTGAAACAGCTGGTATCACTTAGCTTGTTCATTGGTTTTGGTCTCAGCTGGAAGGCACTGTAGCTATTTTAGCAGTAGTTATTAGCTCAGCTATGTCGTTCTTTATTTCTCTTTAGATTTTAGCCAGCTATGTCATGGGCTTTATTTCATTATACTTTTTGGCTCAGCTAGCGTCACTGTGCTTTTTCCACTAGGTTTCCTCTCACCAGGATGTCACTGGGCTTCATTTCAATACAGTTTTCACTCAGCTAATGTCATGATTTTTCATTATAGTTTTGACTCAGCTGATGTCACTATGCTATTTCATTACAGTTTTGACTCAGCTGATGTCACTGTGCTTTATTTTAACACAATTTTAGGTTCAATGATGTCACTGGGCTTTATTTCAGTACAGTTTGGCTCAGCTGTTGTCACTGTGCTTTATTTCTCTATAGGAATTTGGCTCAGCTGATGTCATATGCTTTATTCACTACAGTTTTGGCTCAGCTGATGTCAATAGGCACTATTCATTACAGATTTAGCTCAGCTGATCCAGGGGCTTTATTCACTGTAGACTTTTGTAGCTAATGTCACTAGACTTTATTTCATTGCAGTTTGGCTCAGCTGATGTCACTGTGCTTTCTTTTAGTATAGTTCTTGGCTCAGCTGATGTCATAGGCTTCTTTCTATTTAGTTTTGGCACAACTGATGTCACTGGGCTGTTCATTATACTTTTCAGCTCAGCTAGCGTCACTATGTTCCACTATAGTTTTAGAAACATGGTGATGTCACTGTCCATTATTTTCACATTTAGGTTTTATGGCTCAGGTGATGTCATGGGCTTTATTTATTCGTTTTGGCTCAGCTGATGTCACTGCTTTATTTTAGTAGTTCTTGGCTCAGCTGATGTCACTGGGCAAATTCCCTATAGATTTTGCACAGTTGATGTCACTGGGCTTTGTTCATTATAGTTTTGGCTCAGCTAATGTCCTGTGCTTTTCTTCCTATAGTTTTTCCTCAGCTCATGTCACTGGGTTTTATTTCACGGTAGACTTTGACTTAGCTGATGTCATAGCTTTGTTCAGTACAGTTTGGTCTCAGCTACAAGCCACTGTAGCTATTTGGTATAGTTATTGGCTCAGCTGATGTCATTATTCTGTTTCTCTTTAGATTTGGCACAGCTTATGTCACTGGGCTTTGTTCATTTATACTTTTGGCTCAATGATCACTGTACTTTTTCACTATAGGTTTTCCTCTGCTGATGTCCTGGGCTTCGTTTCAATACAGTTTTCACTCAGCTGATGTCATGAGTACTTTATTTCATTTATAGTTTTGGTAATGATGTCTGTACTATTTTCATTTACAGTTTTGGCTCAGCTGATGTCCACTGTACTTTATTTTATTACAATTTTGGATTTCAGCTGATGTCACTGGGCACATTTCATTACAGTTTTGGTCAGCTATTTGTCAATGCTTTATTTCTCTATAGAGTTTGGCTCAGCTGATGTCACTGCACTTTATTTCACTATAGTTTTTGGCTCAGCTATGTCACTTTGACTCACTACAGTTTTAGCTCAGCTAGTGTCAATGGGCTTTATTTCATTACAGATTTAGCTCAGCCATGTCAGGGCTTTATTTCCTGTAGACTTTTGCTTAGCTGATGTCACTAGGCTTTATTTCAGGCAGTTTTGGCTCAGCTGTGTCACTGTCTTTATTTTAGTATAGTTCTTAGCTCAGCTGATGTCATTTGGAGCACTATTTCTCATTAGATTTTGGCTGCAGTGTCACTGGGCTTTATTTCATTCATAGTTTTGGCTCAGTGACATCATATGCTTTTCTATAGTTTTCCTCAGCTGATGTCCTGGGCACATTTCATTACAGTTTTGCTCAGCTGATGTCACAGAGCTTTGTTCATTATAATTTTATCTCAGCTGATGTTACTGGGCTTTGTTTCATTACGGTTTGTCTCAACCAGATGTCACTGTGCTATTTCACCATAGATGTCAGCTCAATGATGTCACTGCATTATTCCTATAGTTTTGGATCATCATGTCACTGGCTTTCTTTCCTAGTTTTGGCTCAGACTAGTGTCACTGGGCTTTATTTCATTACAGTTTTGCTCAACCAGATGTCACAGAGCTTTATTTAGTTATAATTTTGTCTCAGCTGAAATTACTAGGGTTGTTTCATTTACAGTTTTGGCTCAGCTGATGTCCATAATGCTATTTCATCGTTTTTTTGCTTTAGGTGATGTCACTATCCATTATTTCATTACAGTTTATAAACACAGTGATGTCACTGGGCTTTGTTTCATTACGTTTTGGCTCCAGCTGAGTGTCACTGTATGCTTTGTTTAGTATAGTTCTTGGCTCTTCAGTGTCACTGGAGCAGATTTCCTATAGATTTTGCTTTAGTTGATGTCATAGAAACTATTCAATATAGTTTTAGCTCAGTAATGTCACTGTGCTTTTCTTCACTAGTTTCCTCAGCTAGTATCACCTAGTTTTATTTCCTACAGACTTTGGCTTAGCTGATGTCAACAGCTATTCATTACAGTTTTGGTCTCCAGCTAAAACCACTGTGTTTTATTTGAAATTTTGGCTCAGCCCAGCTGATGTCATTGGGCTTTATTTCTCTTTAGGTTGCTTTGGCTGCTCTCACTGAGCTTTGACAGCTATACTTTTGGCTCAGCTGACGTCACTGTGCTTTCACTATAGGTTTTCCTCTACTGATGTCACTGGGCTTTATTTCAATACAGTTTTCACTCAGCTGATGTCATAGTACTTTATTTCATTACAGTTTTGCTCAGCTGAAATCAATACTTTATTTTATTACAATTTTAGTTTCAGCTGATGTCACTGGGCTGTTCATTACAGTTTTTGGCTCAGCTGTTGTCACTTTGTTCTCTATAGAATTTGGCTCCAGCTGAAGATTGTCACTGTGCACTGTTTCACTACAGTTTTTGGCTCAGCTGATGTCAATGGGCTTTTATTCTTCACAGTTAGCTCAGCTGATGTCAAGACTGTTCACCATAGACTTGCATAGCTGATGTCATAGACTATTTCATGCAGTTTTTAGCTCAACTGAGTCCCCTGTGCTTTCTTTTAAGTATAGTTCTTAGCTCAGCTGATGTCATTAGAGCTTATTTCTATTTAGTTTGCTTCAACTGTGTCACTGGGCTTTGTTCATTATACTTTTGGCTCAACTAACGTCACTGTGTTTTCACTAGTTTTTTAGGGTGATGTCACTGTCCATTATTTCAATTACAGTTTTATAAATCAGGTGATGTCACTGGGCTTTATTCATAACGAATTTTAGCTCAGCTGATGTCACTGTACTTTATTTAGTATAGTTCTTGGCTCAGCTATGTCACTGGAGCAATTCCCATAGATTTTGCTTTGATTGATGTCACTGGGCTGTTCATTATAGTTTTTAGCTCAGCTAAACTCCTGTGCTTTTCTTCATATAGTTTTCCTCAGCTGATGTCACTGGGTTTTATTCACAGTGGACTTTGAAGCAGCAGTATCATAGCTTTATTTCATTAGGTTTTGGTCTCAGCTGGAAGACACTGTGCTTTATTTTGGTATAGTTATTGAAGCACCAGTGTCATTGTTCTTTATTTCTCTTTAGATTTTGGCACAGCTTATGTCACTGGGCTTTATTTCATTAAACTTTTTGGCTCAGCTGACGTCACTGTGCTTTTTTTCACTATAGGTTTTCCTCTGCTGATGTCACTGGGCTTCATTTCAATACAGTTTTCATCAGCTGATGTCATGGACTGTATTTCATTATAGTTTTGACTCAGCTATGTCATATGCTTTATTTCAGCCAGTTTTGATCAGCTGATGTCACTTATGTATTTATTACAGTTTTAGTTCAGCTAATATATGGGCTTTATTTCATTACAGTTTTGGCTCAGCTATTGTCCTGCTTTATTTCTCTATAAAGTGGCTCAGCTGATGTCACCATGCTTTATCTCCACTACAGTTTTAGCTCAGCTGATGTCAATGGACTATTCATTACAGATTTAGCTCAGCTGATGTCAAGACTTTATTTCTGTAGACTTTTGCTTAGCTGATGTCACTAGACTTTGTTCATTACAGTTTTAGCTCAGCCAATGTCACTGCTTTCTTTAGTATAGTTCTTAGCTCAGCTGATGTCATTGAACTATTTCTATTTAGGTTTGGCACAACTGAGTGTCACTGGGCTTTATTTCATTATACTTTTTGGCTCAGCTAGCGTCACTGTGTTTCACTATAGTTTTTTTGGCCCAGGTGATGTCACTGTCCATTGTTTCATTACAGTTTTATGGCTCAGGTGATGTCACTGGGCTTTATTTCATTACTGTTTTTGGCTCAGCTGATGTCACTGTGCTTTATTTTAGTATAGTTCTTGGCTCAGCTGATGTCACTGGGCTTAATTTCCCTATAGATTTTGGCACAGTTGATGTCACTGGGCTTTATTTCATTATAGTTTTTGGCTCAGCTAATGTCACTGTGCTTTTCTTCACTATAGTTTTTCCTCAGCTGATGTCACTGGGTTTTATTTCACGGTAGACTTTGGCTTAGCTGATGTCACTTAGCTTTATTTCATTAGAGTTTTGGTCTCAGCTGAAGCCACTGTGCTTTATTTTGGTATAGTTATTGGCTCAGCTGATGTCATTGTTCTTTATTTCTCTTTAGATTTTGGCACTAGCTTATGTCATAGGCTTTATTTCATTATAATTTTGGCTCAGCCCCAGCGTCACTGTGCTTTTCCTATAAGGTTTCCTCTGCTGATGTCACTGGGCTTCATTTCAGACACAGTTTTCACTCAGCTGATGTCATAGTGCTTTTATTCATTATAGTTTTGAAGCTCAGCTGATGTCACTGTACTTTATTTCATTACAGTTTTGACTCAGCCAGTGTCACTGTGCTATTTATTACAATTTTGGTTCAGCTGATGTCACTAGGCTTTATTTCATTCACAGTTTTGGCTCAGCTGTTGTCACTATACTTTGTTCTCTATAGAATTTGGCTCCAGCTGATGTCACTGTGCTTTATCTCACTACAGTTTTTAGCTCACCCTGATGTCAATGGGCTTTATTTCATTCTAGTTTAGCTCAGCTGATGTCACAGGGGCTTTATTCACTGTAGACTTTTGCTTAGCTGATGTCACTGGGCTTTATTCATTCACAGTTTTAGCTCAGCTGATGTCACTGTGCTTTCTTTTAAGTATAGTTCTTAGGCTCAGCTGATGTCATTGGGCTTTATTTCTATTTAGATTTGGCACAACTACAGTGTCACTGGGCTTTATTTCACGCTATACTTTTAAGCTCAGCTGACGTCCACTGTATTTCCTATAGTTTTTGGCACCAGGTGAAGTGCTCCCTATCCATTTATTTATTTACAGTTTTATAATCAGGTGATGTCACTGGGCACATTTCATTACGTTTTGGCTCAGCTGATGCTGTAGCTGTTTTAGTATAGTTCTTGGCTCCAGCTGATTATCACTAAACTTAATTTCCCTATAGATTTTGGCACAGTTGATATGCAGGGCTTTATTTCATCCATAGGTTTGGCTCAGCTAATGTCACTAGTGCTTTTCTTCACTATAGTTTTTCCTCAGCCCCAGTGTCATAGGTTTTATTTCAGTAGACTTTGGCTTAGCTGAAGTGTCTTAGCTTTGTTTCATTTACAGTTTTGGTCTCAGCTGGAAGCCACTGTGCTTTATTGGGTATGGTTATTGGCTCAGCTGATGTCATTGTTCTTTATTTCTCTTTAGATTTTGGCACAGCTTATGTCACTGGGCTTTATTTCATTATACTTTTTGGCTCAGCTGACGTCACTGTGCTTTTTTTCACTATAGGTTTTCCTCTGCTGATGTCACTGGGCTTCATTTCAATACAGTTTTTCACTCAGCTGATGTCATAGTGCTTTATTTCATTATAGTTTTTGACTCAGCTGATGTCACTGTGCTTTATTTCATTACAGTTTTGACTCAGCAGTGTCACTAATGCTTTATTTTATTACAAATTTTGGTTCAGCTGAGTGTCACTGAGCTGTTCCATTCACAGTTTTGGCTCCAGCTGTTGTCCCTTGTGCTTTGTTCTCTATAGAGGTTTGGCTCCAGCTGATGTCACTGTGCTTTATTTCACTATAGTTTTTGGGCTCAGCTGATGTCACTGTGCTTATTCACTACAGTTTTGGCTCAGCTGATGTCAATGAGGCTTTATTCATTACAGATTTAGCTCAGCTGATGTCACAGGGCTTTATTTCACTGTAGACTTTTGTAGCTAGTGTCACTTTCAAACTTTATTTCATTACAGTTTTGGCTCAGCTGATGTCACTGTGCTTTATTTTAAGTATAGTTCTTAGCTCCAGCTAGTGTCATTGGGCTTTATTTCTCATTAGATTTTGGCTTTAACTCAGTGTCACTGGGCTTTATTTCATTATAGTTTTGGCTCAATTTGGCTGACATCACTGTACATTCACTACTATAGTTTTCCCTCAGCTAGTGTCACTGGGCTTTATTTCATTACAGTTTTTTGCTCAGCTGATGTCACAGGGCTTTATTTCATTATAATTTTTGTCTCAGCTGATGTTACTGGGCTTTGTTTCATTACAGTTTTTGTCTCAGCAGATGTCACTGTGCTTTATTTCACCATAGATGTCAGCTCAGCTGATGTCACTGTGCATTATTTCACTATAATTTTTGGATCATCTGTTGTCACTGGCTTTCTTTCACTATAGTTTTTGGCTCAGCTGATGTCACTGGGCTTTATTTCATTTACAGTTTTTGCTCAGCAGATGTCTACAGAGACTGTTTGAGACTATAATTTTTGTCTCAGCTAGTATTTACTGGGGTTTGTTTCATTTTACAGTTTTTTGGCTCAGCTGGTGTCACATAGCAGCACCATTTCATCATGGTTTTTGGCACAGGTGATGTCACTGTCCATTATTTCATTACAGTTTATGGCTCAGGTGAAGTGCACTGTGCTTTATTTCATTACCGTTTTGGCTCAGCTGATGTCCATATTGGCTTTGTTTTGGTATGGTTCTTGGGCTCATTGTGGTGTCCACTGGGCTTAGTTTCCCTATAGTTTTTGGCACAGTTGGTGTCACTGGGCTTTATTCAGTATAGTTTTGGTATTCAATGTCACTGTGCTTTTCTTCACTGTAGTTTTTCCTCAGCTGATGTCCACCTGGTTTTGTTTCACTGTAGACTTTGGCAGCTGATGTCAATGAAATAGCTTTGTTTCATTACAGTTTTGGTCTCAGCTGGAGCCACTGTGTGTTTATTTGGGTATGGTTATTGGGCTCAGCTGGTGATGTCATTGGGCTTTATTTCTCTTTAGATTTTGGCAGAGCTTATGTCACTGGGCTTTATTTCATTATACTTTTTGGCTCAGCTGACGTCACTGTGCTTTTTTTCACTATAGGTTTTCCTCTGCTGATGTCACTGGGCTTTATTTCAATACAGTTTTTCACTCAGCTGATGTCATAGTGCTTTATTTCATTATAGTTTTGGCTCAGCTGATGTCACTGTGCTTTATTTTATTACAATTTTTGGTTCAGCTGATGTCACTGGGCTTTATTTCATTACAGTTTTTGGCTCAGCTGTTGTCACTGTGCTTTATTTCTCTATAGAATTTGGCTCAGCTGATGTCACTGTGCTTTATTTCACTACAGTTTTTGGCTCAGCTGATGTCAATGGGCTTTATTTCATTACAGATTTAGCTCAGCTGATGTCACAGGGCTTTATTTCACTGTAGACTTTTGCTTAGCTGATGTCACTGGGCTTTATTTCATTACAGTTTTTGGCTCAGCTGATGTCACTGTGCTTTCTTTTAGTATAGTTCTTGGCTCAGCTGATGTCATTGGGCTTTATTTCTATTTAGATTTTGGCACAACTGATGTCACTGGGCTTTATTTCATTATACTTTTTGGCTCAGCTGACGTCACTGTGTTTTTTCACTATAGTTTTTGGCGCAGGTGATGTCACTGTCCATTATTTCATTACAGTTTTATGGCTCAGGTGATGTCACTGGGCTTTATTTCATTACCGTTTTTGGCTCAGCTGATGTCACTGTGCTTTATTTTAGTATAGTTCTTGACTCAGCTGATGTCACTGGGCTTAATTTCCCTATAGATTTTGGCACAGTTGATGTCACTGGGCTTTATTTCATTATAGTTTTTGGCTCAGCTAATGTCACTGTGCTTTTCTTCACTATAGTTTTTCCTCAGCTGATGTCACTGGGTTTTATTTCACGGTAGACTTTGGCTTAGCTGATGTCACTTAGCTTTATTTCATTACAGTTTTGGTCTCAGCTGAAGCCACTGTGCTTTATTTTGGTATAGTTATTGGCTCAGCTGATGTCATTGTTCTTTATTTCTCTTTAGATTTTGGCAGAGCTTATGTCACTGGAGGCTTTGTTCATTTATACTTTTTGGCTTAGCTGACGTCATAATGCTTTTTTTTTCACTGCTTGGAGGTTTTACTCTGCTGATGTCACTGGGCTTCATTTCAATACAGTTTTTCACTCAGCTGATGTCATAGTGCTTTATTTCATTATAGTTTTTGACTCAGCTGATGTCACTGTGCTTTATTTCATTACAGTTTTTGACTCAGCTGATGTCACTGTGCTTTATTTTATTACAATTTTTGGTACAGCTGATGTCACTGGGCTTTATTTCATTACAGTTTTTGGCTCAGCTGATGTCACTGTGCTTTATTTTAGTATAGTTCTTGGCTCAGCTGATGTCATTGGGCTTTATTTCTCATTAGATTTTGCTTTTGTACAGTGTCCACTGGGCTTTATTTCATTAGTTTTGGCTCCAGCTGACATCACTGTGGTTTTCACTATAGTTTTCCTCAGCTGATGTCACTTTGGAAGCTTTATTTCATTACAGTTTTTTGCTCAGCTGATGTCACAGGGTTTTATTTCATTATAATTTTTGTCTCAGCTGATGTTACTGGGCTTTGTTTCATTACAGTTTTTGTCTCAGCAGATGTCACTGTGCTTTATTTCACCATAGATGTCGGCTCAGCTGATGTCACTGTGCATTATTTCACTATAATTTTTGGATCATCTGTTGTCACTGGCTTTCTTTCACTATAGTTTTTGGCTCAGCTGATGTCACTGGGCTTTATTTCATTACAGTTTTTTGCTCAGCAGATGTCACAGGGCTTTATTTGATTATAATTTTTGTCTCAGCTGATGTTACTGGGGTTTGTTTCATTACAGTTTTTGGCTCAGCTGATGTCACTGTGCTTTATTTCATCATAGTTTTTTGGCACAGGTGATGTCACTGTCCATTATTTCATTACAGTTTTATGGCTCAGGTGATGTCACTGGGCTTTATTTCATTACCGTTTTTGGCTCAGCTGATGTCACTGTGCTTTATTTTAGTATAGTTCTTGGCTCAACTGATGTCACTGGGCTTAATTTCCCTATAGATTTTGGCACAGTTGATGTCACTGGGCTTTATTTCATTATAGTTTTTGGCTCAGCTAATGTCACTGTGCTTTTCTTCACTATGGTTTTTCCTCAGCTGATGTCACCTGGTTTTATTTCACTGTAGACTTTGGCTTAGCTGATGTCGCTTAGCTTTATTTCATTACAGTTTTGGTCTCAGCTGAAGCCACTGTGTTTTATTTTGGTATAGTTATTGGCTCAGCTGATGTCATTGGGCTTTATTTCTCTTTAGATTTTGGCACAGCTTATGTCACTGGGCTTTATTTCATTATACTTTTTGGCTCAGCTGACGTCACTGTGCTTTTTTTCACTATAGGTTTTCCTCTGCTGATGTCACTGGGCTTTATTTCAATACAGTTTTTCACTCAGCTGATGTCATAGTGCTTTATTTCTTTATAGTTTTTGGCTCAGCTGATGTCACTGTGCTTTATTTTATTACAATTTTTGGTTCAGCTGATGTCACTGGGCTTTATTTCATTACAGTTTTTGGCTCAGCTGTTGTCACTGTGCTTTATTTCTCTATAGATTTTGGCTCAGCTGATGTCACTGTGCTTTATTTCACTACAGTTTTTGGCTCAGCTGATGTCAATGGGCTTTATTTCATTACAGATTTAGCTCAGCTGATGTCACAGGGCTTTATTTCACTGTAGACTTTTGCTTAGCTGATGTCACTGGGCTTTATTTCATTACAGATTTTCACTCAGCTGATGTCATAGTGCTTTATTTCATTATAGTTTTTGGCTCAGCTGATGTCAGTTGGCATTATTTCATTACAGTTTTTGGCTCATCTGATGTCACTGTGCTTTATTTTATTACAGTTTTTGGTTCAGCTGATGTCACTGGGCTTTATTTCATTACAGTTTTTGGCTCAGCTGTTGTCACTGTGCTTTATTTCTCTATAGAGTTTGGCTCAGCTGATGTCACTGTGCTTTATTTCACTACAGTTTTTGGCTTAGCTGATGTCACTGTGCTTTATTTCAATGCAGTTTTTCCTCAGTGGATGTCACTGTGCTTTATTTCATTACAGTTTTTGGCTCAGCTAACGTCTCTGTGCTTTATTTCATTATAGTTCTTGGCTCAGCTGATGTCACTGAGCTTTATTTCACTATAGATTTCAGCTCAGCTGATGTCACTGTGCATTATTTCACAATAGTTTTTGGCTCAGCTGATGTCACTGTGCTTTATTTCACTATAGTTTTTGGCTCAGCTGATGTCACCGGGCTTTATTTCATTGCAGTTTTCCTGAGCTGATGTCATAGTGCTTTATTTCATTATAGTTTTTGGCTCAGCTGATGTCACTGGGCTTTATTTCATTACAGTTTTTGGCTCAGCTGATGTCACTGTGCTTTATTTTATTACAATTTTTGGTTCAGCTGATGTCACTGGGCTTTATTTCATTACAGTTTTTGGCTCAGCTGTTGTCACTGTGCTTTTCTTCACTGTAGTGTTTCCTCAGCTAATGTCACTAGGCCTTATTTCATTACAGTTTTTCGCACAGCTGATCTCACAGTGCTTTATTTCACTATAGATTTTGGCTCATATGATGTCACTGGGCTGTATTTCACTACAGTTTTGTCTCAGCTGATGTCACTGGGCTTTATTTCATTACAGTTTTTGCCTCCGCTGATGTCACTGGGCTTTATTTCACTATAGAGTTTGGATCAGCTGATGTCACTGAGCTTTATTTCATTACAGTTTTTGGCTCAGCTGTTGTCACTGTGCATTATCTCATTATTGCTTCTGGGTCAGCTGATGTCAAAGGGCTTTTTTTCACTATAGTGCTTGCCTCCGCTGATGTCACTGTGCTTTATTTCACTTTAGTTCTTGGTTCAGCTGATGTCACTGTGCTTTATTTCAATATAGAGTTTGGCTCAGCAGATGTCACTGTGCTTTATTTCAGTATAGTTTTTGGCTCAGCTGATGTCACTGGGCTGTATTTCGCGACAGTTTTTTGTCTCAGCTGATGTCACTGGGCTTTATAGTGAAGTAAAGCCCAGTGACATCAGCTGAGCCAAAAACTATAATGAAATAAAGCCCAGTGACATCAGCTGAGGAAAACCTATAGTGAAATAAAGCACAGTGACATCAGCAGAGCCAAAAACCATAGTGAAAAAAGCCCAGTGACTTCAGCTGTGCCAAAAACTATTGTGAAAAACATCCCAGTGACATCAGCTGAGCCAAAAACTATAGTGAAATAAAGCCCAGTGACATCAGCTGAGCGAAAAACTGTAATGAAATAAAGCCCAGTGACATCAGCTGAGGAAAAACTATGGTGAAAAAAAGCACAGTGACATCAGCTGAGCCAAAAACTGTAATGAAATAAAGCCCAGTGACATCAGCTGTGCCAAAATTTATTGAGAAATAAAGCCCAATGACATCAGCTGAGCCAAGAACTATACTAAAATAAAGCCCTGAGTCATCAGCTGAGCTAAAAACTGTAATGTAATGAAGCCCAGTGACATCAGCTGAGCCAAAAACTGTATTGAAATAATGCACAGTGACATCAGCTGAGGAAAAACTGTAATGAAATAAAGCCCAGTGACATCAGTTGAGCCAAAAACTGTAGGGAAATAAAGCACAGTG